>CM042694.1:83667184-84867184 GCA_023614405.1 Avena insularis | reverse complement strand
GAAGAACTCTACATTGCAGTATGAGTACTTTAAGAAATGTCAATCCGAATGTAACTTGAATGAGAAGACGGAACTCATGTTAGATGTTCCAACTAGGTGGAATTCCACGTATGACATGTTCTGCTCTGCAAGAAACAACACAGAAGCTTTTGATAGGCTTTTTATGAGGCATAAACACAAGTACACAAAATGGGCTCCTACTGGGAGTGACTGGGAGATGGCCACAGCAATATGTGCATGTTTGAAGCCATTTGCCGAAGCTACAGTGTTGTTTTCAGCTCATAAATATCCAACAGCCAATATGTTCTTTAGGAATTTTTGTTTGATTAAGCTAGCCATTGCAGAATGGTGTGGTACCTCTAACAATGTCATAAAGAGGATGGCATATCCCTATTTTGTCTCGTCTTGCTCGTGATGTTCTCTCTATTTAAGTGTCAATAGTTGCATCCGAGTCTGTGTTCCGTGCCGGAGGACGGGTTATTCAGCCATTGCGCAACCGTCTAGAGCTTGAAACAGTACAATCATTTATTTGTCTTAAAGATTGGACCTTGGGGAAAGGTAATATTTTCTGATTAAATTATATCATCATTTCCTTGTCACAATGCTGATAATATTTACTGTTTTCTCGATTAGGTGTTGATAAAGTAAATCTATTATTGATGATATGGATATGGCAAGCTTTGAGCAACATTTGGCCAATTTGGTGCTGGTATGCGCTATCTGATTTTGTCTAGTCTAACAACAAATTTTCAGAATTGTATTTTAATTTTCATACTTGCCCGTGTTAATTTTTTCTAGTTGGATGACTAAGAGACATTGGCGTATCCAATGGGGGTGCCATAGGTTCTATGACACCCCCTCCAAAAATACAAATCTTCTTTTAGCTACTAATAGTTGTACTAATCATGGCTAAATGCAAAGCTTAATTGGATACTTTTTAAGCTTGACACCCACCGATTTTATCCTGGATCCGCCACTGCCAAGAGAGTGGTGGTGATAGTACTAATGGGGATAAGGACCTTGATGAAGACGACATGGAGGAAAATTAAAGAGTTGGTAAAGCCAATGTGGTGGTGCTTTACTATATTTTCATCAATATTGCAAGTCGTAGTGTCTACGCGAAACTTTATGCCTGAACGTCCCTGCTTGTCGAAGTGTTAAACTATGTGTGCTCCCTTATATTTGATTTGATTGTCACTTGTTTAAGTTGAGAGATATTACTTATCTCATTGTCTACTACTTTATGTGTGCTTTTTGGTCTACAAACCAAGGTATTATTCCGGATTGTGTTGTGGTAAATGTCCGCTTACGTATCGTACGCGTCCGGTATCCGCTCCATATTCATCTCCGGTGATTTTCGCTTTCATTTTTGTTTCCGGGGTTTTCCATTTTGATTCTGATACCGGAAGGGCAGGCGGAAAGGAAAACTATAAAGTATGTTTCCGTTCGTTTCCGTTCTGTTTTCGATCCAACTTGGTAGGTCAATGGATATGAAAGCTATACCAACTCTTTCAACAAACAAATATTTCCCTTAGAATGAAGAGTTGAATAGCCGTACTCCTTAGATTTTATTAGGCCTGTTTTACTGTACCTTTTACTAGTGCTAGGGAGGAGAGTAGTATGAATTGATCGGATGGTTATTAACTGGGGGTATTTTAGGCATTTCTTCATGAGATTTTTCGCCACTAAGTTGGAGATGAGGCCCAGGAGCCCGGCAAGCGTAACCCCAAATTCCCAAAAAAAGATGTGTCCATCGTCTTCCATCCGCCGCCGCCACCGCCGCACCCGCACGGCCGCACAACACCTGTGCCCGGACTCCGCAGATACTGCCTTCTTGCCCATGCAACAACCGTACTCTTCCAACACCTCTTGGCCCGATAGTTCCTCCAAGTCCTTACTCCTCCGTGGGCGCCGACGCTGCCTGCATCATGTTGCTCGAGCGTGGCGCCGACCAACGGCTCATGCTCACAGAGTGTGACCTTGGCCTGCATCTAGGCTGGTTGTCGCCGATATGGGGAGCACGCCAGTGACATCTTCCTCTGCCACACCAGTTGTTCGCCGCTTTGGCCAAGGTAAGAACAAAACATCACCTTCATGTCCTGAAAAATCTGAGCGTATTTGGGGTAATTGGACTTTGGATACAACGATGGTGAGATGAGGAGAATGGGAAATATACCATGTAAAATTCATACTGAAATTTGTAGCTCTTTTGGGAATAATCATGCTACAAAATTTGATGTGTTCTGCAGATTTGTAAAATTGAGCTATGAGGTTTATGCTTGTCATGACGTTAGGCGTGGTTTCAACACTTAGCTAGATGCATAGTGTGCCCAAAATCCAGGGTATTAAGAACATGGTGAATTTTTGGTCCTTCCTTACTTCCAAAATTTATCTGTTTTGTAACGCTCCAATAAAGGCAGTAGGAGCTGAAATCAATGTAGAAGCAGGAACTTACATGGTTAAGTGCCAAATTTGAATCTGATGTATTTGTTTGTCAATCTGTTAATTTCAAGGCAGTAAATGATTTCTGAAAAAATAGAATGTAATTTAACTCTTTCATATTCAGGCACAGGTACCATTTGCAAGACTAGCTTAAAAATAAAATTGGTCTTTCTATCAGATTCGAATTTTGGCACTTAATGATTTGGTAAAAAGAGAATGTAATTTAAATCTTTGCATATTCAGGCTCAGATACTGTTTGCAAGATTTGCTCTTAAAAATAAAATTGGTGCTTCCATCGGTTACATATTGTTCTTGATGTTTTTATATAAATGATTTAGTTTAACGAGTAACATGAATTTTTACTTTTAGTATGGCAGCTTTCTAACATGGCTGATGAAGGTGTCAACTTGGAGAAGCTAGAAGTGTATAACTTCTTGGTTAGTGAGACCTTCAGAAGTGAGTACATATTTGAGTACGACAAAGGTGTAAGGTTTTCCAAGACACGGTTCAATCGGCATTGCACCTTAGTTAGAGAAGACTAACGTTTGGAGTGGATCTTCGAACCAGTACTGTACCATGTAATGCCTTGTTCTCTTTGTCAACGCTATCTAGAAATGTACATACATGTGTGCTATAGAAGCATGATATCTATAGTATATTCACCACATCAGTATTGTATTAGCCCATTAGGTATAAAAGGGCCCTATTTTTGCGGAGTAGCCCTCGGTTGTGGCTTGTATCAAGACACAAAGTTTTCCTTAGCATTTTCATATATACAAAAGAATCATTCATTTTTGTTAAGCTGTATATGTAACTGAACCCATGCAAGTAATTTTTTTTTGGCTATGTGAGCAAGATTACTTCTTGATGCTAGAATGTTGTCTTCAGAATAGTTTCCCTTTTTCTTCTATACTACTCACTTTTCATATTGTTTGTTCCATGTCTGAGATGTGGCTTTCATATATTCGCTCCGATCCAAATTAATGGCCTCGGATTTGCCTAGATTCAGCATGGATCGGAGGAAGTAAGAAACGGAAACCTCTGCCACCCTACTATTGCAAGAAGATGAAGAAGTGAAGTACAAGAACAATTTGAAGATTGAATAAGCAAGAGTGTTTTAATGCCGGACTTGTATGATTTTTAGAAAGTCTTGAATTCAAAATGTTTTACAGCAGACTTGTACAAGTTTTGATATGACTTGAATTTGAAGCGTTAATGACAGATTTTCGCTCCTTGTATAGTAACAAGTTTCTTGTATGCCGTCTTGAGTTAACTGCCTCTGTTTGTTGTGAAAATGGCTGTAGTTGTTGCAAATATCATGGCTAGAGATATAGCATTTCCTGGTCACAATGAGAGCAAAAAATAATATCAAAACACCAGCATTTTTTGAACCAGCAAAAGTACACACACATGTCTTCCCTCTATCAATCGATTACATCAACACATACATAATCCACATTGTCAAGGGACAATCTCATTTCTCTTGTTATCAGGGAACAACAAACAATTGTTGAAAATATATACTGCCACGGATGAGGACCACCGGAACATGTAGACAGCATGGGGCGACTGACGAGGACCACCAGAACATGGAGACGACATGGCAGCCACTTGGAAAGGGCGACAGGCTTCATTGGGAGGAGGTGTGGACGAGCTTGTTTCATCGGGACGAGTCACGGAGATTTACATGCATCAATATCAGTTCCAACTTCTCCAACATCAGCTAAATCTTGCTAGTCTACTATCTGTTCATGTAATGTTGATGAAACCAAATGTCACAAGTAGGAGAATAATATTGGAAATACCAAAAGTCTTTATTCTCCTAGCTAGGGTAAATAAAATTAATATATACAACATGAAGCACCACCACATTCTGTAGGTGAATTGTACAATTCAGAAGAAAAATCAACAAACCATCAACCATCCTCAACTAGTTGAGTCGAATTCCTGATTGTGCCATCTTGCTGAGTGAAACAACATGTCAACATTTGACAGAGTGGCACTCATCGACCCATGAATCTGCGGCGGAACAATGATATTACCCCCTCCGTCCCAAATGAGGAAGTTAGCATGATTTAATGCAAAGAATTTTACACAAGTAATTGAACATGTTTGCTTGTATTTTTTCTCAAACGTGGATCACTTAACTTCAACTTGTTAACCTGTGATGTAAATATAAATTACAGCAAGATAATAAGTGACAATGAAATACAATGCACCATTGTCCAATATAAACAAAATCACAACCAAGTATTATAGCTGTTTGTCTAGCCCTACAACAAAATCCAGCAGTAGGAAGCCTGTTCTTGTCATTTCTGTGAGCTAAACTGAAAGGATCTGGGCATGGAAATTCCTAATAGCTCAAACAGAAGCTTCACTAGCATCTGTTATCAAACTCACAGAGTGCAGAAATCTGTAGCTAAATGAATGGAACATGGTCATCGCTCGATGGTTACGAACACGAGGAGACGTAGAGGAGTAGCCACGACTGCATGCCATGATTGCAGCGTGGTGAATTATGGAGCATTTCTTGAACTAGGTAGCACATATGATTAGTAGAAGCTACCAGGAAGACAACACAAATTATGTTTACAATGATAACGCCCAAACTAAATATGCCAAACTCTTTTGATATTACTTGATGCTTTATGTATTCTGGCAGCTTAACTGACATGGGAAAAGGCTCTAAAACTGCAGTATGGTTCGGACTTTCGAATCACCAATCTGAACACAGGTGTTCTGATAGAGATGGAAAGGGATATTAATTTACCTTTAATAAATTTAGAAATGGTTTTCAGGTTCAGATTGTACAGGATCAGCGACTCTGGCCTCGACGCCAACTCCATATTCTTGAATTCTACCTGGCTCTGCACCGCCGACCGTGTTCTGTGTTCGATCTCTGGCACCCGGTCGACTGCCGATCTGAAATATAGCAGTACAAAATGTTCAGATAAAAATTGTTACCAATGTAAAGAGAAATACTAGTAGAACATGGTGATATTCTTTTACAAATAATTGATGCTGCACGTAAAAATTAAGTTACATATTGAAGATTTGTGCTAATTAAAACACAGCTGCAGCAGACTCTTTTTTCAGATGTACCAACACATGAAAACAGAGAAGTTGCGATTGCAAAAACAGTGGAAGGAAAGCACAAAAGTTGGGACCGCCAAGTGTTGATTCAGCTGGATACATATGTTGAGCTGTCAGTGTCAGTGAGCATGAAGCTGGTTACCTCTTCTTTGGAGATGAGGCCGCCGTGTATGGTTCGAGGTCGCGGCGAGCCACCAGTAAAGCGGGAGGCCGTGAGGATGAGACCAGGAGCGCGGGTCCATGGGCGGTGCAGGACGACGGCGACACCGGCGATGACGTTTCCGGAGGGGTAAGGCCCACGATTGGGACCTTGTGCACAGAAGCAACGACGCAGCCTAGGTGGGCGGACAAAGCAAGGCGGACAGGATTTCAGGGACGCGCTGTCATTGAGTAGGATCACCGGAAAGGGAGGTCGGGCGGCGACCGCCTCGGCGCGGCATCGACGCAGCCGAGCTGGATGGATGCACGGAATAAGCAAGGGGTGACACGCACTCGTCGACGAGGACCGCCGGAACGAGGCGGCGACGCGGCGGCCATGAGAGGGAGCCGAGGTGGGCTTCATCGGGAAGAGGCGTTGACGAGCTCGACTGTGTAGGGTTAGGATTGATCTTTTTTTTAGCGAACGAGAGAACACAGCTGGTTTGGGCCAAGGCCCATCTACGGGAATTTCCTAGGTGCTTGTCGATTTTGCCCCTGCCAGATGAGTAGTATGAATTGTACTAGTCACTTTTTTGACACTAGTATAATCTGATTTGGACCTTTGGATGGACGAAAATAGATGGCTACTATTCATTTGAGGGTAGAATTGGCCTACTTCGTACTAAGGTAACGATGGTATACCTAGACAAAAGAGTTCATTCATACAAAGTCATTAAAATAAAGCCAATAGTCTTCATTCACTCATTTCCTCCATATTATTCTATTCTACATCTTAAGCGTGAGCAAAAGACTGAGTGCTGAGGCCACGGAAACATTGTTTGCCGTTCCATCTAGATGAACGGTTCGCGGCTGTCGCCCTGCCCCGCCCAGCTCTCGGTCGTTCCTCTTGGATCTACGTCTCCTCTTGGACCTCCGCATCCTCACGTCTTCGCTTCTCTGACTCTCCTCCTGTACGTCTTCCCCGTGCACGCCGCCGGCCCATGGACACCACACATCTGCATACAGTCGCAGGCTGTGGGTCGGAGGTACTCCGCCTCGGTTTTTTTCTTTGACTCCTCCTTGTATCTCCTCGGCTCAAGTCGTTGTGTATGTTCCTCGGAAGGTGCAGCCGGTGGCACCGCAGAGGGTCCCTGGACGTGAAGGCCCCCTAGAGGCCAAGGAAAACAATCAGCACATCACAAGTGCTCTAGCCCAATCGAGAAGAACTCACGCAAGGATTGAATGGTGAGAAGAAAAATGGCAGCTCCAGCAGGAAATCTCTGATTTTTTGTGTCCTTCCGGTCCACATCCCTTCTTTCCCATCGTTGAAGACCGATGCCAGCAACAATGGAGAACTGATTCCCAAAAGTTTCTCACTCAATCTGCGACTGCCAAGACGAAACCTCTTCGCTATATCTGTCCAGATTCGATTTGTTTGCTGTAAAATTGATTTGGTTGAACGTCCTTCAGACTTTAGTGCTCGTGCAGCAGAACAGTTCAGGCGATTGTTGATTGCAAGATGGATTTCGTGCTGGTGACTACTGAAGCAGATCAATATCCAGGTCCTTTTTTCTAATGTCTTTCTCTTATAATTTCCTATATTTCTTGAATTTTGTCTATGCTAATATGCCATATATGTAGTGTTTATCTAGCCATGAAAAGGAAAAAGAAAACAAGTAGATGACATGATGGAAGGAGCCATCATCAAATTTGCTAGAGACGTAATTGTTTTCCCAATTGTTTATTTTTTTGCAATAGATTCTATTTCTAAGTTGAAGTAAGTAAAAAAAATATTTAGGG
This sequence comes from Avena insularis, assembly GCA_023614405.1. NCBI lineage: Eukaryota > Viridiplantae > Streptophyta > Magnoliopsida > Poales > Poaceae > Avena > Avena insularis. Next base: position 84,859,711 of record CM042694.1, on the reverse strand, counting down.
TCCGAAAGGTTTAACAACCTTGCTACCATATGAGGATCTGTTTGACCAAGTTAATGTTGAAGCAATTATTGATGACTCTGCGTCCATAAAAGGTAGAAATATCATGTCCATATGATTATCATGACTTTTTATTTGAGTGAATTTTTGTTTTCGGTAGTGCCATTTTGTAGAACCATGATATTACAATTGGAATTTTTTTCTGGGTTACTCTCATATGATTTTGTTTAACAAAAAGGGCACATGTTTGTCATCTCGCACAGGTCCACTCAAGTTCTGGTCCGCCTCTATTTGTAACGGAGGCGAGTTCACTGGCGCCATAACTAAGGTGGCGGTGCTCTTCTACTTCGACTCTGTGGGTTTCGGTCAGTCTGTTGGCCGCTCAAATTAGGATAGTCACTGCGCCGTCTCAAACTTTATTTTCCTGGTGCACTGTGTCTGATTTCTCCTTCCGTAAAACTACTATAGGTTGCCCTATCTACATTGTTCATTGATTTCCTTAGAATACATTAAGTAGTTCCATTCTGTAGTAGTTGTTTATTTCCAACTTCTATTATATACACATTCAGTTGATTAGCTCCTAATTAAGAAATGCATTGAATTTCAGGTGTGAAATGGATCAGTAGGTCATGAAATATTGATGGCAGTTTTAGTATGCTACACAAATGATGATTTACTCTTACCTTCTCTTTATAATGCTACATCTCCAAGTATTTAAGTTGTCTGTACACTTTCTAGATTTGCTAAGTATAAGCCAATATTGGAAAAGATCGAGTAACTATCTATGTAGCTCGAGGATGGCGTCGACGTGTTGGTCGGGGAATAGCTCGACGATGGCACCGGTGTTGGTTGGGGAGCAGCTCGAGGACGGCATTGTCGGGGGTCGGGGTGGAGCTCGGGGAGGGCGCCGTCGGGGGTCTGGTCGGGGAGGAGCTCTAGGACGGCGTCATCGGGGGTCGGGGAGGAGCTCTAGGATGGCACGGAGAAGGAGAAGTAGAGGTGTAGAAGGATAAGTAGAGGTGAAGAGGAGAGGAGAAGGAGAAGAAGAGGAGAAGAAGAAGGGAAGGAGAGAAGGAGCATAGGAGAAGGAGAAGGGAAGGAGAGGAGGAGAAGGTGAGCCAAGCAGAGACAAGGCCGCCTAGTTTTCATTCACTCACTCTGTCCATATAGAGTGAAAAGATGAGCCATGCAGAGACAAGGCTGCCTAGTTTCATTGAACTGAAGGTCTTGAGACAACGCGTCTTCACACATAAGTACATTATCAAGCAAGAACATATCAAGTTATACTAGTCATTAGTAAGTGGCACAATGAAACATTCATCTTGCCCATAGGACTTCATAGGAAGGGACATGCTCAACTCATTTATTCACTAATTTCCTTCACATGTAACACTTGTGTTCTGCCCCACCGCACCTTGTGTTCTCCAGATTGAGAACTTGATGAGCCTGCACTATGTACGTATCGTTCTGTACCTAAGCTCCTTCATCAGTTTCAACGAAAACCAAAAATGGAGGAACAATTGGCTAACGCACAGATTTCTTTGCACAGATTGCTGCGCCCATAAATCATGAGCACACGAGCATTTAATTCGAGTAATACCATCTTCCATGATTTTATATCTGAACATTACTCTGCATGATGTGCAATTCATGCGACACTGCATAACAAAGAGGAAATCTAATAACAGGAGCAAACATAAAAATTAAAGACATTGCAACGAAAAAAACATGAACCAACTCAACCACCAACTGGAAGAGGAAAAAAACCGCATGTCGCACCCTAGGGAGACACCGGGGGCGACACCACATGACGCCAGACCTCCACCCGATGCCGCTGCCCCTGGCCTCGCCGCGGCAGCGGTGAGCCCAACCTCCAAAGGTGGTCTGGGATTGGTGGACGCTGGAGTGGGCCGCCATGGCTGATGGGGCAGAGATGGCCGGATCGACGACGAACAACGACCAGGGTGGCACCCCTGGTTGGGGTGGAGGCAGAGGTCCCTCCGGCGGTGCCATGATCAGTGGTGGAGGTCTAGGGCCAGGCTCGTTGGTGTTAGAAACCCTTGAACTTCTGATTTGGGTCTCTTATGCTGCCTCCCCGGTCCTCTTCACTGCTGCTAGGGCCGGATCCGGTGGGGGTTGACCCTACTCTGCCATTATCTGTTTCATTACCAGCCTAGCCACAGGCTGCTGGTAGGGATTGGTGTGGAGGATCTTGCAGGTTGCCAACAGGTGGAGAGGGGGTTGCCGGCTCGGTTTGAATAAAGGCGGTTGTCCTCGGATCCCTCTCACACCAAGACGAAGATCTACTTGATGCGTGTCTCCATTGATCTGGACGGAGTGTTTGGTTCCGGAAGGCTCCGCCAGCGAACTCCCATTGGCGCATGTGCTTGGAGCTTGTTGGGTCGAAATGAATTTGGTCATGCGCACTTCTGTTTTTTTGCTGGCCGTTTGGCTTCAGAGCGAGTGTGGTGAAGCTCTGCTACCTATTACCATCATGTGTCATGTCTTTGATGATCCATGGTGAAGTCAGATGCGGAGAATGTCATGAAGTCTGAGACATGTGGGTTAGCTATGGTGGATTGAGACTTTCTGGCGATTACGATCTGGCTTGGTGATATGTGACTCGCAGCAGTGTCTATTAGAGGTTGTGACAACACAGGAGAAGTGCATAGTTTTATCTTGCAGTATGAAAATCCAAGGTCTGGCCTTTATTTGTTGTGCCTGGCAATGGTCTTGCAGAAGACATTATTTTGTGAGCAGGGACATTCTCCAGAGTGAAAACCTAAGATCTTTGATCGGGCGATGACAAGGCTTCTACACTGTTTCTTTCTTGGAGGCGTCAGTTTTGGAGGGGTTGGACTTCTGGTGTTGTTTTGGTGATGTTAGTGTCGCTGCTGCTAAGGATTTGATCGTTGTAGCGGGACTTTTTTTTGTAATTTTTCTTGTCTTTTTCGGCTGTGTGCATCTGTAATACCAATAGGTTATGCGTTGTTGCGTGCAATTGGTATCTTCGCAATATTAATATATACTCGTTTTCAAAGAAAAATTAAACATGCACATGGGCCGTGCATCAGCTGAGCCGAAGCTAGCTTCATTTTAGTGATCAATTCAGAGCCAACGGAGTTAGGAAGCATAACCAATTCTATGGAGTCAAAAGCGACCAGGTAATCCCTAGACCGATATTTTTATGGCACAAGAATGCAACAAATAATCATAAATACCTGTTGCAGAAGGTCATGTCATCTGGTTGACCGTATTATATTAATAAATATGTTTTCTAACATGGCACGCACACAGATTTAACAATATGGAAAAAAATACCACGAGCAAAAAGAATGGAAAGTTATAGCCTACACAGAGCAAGTACACAAGATAAGAGAAAAAAGAACGGAGGTACATCATGCATGCTTATCAAATGCACGGCTTTTCACCACTTTGTTTTATAAGCCCATTAGCATACAATTAATAAGAATTTCTGCTTTAGAGCGACAAATAGATGTGCCTAACAGCAACCTGGTTATAAAGGAGCGGTTACTAAACATAAAGTGGTGCTCACAAATCTGAATTGTTCTAACTACCACGTAAGTCACATATTAATTCGAAATAGTGCATGCAAGATATCGATTTTAATGTAAGAATGTGTTCGAATTGGTTGTTTTGACTAAACTCGAAAAGTGACGCAATTCCCATCTAGGACATAGTTTCATAAACAAATACTTCTGTTATTGGTAATTATGCACAATATCGATATAAATAAGCACTAGTTCTATTGAATACAGAAGTGTTGCTGAATATAGTGAGAGCAAAAGTTTTCACCATTAATATAGTGAGTTCTAAACCCGCCATGACCCGGTTTGTGCTATAGCGTAAGCTAAAAATATATCGCGAACCAAGACTTGATGTAGCCAGGACAGCTCAACTAAGTTATTTGCACTAACACATGAACACTCACGTGACACGTAACTGAAAACTATATGATGAAACGAGATTAGAAAATAAAGAACACGCACTGATAAGAAGCAGATAGAGAAGTCCCAGAGTCTCTATCTACTAGTTATATATTCAACTTGGATTGCCGTGTGCATCTATGGAGCCGCAATTGTTGCTTCGACAGAACCATTGAGCGAGCATGCCACTTGCATCTATCGGCCTCCCTTAGGAATGATGTGGCCGACTAAACTCGTCAATTCCATATTCTCGCCCATCCTATTAGCAAGAGATAGATGGAAACAAAGTGGCGAGAGCGGAAACGGTGGTACACTGCTTCCTGGAAATTCCTAGAGAGCAGGGCGCACGAGATGGTCGAAGCACATGGCAACTTCGGTAAAGCAATGGATGAGGAAAATGACAAGTATCCAAGGCTATGGAGTAGGAGAGGCTCTGTGGTCACATGAAACCGTAAGTGCATGTTGTTATGCGGGTGATTCGCGGGTTGCTCCCAATGCGTTCTATACCCAATCTATTATATCTGTATCCTAGTTTGTAGACTCGTGACAAAATAATGCGGAAAACTGGAGTGTGTAACTACAAGATATAGAAGAAAATGATGTATATGTATAAGCTATTCATCCATTTCAAAGGAAAGATCTGATACTTATAACACTCACGTTTTACGCAGTCACGTGAAGTCACTGATCTTTTGGTAGGTCAATAGCTAAGAATCTCTTAGTTATGAGCTTAGTCTTTGGTAGGTCAATTTATAAGCTTCCAAAATCCTGTAAAAAGGATGACTTGTTTGCTCTGTTGAAAATGAAGAATTGTATTTCCCTTCTTTGTATAAACATCAAGGTAATGCACCTAGCTAACAATGTTTATTGTAACAAAGTTCCCTACAGAGAAAGAGTAAGATACATACAGCCAGCGTCCCCTAGTTCCACTTAACTTGATTAACTACAGTACTCGGAGACACTCAAACTTGATAACCACCGTACTTGAAGACAAAGAGTCTTAAAACGAGTCCACATAAAAACATCACTCAGCATCTTTATAAGGCTCTAGGACCATCTCATCCGGGTCTTCCAAATTCTTCTTGAGTTCTTTTGTGGTACCCTCAAATAAATAATGACCATCTATTTTCCTGCATCCAAAGGCCAATAACAATTTATACTAGTGTTAAAAAAAGTGACTAGTATAATTCATACTACTCAGGAAAATCGGCACCGGACTAAAAAAAATATCGTGGACGGCCCCGGCCCAAAAGGCCTACTAGGTCCAACACAGTCCAGCTCGTGTCCTGAAGATGAAACCCGCCTCTGTCGCCTCCGTCACGTGGCCGCCGCGTTCCGGTGGTCCTCATACGAGTGTGTCCCCCTCGCCTCTTCCGCGAGTCCACCTCGGCCGCGTGGGTGTCGCCGCGACGTGGTTTCTGGCCTTGGTTATTGGCGGCGGCTCGAAGAGAGAGATGCCGGCGACGGTGGGTTGGAGCTATTTTGGAAGGGGCAAATGCCGGAGAGGGTTGGCGCAGGGGAGGGGAGGTGCTCGACTGGGAGGGCGACGTGAAATGCAAGGATTCCATGGGAGTATCCCCGCGTGTGTTCAGGGTGTCCTCAGCGTCCCGCTCCTCGTCGCCATCCAGCCAGTCCACTTCAACTGCGTTTGCCTGCGAGAGATCGGAGTGCGGCGTGAGTGCTCCACGCCCACGCAGACGGTCAGATGCGAGGTCGCCGGCACTCGGGCAGGTGCCTACCGTCAGAGACTTCTTGTGTTGGCGCCGCTGCGAAGAGCATGGTGGCTGGTGGCTGGCCTCATCACGGTCATATTCTTCTCAGCGGCAAATTCCTGGCTCTGTGGAAGTTATCTGCTATGCTATGACATTCTTAAATCAATACTGAAGCTTATCGTCTTTCAGAAGCTGTTTCGGCAGATGTCCAAAGCATAATTAGGTTGAAGTTTGAAGTAAAAGGTCCTAGTAATTCTTTGTTAATTGGGAGTACTCTTCTCTAAAGCTAACAGCTGCTTCAGCATGGGTATCTCGTGTTGGTAGTAGCTCTGTATTATGTATGAGCTGAAAAACTGGTTCAATGGACATAGTAACACATCTAGCATTTTACGTTATTTTTTATGTCACCTATGCATTCTCATATAACTCACCAGCAAATATGTTCTAAAATTCAGTTATGCAATTCATTATTGATTTATATATAAATGTTAATTGCCAGGAGAAAGAAAAAAGTTTCTACATGATTAATCACTTATACTTTGAATGGGCTGTTGCCGTGTTTATTCAGAAATTTTTCTTCTCTTTTCAGGCACCAATTTCCTGATTTTGTTTTATCTCTAGAGATGAAACAGTTAGGGTGTGTTCGGTTGGTGTCACCAAGTGGAATGGAATAGAATGGTTCCACACCTGAGAGCCGTTCTAGTGTTCAGTTGAGAAATGAAATGGAACGAGGTGGTTACTCAAAAGAGAATATTCTTTCTAGACCCAGAATGCACCCATTCCACCAAATTGGTGGAATCTTCCCATTCCTCTATGCAAGCCACCCAAACGTTCTCACTCTCTCTATTCTCTTGCCATCCTTTTAGCTAAATGCACCCTGACATAGAACAGAACCGTTCCATTCCACTTTTTTGGTCTAACCGAACATTGGATGGAATTATTCCATTACACATTTTTTGTCCTAACCAAACACAAGAACGAAACCAACCCATTCTAGTGGAATGAAACCATAACATTCCATTCCACTTTGTTCCCGAACTGAACACACCCTTAGTTCATGTTGGGAAGCATTACATACATTCAGTTGTACATTAAAACCACAATCGGGCAAATCGGTACTTATTGGCAAAGAAAATGATGTCGAAGCTCGCCTGGCATCAGAGTGGCTTTCGGTCCCGAGTGGAAGTCGGTCGTCGACCACAGCCCTGTGTATCCGGAGTGAGGACAAAGAAGACTTGATTCACTATTGCAATTTCTAGTTGAGCTAGGGATCTTCTTGCGATTGTACCTCCACTCTGTACTTGTTTTCCTTACTAATCAGTACATCGATGTTATCACAAAAAAGACGATCTCTCGTACTACTAACATTTTGGTGTTAAAGATAAATTCACTCAAAAAGATGTTCAGTATCTGAATGCTCAAAATGACATTAAATGTGGAATGCCCGTCTCAGTTATGTCTACTGGTCCAGCTCACATACTAGTAAACTGAACATACACTTTTCAGATGTTGTAACTACAATCAGTGACATGAGTAAACAACTCTCTTTTGCCTACAAGAACACATTACTGTTTGCATATACATATGGGTAACAAAATGTCATGGTACAGTAGAGACGCGGGGAAACTAAACATGGTTCCTCTCCACTTTTTTTGGTCCTGGTTGAGTACATCAAAGTGTGCTACTCTCTCTGATTCATATTACTTGTCACTGAATTGGACGTATCTAGCACTAAAACATGTCTAGATACATCCATTTGAGTGACAAGTAATATGAATCGGAGGGAGTAGTAGTATTCACCAAAATTCTTGTTAGTTCACATCACGGGAGAAGCAGTGCACGGACACCCTCACAGCTTCTTCGAGTCCAGGGAGAGTGCAACATGGAGCATGTCCCGGTAGTAGTCGGCAACTAGGGAGTCACCGTGGCCGTCGTTTATGGTGAAGAAATGCGGAGTTCGAGCTGGAATTAACACGGGAAAAATGATGTATCAAAAATTAGCGCAACTACATTAGACATAAAACTGAATAATGGCATCTCCCTTATCATTCTGCTCCAGCCTAGTGGCCACTCTCATGTTTCCTTCTTGCGTTCCTCTTGTGTATCTGCATAAACCATCTTTTGGCTACTGAATATAGGTGCAAAAATACGAGGGCACAATCAACAATTGAACACGGAAGGTTAAATAAAAGTTCAGCTAATTAAACTACGAAAGGCTGCATGAAACTATTGTCCCCCCAACTACGCCGCACCAAACTTTATAATTGCCATATCAATGCCACATCGCAACCACCTTGTGACTTTGCACAAAATGACCTCATGCTCATGTAGCTACTGACTTCAGTTCTTTACATTGGACTTAGGATGGTATCGGCACATTCATCTGTAGCTCGGTCCTTGAACACTATTCAACAAGTACGTGCAGTGCAGATTGAGGTGCAACAAATGGACCTGATCAACTATCATCCTAGTCTGAACAAATCCTCCCTACAGTTAACTGAAAAATGGCAGCAGAGTCGTGCGTAGTTGCGTGTGCTGTTGAATTCATTCTGCACAGGTTGACATGTGTAGTATGCAACTACAGCTAGCATTGCACAAGTAAATGGTACTTGATATAATAGCTTGGTGTTACCGAGTCTGATTGGATTTGCATACTGTTGTTCTACATGCATCATGATTTGGCCATCCTAATTGACCACAGATTGAAACGTACTTGATGGCAGTGTGCCGAGGGCGTCGTGCGGGTCAGGGTCAGGGTCAGCGTCGGCTCTGCGGGTGGGTATGGAACCGGCCGTGGAGATGGGGTCCGGCGTCATGGAGATAGGAGCGGGAGTTTGATGGCATGGATGCCTATGGAGGAGATCTCCTGTGTGGAGGTGGCGGCAGCGCGAGTTCGGGCAGGCGTCGGCGCGAGTCCGGGAGAGAGCGGCGGCGCGCGTCTTGCTCGGGGAGAAGCGGTGGCGGCTCATGATTTAATCCTCTATTTGCTCGATCGGTTTTACTCCGTATAATTTTTCTCCGTATAATTACTTGATGGGCTTATTGGGCCAAATCTCTCTTAGCCGTTAGATGGGATTATACTACTCATATTTGAGGAGTAGTAAAAGGTACCGTAAAAGTTGTCTTCTTTTCTTAAAACCTCCTCCGAACATCTCAGGCTCAGCCCCTAACCATCCACAACAATGACTTATATAACAATAAAAGCACATGACAGGTGTCTCTGTTAAGAAATAACATTGACATTCCTTAACAGAGGCAACAAGTTAGTGTGCTCAAAATCTTGCTTGCTCAACAATGAAGTGCAATGCACTGTTCTCAAAGTTTATCTTTTTTGCTCATAGGCAGAATGGCAGATACATTTCATAGTAACGCATTGGTCATACCAATCTTGCTTGCATCGTATGATAATCGAGTGGCCAGTTTCTTCGTCCATAACTATATAATATTTGTTGGCACAATGAAGGCTTCAACATTTTCTCGAAGCACAGACGTATACAGGGAAATGCTTCGTGAAGACGTTGGCCAATGTACAGTACGTGCCCCATCCAACCATCACTAACCATTTCCTCTTCCTTGAATACTAATCGTACATAGGATACACCAGAGACAGAACATGTGTTCATCCAGAGGTTATATGAGAGATATTGTTCCATTTCATCAGATTGATTACACTATTTACCTTCTCATGCTAGTATGCTGCAACATACAGCTCCAGCATTTCATTGAACATGTGAGGATCAACTGGTAGCCCAACGCTCTGCGAACTAGCCATAAGGTTCTTAGTTTTCTGAACATTCCTTTTGGAAACATAGCAATGGAGGGCATGCCACAGCTTCCCGAGAAGCAGGATTTTGTAGTTTCTTTTCTTATAGTAGTAATCCTCATCTTGAGAAGTACCGTTTATTTTTTCAATCATGTTCATTCTAGCTAGTTGCATGATCCAATGGTGATAGTGTAAAATTTTAGTGGGAGTCCATAAATGATAAAATTGTCTACTGAACAAAAGCTTCAATTGTAGTATATATAAGATATTAAAATATTCAAGGACATGCAATCTGCGAGAGAGAAATGATCGATGCCAACTTGAGAATTTTGTTCAAACATTATTAAGAGTTTGAATTGATCTGTTCTCCCACCACAAACAAACAATGTGAAGGGTGTGAAATTTCTACTCAGTCTGGATAGTCAATTATTCCTCACAATAATCTCAGGGAAATTCAGTACTTGCTCCAAGTCAATAATAAAAAGGAAACAAAGGTGAAATCTAAAGCATGCACCGGGAAATAGCTATTACTGAGTTCTTCCTTCTCCTCCTTGAATTCAGAACTTCCTCTCAAATGGCATATTGGTTAGCCCAGCATTGGTTTGCACTTTGCAGTGCTCACATCAGTGTGGTCGTAGTGGCATGGCAGACTTGTTGGAGCTAGAAGATGTCGTGCTCCTGGACCCATCCCTTGATAGCTGCGGCCGTTGCCGCTCCCAGAGGCTGGAGATGGAGGAGGCGCCAGACAGAGGAGGCTGCCCTTGTAATGCTTGTTCAATTGTAAGATGTGTTGTGTGGATGCAATCTACGACATTTCCTTTGACTGATATTTATGTGAGAAGTTTTAACATATTATTTCAGCAAGCCACAGATGACTACACCATATTAGCACCATCCACTGTCAGTTCTCAGCGGACGCAACATTCCAGTCAACTGCTTAGTGTGAATATATATATATCCTGTTGGTCAGGCTAAGAGAAAGAAAACTTGTGTCTCTCCGATCAACAACAATTAAAAGCTGACACATGTAAAACCATTGATTCACATCTTTGGGTATGTCTATGAAGCCATCCATGCAACTCTAGAACCATCGACCATGCCGTTGGCTTTCCCAGTTTCTCCATGTACATCTCTCAAGTTCTATGTGCTACTCTTCTAGAACCGTGGAGGATTGCTACATCCTGCTATCACCAATAGAAAAGTTGGTTGTGTCAGTAGAATGTATCAATATATCTACATGACCCCTTGCATGTCATCCAAATTGTCGTGGTGTTAGTGGCAATGATATCAAGTAGGAGGCCATCGCTTTTTTATTGGTGCAATGCTTGTGATGTTGTGACTGATGATCCATTGGTTGTTCCTGGTGCCTTCTATACCCATATACAAATGCATACCTCCAATGTGCTGAGACACAACACACACAATGAAGACAATAGAAGTTCATAATTCCAGGACATACAAGTAAAATAAGAAATAGATATCCATCATATGCTCAGGGAAGCCTCGTTCTTTATAATAGACTTAGCGGTAAACAATGACATGAAGTAATTGGTCCTCGGGTTGGTAAGAACCATCGTGGTTATGACATTTTTCCTTGGGCAGGTAAGTGGCTACAAGAGCTTTATCATTCCTTTAAACGAACTATGGAATCTCATGTGTCGTTGTTTGAGTTCAGTCATAGAAAAACTGAAGGAACCAAAATTCTCTCATTTATACATTTGCCCATTTTTCGACACACCTTGTTATATTCATTGCGAGCATTATTTTCAAGGCTTTATCATTTTCCTTATTATTTGAAGTATGTAGAGAGATCTTAGAATGGATAAATCATTTAATCTTGTTAATTTTGGGTAGAGAGGATATTTACAAAATATTTTTCCATAATTTGCTTATTCAATCTGATGAAGACACATTACCCATTATCTATGACATCAAGCACATCATAAAATTTGGAAATAGCCTTCACATGGGATGAACAAGCTCGCCTTGCTCCTCTACATGGAGCGTGTTGGAGAGTCCCGCCAGGTCAGGTCGGATGGCCTGGTCACATCTTGTGCATACAAGAAGCTTAAGGATTCCTTCTTTGCTTGATGAAATGATAAATTTATCGGCAATGCTATATGGGCTCAACATAGAGAATGGTGTCAGTGAACATTGACAAACATGCTCTCTTTGTATTGTAGCTCTGTGAATAAATTAGTTTAGGACGAAAATAGGTGACCCACACGAGAGGCAAAATGATGATCAGTTATGTAGGTTGAGTTAATTATCGCACTCAATCCACTTCTATTGGATGCTATTTGAATGTAGTGTTTTCCAGCTACTCCCTACTGAGGTAGTGCTTTCCACATACGATGTTAGCTTTCTCATTACAACTAACTGAATAGAAAACAATAGCACCTTCAAATATCAGACAAGTGGGCTTAATTCCACATTTAACCCGTTGCCACACGACTCATGTACTTATTCTAGCACGTGATGTCTTGAGAAAGTACTAGGTGTAGCCCAAATCAGTACACGCCCAAGCTTTAGATATCAAGCACATACCATCTTTCTATTCGATTTAACTTGTTATATTCATTGTGAGCATGTTTTCCTTTTTAAGGGTTAGTCTTCTTTCCATTTATTGAGTAGCTACACTAATAGAAGTCCAGAGAGAGCTTAAAATTTTGGGTAGCCAGAAACTTTACAAAATTATCTTCCATCGTTTGCTGGTATGCCCAACACAATACTTGACTAGCGTGACGTTCATATAGCAGATACATCCAGGTATTTTACTCGTATTGTCAAGTGTTGCATGATATTTATTTTTAAATTAAGTAAACCAAGAGTTTCTCTCCTTGCCAGCACAATCCTAGCGCCTGCTACCATCAACCATGGATGGCTACAACATTTCTAAACCACTACTGTGTGAATATCCCTCTCCTAGAGGCCGTGCCCACATCAGTCACAAGTCAATGTGAGTCTAGCCTACAGGTGCTTCGTGTAGGTCTCTGAAGCCGTTTGTGTTGCTTCTCTAGAACCATCGAGTGAACACTGTCATATTATTTCCCACGACTATCCTTTTGGGGACTACCGCCGCCAACCAGCTCCAGGAAAGCAAGGATACATCAATATGCTATTTCCTCGATACTAAAAGAGAGTGTGGCATACAGGATGGATAGCTCAGAATGCAACGGTGGTCAAGCAAAGCATGTGGCGGACGGAAAACAAGTGAGATGCTGGAGTAGGAGGCAAAGGCACTCTAGCTAGACGAGCACCTCAGTGGCTGTTGTGATTTTCATGATCTATCTTTAATTCCCGGTGCCTTCTATGCTCATACATACCAAATTCATATCCAAGTGTGTAGAGAGCAACAAACAGTGCACTAAAATTTATTGTCTAACTATAAGGAAGAGAAGTAGACTCAGAAATAACCAACTCATCCTATGCTTCGGAGAATCCTTGCTACTTATAGGACTCGAGTAGTAGGCAGTCTCGTGAAGCCATTATTCTTCCGATAGTTCAATATCTAAGATTCTATTGGTTATCAGCTTGGTCCTTTGTACGTCAGTGGCTATAAGAGCTCTAAAAATCTTAAAACAAAAATGAATTTATTTGTTTTCCTTTTTTAAATGAAGTGTTTTATTGCCCTTATTAGTACCAAGATAGACATATGGTACACCTAGCTAAATCATTTCATTATTACGGACTTCATGGAAATAAAGGCAATGGCTGTCATTCACACATCCCATCCCTTGAGAGAGAACCTAGTTTTATTGATCTTGAAGAAGGGCTCTGATCCAGTACTACCCCCTCCCCCTAAACTCGTATAATGCATTATTCCTCTGGTAAGTCAATAGCTAAGATTATATTTGTTATGAGCTTGGTCCTTGGTAGGTTAGCGGCAAGAGGGCGACTCAGGCGGCAACCCCCAGCCCCTGCCGCCGACGCCTCCCCTAGCCTACCTCCCTGCCCTCGCCCTGCCTGAGGAAGCCAGCAAGAAAGCCCGCTGTGCTTTCGAGGACGGCAGTGGCGAGGCGTCTCCTGTAGGTCGTGGTGCTGACCCGACCTCCTCATCTCTGATCTCAGGGCTGCCCAAGCATGGGGCAAGGCTGGCCATGGTGCTGCTTCACAGGAAGCCTCCCGATGAGCAGGTGGCTGTTGGGGTGCGACGATCGGAGGCAAGAAGGTGAGCTAGATCTGGGACCGCAATGGGCCGAACCTCGGGCCTGGCGGCCGTGCAGGAGGGAATGAGGAGCTGGTGAAGCACAAGACGCCGGAGCGGCATCTCTAGGCGAGTGGTGGTGGCCTGGGTGCTCTGACCATGCGGGCGGTGAGGCAGCAGGTTGTTCGGCTCCCGGAGCCCAGTCCGATGGCGACGGCAGGCGAGGCAACGATGGTCTATGGCGGCGCCGGTGGTAGGACACATATTGGGGCTAGGCAGGCCCCGATCTGGTCCAGGTTGGCCCTGATCTGGGCCAGGCGGGCCTAGTGCTAGTGCCTTCCCAGCTGGTTAGCTGTGGCAGGGAGTCCTCTCCTGGCTGCACTACCACCGCTAGTGCTGATATGGGCCTGGTTGGCCCAGATCAGGCGACCCCTGGCAACAGGAGCATAACGCCCGCGCTACTCCTTGAATCCGCTCTCCGAAAGGGTTGCCGCGGTTACGTTTACTATCGTGAAGTGGCTAGTCCTGGGGGCGCTGATATATTGCAAATGTATCTATAATTTTTGATGTTCCATGCTTGGTTTTATCCACTTTCTTGTGTTTTGTTCCAACTTTGGAGTACTTTTCATAGGATTTCTTGGACTAACCTATTAACAAGAGCCACAGTGCCAGCTGCCTGTTTTCTGCTGTTTTTGATTCTAGGAAAGTCAGAAAATGAATATTCTCGGAATTGGATGGGACAAAAGCCAAAGTGCCTGTTTTTCCGGAAGGGATCAAGTGTCAGAATACGAGACGGAGAAGGGCCAGGGAGCCACCACACCACCTGACCGCGCGGCCAGGCCTGGCCCGCGCCAGGGGGTGGTGTGGCCGCTCCCGGCACCCCCTCGGCCTCTCCTTCCGCCTATATATTGCCCTCGAGACGAAAACCCTAAGTACCCGATCAAAAATCCACGAAAGTCTGTAGCCGCCGTCATCTCCATCCCTAGATCGGGACGGATCTGAAGCTCTTCACGACACCCTGAAGGAGAGGGGAATTCACCCTGGAGGCCTTCTTCATCACCATGCAAGCCTCCAGTGTGATGCGTGAGTAGTTCATCCTTGGACTACGGATCCATGTAGTAGCTAGATGGCTGGTTCTCCTCCTTTGTGCTTTCATGTTTAGATCTTGTGAGATCCGTTCATGATCAAGATCATCTATTTGTAATTCTACATGTTGTGTTTGCGGGGATCCGATGGATATTGAGATGCTATTTCAGATTGATTATTGATTCTATCACGTCTTTGTTATTTGTGATCTTGCATGCTTTCCGTAGTTAGTAGCTATCTTGGCCAAGTAGATGCTAGCAACTCCAAGAGTTAGTATTTATGCTCGATAGTGGGTTCATGCCTCTGGTAATCTAGAGAAGTGACAGAAATCTCTAAGGTACTAGATGTGCTGTTGCTACTAGGGAGAAAACAACAATCCTTTGTTCATAGAACAATCGTATTGTTTACTTTACACGCAGTTTGTAAAGCAATAATCTGTTGCTTGCAACTTAATACTGGAGGGGGTTCAGATGATAACCTGAAGGTGGATTATTAGTCATAGATGCAGTTGGATGGCGGTCTATGTATTATTTTGTAATGCCCAATCAAGTCTCAAAGGAGTCAAGATGATTAGTATATGCATGTATTGCTTTCTCGGTGTTTGTCAATTGCCCCGCTGTAATTTGTTCACCCAACATGTTATCTATGTTAAGGAGAGCCACCTCTAGTGAACTATGGATCCCGGTCCTTTTTCTTTACATACAATCTATAAACTGTTTCTACTTTGTGTTTACTTTCTGAAAACTTTTACTTCTTTCCATTCGATACGTTTAATCCTTTGTTTTCTGCAAAACACGGTGAGATTGACAACCTCTCGCAAGTTGGGGACAAAGTTCTGTGGTTGTGTTGTGCAGGTCTCCACGTTGCTACTAGCACCGGTAGTGCGCCCTGCCAAAGCTCAGCTAGTAACACCTTTGGGGTGTTTCCTTGCTCTTACTGGTTCGATTAAACCTTGGTTTCATAACTGAGGGAAACTTACTGTTGTGCTCATCATACCTTCATCTTGGGGTTCCCAACAAGCTCTACATCAACCACGAGCCATCAAGCATTTTTCTGGCGCCGTTGCCGGGGAGTTAAGGACATCTTCACAAGGGGAGTCCCTCATAACCAATCTCTTTACTTTGTTGTTTTTGTTTTGCTTAGTTTCTTTTTGCTTTGTTTGCTTGTTTTGTTCTTTCAAAAACACACAAAAAATTAGTTTTACTAGTTTGCTTTCTTATTTGAAAATCCAAAAAACCGACTACTCTTGAAAACACTAAGTTGTGTGACTTTACTAGCACTAACAACAATGATTTTATGAGCACACCTATTGCTCCACCTGTGGCTGAAAATACTTTCTTTGAGATAAAACCTGCTTTGCTCAATCTTGTTATGAGAGAACAATTTTCTGGTATTGGTAATGAAGATGTCGCTTCCATCTAAATAACTTTGTTGAACTTTGTGAGATGCAAAAGCATAGGGATATAGATGGTGATATTATTAAGCTGAAATTGTTTCCTTTCTCTTTGAGAGGAAAAGCTAAAGAATGGTTGAATTCCTTAACTAGGAATAGTATTGATTCTTAGACTAAGTGCAAAGATGCTTTTATTGGAAAATACTATCCTCCTGCTAAGATTATATCTATGAGAAGTGAAATAATGAAGTTTAAACAACTTGATAATGAGCATGTTGCTCAAGCTTGGGAAAGAATGAAATCTTTGGTAAAGAATTGTCCCACTCATGGACTGACTGCTTGGATGATCATCCAAACTTTTTATGCAGGATTGAACTATTCTTCAAGGAACCTATTGGATTCTTCTGCTGGAGGTACCTTTATGACCATCACTTTGGAAGCTGCAACAAAACTTCTGGAAAAATATGATGGTTAATTATTCTAAATGGCATACTGAGAGAGCTCCACAAGGTAAGAAGGTAAATTCTGTTGAGGAAACCTCCTCCTTGAGTGATAAGATTGATATAATTATGTCTATGCTTGTTAATGGGAAAGCCCATATTGATCCAAATAATGTTCCTCTAGCTTCTTTGGTTGCTCAAGAAGAGCAAGTTGATGTGAACTTCATAAGAAATAACAACTTTGGCAACAATGCTTATGGTAATAAAGCTTATAGGAACAATTTTGGTAACAACAATTATAAGCCATATCCTCCCAACAATGGTAATGCTTATGGTAATTCTTACAACAATAATAAGAGTGCTCCCTCTGAACTTGAAGTTATGCTTAAATAATTTATTAGTAAACAAACTACTTTCAACAAAACTATTGAGGAAAAACTCTCTAATGCTGAAAGAAATATAGCATCTTTGGCTGAAACTCAATCTTCTTTGAATAAAGTGGCTGCTAAACCTGAAACTAATGATAATCCCTTTGCAACTACTAACGCTATACAAGTAAGAATTGATGAAAATGTTAGACTATTAGCTGAATTACATGCTAAGTGGGAAAGAGAAGATGCAATTGCTAGAAACATTAGTGTTTCTACTATCACCACCACTAGTGTTGAGGCTAGTAATAGTTCTACTACTTTAGATGATAAAGTTGATTTTGATCTTGATGGTTGCAACATCTCTGAAGTTATTAAGTTCCTACAAAAGCTTGCTAAAAGTCCTAATGCTAGTGCTATGAACATGGCTTTTACAAAACACATTACTGATGCTCTCATAAAGATTAAAGAAAAAAAGATGAAACATAAAGCTTCTATTCCTATAAAACAAGAGGATGGTTGGGAACCCATCATTAATATGAAAGTGAATGACTTTGATTTCAAAGCTTTGTGTGATCTTGATAGTAGTGTTTCTATTATGCCTAGAAGGATTTATGATATGCTTGATTTGCCTCCTCTTGAAGATTGTTATTTGAATGTCCCACTTGATGATAATGCTAAAAAGAAACTCATGGGGAGTCTTAATGATGTTCTTATTATGGTTAACAATTCCTATGTCCCTGTTGATTTCTATGTTTTGGATGTTGAATACAATGCTTCTTGTCCTATTACTTGGGGAAGATCTTTTCTTAGAACTGTTGGTGCCATCATTGATATGAAAGAAGGCACCATTAAATATCAACTCCCACTCAATAAAGGTATAGAACACTTCCCTAAAAAGAGAGAAAAGATTTCTTTTGATTCTCCTATGAAAACAAAATTTGGTCTTAATGCTTCTTCATTTGAGAACACTTAATTCTTTCTTTGCTTCTTATGCCTAACTTAAAGGCGTTAAAGAAATGTACTTATTGGGAGATAACCCAAAAGTTTTAGATGAGTCTTGGAAGTTATTACTTCAGTAATAACCGCTCCTTATCCTTTTTATTTTCTTTTTGTGCCAAGAGTAACCTCTAATGAGAGTGAAGTAATGATTGGGAAAGTTGCTGTCCCGAAACAGATTCTTGTGCTTCACCGTAAAAATTCTTGAGAGATCTCTGTATGTCGGATTGAGCTGTAATTTGTTGTGCTTCTGCCCCAGGTTGTTATATAACTTTCGTAGTTCAACACTTTTTGATTTGAGCAACAGAAGGTCTTCAAAAAAATTCGTCTTTACCTGCTGGTCTGTTTTGACAGATTTCTGCCATTTTCTGCATTTGCTTCTTGTGGGTTCCTTTTTTAGTTCTTTTGGGAATTGAGATTTTTTAGGGAAGTGCTACAGTAGCTAGTGTTTTAATGGAAGTTTATTTGGTGTTATAACTGAATCTTAAGACTTATTTATCTTAAGTGCACTAATGTTGCTAATAAAGATTGTGTGAAGTTTTGTATGAAGGAAAATTTTCATGTGTATGAAAGGAATGAGTAATGAGATGAAGGATGGACTAAAGCTCAAGCTTGGGGATGCCACGCGTGTCACCCCAAGAAATATCCAAGAAGTACAAGCGTCAAAGCTTGGGGATGCCCAATGCATCCCCTTCTTCATCAATAAAAATTCCAGGTTCCTTCCAAACGCTTCATTTTTATTGTTTCATGTACAGTTGTGTTTTTCTTGGAGCGTCTTCTTTTTCATTTTCGTTTTGGTTTTTAGTTTGCTTGGTTTGCTTAGTTTTCTGAATAAATTGGTTGGACCCCTTTTTTCATACTTTGGTTTGCAAATAGTTTGGTTTGGTTTGAAAAAGAGTAGGAAAGTTCGTACTTTTGTGGTAAAAAGAGCTCGTTTTTGACTGTGGCCTATGCTTTGTCATGCCATGCTTGATATTGTTTTGGCTTTATGCTTAGTATTCTTTTCTGTAGCATGACTTGTTATAAACAATTGAGATTGCTTAATGCGCCTTGGATGAATCATGCGTTGTTTTAGCATATTAAAGCATAGTATAGTGGTATTCTCCTTTGATGCTTTATTTGGGTTGACTTGGCGCATGCTCACACCATGTTATGAATATCTCAAGTCACCATAGCCTTTATGATCCTTTGGTTTTCAACTTGTAGTATCACTTTATGCTTTGATCAATGATGTTTTGTCGCTATGCATGATTATGGCCATTATTGCTCTCTTAGTTTGTCACTCCCAGTCTTTTGCTAGCCTCCACAACAAAGTATGAGTTCCACTCATGCATCCAACTTCCTAAACCAAGTTATCCCAAAGAGTCCACCATACCTACCTACTAGCTTATGCTATTCCAAGTATATTCATGCTTTTTTTTACCTTCCAAATTAAACTTGTTATGAGAAAACTAGTGATTAAAGCTCTCACGAACTTGATGGCACACTTTACTTTTTTCCTCTAATAAACTTGAACCATTGGGTCCTTCTTTGTTGCGTATATGCTTGCGCTTTATATGTTGAAATTAGCAGAACCATGTACCATGGGGAACACTTTCAACATTGCACTTGTACTTTGTACCCCGTTGATATCATGTTCTTTTGCTTACGGATCCTGGCGGTGTGAAATAAAAGTGGAACTTGTAAGATCATGGAGTTTGTATGTGTGTTAGATAAACGCCTGGGCCGCTAGCCTAAGCCATGCCTAATCATGGTGGAAACTTGCAGCATCACCATAATGAGCACTTTATGAATCATCCTCAATAAAAACCTATGCAAATAGCAAATAAAAAGATTGCTGAGATGCTCATTGTCTGCTTGCCTTCTTATTTTGATTATGGGAAAGCTCCCGTATCATGTGCAAGGGGTACCCCGTTGGCGGTTCTTAATGATACACATATACTTACAATGACAAGAGCTTACTCGTGACTAAAGTTGAGTAGCATGTTGATCGGTCTTCGTAAGTAAGGGGCATAAGATTTCGGTTTATAACTCGTCAAGCATATCCTCTTAGTTGTGTCACTTTAACCTTAACCACTTCAAGATGCTTATGATAGGGGCAATGAGAGCTGAAAGCTACAAGTACCATAATTTTTGGAAGCTCTTTATGAGACTTGAATCCCTACTTCCTTTTACAAAAAGGCCTTTCTTCCACCATTATATTGAGTCTCCATCTTCTACCTTTATGCACCTACTTTGAGAGCATAGTGGCCATTCTTAGTTCTATGTGCATTGTCCCAAGACTAGTTGATTGATGCATAACTTGATATTGCTTGTTTTAAACTATTGTATCTAGTCACTCTTCTGAAATTTGAAGGTGTCCTATGCATTTATATTTGCTACTCTATTGAGGGACAAGCTGAATACTATTATGCTATGTTTTCTTTATGTGAAACAAACAAACGTCTTGCAAAGCATGTTATTCATGAATCTTTTGTTTGTGCCTTTTCATGTTGCATCATAGTTTCTTTGCTTATTGCTAGAACTTTGTCTTTCATGTTATGATTGAAGTACTATGATCCCAGCTTTGAATGTTTTACAAATACTCTGATCAAGTCTTTGATGGTGCATGTCACCTCAAAAAGTATTCTTTCTTTTTATCACTTACCTACTCGAGGATGAGCAGGAGTTAATCTTGGGGATGTTGATACATTGCAAATGTATCTATAATTTTTGATGTTCCATGCTTGGTTTTATCCACTTTCTTGTGTTTTGTTCCAACTTTGGAGTACTTTTCATATGAGTTCTTGGACTAACCTATTAACAAGAGCAACCGTGCCAGCTGCCTGTTTTCTGCTGTTTTTGGTTCCAGGAAAGTCAGAAAATGAATATTCTCGGAATTGGACGGGACAAAAGCCAAAGTGCCTATTTTTCTGGAAGGGATCAAGTACCAGAATACGAGACGGAGAAAGGCCAGGGAGCCACCACACCACCTGGCCACGCGGCCAGGCCTGGCCCGCGCCAGGGGGTGGTGTGGCCGCTCCCGGCACCCCGTCGGCCTCTCCTTCCGCCTATATATTGCCCTCGGGACGAAAACCCTAAGTACCCGATCAAAAATCCACGAAGAGTCTCAGAGTCGCCATCATCTCTATCCGTAGATCGAGGATCTGAAGCTCTTCCGGCACCTGCCGGAGAGGGAATTCACCACAGAGGCCTTCTTCATCACCATGCAAGCCTCCTGTGATGCGTGAGTAGTTCATCCTTGGACTACGGATCCATGTAGTAGCTAGATGGCTGGTTCTCCTCCTTTGTGCTTTCATGTTTAGATCTTGTGAGTCTGCTCATGATCAAGATCATCTATTTGTAATTCTACATGTTGTGTTTATGGGATCCGATGGATATTGAGATGCTATTTTAGATTGATTATTGATTCTATCATGTCTTTGTTATTTGTGATCTTGCATGCTTTCCGTTGTTAGTAGCTATCTTGGCCAAGTAGATGCTAGCAACTCCAAGAGTTAGTATTTATGCTCGATAGTGGGTTCATGCATCCGTAATCTGGGAAGTGACAAATCTCTAAGGTACTAGATGTGTTGCTACTAGGAGAAAACAACAATCCTTTGTTCATAGAACAATCATATTGTTTACTTTACACGCAGTTCAGTAAAGCAATAATCATTGCTTGCAACTTAATCTTGGAGGGGTTCGGATGATAACCTGAAGGTGGATTATTAGTCATAGATGCAGTTGGATGGCGGTCTATGTATTATGTTGTAATGCCTAATCAGGTCTCAAAGGAGTCAAGATGATTAGTATATGCATGTATTGCTTTCTCGGTGTTTGTCAATTGCCCCGCTGTAATTTGTTCACCCAGCATATTATCTATCTTAAGGAGAGCCACCTTTAGTGAACTATGGATCCCGGTCCTTTTTCTTTACATACAATCTATAAACTGTTTCTGCTTTGTGTTTACTTTCTGCAAACTTTTACTTGTTTCCATTCGATATGTTTAATCCTTTGTTTTCCGCAAAACACGATGAGATTGACAACCTCATCGCAAGTTGGGGACAAAGTTCTATGGTTGTGTTGTGCAGGTCTCCACATTGCTACTAGCACCGGTAGTGCACCCTGCCAAAGCTCAGCTAGTAACACCTTTGGGGTGTTTCCTTGCTCCTACTGGTTCGATTAAACCTTGGTTTCATAACTGAGGGAAACTTGTTGTTGTGCTCATCATACCTTCCTCTTGGGGTTCCCAACGAGCTCTACATCAACCACGAGCCATCAGGCGCTAGCCTCTCCTCAGACTGAAAGTGGTCCGGCTGGCCCTGGTGACCATGGTGGCGATGGTGCTGCTCCTTGGTAGCGGTGATTTGCGGTGGCGGCAGATCCACTGATGCATAGAGGAGTAGGGACTAGGGCTAGGGTTGGCGGCGAACGATGGGGACACCCCTGCTGTTGTGTGGCCACGGGGCTTCATGAGTCCATTTTGGCTCAGCCCGGACAAAAAGGGCCTCGTTTGCCCCTGCTGCTACATCCGGTCTGCTATTGCTTCCCGGCGGTGGAGGTAGTTCCCTCCCGCTTGTTACTGCACCGCCGACCCCGTCGTAGTTTCTTCTTTTCGATCATACCAGCCTCACATCATGGGTCACGGTGAGACGACGGTGGTGACTACAAGACCGTGGTGGCGTGTGCTGGTGGGCGGCGAGATTGGTGGAGCATTACGAAGCGTCCGAGATTGGGGTTTTCCGAGGGGTCAGGAGAAAACCTTGTCGTGTTGACACCGACGTGGTGACGCCTATGAGTGTCATCATCCTTCTTGAAGGGCATCGGGTGTACCTCTTCCCCACCTCCCATAGCGTATCGGGGGAAACCCTAGGACTAATCTGGGCACCAGCGTCGCTTTCCCTCTTGGGGGTGCTGCTTGTACGCGATGATTCAGAGCGCTAGGAGCATGGTGGAATTCTCCGGAGGGTGCAGCGGTGGTGGGTCATCCTCGTTTTCACCGAGCTACTGTTGTCGGCTTTGTTTTCTATTCTTTTTTATTTTTCATTTCTTTGCTTTTTATTTTGGGTGTTGTGCTATCTAGCCCAACAGCGGTCTCAATCGGTTGCTATATTAATATAGCAGGGCGAAAGCCTATTTCGAGGAGGTCAGCGACTATGAGAGCTCTAACAATTATTTAAACAAACAATCAATTTTCTTGTTTTATCTTCTTTTAAATGAAAAAAAGTATTGGCCTTAACGCTACTAAGATAAAGATGATGCACCCAGCCAAAGTTGTTCACTACTAGAGAGTTCGTGAAATGAAAGCCAATGGCTGCAATTCTCGCATTTAGTGCACTAGAGAGAGAGAAAAGGCAAGCCAAACAGATGGAACGAAAAGAGTATGAGTTTGGCGAAATATGATAGATGTATTATTGAGCTTCATGGGAAAGTATATATAGGCATACAGGGGGGTCATCTTAGAGTACGAGTCAAGTTAGGGTTGTATGTAAACAGATCCTAACTCTATCTACACTACCATAACAACCATATATGTCTAATGCTCTAACACTCCCCGCAGTCGTCACGGTAGCATCGTGAACAACTAGAACATCACGGACGGTCAGACTGGAGATAAATCGAAGTAGCATCCAGTAGGATGACATCCCCCCACACTCCGAGCGGTAACATCTTGCATGGTGTCGTGTCGCGGTAGCTTGGACTGTAGAGGATGCTCATGATGCTCAAGCGAGGTGCTAGCCCTTGTGCCTATGTCGAGGTAGCCAAGAGTTTGAGGCGGTGCCGAGGTCGGGGTAGCCGTTGCGAGGGGTATCCATGGTCGATGTCGTGGTCGGGGTTGCCGGTGTCGAGGTAGCCTCACATGAAGCCGCATGCATAGTGCGCGAGGAGGATGACGGATATGCGTCGAGGCAGTCGTCGTGGTGTCGCCGCAGCTTCTCGAGGGTCCGTGGAGGCTTGTGATAGCTGTGAGATTCAACAAATTTGTGATGGCTTTAATTGATGGTTTTCTCCCGGATTTGATCGTTTTCTGGCTTTACCTAACGCTATTACTTCGGTAGCAAAGAAAACTTGGTTTCTAATGTGTGTTTCAGGTTCTGAACGTCAACAGAATGATTAAACTAGAGAAACACAATATTCTGGGAACAAGCGAGTCTCACTTTGGAAGCACGCGAGGGGAGCTCACAGAAGCTTTAACGAGCAACTATACGGCAGAAATATTTTTCCGGCCATATAGTTCCCGCTGCCTCTGTGTTGTCAAAAGGGACAACTTCCATGAAGGGACCAGGGACAAAAACACAACGCAGCAGCCACCATACCATCCAGAAGGGATAAAGAAGATATCCGGATAAGAAGGGGAAGACGTTCTTCATCTCGCTCCATGATCTTCAACCTCCTAGCCAATACACCCCATTTGCCACTACTTGTACATGAGAGAGAGAGGGATCTCCACCTTGCAAGACTAGGGTTTGAGATTGTTTCTTCCCATCTTGAATTGGGTTAGATATTTTTCTATTCTTATTGTGGATCTCCACGATAATACAAAGATGAATTCCCTTTATTCAATTATATTGATGATCCATTCTTCTGCCATGTGTGAGTAATTCCTTTGGGCATGGGAGATGTAGGGGATTGGTAAGATGTGATGTGCCTTCATATTTTCCATTAGTTTGTGATTGATTCTAATTACTATATTATGTGTGCTTGACTATCTGTAGGATGCCTAATGCTTGTTGTCCAATTAAGGGCCCAAACAACATGATACTTTGTTCTACATAGATAAGATCTTGTTCGCTAGTGGACCGGCGACCCCCGGGTGACACGGGGATATCAATGGAAAGCTAGTTGACTCGAGGATAATGAGTAACCACTGTGCTTATTGCATTAGTCCGATCCAAGGAGCTTAATCACTAAGAAACCTGAAGGGTCTTAATTGTCTAGTGTCTGACCATGGTTTTGGTAACAGGCTAGTAGGATTATTGAAGTTGGGATGAAATCTACCAAGAGGAGTTCCGGCTAATTATGGGTTGCTCGCCTACACATATATCTATAAGATTATAATTGTTACATTTATCACTCATCCACCTCGCACAGTCACTATCACCATGAACTGAATCTCCCCGCGCCTTCTTTCGCCATCTACCGAAAACAACAAACAACCAAGTCGTTCTTTACTTTTATGCTTTATATTTCAAAAGTTTACTTTTTAGTTCTATTTAAATACATCTCATTTAATCAAAACCCCGTTCCTATTTTCAACACTTGCAGTCAATTCACTCGAAGACCTGTGACAACTTCGGGTGTGATAGAGACTTCACCTATAAACATTTACCTTGGGCTCCCTGTGGGATCGATATCTGAACTTCAAAACTAGCTACAAACGATCTGTGCTCTTGCAGACATCAAGCTATTTTGTGGCGCCATTGCCGGGCAGCTAAGCGCTAAGTGTTTGTCTTTTGACATTTTAGGTGTTGCTACTACAAAATGTTCTCCTTAGGAGACAAAGGGTCTACACGCTCTGGTAGGACCTACCTGCCATATTATATTGAGCGCGTGCCTGCTCAGAGGCGCGAAGAAATAGTTGAAAAAAATTTAAGATCAAATAAAGTCAAAGTTGAAAACCTGAGTGATATTATGGAAATCATGTCTATTTATAGGACAACTCCTATGAAACCTGAGAAAACTCTCAGGGAATATAGTACTCCAAGTTCTGAATTTCTTAAACAACTAATAGAGTTCCTAATCCTGGAGTTAGAGAATATCGATTTGATGGTGGAATTATTAAAATTTTGCAGGAGAAAGCTTTCAGTGGCAGGGAATATGAAGACCCAGTAAGACATATTAGAGAGTTTGACGATGTAATAACCTCGCTTGGACCAAAAGGTTTGCCAAGAGATTTCTCTCGTCTTAAATTATTTCGATGGTCTCTTAAAGGTAAAGCTCTAGACTGGTTATATTCTCTCCCTCGCCATTATATTAAATGTTGTGAAAACTGCATTACTAAATTCATAAACAGGTTTATTCCTTTTAAAAAGGTAATTGAACTAAGAAAGAACATAGGCAACTTTAGTCAGAACATGGGAGAAAACTACCCACAAGCCTGGGAAAGATTCTTTGGAATGATCAATAGTATTCCTAATCATGGCTATTCTGAACTAACAATTTGCCATTTATTTTACCATGGTGTCAATACTCAATGTAGAGAGTTGCTTGACTTCTCAGCAGGAGGATCAATAAATACTTTAACTATTAAAGAATGTTTGGAATTAATGTCTACTAGGGCTAAGAATGATTCTTTATATAATCCTGATTTTGGTACTAAGCCGGAAAAAGGGATACTTCATATAACTCCTAATCTTATGCCCGGGGTACGCAAAACTATGAAAGAAAAAGGTATACCTTCTGAACTTGTTAAGGAAAACAAATTAGATTTGTTACAAGTTTTAACTGAAGAATATGAAACTATAAAAGTTTTTCAAGAATTAAAACATCGACAAGTAAAATCTCATAATGACTTGCATAAGCATTTCCAAAAACACAAAGAGATTATGGCAGAACTCACTGAAAATTATGATGAGATTGGCCAAGAAATAAAATTATTTCACAAGTACCTTAGTATGATTGAAACCCAATGTGAACAAATAGCATCTGGTTATCAAAATTTTCTTCCTGAAGATAAAGATATTCCTATTTATACTAATGTTGTCATAAGAAGGGGTGCAGTTATTACACGACCCTTAGGACCACCGAAATACGAAGCTGAAAAAGAGCGAAAGGAAAAAGCCTTGCTCGAAGCGAGCCAAGAAGATGATACATTGGTGAATCCTCAAAATGAAACCGAAACGCAAGATCAAACTAAGAAGGACAAAAATGATGCACAAGATGATCATTATGACTCTGACACAGAGACGGTTGATCCAAGAGAAGATAAAGAAATAAGCAACAAAGATGAAGTTGTTGTAGTAGAAAAGAAGAAAAACAATAAGCAGCAACAAAAGAAAGTAACGAAAGAGCCTGACCCTCCACAAAAGGTAAAACACAAGAGTAAGTCAAGTGATAAAAAGCTTCCTTATCCAGATGGAAAAAAGAAAGCACCGGATCAAGTAATTTATAATTCTTTGACAAAGGCACTTAGTGACCTTCGTCTGAAAATTCCATTTGCGGATGCAATCAAAGTTCCCACTTATGGGAAATTCCTTCGTGATATTCTTAGTAGAAAGAAAGAAATAATGGAAACTGTTGCCATGGTAACTAGCTATCCTGCTAACGGGAAGGTGTTGTCTAAGTCTGGATATCCTGGAATACCAACTATTTCATGCTCAATAGGTAAAAAAGATATTCACAATGCCTTATGTGATCTAGGAGTAGGAGTTAGTGTAATGTCATACTCCCTCTATAAAAGGTTAGGATTAGGTGAGTATTCTCCTACTACTATCACTTTACAGATGGCTGACAAGTCCACTAAATAACCCATTAGAAGGATTGAGGATGTCTTACTTAGGATAAATGAGCATGTTATTCCTAGTGATTTTATTATTCTTGAAATTCCAGAAGATGAAAGATTATCTATAATACTTGGAAGACCTTTCCTCAGTACTGCAGGTGCATCAGTAGAATGTGTAGAAGGGAAGATAATCTTCAATGTGTATGATGCTGAAATCATCCGGTATTTTCCAAAGAAGCTAGAAGCAGGAGAAAGATATGTTCCACCGGCAAAACGAGTTCATGTGGTAAGTGTCCTTGATAAGGGGCAACCAAAGGTAAGAATTTGAGAAGATAGAAGAAGTTGAGTTATTCAACCATTCTTAATAAGTGCTTAATGGGAGTCAATCCATTTTCGTCAATTTAGTAGAATAAAGATTAAAAAGTTCATCGCATTCCCACCACTTTTTCATAGACATTCTTGCGGAAGCGCGCCCGTGAAGATGCGGCGACAAAAAGTAGTAGAAACAACGATTGAATGAGTAGAGAATAAAAATAAGAATAAAAGTTTGAGTTTTCTATTTACAGAAGCTAAAATTTTGCTTTTAATATGCTAATGTTGGTCGACAGTTTTTACTATCAATTTTCAGTTAAAAACTAGGTATTTTGCTAAGTTAAGGGATAAGAAGGTATCCTCGAAGAAATAATTTTTTTTGATGACTACTGATGGTTTAACGACCAACTATACGGCGGGAATAAAAATTTCGGCCGTATAGTTCCGGTCGTATAGTTATCTTTGCCATCAACAAATTTTCCTCGAATGCACAAAGAGTTTAACGACCAACTATACAGCGGGAATAAAAATTCCAGCTGTATAACTCCGGTCGTATAGATATCGATGCCTTCGTACAAAATTTTCTGAAAGGTACTGGGAGTTTAACAACCAACTATACGGTGAGAATAAAAATTCCGGCCGTATAGCTCCGGTCGTATAGATATTGATGCCTTCGTAGAATTTCATCCCAAAGGTATTGAGAGTTTAACGACCAACTATATGGCGGGAATAAAAATTCCGGCCGTATAGCTCCGGTCATATAGGTATCGATGCCTTCGTAGAATTTCATCCCAAAGGTACTAAGAGTTTAACAACCAACTATATGGCGGGAATAAAAATTCCGGCTGTATACGGTCGTATAGATATTGATGCTAGTTTTAGAAATTTATCTCGAGAGGCAGATGGTTTAACGACCAACTATACGGCGGGATCATTATTATCCGGCCATATAGTTGTGCCTGTATAGCTATTTTCTGTATAAAGAAACCCTAGTTGGCGGCACCGCCACAACTATACGGGCGGAACAACATCACCCGTCTGTATAGTTCCGGCTGTATAGTTCGATGCGACCACAAAATCGCACCAGGGTGGCTAGGTCTTCCTCCTCTCCTCATTATTTCTCTCATATTCTCTCTCCAAACCTCTCAAAATCCACCTAGAACTCTTGATTCTTCGCGAATTTCATTCATTTGAGTTAGGGAATCAATAGATCGGTATGTTTCTCTCCCTATCCATGCTTTATTTTCAGATTTCCATGGTTGAAACTCTCACATTGATCTAGTGGATGAACTCAAGCTTATTTTGTTTTTCCTATTAATTTCTCACGTTAGGTTTGAATTTTTCCACGTAGAATCATTCATATATCATATAGAAACTATGTGCCTAAGGTTTTATGGTGAAATTTTTAAGTACATCACAATGAACAAAATTGGTAACCTTTTTCGTTCGATCAAGCGCCAACAGGGTGAGGGCTCAAGCTCGGGGTCCCGAGCTCCGTGAAACTCCAAGTTGGACATTGTATCATCGAGGATGGTGTTGCCCACACGTTGGGCCGACCACAACTTTCTCACCATGACAGGGTTGAAGGGGGATTTCGACCTCATGTGCAGTATTGCGGGGTTGGCGGTACTTGGCTTCTCAAGCCACGACACCTGCACCAAACTTACCCACGAGTTCCTTGCCTCCTTCTACGATGACCACCAGGAGAAAGGTAATTTGTGCACGATAAGCTTCACCATAAACCGGCAGCACTATGATGTAAGTTTTGAACAATTTTGCAATGCTTCCAGCTTCCCTCATACTGGGGAGCCCAATGTTACTAACCTCTATAGCATCACAAGTGGAGAGACTTGGGAGGTTATTTCTGTTAATGGTGGCAAGCATTTTTATCAGAAGAAGATGTCCACCATTCAGATCCCAACCATCCGCTACTACGCTCTGTTCCTCGCCAACACACTACTGGTAAGGGGTGACACGGGCTCCATGGCCAATGCAGACATGACCATGATCACAAAGGCTCTCTTCCCTACTTCACCACAGAGCCCCAGTCCTGTAGCTCTACTCATCCATCACTTCTGCCACCAAAGCAACAAGACCAAGGGTGATATTCGCATTGGTGCATTGGTAACCCACCTTGCCTATGCATTAAACATCGTACTACCCGTTATGGAACCTGTTGACGACTCCAAACTCATGGACGTCAAATATTTGACTGCTTGTGGCTTCCTTGGTATTTACCATGCTAACCGGAGGCTCCAAGCATATGAATTTGGTTATCTTGGTGATACACAGGGTGAGCAGGTTCAGTTGCCCTACCCACAAGCCTTCTCGATTGTGGAGAAGGACACTTGGATCCTCACTAAGAACCAAGTGATGGAGATCTTGGCCGAGCTCCAGCCCGAGGAAGAGGAAGATGAAGGGTAACAGGATGATAAGGAGAAGGAGTAGGAGGAAGAGCAGGGACACAACCCTGCTTGGGAGGGACAACAGCAGCAGTAGCAAGGAGGAGCTTGGGACCCGTGGCCCAATCAGCCACAACAAGGGTACAACTACGTGCCCTATCAGGAGTTCCAGTAGCTCAACCGGCGCATTGGGGAGATCGACTACACTCTTCAGGATGTGAATGAAGATGTGAATACTTTGACTCACAACTTCAGTCACTTCATGACTCACTTCCCCGAATTCTACCAGAAGATATCACTTTGACCGCCAAATGACGGCAACAACTGAGCCTGGCAATCGCCTAAGCTTGGGGGAGGTTTGAAAACCTCCAAACTTTGCATTCATATTTTCATTTCTTCTTTTGATTTATTTTGTTTCTTCAAATTTACAGTTTTATTTCCAGCTTTGCATTTCTAAATCGAAAATATAAAAAAATTAGTTGTAACTTTATTCCCAAGTTCGTTTCTTTGTTTCTCTCGTAGATTGCTTAATTTCAGGTGACTTGGCAATAGGGAAAGCATAGAGGAGGTTCGACTCAAATACAAGAATGAAGCAAGTTAGAAGAGGTATCACATTCCTTTCATCATTCTTTCAACAACCTTAAATTGACCCTACAATTATTCACTCGCTTGTATTGAGATTGCTCCCCACTTAGCTTGTTATCCTATAAATTCTATTCCTTTGCTAGTGTCTCCTTTTTATCTTTGAAACAATGAGCAAAGAACTTGGTTAAAAATACTTCCTACATTTTTACAACAAGAAAAAGCATCTGAAAGATGACTTGAGTCCATGTTTAGCCGAAGCAATTTAATTTTAGAACTACTCCATTCCATTTGAGCTTAATATATATAGACTTGATAGTACCTTTGATTGAAATTGTTTGATAAAATAGATGCTTCGAAGTAGGAGAAATTAGGCCGCTACTTTTTCTAATAATTACCATAAGATATTGCTTTACGCGTGTCATTACAACTCTGTCGTGCTCCATGGGAAACTATTAACTCCACTGGCCAACGAACAATCCAAATGTGGGAAACCACTTGATTTTGTCTATTGAGTTATGTAAACGTCTGTAGTAGCAATGCTATGACGGGTAAAAATTTTAGTCTCCTCATGGTTTCACGTTCCAAGTGAAGTTGTAGTACTCCTCTGGCCCATTATTGCTCAACATTTATTTATTGGCATGGTCACGAGTGCACAACACAGCCCAATTACACATGATAAAAATAGTGGCATGATTTCTCTATGAAAGAGCTAAAGTTTTTGAAAGGCAAGAGAAAAGAAAGAGGTGCTTTCATAGTCTTGAAATTTTGACATGGAATAGATGAGTTGTTCTTAAATTACATACTTTGATGCCAACTTGAGTACTCCTAATGGTTAAAAAAATAAGAACAAAAAGTTTTCATCTCTCTAAAGAGAGGCACCAAAAGAATTTGTCTCACTTTCCTAGCTAAACTTTCGACACTTGCTTAGGCATATGATTTATTTGCTAACAAGATATACGTGGTTAGGAAGTGGACTCAGTGCAATCTTGTGAATACTTGTATGATCATATTTAAGATTGCATGGATTATGAAGAAAACAATTGGACACCAATTCAAACATGTGAGTTCATTTATTTTCAGTCTCGAATCTCCGCTATTCCTCCTTATTTCCTTGTCACTCAAGGGCGAGCAACATCTAAACTTAGGGGAGTTGATAGCTATGAGATTCGACACATTTTTGATGGTTTTATCCCGGATTTGATCGTTTTATGACTTTACCTAACGTTAATACTTCGGTAGCGAAGAAAACTTGGTTTCTAATGTGTGTTTCAGGTTCTGAACGTCAACTGAAGGATTAAACTAGAGAAACACAATATTCTGGGGAAAACAAGCGAGTCTCACTTTGGAAGCACGCGAGGGGAGCTCATAGAAGCTTTAACGAGCAACTATACGGCGGGAATATTTTTCCGTCAGTATAGTTCCCGCTGTATAGTTGCCGTCACCTCTGTCTTGTCAAAAGAGACAACTTCCATGAAGGGACCGGGGACAACAACACGACGCAGCAGCCGCCATACCATCCAGAAGGGAGAAAGAAGATATCCGAATAAGAAGGGAAGACGTTGTTCATCTTGCTCCACGATCTTAAACCTCCTGGACAATACACCCCGTTAGCCACTACTTGTACTTGAGAGAGAGAGAGGGATCTCAACCTTGCAAGACTAGGGTTTGAGATTGTTTCTTCCCATCTTAAATTGTGTTGGATATTTTTCTATTCTTATTATGGATCTCCATGGTAATATAAAGACGAATTCCCTTTATTCAATTATATTGATGATCCATTCTTCTCTCATGTGTGAGTAATTCTTTTGGGCATGGGAGATATAGGGGATTCATGAGATGTGATGTGCCTTCATATTTTCCATTAGTTTGTGATTAATTCTAATTACTATATTATGTGTGCTTGACTATCTGTGGGATGCCTAATGCTTGTTGTCCAATTAAGGGCCCAGACAACATGATACTTTGTTCTACATGGATAAGATCTTGTTCGCTAGTGGACCGGCGATCCCCGGGTGACACGGGGATATCAATGAAAACCTAGTTGACTCGAGGATAACGAGTAACCATTGTGCTTATTGCATTAGTCCGATCCAAGAAGCTTAATCGCTAAGCGACCTGAAGGATCTTAATCGTCTAGTGTCTGACCATGGTTTTGGTAACAGGCTAGTAGGATTATTAAAGTTAGGATGATATCTACCAAGAGGAGTTCCGACTAATTATGGGTTGCTCGCCTACACATATATTTATAAGATTATAATTGTAACATTTATCACTCATCCACCTGGCACAGTCACTATCACCATGAACTGAATCTCCCCGCTCCTTCTTTCGCCCTTTGCAGAAAAGAACAAACAACCAAGTCGTTCTTTACTTTTATGCTTTATATTTTTGAAGTTTACTTTTTAGTTCTTTTTAAATACATCTCATTTAATCAAAACCATGTTCCTATTTTCAACACTTGCAGTCAATTCACTCGAAGACCTGTGACAACTTCGGTGTGACAGAGACTTCACCTATAAACATTTACCTTTCGGCTCCTTGTGGGATCGATATCTGAACTTCGAAACTAGCTACAAACCATTTGTGCTCTTGCAGACATCAGCTTGCCATGGGGTGTTGATGTCAAAGTCGATGCAGTCCGAGATGTTGAGGACGAGGTGCGGCCATAGTTTTTCTAGAACTAGGCGCACATCAGGGAAGAACACACACTCCAGTTTTGCCAGAACCAGGTACGCAAAGAAGAGCTTGTCGGTGACAAGGTTGACGCAGTTGTAGAGGAAGGTGTCGATGCCGAAGAAGACTATCGAGGCCGACGAAGACGAGGTGCCGATCCGAGACTACCAGGCTTGGGGACGCGTCGTGGATGAAGGTACGCACCGGTGTTGCCAATTCCGGCCACGCAAGGGCAGGCACGAAGACGTAGAACACGGTGAAACCAACGGCGGCCTGGAGTGGTCATGTTGGATGCCTAGATTGGCGCGGCGGTAGGACTCGAAGTTGGCGAAGAAGAACTCGGCATGACGAAGACCATGCGCGGACGTAGGCGACCCGCACCGACGATGTAGACTGCGTGCAGCAACGCTAAGACCCGATGGGGCTACATATCTGCATGGCGCGAGCCGATGCAGTGGCTGGAGAGACCACCAGTGACGCACATGCCAAGGAAGACGCGTTGGAAGCCGGTAGCGTGGACCAAAGGCGGCGGCGCTGCAGCCCGAAGGGGCAACACAACGGCAGCCCATAGCTCGGTCGGTGGTAGGCGCGTGCTCGGAGACGTGCTTGGTGTAGACGGGCACGGGATCGGTTGATCAGACCAACGGTGCCCCGTACGCGCCATGCTGTGGACGACGCGTAGATCGGCGTCGATGTCGGCATAGTCGGTGAAGTCCCGGACGATGGCGATCCGAGGGGGCAGCCACGGGAGTCTTCCGAGGAAGGCGTAACAGCCGACTGTGGTGCACGGCAGCCTGCCGTGAGGCCGCAACAGCCTGCCGAGGCAGGGGCAGCAGCGGAGAAGGCAGGCACACGGGCGCGGTGTAGATCGTCGATGCCGATGGTCGGAGTAGAGGCGTGACGATGACGGCGGTGATGGGCGACCCAATCCGATCTATGATCGGTAAACCAAAAAAAGACCGGCCAAGCGACCGACAGAGAGAAAAATCGATCTAGAGATCGGAAAAGACTCACCAGGGCAGCCGATTACAGATCGGCGGACGAACCCTGCGACGGATCGCGCGTCCACAAACGGAGATCGTGGAGACCAATCCCCCGTGGGTGGCACGGCGGAAGCATGCGGCTAGGGTTTGGACCGGTTAGGCTGATACCATGAAAGAGTATGAGTTTGTATGATGGATGTATTATTGAGCCTTATGAACGAGTATATATAGATGTAGAGAGAATCATCTTAGAGTACGATTCAAGTTAGGATTGTATGTAAACAGATACTAACTCTAGCTAAACTACCATAACAATCGTATATGTCTAATACTCTAACAGAGGAAAACCGCCAAGTTTCATTGAACTTGATTAACTACAACACTTGGAGACAACACCTCTTTACAGATAAGTATATCATCGAGCAAGAACTTACCTAGTGATACAGGTCATTAGGTATTTAGGTGACTCAATGATCAACTCGTTTATTCACTGGTTTCCTTCACCTGGAACATTCCCAACTCTGTCAGTTGCATGGTAACATGAAACAGACAAGCACTACTGTACGCTGCTGATTCAACGCTTACAATCAGAGCATGCTTACACTGTTGGATAATCGTGACGGTGTATTGTTTGCTATTATACTCCATGCAATCAAGGTCCCAGCAAATGCTCCCTCCGAGTGCTAGAAATTCGGAGAAACTATGCTGATTTGAACCAAGATATTGTTTCAAATTTTGGTTCCGGTAAGTATAGTTAGGTTTTGCATCTGCAATAACTTTATCGCTACCGAGATATTGTTTCAAATTTTGGTTCCGGAATCGCCGCCGGAATCGCCGATCATCTCTCTCTCTCTGCCTCAGGATAGATGATTTACCTGATTCTATTTCTTCTTTGAAATGAAGAATTTTAATATCGCTACCAAGATAAAGATGATGCACCTAGCCGAAATAGTTCATTACTACAAAGTTTCATGAAAATAAAGCCAATGGGTGCATTCAGAGAGAGAAGGTGAACCAAGCAGTTAGAACGTCGCCTAGTTTCATTGAACTTGAATAACTACAGCACTTGGAGACAACACGTCTTACAAATAAGCATATCATCAAGCAAGAACATACCTAGTGATACAGGTCATAAGTTATTTAGGTGACACAATAATGATCAACTCGTTTATTCACTGGTTTCCTTTACCTGGAACATTCCCAACTCTGTCAGTTGCGTGGAGCGTAGACGTTTGTTAACAGGAAGCAGACAAGCAGTACTGTACGCAACGCTGTCAGCTCGTGCTTAGACTGTTGGATAATCGTGAAAGTGTTACGTTTGCTATTCCATGCAATCAAGGTCCCAGCCGATGCGCCCTCATAGAGCTAGAAATTCGGAGGAACTGTGCTGATTTGAACCGAGATATTATTTCAAATTTTGGTTCTGGTAAGTATAACAAGTTAGGTTTTGCATCTGAAATAACTTTATAGATTGTTATGTGTGTGTTTGTTCTCTTCCCTGGCATGACTCTTACTTTACAATGTAAAACCCTGCTGCGATAAGGAAGAGAAAAACATAGCAAGATGCATACGAGAAATGATCAAAAAGGGGCAGAGATAGTATGGAGAAAAATGCAGAGATAGAGAAACAGGACAAAGCACATAACAAATGATTGGTGTTACAGGGTTTAACAATGTTTGCAGGAGGCTAAATCGGTAGACCTGGTCTGGAGCGCCACCTCGCGATGTGCAACACCAGCTTCCGAGGGAAAGTAAGATAAATGTTGTTGAAAAGCAAATACAGCCCCATGCTACAAGACTACAACGTGTAGCACTGGTGAACTATACTAGTATAGTGCCCTGGCAGACCGCCATTGCCTGCTCGGGGTGTCTCCATGACCACTTTGTCGGACTGGATCGACCTGATCATGGGGCTGCGACGGAGATATGTCTTCGCGAGCTGCTGCTGCTTCTCAGTCGATGACGACTATGGTCTTTCTCCTTCGTGGACCAGACCAGCCCAGCACAGTAGCGGCAAGACCACTGAGTGCATATTGTGATCTCGGTGGCCCAGCAAAGTAGCAGCAACTGTGATCTTGGTGGCTCATCGGTTATTCCTGATGCCTTCTATGGCCATACATATCAAATTAATATCCTAGTGTGCAGGGACAGATACAAGTAATCACCACATTCTATACTTGGGGAAGCTTTGCTACTACTTATAAAAGAGCTGAGGGGTCGTACTAGTTCACTAGGCGCGCTCCACCACACCCTGTATTATAAAAGAGCTGAGTCTGAATCCTGCACGGTATCGTTCAGCACGCAGGCTTCCTACGGGCACCTTCCTCAGCTGCTATGAGAAATAGAAGTGGACAAATAACATGGGTACCATAATAAAGCACTGAACCATTGCTCCACCAGTTTTTTTTGCGCAAACTGCTGCACTCATAACTCCTAAGCATCTCCACCAGCTTGAATTCGAGTTATACCAGCGGCCACAATTTTACACTTGCACATGTTACTCTTCATGATGTGCAATTATGTCAGGACGACGCAACACTTCATAACAAAGAGTAATCTAATTACCAGAGCAAACATAAAAAATAAGCATGCACAACTGTGATACACTAATAGGCAGTGCATCAGCTGAACCGAAGCTAACATAAGAATTTCAGCTGTAGAGAGAAAAATCGCCGTGTCTAACAACATGTCACATATCAAACCAAAGTACTTCATAATAATGTTGATTACAAATTGGTCTAGCTACTTGTTCTTGCTAGATCTGAGCAGAACAAGAAACCATCTAATATTTCACATCACTCTAGCTAAAGAGGAACACGTTATGAGTTTGACAAAAAAAAAAGGTTTATGTGGCTTCAGAACCTTTCCACATAACAAAATATTTGAGTAATCACGGTATGACCAAGGAGACACATTCCAAATTATTACATTATAATCCTAACACATCCTTAAAATGTTATGGTGTTACTTCACTTGGTCCTTCCAGTGCTGAAAAAAGGCATATACATTGATTAGCAAGAATAAGCAACAATCCGAATGCGAGATTGAATGAAAAAAAATGTTATTACTCCATCTATGCAAATATGATATTATATATGACCTAAAGTAACTTTTCCCAAAACTGGTAGCTCAGGCTTCATGAGCTTGTAAATCGTAAAAGAAAATGAAAGTATAAATGGGCAAGGACAAATCTATTCTACACGTAATAATAGTAAGAACCGAGCTTAATGTTGGTAATTACATTCAAAGCAGTCCATACCCATACACGAATTAAGATGACTTGTGTTGGCCCTTGCGTAGAACAATATTTTTTCGTTTCTTATAACTGAAAAAAATGGCAAGTCTAACATAATATATCTTTATTATTATGGATTCAACGCGAGTGCTTAGACCGCTGGATAATCGTGACAATATGTAGTTTGTTATTCGATGCAATCAAGGTCCCAGCCGATGTACCCTCACAGGGCTGGAAATTCGGGGAATTTATGCTGCTTTCAACAACGATATTGTTTCAAATTTTGTTCTTGTAAGCATATCAAGTTAGTTTCTGCATCTAAAATAACTCTAAAGATTGTTGTGTGCTTTTGTCCTCTTCCCCTAGTTCTCGCACATTCGATGACATGACTTTTATTTCAGAGGATGAGAGAGAAGGAAACGGTTTGCTCGACCCCCTCATTGCTAATCTGGGTCGACTCAAGAGGCAACAAAACCCTTGCCGCCTAGCTACTCCCCCACCCTCCTCTCCCTCTCACCCCCGCCATATGGGCCCGTAGGAAACCGGCATGTGGCCTGCAAGGACGGTAGCAGCAAGGACCTCGCTATTTCACTTATCCCACGAAAAGCTTCGGCATCTGGGGTGGCGGCCTCGGGAGTCGAGAGAGGCGTTGGTCCTGACAGTGGGGGATGCTCACCAGTGTTGCAAACTGCCCCCTTGATCGAGTGGGAGGCAAGAGGGCGATGTATGGTGGCAGCATCATGGTCCTCTCCCCATCGCCCTACAGTAAGATCTGAGGACGGCGACCTCGTCGTGCATGGTACCCTCTGCTCTGGCCTTGGATCTTGGCATCCCCTCGCCGGATCTAGAGCCTAGTAAGGGTGGCCCGGTTGGGGGCTCTGGCCAAGAGAAATATGTAGTTGACGGTGGTGGTCACGGCATTGGTGATGTTTGGGGTGATGTTTCCTCCTTGGAAGCAACGTCGAGGTAGATCCCCTTCGCCTACTTCTCCTATGCTTGGGTGAAACTCTAAATCCTATTATTGGGTGGCGGCGGTGTTTTGGCATTTGTATTCTCTTTGGAGGCGCCCGTCATGGGTTTGCGGGAAGGTGGTCATGCTGCATGTGGTTCGTGGTCTGCTTGTGACGATGTTTCCGTGTCTTATTTCGGTGGTCTCGTCTTAGAGCTTGCATCTTTCCGGTTGGTCGGTGTTGTGGCCTGTAGCGACATTCGTGGGTATCGCTTAAAGAGGTGTTCATGATTGATGTTCAGTCCCTTGGCAAGTCATCCCATGTGCTCATGCATGCTCTTGGGGGAGGAGTCGGTTTGCCTTCTGATGGTACGACACCCTTTGAACAACGGTTAGAAGGTTTGGGCCTTCTTCGGAGGAAGAGGCAGATGGCACGACGGCAACGCTGCGCCAGGACTTGTCAAAGGCGGGTTCTTCTCAGGTTGTGTGGTCTCATCTCCTGTGTTTTGTCTGTTTCGACATATGAAAGCCTCGAAGCCGTTTGTTTGCTTCCTTTATTCAAAGTCAGGCTCATTTCGAGCCTACCGTCTAAAGAGAAAAAAAACTCTTATTTAAGAATGGAAAATCCTACTGCGAAAACGAAGGAAAAAACAGAGCAAGATGCATACGAAAATGATCGAAAATGGGTAAGGATATTATAGAAAAATGAGAGATAGAGAAACACGACAAAATACATAACAAACAATCTGTGTTACAGGGTTTGACAATGTGCAGGAAAGTAAAACGGTAGACCTGGTTTGGAATCTGGAATTCCACCTTGGGCCTGTGATACGCCTATGTCTTCATGAGCTGCTTCTTCGCCGGCGATGACCAGGGCCGCAGCTCGTTTAGTTCCGATTATGGTTGCTGGACCTTGACTGGTAGAGAGATGACCTTGCTCATGTATGATGTGTCAAAGACCGAAACTGAATCAAGTATCTCCTTCCCATGGTTGCTGGACCTTAAACTCTCGCCTTGTTCCACCATGTCCCGCCCCAGTACAGTAGTGCCAAGAGTGACGAAGTGCATATTGTGATCTCAGTGAATTGTCGGCTATTCCCGGTGTCTTCTATGCCCATATGTATGAAATTAATTTCCTGTTGTGCCGAGATTAAAAACATAATGCACTAATGAATTCTGTAATCATAAGATGAAGGAGTAGAACTACAAATAAGCCGCTCATCCTATGCTTGGGGAAGCCTTTCTACATATAAAAGAGGTGAGCGGTGGGAAGTCATGCAAAGTCATTTGCCCTCCCGTAGGTCAATTACAAATCGTCCCTTGGCTATGAGCTCTTGTCCTTGGTAGGTCAGCGGATATGAGAGCTATAACAATTCTTTCAACAGATAGTGAATTTCCTTAGAATTTTATTTTAAAAATGAAAAGTTGAATTTACCTACATACTTAGTACAAAGGTTAAGGTGGTATACCTAGCCAAAACATTTAATCATTAGAAAGTTCATGCAAAAGACAACGAACCAATCGGAAACAACACCATCTAGTTACACTAAACTTGAATAATTACACTACTTGGAGACAACTCGCCTTCACACATAAGAACTGTTAGAGTATGTAACCGTATGTGTACAGGTACGGAGTAGTACTCCGACACGTACACGTACAAACCATGTACGCCACATATGGAGGCTATTCCCTATGCCTATATAAACACGCAACCGATGCCCCCACGGGTACGCATCGTTCCACCAAACATCGACATGGTATTAGAGTCATCCTCTTCGTGATCTAGTTGCCACCAAAACCCTAAAATGGCCGCCGCCATAGCTAGTGCGGCCGCCGCACCAAGACCACGACCACATCCTAAACCCTAAAATCCGCCGTCGTCTCAGCTTGTGTCGCCGCTGCTTCTCGCCGCCGCCACACACTGTCGCCGCCGTCCAAGCCAAATGATCACGACCAAGACCCTCTGCTGCCGCATGATGTTTACGCACTTCTATTCTTGTAGACAGTTGTTGGGCCTCCAAGTGCAGAGGTTTGTAGAACAGCAGCACGTTTTTCCTTAAGTGGATCACCCAAGGTTTATCGAACTCAGGGAGGAAGTGGTCAAAGGTATCCCTCTCAAGCAACCCTGCAATCAAGATACAAGAAGTCTCTTGTGTCCCCAACACACCCAATACACTTGTCAGGTGTATAGGTGCACTAGTTAATGAAGAGATAGTGAAACACAAGTGGGATGGATAATTATAAGTGGTAATGGTGATAGAGAATAGCTTGGTGGCGTGGAAAAGACTAAAGTAAAACTGAAATAAAGATGAAAGCAAGCAAACATGTAACAAATCTAATAGCAAACGGTGTTTCATTGCTTAGAAACAAGGCCTAGGGATCATACTTTTAGTAGTGAACACTCTCATATAAATATCTTCTCTTTATGATACTACTCTTAACTACTCTCTGGTTGGACACTCTAATCCACGGTAGGGCTATAACAGCACACCTCAAAGTAAGCCTTTCTCATCTAGATAACCCCACACTGTCACCTTGAGCTCTAGATGGTTCCAACAAACACCACAATTTCATAAAGACATCCAATTCCAAATATAACTCATAACAAGTATTTGTAATCTCTAGCCTAAGTGCCACCATGGTGAGCACGCTGTCACTTTCACACACATGGGGAGAGCAGAGATCTATTAAAGCACTTGAGTAGCAAGGTAGATCTATAGATTACAAGCTCATGATCCCAATAAGATCATGCATAGAAAGAGAGATGAACACATAGCTACCGGTAGAACCCTTAGCCTCGAGAGAGAACTACTCCCTCCTCGTCATGGGAATCAGCAATGGTGATGGAGATGGCGGTGGAGATCGATGGAGATGGCTCCGGGGGCACTTCCCCGTCCCGGCAGGGTGCCGGAACAGAGACTTTCTGTCCCCCGAATCTCCTTTTCGGTGGTGGCAGCGCTGCGGAACTTTTCGTGGCTAGAGGCTTGATGATTTAGGGTTTATGCATCGGGAGGCTTCTTATAGGCGAAGAGGCAAGGTCGGTGGAGTGCCAGGGGGGCCACACCACCTGGTGGCCTTGATCGAGCTAGCACCACCATATGGTGTGGCCAGGCCCTGGCCCTCCTCCGTCTCTACTTCTGGCTCCGTGAGTCTTCCGGTAAAATAGGAACTTTGGCTTTTGTCCCGTCCAATTCCGAGAATATTGATTTTCTGACTTTCCTGGAACCAAAAATAGTAGAAAATAGGCAACTGGCACTGTGGCTCTTGTTAATAGGTTAGTCCAAGAAATCATATGAAAAGTACTCCAAAGTTGGAACAAAACACAAGAAAGTGGATAAAACCAAGCATGGAACATCAAAAATTATAGATACATTTGCAATGTATCATCGCACGATGTGTGCCGCTATATCGAGATTTCCACGACCCAAGACCCAAGACAAAAACCGCCGTCGCACCGGATCCCCACGTCCCTTGCCGCCGCTGCATCTAAAACCCTAGATCGCCATGTCTTCATCGACGTCATCCGCCATGGTTCTCGCTGCAGTGCTCGGGTATCCGCCCTCGCAGCTGCTCACACGTGAAAACGCGTTGATCTGGAAGGCCCTCATCCCGGCTCTTCGTGGTGCCCGCATTCTCGATCTTGTTGAAGGGAACGAGGAGGCACCGGAGAAGATCCTAGAGACTGAGGACATCAACAAGAAGAAGGTGACCATTGAAAACCCCGAGTACGCTACCTGGATCTCTCGCGACCAGTAGGTGCTCCGCTGGATTCTCAACGCCCTCTCTCCCGATGTGCTCGCGCATGTTGTTGGGCTTGAGACCTCAGCCGAGGCGTGGGATGCCATTAATGCCCATGTGTCCTCCGTGTCCAAGACCAGGGTGCAGCAGCTGCGCT
This sequence comes from Avena insularis, assembly GCA_023614405.1. Lineage (NCBI taxonomy): Eukaryota > Viridiplantae > Streptophyta > Magnoliopsida > Poales > Poaceae > Avena > Avena insularis. The sequence goes on along the minus strand of CM042694.1, from coordinate 84,817,398 downwards.
CTGCCCGCAGTGATACCTCTCGACGCCGACGAGATGATCTGGTACGTCTTCAAGGGCCTCGGCAGTCACTACAACACCCTCTGCACTGCCGTCAATGCCAACCTCAGCACCACTCTCGACGATCTGCTCACTCAGGTCTAGGAGTATGATCGCATGCACAAGACCGAGGAGGGCTTCACCTCTTCAGTCAACATGGCGCGCCGTGGTGGTGCACCCCCGCGTGGTCCTTGCCAGGATGATCGGCCCCGCCAGGAAGATCGCCCTCGCCAGCCGTGCTATGATGAGCGTCTGCGCTATGATGATCGGGGCCATGGTGATGACTGCGGCCGACATGACTACTATGATCGTCGTGACTATAGAGGTCGTCGCGATGATCAGGGCCGTCGTGATGGTGGTGGCTACCAGGGGCGCCGATATGATGACGAGTGCCCTCGTCGTCGTGATGATGAAGATCGGCGTGATGGAGGTGGGCACGATAGGCGTGACCGCCAGCCCACTCCCTACGTCAATACCACATGTCAAATATGCAACATCCACGGGCACCCTGCTCATGATTGTTGGTGGCACTACGACGATCATCCCCGTGGTGATGGAGACCGTGGGAACAAAGGTGCCAACTTCACGGGAGTCGACACCAACTGGTACTATGACACTGGCGCCACTAACCATATCACCAGTGAGCTGAACAAGCTCCACACTCATGACAAGTATGATGGCCAAGATCGTGTTCGCACTGTTGAAGGCTCAGGTATGCACATTAGTAACATTGGTCATTCAGTTTTGCGCACCTCTCATAATTCCTTTCATCTCCATGATATTCTACAGGTTCCAAGTGCTTCTAAAAGTCTATTATTTGTTCATCAATTTACTCTTGATAATCATGTCTTTATTGAGTTCCATCCTTTCTTATTTTTGATTAAGGATCGAGCAACACGACGAATTCTATTTAGAGGCCCCTGCCATAGAGGACCTTATCCCTTGATGCCCATCTCCGCCGAGTCCTCCAAGCATGCATTCATCACAATAAAGTCGTCATCATCTACATGGCATCGTCGCTTAGGACATCCATCTTCGTTTATCGTTCAACAAGTTCTTTGAAGAAATAAGATAGCTTTACAATCCAGAAATTACTCCATATATTTGTGATTATTATCAGCTAGGTAAGAGTCACCGGTTGCCATACCTCATCTCCACCAATAGATCCACTATTTCTTTTGAGCAAGTCTTCTCTGATGTATGGGGCCCTGCACCTATTTCTGTTGGAAAACATGCCTATTATGTAAGCTTCATTGCTAACTATAGCAAGTTTGTTTGGATCTATTTGCTTAAAAACGTTCTGATGTTTATGAAGATTTTCTTAATTAGAAAAATTATGTTGAGCATAAGTTTGATAGGAAAGTTGTTACTATGCAAACTGATTGGGGGGCGACTATGAGAAACTCAATGCTTTCTTCGAAAAGGCTGGTATTGTTCATCATGTTTCATTCCCACATGCCCACCAACAAAATGGTTCTGCTAAGAAGAAACATCGTCATATTGTTGAAGTTGGTCTTGCTTTGCTTGCTAATGCCTACATACCTCTTAAATACTGGGATGAAGCTTTTCTCACAGCCACGTTTCTCATAGATTTACTTCCTAGCAAAGTCATAAATCTTGAGTCTCCCACTGAACGTCTTCTACACATCTCACCCAATTATGATGCTCTTCGAACTTGTAGTTGTGCTTGTTGGCCCAATCTTCGTCCATCCAACACTAGGAAGCTTGATTTTCGCTCAAAATGGTGTGTTTGCATTGGTTATAGTTGATACATTGCAAATGTATCTATAATTTTTGATGTTCCATGCTTGGTTTTATCCACTTTCTTGTGTTTTGTTCCAACTTTGGAGTACTTTTCATATGATTTCTTGGACTAACCTATTAACAAGAGCCACGATGCCGACTGCACATTTTTCTGCTATTTTTGGTTCCAGGAAAGTCAGAAAATAAATATTCTCGGAATTGGATGGGACAAAAGCCAAAGTGCCTATTTTTCGGAAGTCATCAGATGCCAGAATACGAGACGGAGAGGGGCCAGAGACCAGCCACACCACCTGGCCGCGCGGCCAGGCTTGGCCCGCGCTAGGAGGTGGTGTGGTGGCCCCTGGCACCCTCTCGGCCTCCCCTTCCGACTATAAGATGCCCTCGGGACAAAAACCCTAAGGGTCTGATCAAAAATCCACGAAAGAGTCTGTAGCCGCTGTCATCTCCATCCCTAGATCGGGAGGGATCTGAAGCTCTTCCCGGCACCACGGAGAGAATTCACCACAGGCCTTCTTCATCACCATGCAAGCCTCCGGTGTGATGCGTCAGTAGTTCGTCCTTGGACTACGGATCCATGTAGTAGCTAGATGGTTGGTTCTGCTCCTTTGTGCTTTCATGTTTAGATCTTGTGAGCTCCGTTCATGATCAAGATCATCTATTTGTAATCATACATGTTGTGTTTGCGGGGATCCGCTGGATATTGAAATGCTATTTCAGATTGATTATTGATTCTATCATGTCTTTGTTATTGGAGATCTTGCATGCTTTCCGTTGTTAGTAGCTATCTTGGCCAAGTAGATGCTAGCAACTCCAAGAGTTAGTATTTATGCTCGATAGTGGGTTCATGCCTCTGGTAATCTAGGGAAGTGACAGAAATCTCTAAGGTACTAGATGTGCTATTGCTACTAGGGAGAAAACAACAATCCTTTGTTCATAGAACAATCGTATTGTTTACTTTACACATAGTTCGTAAAGCAATAATCTGTTGCTTGCAACTTAATACTGGAGGGGGTTCGGATGATAACCTGAAGGTGGATTATTAGTCATAGATGCAGTTGGATGGCTGTCTATGTATTATGTTGTAATGCCCAATCAAGTCTCAGAGGAGTCAAGATGATTAGTATATGCATGTATTGCTTTCTCGGTGTTTGTTAATTGCCCCGCTGTAATTTGTTCACCCAGCATGTTATCTATCTAAGGAGATCCACCTCTAGTGAACTATGGATCCCGGTCCTTGTCTTTTACATACAATCTACAATCTTTTACTGCTTTGTGTTTACTTTCTGCAAACTTTTACTTCTTTCCATTCGATACGTTTAATCCTTTGTTTTCCGCAAAACACGGTGAGATTGACAACCTCATCGCAAGTTGGGGACAAAGTTCTTTGGTTGTGTTGTGCAGGTCTCCACGTTGCTACTAGCACCGGTAGTGCGCCCTGCCAAGGCTCAGCTAGTAACACCTTTGGGGTGTTTCCTTGCTCCTACTGGTTCGATTAAACCATGGTTTCATAACTGAGGGAAACTTGCTGCTGTGCTCATCATACCTTCCTCTTGGGGTTCCCAACGAGCTCTACATCAACACCGCCAACAAGCATTTTTAGGCGCGTGCATTGAGCCATCAAGCATTTTTCTGGCGCCGTTGCCGGGGAGTCAAGGACATCTTCACAAGGGGAGTCCCTCATAACCAATCTCTTTACTTTGTTGTTTTTGGTTTGCTTAGTTTCTTTTTTTGCTTTGTTTGCTTGTTTTGTTCTTCAAAAACACAAAAAAATTAGTTTTACTAGTTTGCTTTCTTATTTGAAAACCCAAAAAAAATGACTACTCTTGAAAACACTAAGATGTGTGACTTCACTAGCACCAACAATAATGATTTTATGAGCACACCCATTGCTCCACCTGTGGCTGAAAATACTTTCTTTGAGATAAAACCTGCTTTGCTCAATCTTGTTATGAGAGAACAATTTTCTGGTATTGGTAATGAAGATGTTGCTTCCCATCTAAATAACTTTGTTGAACTTTGTGAGATGCAAAAGCATAGGGATATAGATGGTGGTATTATTAAACTGAAATTGTTTCCTTTCTCTTTGAGAGGAAAAGCTAGAGAATGGTTGAATTCCTTAACTAGGAATAGTATTGATTCTTGGACTAAGTGCAAAGATGCTTTTATTGGAAAATACTATCCTCCTGCTAAGATTATATCCATAAGAAGTGAAATAATGAAGTTTAAACAACTTGATAATGAACATGTTGCTCAAGCTTGGGAAAGAATGAAATCTTTGGTAAAGAATTGTCCCACTCATGGACTGACTGCTTGGATGATCATCCAAACTTTTTATGCAGGATTGAACTATTCTTCGAGGAACCTATTGGATTCAGCTGCTGGAGGTACTTTTATGACCATCACTTTGGGTGCTGCAACAAAACTTTTGGACAATATGATGGTTAATTATTCTGAATGGCATACTGAGAGAGCTCCACAAGGTAAGAAGGTAAATTCTGTTGAGGAAACCTCCTCCTTGAGTGATAAGATTGATATAATTATGTCTATGCTTGTTAATGGGAAAGCCAATATTGATCCAAATAATGTTCCTTTAGCCTCTTTGGTTGCTCAAGAAGAGCAAGTTGATGTGAACTTCATAAGAAATAACAATTTTGGCAACAATGCTTATGGTAATAATGCTTATAGGAACAATTCTGGTAACAACAATTATAGGCCCTACCCTCCTAGTAATACTTATGGATATAATGGTAAACCTGAATTACCTAGTGAAGGAAGAATTTTAGAAGTTGAAAGAGCCACTAAAAACTTCATGCAAATGCAATATGAGCAAAATAAACTTTTTACTAAAACTATGGAGGAACAATCTATCATTTGGAAGAACATTAGCCATCAACTTGAGATTCTAAATAGGGAAATTCCTGGTTTACAATTGAAACTCTCTAATGCTGAAAGAAATATATCATCTTTGTCTGAAGATCAATCTTCATTGATTAATAAAATGGCTGCTAAACCTGAAACTAATGAGAATCCCTTTGCAGCTACTAATGCCATACAAGTTGATGAAAATGTTAGACTATTAGCTGAATTACATGCTAAGTGGGAAAGAGAAGATGAAATTGCTAGAAACATTAGTGTTTCTACTATTACCACCACTAGTGTTGAGGCTAGTAATATTTCTACTACTTTAGATGATAAAGTTGATTTTTATCTTGATGGTTGCAACATCTCTGAAGTTATTAAGTTCCTACAAAAGCTTGCTAAAAGTCCTAATGCTAGTGCTATGAACATGGCCTTTACAAAACACATTACTGATGCTCTCATAAAGATTAAAGAAGAAAAGATGAAACATAAAGCTTCTATTCCTATAAAACAAGAGGATGGTTGGGAACCCATCATTAATATGAAAGTGAATGACTTTGATTTCAAAGCTTTATGTGATCTTGATAGTAGTGTTTCTATTATGCCTAGAAGGATTTATGATATGCTTGATTTGCCTCCTCTTGAAGATTGTTATTTGAATGTCCCACTTGATGATAATGCTAAAAAGAAACTCACGGGGAGTCTTAATGATGTTCTTATTATGGTTAACGATTCCTATGTCCCCGTTGATTTCTATGTTTTGGATCTTGAATACAATGCTTCTTGTCCTATTACTTTGGGAAGACCTTTTCTTATAACTGTTGGTGCCATCATTGATATGAAAGAAGGCACCATTAAATATCAAATCTCACTCAAGAAAGGTATAGAACACTTCCCTAAAAAGAGAGAAAAGATTTCTTTTGCTTTTACTATGAAAACAAAATTTGGTCTTAATGCTTCTTCATTTGAGAACACTTGATTCTTTCTTTGCTTCTTATGCCTAACTTAAAGGCGTTAAAGAAAAGTAATTATTGGGAGATAACCCAAAAGTTTTAGATGAGTCTTGAAAGTTATTACTTCAGTAATAACAGCTCCTTATCCTTTTATTTTCTTTTAGTACCAAGAGTAACCTCTAATGAGAGTGAAGTAATGATTGGGAAAGTTGCTATCCCGAAACAGATTTTTATGCTTCACCGTAAAAATTCGTGAGAGAACTCTGTATGTCGGATTGAGCTGTCATTTTTTTTGCTTCTGCCCCAGGTTGTTATCGAACTTTCGTTAGTTCAACACTTTTTGATTTGAGCAACAGAAGGTCTTCGAAAAAAATTCGTCTTTACCTGCTGGTGTGTTTTGACAGATTTCTGCCATTTTCTGCATTTGCTTCTTGTGGGTTCCTTTTTGAGTTCTTTTGGGGAATTGAGCTTTTTGAGGGAAGTGCTACAGTATGTAGTGTTCGAATGGAAGTTTATTTGGTGTTAGAACTAAACCTTAAGACTTATTTATCTTAAGTGCACTAATGTTGCTAATGAGATTGTGTGAAGTTTTGTATGAAGGAAAAATTTCAGGTGTATGGAAGGAATGAGTAATGAGATGAAGGATGGACTAAAGCTCAAGCTTGGGGATGCCACACGTGTCACCCCAAGAAATATCCAAGAAGTATAAGCGTCAAATCTTGGGGATGCCCAAGGCATCCCCTTCTTCATCAATAAAAATTTGAGGTTTCTTCCAAACGCTTCATTTTTATTGTTTCATGCACAGTTGTGTTTTTCTTGGAGCGTCTTCTTTTTCGTTTCCGTTTTGGTTTTTCGTTTGCTTTGGTTTGCTTAGTTTTCTGCATAAGTTGGTTGGACCCCCTCTTTCATACATTGGTTTGCAAATAGTTTGGTTTGGTTTGGAAAAGAGTAGGAAAGTTCATGCTTATGTGGTAAAAAGAGGTTGTTTTTGACTGTGGCCTATACTTTGTCATGCCATGCTTGATACTGTTTTGGCTTTATGCTTAGTATTCTTTGCTGTAGCATGACTTGTTATAAACAATTGAGATTGCTTAATGTGTCTTGGATGAATCATGTGTTGTTTTAGTGTATTAAAGCATAGTATAGTGGTATTATCCTTTGATGCTTTATTTGGGTTGACTTGGCGCATGCTCACACCATGTTATGACTATCCAAAGTCACCATAGCCTTTATGATCCTTTAGTTTTCAACTTGTAGTATCACTTTATGCTTTGATCAATGATGTTTTGTCGCTCTGCATGATTATGGCCATTATTGCTCTCTTAGTTTGTCGCTCCCAGTCTTTTGCTAGCCTCCACAACAAAGTATGAGTTCCACTCATGCATCCAACTCCCTAAACCAAGTTATTCCAAAGAGTCCACCATACCTACCTACTAGCTTATGCTATTCCAAGTATATTCATGCTTTTGTTTACCTTCCACTTGTTATGAGAAATCTAGTGATTAAAGCTCTCACGAACTTGATGGCACACTTTACTTTACTTGCCCTTAATAAACTTGAACCATTGTGTCATCTATGTTGTATATCCTTGCACTTATTTGTTGGGAATTAGCAGAACCATGCTTTCATGGGGAACGCTTTCAACATTGCACTTGGTACTTGTACCTAGTTGATATCATGCTCTTTTGTATATGGATCTCGTCGGTGTGAAATGAAAGGGGAGCTTGTAAGTCCATGGAGTTATATATGTGTTAGAGAAACGCTTGGGCCGCTGGTCTAATCCATGCTGACATGGTGGAAACCTCCAGCGTAACCATAATGAGCTGTCTATGAAGCATTCTTCTTATAAAAAAAGAGTCCGATATTGAGAAAAAAGAGAAAAAGAGAAAAAAAAGATACTATGAAAAGAGGAAAGAGAGAAAAAGCACCATATTCCCATGGTAAATAAGAAGAATGCTGAGATGCTCGTTGTCTGCTTGCCTTGTCATTTTGATATGGGGATTCTTCCGTATCATCGGGCAAGGGGTACCCCGTTGGCGGTTCTCTATGATACACATGTACTTACGATGACAAGAACTTACCGGTGACTAAACTTGAGTATCATGAGGAGAGGCCCTCGTATACAAGGGAAATGAGATTTCTGACTTATACTTCGTCAAGCATGTACACCATAGTTTGTTCACTTTAACCTTAATCACTTCAAGATGCTTATGATAGGTACAATGAGAGCTGAAAGCTATAAGTACCATAATTTTTGGAAGATCTTTATGAGACTTGAATCCCTACTTCCTTTTACAAAAGGCCTTTCTTCCACCAGTATATTGAGTCTCCACCTTCTATCTTTATGCACCTACTTTGAGAGCATAGTGGCCATTCTTAGTTCTATGTGCATTGTCCCAAGACTAGCTGATTGATGCATACTTTGATATTGCTTGTTTTAAACTATTGTATCTAGTCACTCTTATGAACTTTGAAGGTGTCCTATGCATTTATATTTGCTACTCTATTGAGGGACAAGCTGAATACTATTATGCTATGTTTTCTTTATGTGAAACAAACAAACGTCTTGCAAAGCATTGTTATTCATGAATCTTTTGTTTGTGCCTTTTCATGTTGTATCATAGCTTCTTTTCTTATTGCTAGAACTTTGTCTTTCATGTTATGATTGAAGTACTATGATCCAAACTTTGAATGTTTTGCAAATACTTTGATCAAGTCTTTGATGGTGCATGTCACATCAAAAATTATTCTTTCTTTTTATCACTTACCTACTCGAGGACGAGCAGGAGTTAATCTTGGGGATGTTGATACATTGCAAATGTATCTATAATTTTTGATGTTCCATGATTGGTTTTATCCACTTTCTTGTGTTTTTTCCAACTTTGGAGTACTTTTCATATGATTTCTTGGACTAACCTATTAACAAGAGCCACAGTGCCAGCTGCCTGTTTTATGTTGTTTTTGGTTCTGGGAAAGTCAGAAAATGAATATTCTCAGAATTGGACGGGACAAAAGCCAAAGTGTCTATTTTTCCGGAAGTGATCAAGTGCTAGAATACGAGACGGAGAAGGGCCAGGAGCCAGCCACACCACCTGGCCAGACCTGACCCGCGCCAGGGGATGGTGTGGTGGCTCCCGGCACCCCCTCGGCCTCTCCTTCCGCCTATATATTGCCCTCGGGACGAAAACCCTAAGTACCTGATCAAAAATCCACGAAAGAGTCTGTAGCCGCCGTCATCTCCATCCCTAGACCAGGAGGGATCTGAAGCTCTTCCCGGCACCCTGTCGGAGAGGGGAATTCACCCTGGAGGCCTTCTTCATCACCATGCAAGCCTCCAGTGTGATGCGTGAGTAGTTCATCCTTGGACTACGGATCCATGTAGTAGCTAGATGGCTGGTTCTCCTCCTTTGTGCTTTCAGGTTTAGATCTTGTGAGCTCCGTTCATGATCAAGATCATCTATTTGTAATCATACATGTTGTGTTTGCTGGGATCCGATGGATATCGAGATGCTATTTCAGATTGATTATTGATTCTATCATGTCTTTGTTATTTGAGATCTTGCATGCTTTCCGTTGTTAGTAGCTATCTTGGCTAAGTAGATGCTAGCAACTCCAAGAGTTAGTATTTATGCTCGATAGTGGGTTCATGCCTCTGGTAATCTGGGGAAGTGACAGAAATCTCTAAGGTACTAGATGTGATGTTGCTACTTGGGAGAAAACAACAATCCTTTGTTCATAGAACAATCGTATTATTTACTTTACGCATGATTAGAAACAATAATCTGTTGCTTGCAACTTAATACTGGAGGGGGTTCGGATGATAACCTGAAGGTGGATTATTAGTCATAGATGCAGTTGGATGGAGGTCAATGTATTATGTTGTTGTTGGGTCTGCAGCATAGAAAACAAAAAATTTCCTACGGTGTGAACTACATGCCAAGATCTATCTACTAGGTACAAAGCAACGGGTGGACATACTTCCAACGAGAACTTACCCTCGTAGACAACGAGCTTTGTTAACGAGTAGGAACTCGTGGTTGATGTAGTCGTACACTTGCCGATCTCAAGATCGTGAGGAAGTCCGGCCGCAACTCAGCAGCATCCGCTTTTCGCACACGTTCAAGCCACCGGACAACCTCCACCTCCTCACTCCAGCGATCCAAATGGGCAACTCCTTCCGACGAAATGCCACTGGGAACATGTATCTCGCTAATCCGAGACCATGGGGAATAATTCTAGAGGAGAGATCCTTCACAAGGAGGTGTGAGGATGAAGGAGGGAATGGGTGGCCTTTATAGGAGGAGGGTGCCCCTCTCTCCATGGCAGTGCATGGGGTGACCCTCACCTCCCCCATTCATGTGGTGGTAACCCCCTCCACATTAAAATGCCTCTTTACATTCCCTTTTAAAGTCTCCACTTTAAATGCATTAAATTTCTCCAAATTTAATGCTCTCTCATTTAATAAAACTCTTTTTGTTAAATTTATTAAGAATTTTGTTAATTACTTTAATTAACAAACATTCACATATAGCCCCTTGCAATATTTCAATATCACATGCAGAACCACCTTCTGCAATTTCACCCGAAACAATTTCCGGTTCCTATTGAAACAATTCCTGCGCTTTGCAATTCTTTCGTCTGAAACATATGTGCTCCAAAATGGTGTCCGATACCTCTTAAGTGTGCCACCCTACGGTTCGCGAATATTGCAGACATGATCGAGACCCTTCTCCGATCAATAATCAGCAGCGAGACCTGGAGATCCGTACTGACTCCTACACATTCAATGATGACTCCTGTGATCGTGAGAACCTTTAACACTAGTAACTAAATCCCTTTGTCTCTTGATATATTACATGTCCGAGATTCGATCATCGGTATCTCCATACCTAGTTTGATCTTGTTACCGACATGCACTCTTTTCTCGTTCCCGTGATATAACATTCTAGTGATCACATCACTTGCTTGCAAGCTATCCTAATGTGATATCATCGAGAGGGCCCAGAGTATATCTATCCATCATCTGGATTGAAAAATTCCACTCTTGATCCATGAGCCTCAACATAACACCTTCAATCTTGAACCCATCTTTATAGTCACCTGTTACGATGTGACATTTGATGTTATCAAGATACTCTTAGGTGTCGATGATTAACATGATCTCATGGTCTAAGGATAAAGATTACTTCGTATGATGTTATAGCAATATAAACATAATGACTTGATCGTAATGCTATACTTCGGATGAATGTTCATCACATCATTCCACCAATGGTGTGACCTTGTTATTAACAACATCCAATGTCCATGATCAGGAAACCTTGATCATCCTGTTAATCAACAAGCTAGTCTATAAGAGAGGCATGACTAGGAACCCTTTTTGTTTATTAAACACACATCTATTGATGTTTCAGAATCAATACATTTCTAGCATGTAAAATAAACATCTATCATGTATAAGGAATATATAATAACCACTTTATTATTGCCTCTCAGGGCATATTTCCTTCAGTCTCCCACTTGCACTAGAGACAATAATCTAGTTCACATAGTGATAAATCTAACACCCATGGAGTTCTGGTGTTGATCATGTTTTGCCCTAGGGAGAACTTTAGTCAACGGATCTGCTACATTTAGGTCCGTGTGTACTTTACAAATCTTTATATCTCCATCCTTGACATGCTCGCGGATGGAGTAAAACCGGCGCTTAATATGCTTGGAATTCTTGTGAGACCTTGGTTCCTTTGCGTTGGCTATGGCTCCATTTTTGTCACAATAGATCACCATCGGGTCCAACGCACTGGGAACCACACCCAGTTTCGTAATGAACTCTTTCATCAAAGCGCTTCTGTCTTGGCAAGCGACAACATATTCCGCCTCCGTTGTTGATCCAGCCACCACAGGTTGTTTGGAACTCCTCCAGCTAACTGCTGCTCCGTTCAAGAGAAATACGTATCCAGATTGAGACTTAGAGTCATCCGGATCAGTGTCAAAGCTAGCATCGACATAACACTTAGCGACTAGCTCTTCTTCACCTCCGTATATAAGAAACATATCCTTAGTTCTTCTCAAGTACTTGAGGATGTTCTTTACCACTATCCAGTGTTCCGAACCTGGATCAGATTGGTACCTACTAGTCAAAGTAATAGCATGTGCCACATCCGGTCTTGTACATAGCATGGCATACATAATAGAGCCTATGGCCGAGGCATAGGGGATCTTATCCATCATCTCTCTTTCTTCCGCCATAGCCGGACTTTGAGTCTTACTCAATGTCTTGCCTTGCAACATAGGTAAGAACCCCTTCTTACTTTCGTCCATATTAAACTTATTTAATATCTTATCAAGGTATGTACTCTACGATAGCCCAATTAGGCGCCTTGATCTATCTCTATAGATTTTAATGCCTAATATATATGACGCTTCACCAAGGTCTTTCATCAAAAATTTGCTGTTTAGATAACTTTTAACACTGTTTAAAAGATCTATATCATTTCGAATCAATAATATGTCATCCACATATAATATCAGAAATGCTACATTGCTCTCACTCACTTTCTTGAAAATACAAGACTCTCCATAAGTTTGGACAAATCCAAACTCTTTGATCACCTCATCAAAGCGGAGATTCCAACTTCGTGATGCTTGCTTTAGTCCATAGATGGATCGCTGAAGTTTGCACACCTTATTAGCATCCTTAGGATCGACAAAACCCTTAGGTTGTATCATATACAACTCTTCTTCAATCTTACCATTGAGGAACACAGTTTTGACATCCATCTGCCATATTTCATAATCGAAATATGCAGCAATTGCTAACATAATCCTAACTGACTTAAGCATCGCTACGAGAGAGAATGTCTCATCGTAGTCAACTCCTTGAATTTGTTGAAACCCCTTTGCGACAAGTCGAGCCTTATAGATGGTCACATTACCATCAGCATCAGTTTTCCTTTTGAAAATCCATTTATTCTCCACGGCCTTTCGGTCGTGAGGTAAGTCCACCAAGTTCCAAACTTGGTTCTCGTACATGGATTCCATCTCGGATTTCATGGCTTCTAGCCATTTTTTGGAATCCGGGCTCATCATCGCTTCTTCATACGTCACAGGGTCATCCATTTCATCAACCATGAAATTCACAACAGGATTGCCGTATAGTTCAGGAGCTGCACGTGTCCTGCTTGACCTGCGAGGTTCGGTAGTGTCCTCTTTCGGAGTTTCATGATCTTTATCATTAGCTCTTTCTTCATCAGGTGAAGTCAACTCTGAAACAACTTCCGGTGCTGCGCCACTCGCCATTCCATGAAGAGAAGGTTCAATAACTTCTTCAAGTTCTACCTTCCGACTACTCACACCTTTCGTGAGAAACTCCTTCTCAAAAAAGGATCCATTCTTGGCAACAAAAACCTTGCCCTCGGATCTGTGATAGAAGGTATACCCAATTATTTCCTTAGGGTATCCTATGAAGACGTATTTTTCGCTTTGGGTTCGAGTTTATCCGGTTGAAGTTTCTTCACATAAACATCGCATCCCTAAACCTTAAGAAATGACAACTTAGGTTTGTTTCCAAACCATAATTCATACGGTGTCGTTTCAACGGATTTAGATGGTGCCCGATTTAAAGTGAATGCAGCTGTTTCTAGTGCATAACCCCAAAATGACAGAGGTAAGTCAGTCAGAGACATCATAGATCGAACCATATCCAATAAGGTACGATTACGACGTTCCGACACACCATTACGTTGTGGTGTTCCGGCAAGCGTGAGTTGTGAAACTATTTCACACTCTTTCATGTGTGTGCTAAACTCGTAACTTAGATACTCTCCTCCACGGTCAGACCGTAGAAATTTGATCTTTCTATTATGATGATTTTCCACTTCATTCTGAAATTCCTTGAACTTTTCAAAAGTTTCAGACTTGTGTTTCATCAAATAGATATACCCATATCTACTCAAATCATCCGTGAAAGTAACAAAATTACAATATCCACCTCGCGCCGACACACTCATTGGTCCACACACATCAGTATGTATGATTTCCAATAGATCTGTCGCCCGTTCTATTGAACCGGAAAACGGCGTTCTAGTCATCTTGCCCATAAGGCATGGCTCACATGTATCAAATGATTCAAAATCAAGTGATTCCAAAAGTCCATCAGAATGGAGTTTCTTCATGCGTTTAACACCAATATGACCTGAGCGGCGATTGCCACATATATATAGACATATCATCATCAAGTTTAATCTTTTTAGCATTAACATTATGGATGTGCGTAATATTACTATCGAGATCCAATAGAAATAAACCATTCAACATAGGTGCATGACCATAAAAGATATCATTCTTATAAATCGAACAACCATTGTTTTCAGATTTAAAGGAATGACCACTTTGCATCAAACACGATCCGGATACAATGTTCATGCTCGGTCGGGCACCAAATAACAATTATTTAGGTTTATAACTAATCCGATGGCAAATGGAGAGGTAGCGTCGATGGCGATCACATCAACTCTTGATCCATTCTTGACCGCATCGACCTCATCCCTTGCTGGTTGTAAACATTCCGTAGCCCTGAACGAGTTACATATATTAGCAACCGATCCGTTATCAAATACCGAGTGCTCTGCGAGTACTAGTCAAGTACACATCAATAACATGTATATCACATATACCTTTGATTGCCTTGCTAGACTTCTTGTCCGCCAAATACTTGGGGTAGTTGCACTTCCAATGGCCAGTCCCCTTGCAATAGTAGCACTCGGTGTCAGACTTAGGGCCAGCCCGGGGTTTCTTTTCAGGCATGGCAACAGACTTGCCACCCTTCTTTCCCTTGTGCTTGCCTTTCTTGTCCTTCTTGAAACCGGTGGTCCTATTGATCATCAACACTTGATGTTCTTTCCTAATCTCCACTTCTGCGGTCTTAACCATTGTGAAGCTCGGGAAGAGACTTCTTCATGCCCTGCATATTATAGTTCATCACGAAGCTCTTGTAGCTAGGTGGCAGAGATTGGAGAACACGATGTATGCCTAAGTCAATGGTAATCGTTATTCCCAAGGACACAAGCTTATCGGCGTACCCAGACATTTTGAGTACGTGCTCACTAACGGAGCTGTTTTCCTCCATCATGCAGCTAAAGAACTTTTCTGTAGCATTATAACTCTCTACGGCAGCATGGGTATCGAAAATCATTTTGAATTCTCCCATGGTATCAAAGGCATTGCCATTTTCAAGCAGCTTTGAAGTTACGGCTCTAGCCCATACAGTATGCGCAATGAACTAAGTTGTGGTCCTCTGACGAGTCACATAGACATTCTTTTCCTTGTCGAGGCATCGAGAGCTGGTGGGGGCCTAGCGGCGCATCTAGCAAATATTGTTTTTGTGCGTGATGAGGAGAATCCTCAAATTCATAGCCCAGTTGGTGAAGTTGCTACCATTCGCAGCAAGTTTCTCTTTCTCCATGAACACATTGAAATTAAAAAGGGGTGGTGCCATCTACAACAGAATTTGTAAAGTTTATTTAGACTAAGTTTATGATATATTGAGTTCAACTAATCCAAATTACTAATGAACTCCCACTCAAAAACGACAACCCTCGTGTCCTTTTGGTGATTACATGAACCAAATCCACTATATCAAGTCCAATCATCACGTGAGTTGATATAGCTTCAAAGGCGAGCATCTATATGGGCATCATATTAACCATATGACTCATGCTTAACCTTTTCGATTACGTGTTCGAGGCCATGTCTGTACATGCTAGGCTCGCTAAGTAAGAACCTTAGTATTCGCGTGTGTAAAACTGTCTTACACCCGTTCCTATGAAAGCACAGATTCGAGTACACCCGATCATCACGTGATGTTTCGAAACACAATCCATAGAACGGTGCATACTCAAGGAAGAACACATTTTTATCTTGATATCTAAATGAGAGATCATCTTATAATGCTACCAAACGCGCCAAACTAGCAGTATAAGATGCTAACATCTAATGTGTAAAGTGAGATGATATGGTCCATGCATTTGATCTCTATCACTTGCATCATGGTATGATCTCTATCATTCCTTTGTGTGTAAGGCCAAGGTCTATGGAACTTACACGTTGACTGTGTTGTAAGAGTATCTACCATACATCTACTTACAACAATATCATATCAATACACTAGCCCAGCAACGATCTAAACTAGACGCCTCTAATTTATCAATTGCAAGTTTTACGTGGCTTAGGGCTTTCGGAGATAGAACCGTGCTCACCTACGAACATGAACCACAATGAGGATAACTAAGTTATTAGCAACTCGTTGTAAATCAGATATTGACTATAGTAGGAGAGACAGACACCCGCCAGCCACTTATGCAAAACAAGTTGCATGTCAGTCGTGGAACCGGTCTCATGTACGATGACATGTAAGGTTGGTCCGGGCCGCTTCATCCCACTATGCCACCAATATCCAAAATACATAGAAGATGCAATAACATGATCATCATCGCCCACATATCAACCATATGTGTACTACCCATGCTAAGCACCTACGCATAGATCGGGCTCTGATACCACTGTTGGGTCCGTAGCATAGAAAACAAAAAAATTCCTACGATGTGAACTACACGCCAAGATCTATCTACTAGGTACAAAGCAACGGGTGGACATATATCCAATGAGAACTTACCCTCATAGACAACGAGCTTTGTTAGCAGTAGGAACTTCGTGGTTGATGTAGTACACTTGCCGATCTCAAGATCGTGAGGAAGTCGGCCGCCAAATCAGCAGCGCATCCGTCCTCGCACACACATTCAAGCCACGGACAACCTCCACCTCCTCGCTCCAGCGATCCAGTGAGCGACAACTCCTTCCGGGCAAAATGCCACGGGAACATGTATCTCGCTAATCCGAGACCATGGGGAATAATTCTAGAGGAGAGAGATCCTTCACAAGGAGGTGTGAGGATGAAGGAGGAATGGGTGGCCTTTTATAGGAGGAGGGTGCCCTCTCTCCATGGCGGCGCATGGGGGTGACCCTCACCTCCCCATTCATGTGGTGGTAACCCCTCCACATTAAAATGCCTCTTCACATTCCCTTTTAAAGTCTCCACTTTAAATGCATTAAATTTCTCCAAATTTAATGCTCTCTCATTAATAAAACTCTTTTATTAAATTTATTCAGAATTTTGTTAATTACTTTAATTAACAAACATTCACATATAGCCCCTTGCAATATTTCAATATCACATGCAGAACCACCTTCTGCAATTTCACCCGAAACAATTTCCGGTTTCTATTGAAACAATTCCTGCGCTTTGCAATTTTTTCATTTGAAATATATGTGCTCCAAAATGGTGTCCGGTAACTCTTAAGTGTGCCACCCTACGGTTCGCGAATAATGCAGACATAATCGAGACCCTTCTCCGATCAATAATCAGCAGCGGGACCTAGAGATCCGTACTGACTCCTACACATTCAACGATGACTCCTGTGATCGTGAGAACCTTTAACGCTTGTAACTAAATCCCTTTGTCTCTCGATATATTACATGTCCGAGATTCGATCATCGGTATCTCCATACCTAGTTTGATCTCGTTACCGACATGCACTCTTTTCTCGTTCCCGTGATATAACATTCTAGTGATCACATCACTTGCTTGCAAGCTATCCTAATGTGATATCACCGAGAGGGCCCAGAGTATATCTATACGTCATCTGGACTGACAAATTCCACTCTTGATCCATGAGCCTCAACATAACACCTTCGTAGTACTGAACCCATCTTTATAGTCACCCTGTTACGGTGTGACGTTTGATGTTATCAAGATACTCTTCCGCTGTCAGCAATTAACATGATCTCATGGTCTAAGGATAAAGATTACTTCGTAAGATGTTATAGCAATATAAACATAATGACTTGATCGTAATGCTATACTTTGGATGAATGTTCATCACATCATTCCACCAATGGTGTGACCTTGTTATTAACAACATCCATGTCCATGATCAGGAAACCTTGATCATCCTGTTAATCAATAAGCTAGTCTATAAGAGAGGCATGACTAGGAACCCTTTTTGTTTATTAAACACACATGTATTGATGTTTCCGAATCAATACATTTCTAGCATGTAAAATAAACATCTATCATGTATAAGGAATATATAATAACAACTTTATTATTACCTCTCAGGGCATATTTCCTTCAGTTGTAATGCCCAATCAAGTCTCAGAGGAGTCAAGATGATTAGTATATGCATGTATTGCTTTCTCGGTGTTTGTTAATTGCCCCGCTGTAATTTGTTCACCCAACATGTTATCTATCTAAGGAGATCCACCTCTAGTGAACTATGGATCCCGGTCCTTGTCTTTTACATACAATCTACAATCTTTTACTGCTTTCTGTTTACTTTTTGCAAACTTTTACTTATTTCCATTCGATACGTTTAATCCTTTGTTTTCTACAAAACACGGTGAGATTGACAACCTCATCGCAAGTTGGGGACAAAGTTCTTTGGTTGTGTTGTGCAGGTCTCTACGTTGCTACTAGCACCGGTAGTGCGCCCTGCCAAGGCTCAGCTAGTAACACCTTTGGGGTGTTTCCTTGCTCCTACTGGTTCGATTAAACCTTGGTTTCATAACTGAGGGAAACTTGCTGCTGTGCTCATCATGCCTTCCTCTTGGGGTTCCCAACGAGCTCTACATCAACACCGCCAACAAGCATTTTTCTGGGCGTCGTGCATTGAGCCATCAATAGTCCTCTTCACAAGGGCGTTAAATGCTTAGATGTCTCCATAGGCCGCGTCTATATATCTCATGATGTAGTCTTCGATGAGAATGTCTTTCCCTTCCATGAACTTCATCCAAACGCTGGTGCCCTTCTCAAAAAGAAAATCCTTCTACTTCCATCCTCCACTCCATCAGAGGTTGCACAAAATAATGATGAACATATCTCTACTATTGTGCCTATTTGTGTTCCTTTTGTTTATGCTCCATTGGTAGATGCAGTAGCATGCGAAAATTCTGGTCCAAATGATGCTCCACAACTCTCAGAATCATCTGATGAACTCAGCTCACAAGATGACGAAACTGGTGCAGAAATCGAAGAAGATTCAGGGAAACATTCCCCTGTAGACACCGATCCTGATGCAGATCCTCCTAGGACACCGTGTGGTCTAGGGGCCTCGTGCTTCGCATCGGCCCAGTGCTCTCCCATGCGCACGCCTGAGCCCCGCGCACCCGCCTCCACTCCCCAGGCAACGCGTGGTGGTGTGAGCCCGGTTGTCTCCCCGACAGCCGAACACCGTCCGACAGCGACAGGTCCGCCCCATCTGGATCCTCTGCAGTGTCCTCTATTGCGTCCCCTACTGTGTCGTCCCTGATGTCTACACACTTCTATTCTTGTAGACAGTTGTTGGGCCTCCAAGTGCAGAGGTTTGTAGAACAGCAGCAAGTTTTCCCTTAAGTGGATCACCCAAGGTTTATCGAACTCAGGGAGGAAGTGGTCAAAGGTATTCCCTCTCAAGCAATCCTACAATCAAGATACAAGAAGTTTCTTGTGTCCCCAACACACCCAATACAATTGTCAGGTGTATAGGTGCACTAGTTCGGCGAAGAGATAGTGAAATACGAGTGGTATAGATAACTATAAGTGGTAATGGTGATATAAAGTAGCTTGATGGCGTGGAAAATACTAAAGTAAAACTGAAATAAAGAAGGAAGCAAGCAAACAAGTAACAGATCTAGTTGCAAACGGTGTTTCAATGCTTAGAAACAAGGGCTAGGGATCATACTTTCACTAGTGAACACTCTCATATAAATATCTTCTCTTTATGATACTACTCTTAACTACTCTCCGGTTGAACACTCTAATCGATGGTAGGGCTATAACAGCACACCTCAAAGTAAGTCTTTCCCATCTAGAAAACCCCACATTGTCACCTTGAGCACTAGATAGGTCCAACAAACACCACAATTTCATAAAGACATCCAACTCCAAATATAACTCATAACAAGTATTTGTAATCTCTAGCCTAAGTGCCACCATGGTATGCACGCTGTCACTTTCACACACATGGGGAGATCAGAGATCTATTAAAGCACTTGAGTAGCAAGGTAGATCTATAGATTACAAGCTCATGATCTCAATAAGATCATGCATAGAGAGAGAGATGAACACATAGCTACCGGTAGAACCCTTAGCCTCGAGAGAGAACTAATCCCTCCTCATCATGGGAATCAGCAATGGTGATGGAGATGGTGGTGGAGATCGATGGAGATGGCTCCGGGGGCACTTCCCCGTCCCGGCAGGGTGCCGGAACAGAGACTTTCTGTCCCCCGAATCTCCTCTTCGGTGGCGGCGGCGCTGCGGAACTTTTCGTGGATTTCTGATTGACTATTTAGGGTTTTGGTATCGGGAGGCTCTTATAGGCGAAAGAGGCAAGGTTGGTGGCCGGCCAGGGGGCCCACACCATGCCCTGGCGTGGCCTAGGGTTGCACGCGCCTAGGGGTGGTGTGGCCACCCTGTGGCCCCTATCCGACTCTCCTTCTGGCTATGTGAGTCTTCCGGGAAAATAGTAACTTTGGCTTTTGTCCCGTCCAATTCCGAGAATATTCATTTTCTGACTTCCTGGACCCAAAAACAGCAGAAAACAGGAAACTGGCACTGTGGCATCTTGTTAATAGGTTAGTCCAAGAAATCATATGAAAATTACTCCAAAGTTGGAACAAAACACAAGAAAGTAGATAAAACCAAGCATGGAACATAAAAAACTATAGATACATTTGCAATGTATCAGTCCCCTACCAATTCAGCTGGATCCTTTGCTGCTGCTTCTAGTGCCTCCGAGGCTGCACCACCTCCGCCAACACCAGGACCTCGCACTCATTTACAAAAAGGTATCAGACAACCTAAACAGTATACTGATGGTATAGTGCGATATGGCTTGCTCTCCTCTATAGGTGAACCTCGAAATTTTCCTGATGCTCTCAATGACACTCATTGGCGTGCTGCCATGCAAGATGAGTATGATGCTCTGATGTTGAACAAGACCTGGACTCTGGTCCCTCCCAGCTCCAACAAGAACATTATTAACTGTAAGTGGGTTTATTGTATCAAAAGACGTGCTGATGGTACTATTGATCATTACAAATCACGGCTGGTTGGAAAGGGTTTCAAACAAAGGTATGGTATTGACTATGAAGATACCTTTAGTCCTGTTGTCAAGATTGCCACTATCCGAATTGTTCTCTCCATTTATGTCTCCCGTGGTTGGAGTCTTCGGTAACTAGATGTCAAGAACGTGTTCCTTCATGGTGTTCTGGAAGACGAGGTTTATATGAAATAGCCACCTGGTTTTGAACATCCTGATGTTGCACATATGCAGGCTTAATAAGGCTCTTTATGGGTTAAAACAGGCTCCCCGTGCATGGTATTCTCGGTTGAGTGAAAAATTGTAAGAGTTTGGTTTTATTCCCTCCAAGGCTGACACCTCCTTGTTTCTATATGACAAGTCTAGAGTTACCATCTTTGTTCTATTTTATGATGATGATATCATTGTAACAAGTTTCTCTGATGATGCTATTTTAGTCTTGCTCAAGGACCTCACTTCTCATTTTTCTATCAAAGATTTGGGAGATCTTTATTACTTTCTCGGTATGGATGTCACTCGCACACATGATGGATTGCTCCTTACTCAGCAAAAGTATGCTCATGATATCCTTACTCGAGTTGGTATGCTGGACTGTAAGTCGGCACCAACTCCTATATCCATGTCCAAGCCATTATCTCTGCATGAAGGTACTCCTCTCGGCCCTGATGATAGCTCTTAGTATCGCAGTATTGTTGGTGCTCTTCAGTACCTCACCCTTACACGGTCAGATCTGTCATTCTCTGTCAATAAGGTCTGCCAATACCTTCATGATCCCACCACAGCTCATTGGACTGCTGCTAAACACATTCTTCGCTATGTTAAGGATACATCTCAACTTGGTATTATTCAGGAGTTCCTCCTCTACACTCCTCGGTGCTTTTTTAGATGTTGATTGGGCAGGTTGCCTTACGGATCGCCGCTCCACTAGAGGTTATTCTATTTTTATAGGTCCGAATCTGGTGTCCTGGAGTGCCAGAAAGCTAGCCACTGTATCTCGTTCTAGTACAGAGGCGGAATACAAAGCTCTTGCTAATGCCACTACAGAGTTAATATGGGTTGAAGTTGTTCTTCGTGAACTAGGTGTGAAGCTCCGTGAGAAGCCTTGTTTATGGTGTGACAATCTGGGGGGGGGCACATTTCTGTCTGCAAATCTAGTGTTTCATGCTAGGACTACACATATTAAGATTGATTATCACTTTGTTCGTGAGCGTGTTGCTAGTAATAGTCTTGATATCAAGTTCATATCCACCGAGGACCAAATAGTTGATGGCTTTACCAAACCACTTGCTGTAAAATCTTTAGATGAGTTTATGTGTAATCTAAACCTCTCCCGTGGTTTAGATTAAGGGAGATGTTAGAGTATGTAACCATATGTGTACAGGTATGGAGTAGTACTCCGACACGTGCACATACAAACCATGTATGCCACGTATGGGGGCTATTTCCTACTCCTATATAAATACGCAACCGATGTCCCCACGGGTACGCATCGTTCCACCAAACATCGACAAGAACATCATGGAATGAGAATATATCTAGTTTTTTTTACGCTACATAGTATTTTATTTTACACTTTCTCCTATAGGTCTTTGGTTCTTTTTAGCTCTTAGTTTTCATCATGTATTTGGTTATATTTGGACTACTTTTATATTGAAAATTTGGCCAGGCCGGCTTTGCACCCGCCATAGATTCCTCAAAAAAACATATCTAGTGTTACAGGTCATCAGATGACAAAATGGTTCCATTTGTTATCTCAATTTATTCTGCGACCTCCATTTAGATATCAGTAATTGTTGACAAGGTGCTTCCGGACGTTATTCTTCTCTATTTTATTGAGGGATGTTGGCCCCTTTATATAGTACTCAAGATTTGACCAGCAAGATTATATATCTATCCAAACACAAATACGATCACTAAATTGATTGGACTCTCTACTAACAAAGTTGTTTAATCAACTGGGAATCTAATTAAGGAAGATGACTCCACGGTTTGATGGGCTGGACCACATAACATATCTCCCTTCCTAGAAAAATAGCTTTCCCGCAAGGTGTAAGTTTTCAGTTTCCTCCTAGGGGACCTTAGGTGCTACCAGTTATGAAGTTGTCTTGATTTCTATTCGTCAGCCTCGATGAAGAAGAATCATGTGCACCGATGACCCCTAAATATAAATCTCGCCATAGTTGAAGCTAAGGCATGTAGCCCCTGATGAAGATGTTCTGCCAACTCAGCTAAAGTGAGGCACCAAACCTGCCGTATTAAGGTTAGCTCTAGAGTGATTGACGATAGAAATTTTGGTTCATGTTCTGGCGGGGAAGTTATCTTACATTCATGGACAACAACAGGATTGTAGGGGCACAAGGGCCCTATAGGCTTAGAAGGATTTTGTGGTGACATTATTGGAGGGAAATGCTGCTACTCGAGGTGAAGACCATTAGGCAGCCCTGATGTGTACATAAACCGCTATTGAAATGGTGTTAATGTATCCTTATTGTGACACATGAGCGCTAGAAATCTTCTGGCGTAGTTGGTGACCAAGGATGTGAATGGCAGCTACGTCAACTCACCCAAAGCATTTACGCGAAGCGATGACCCAAACTGAATGTGGCAAGACTCCTTGAAATGCTTCCATTTCAGCATACAAAATAGCGCTTGAGATATAAGTACCAGAATTGAGAGTCATCTTCAGGCGGTAGGCTACTGTCCAAACCTTGTCAGCCTCGTTCATGTGTTGTCCAAAAAAAACTTCTCGCACCTATGGAGCCAACCAAGAGGATCAACCGAGCCATCAAAAGTTGGGAATTCAAGCTTTTGGAACCAGGGCATGACGGAACTTGAACCTGAGCTAAGGTGATGGTTGGGCAGGGGCAAAATGGAGGTAATGGTTCAGGTTGATCTATAAATGAGTTGAAGAGGGGGAAAAGACATACAACCGAATGAATTGGGTGCACAAGTGGAGTTGTGAACATAGCAGTGATCTTAGGCTCCTGGTGTTGGTAAAGATACTAATGGTAGGGATACTACAGGTTGGTTGGCGGAAAAAATAGGGATATTTGGGGTCGGATTTGCATCTTAAGGTAGGGGTGCGAAGTGGCTGATAATAATGTTAGGGGAAGTTGTGGCGAGTTAGGATATGTCTAAAGGTGGTAAAAAGGGGGATAACAAATGGTGGTTGTTTGCGGAAGGCAAGAATGTGAGGCTGTAGTGGAGGTGGCCAATCTTCTACGCGGACAAGAAAGTGAGGCTGTAGTGGAGGTGGCCAATCTTCTACGCGGACAAATTTCGCTTGCTGGAGTGGTGGCGATTCCCCCGATTGAGAAGTGGCGCACCGGAGGTGCTGTAGGCGAGGGACATGGAGGTGGCTTCATGGGAAACTACTACATGAAGGGTTCCGTTGTAGAAAATGAAAAAATTCCTAACAACGAGAATACCATAGCCAAGATCTACCTATACAGATGTAAAGTAGCGACAGGGATTCGGTGTTCATACCCTTGAAGACCGAAAGCGGTTAACGTTTCACGATAAATATGGATGATGTAAGTGAACGATGTAGTCGACCTCAAGGTTGTGTAGAATTCCAAGCTCCAAGATCCAAGCATCTAGCACCACTACTGGCTTGCCGCCGGTTGTAGAGACGTCTCCCGGGCTTGGATCCAACTAAGCAGTGAACGAAGATTGATACAAATCGAGAGTCCAGCAGCACAACGGCGTGTGTATGGTGGGGAAACCCCAATCCCCATACACACGTTCCTACTTGGAAACCACACGTGAGGAAGAGGGAGAGAGGGAGAAAGAAAGGCAAAAGCCAATTGATGGGATGAGGCTTGGGAGAGGGATCTCCCTTCTTATATAGGGGAAATGGGAGCACCCCATCCCTCAAAGTACCGGGGTGGGACTAAACAAGAGGGACAAGCGAGGAGGAGGTGGCTGGCAGTGGGGATGGGCCCTACCCACATGCCTTGGCCCACCAAGGCCGACCGGCGGTGGGGATGGACCCTACCCCGTGTGCCTATGCTCCATGGGGCGGCTACCCCCCATGGGACCTTCCCCTCCGGGAAGGCCCATGTAGGTGCGCTTCTCCATTTAATTAATTAAAAATTCATATTTTATTATTAATTCATTTAAATAATAATAAATACATGTTACCTAATTTCTTTCTCTTTGAAACACCTTTCGAACCCTTCCGAACAACTTTGGTTTCTCTCCGGAACACTTCAAGTATCATCCCAGAAAAACTCTGGTACTCTCTCTTTTCTCCTACGATCTCGAATAAATCCCTAAGTGTCATATACCCTTCAGTGTGACACCCTACTGTTCGAGAATGTGTAGACACGATCGAGACATCTCTCCGATCAATGACCAACAACGGTGTCTAAAAACTCATGATGCCCCCCATGCATTCCACGAAATTAACTTGATTGCTTTAACCTTGAACGTCGAGTCTCATTACCTTTGCTCTACGATGCCTGATTTGTCCAAGACCTAATTTTTGGTAAAGAAATACCTAGTTCGACCTTGTTACCGACGAACACATTTACTCGTTTCCATGATATTACATCCCCGTGACCTAATCACATGTTTGTATACTTGTAGATGTAATCTCACCGAGTGGGACCGGCATATCTATCCATCATGCATATATGTAAATCCCGATCTCGATGCACACGCCCAACGTACCCCTCTGGAATATCCAACTTACTTCTCTATGATCACCCTGTTACGATGTGACGGTTCATATAAATCTATGCAGCCTCGGGTGGGAGTGATTAAATATGTCTCACGATCAAATGAGTGAGTTACTACGCCTTACTAGATATCAGAATGTTGAACTTTGTGACTGGGTCACACTATAATACTACGGTTGTGTGTGTGTTCACCACATGATTCATCTAATAAAGTGACATCGTTGTCAATTGACACAAATGTACCATGATCAAAAAACCTCGATCATCGATGGCACAACGAGCTAGTCGTCTAGAGGATACTAGGGACTTTGGTTTCTTTATATACCACAAGTGTATTAATGTTTTCGCTTAATAAAGTTATAGCATGGTCAAAAACTATCATGAACTAATGATATATGACAAATAAATAACCTTTATTATTCACCTCTAGGGCATATCTCCTTCACTACATCCATGAAAACTTGTGGCGAGGCAGAGCCAGCGGCCAGTTCTCGTGTGCCATCAAGCGCTGCATCAGCCCGACGAAGAGCACCTAGTCATGCTCCGATTGGCACCTAGTAGACAAGACTAAATCAATGAGACGATAAATCTAGGGATGACACCCGCAGGGTATGGGTGTGGGTGGAGCCACCCCATACCCGTACCCTTTCTCACCGAGTATACCCATCACTCGCACCCGTATTCGTCAACGGGTGCAAGTTTTTCCCATACCCGTCACCCGACAGGGTTAGTGGGTACCCATGGGTTAAAATACCCGCATATACGGCACATTAAAATGAACATTTTTTTTGTAGAAAACAACATTTAACAATATAATTTATAAGCATCAACACAATAAATTAAGTTCACAAACTCACACAAGAAAAGAGATAATTTAACCGTATATAAGACCACAAAATAAGCATCACAATAAAGTATGTTACGTTATCTCAATTAATCCTAAAGATACCATGATGGAGTTACAGGAATGAACTACGACAATAGAAGAAAAAAGTATGCGTGCAATCAACAATCATCAATATACCCTGGTAAACGGAGATAATAGGCGTGAAATATGTGTGTTGTTTTGGCCTACCGAGATTAACGGGACAAAATAGATTATCTAAGTTAGAATTTTGTATCGGAGGTCCACTTATCAGATATGTTGATGGGTACATGGGTACACGGGTGTGGGTTGTATGATCCCTTACCCGTACCCGTCACACTCGATGGATTTAGAATTTACCCATTTATATACCCATGGGTATTTTTCTATCCCAAACCCTTACCCTAATAGGGTTTTTACCCGCCGGGTAAACAGGTGATGGGCACCCATTGCCATCCCTAGATAAATCTATTCAAACTTAATTAGATGTCTAAACTAATTGGACTCTTTCCTATCAAATTTTCTTATTTAAGTAGGACTCTAATTAAGGAAGAGAACTATATGTTTAATGGGCTGGCCCATGGGACAATATCTCTCTTGACTCTTTAGCTATTTTTGTTGATTCTAATTAACTTAATCCCCTCCAAGAATTGAATTTGGTATCTACTCCTACAGACATATTCAAGTGATGATCTGCATTGGATTCATTTACTTTTTGTAAATAGATGGATATCTAGAGGATCTTTTGTTGGAAATCTATATACCACTAGGGAAATATTATTTATTTTGTATGCTACTCAATTGCTAGTACTTTTGCTTTGTAACATAGAATATTAGACCCTAAATTGCTGTGCAAAAAGGATTTTCTTGTCATTGGGTTACATCCAGTTCGGTAAATATGTCCTTCAGAGACGAGTGCTAGACCACTTATTAGGTATGATGAATTTTGGGTGGTTGATGGGGGTAATAACAATAGTGTTTGTATTGGGGTTCAGTTATAGAAAATTCGAATGAGATAATATCTATCAATTATTCAACTTGGTTTGGTCTATGGTTATCATTATTGGCGATAGTCGCAGGATTTTTGGAGCCTAGCACAACGACTTCCCATCTTTCTACCGTATTGATCTCTACAACGATGACTTTTGCTCGGCTCTGGTGAGGGGCGACGACGGCGGCGTTCCTACAGATCGTGCTAGCGTCTATAGACATTGGTAGATAGTCCATTTGGTTTACTTTTAGTGTTTGTGTACTGTCGTTGATGATTATAACAAATTAGTTGAATTTTTTGAAAAAAAAAACTACTGATTAGTAATATGCTCCTTCGCGGACGATGACCTAGGTGAAAACTCGATCAGGTCCGGCATTGACTCGTTGTCAAAGACCTGGACTGAAGTTATATGCATCTGACATGCGCACGACACCACCTCCATACCGTGATATAGTCAATGAATCAAAACAGACATGACTCCGTTCCGTTGTCGGACAAAAAGAGTTGAGTGGTATGATACCAGATCCACTCTAAACCCGAAATGCATCAAGGAGATGAGTGGTATTCGCATGCTTACTGGGCCTTGAACTCTAGATATGAGGACCACGACTTTCATGTCAAGAAACATATGGCTTTTGTCTAACATTTTCACCTACTGTAGAATCGTCCCTCTTGAAATGAAGTACGGCTCTCACAGTGCTCTATTCTTATATGCTCTAATGGATTTTTCATAAGTTGAACGACGCAATTTGGTTTCCTTTAGCACTCTTTGGTTTGCGTGACCTGTCCATCGATCGCATATAGCTAGCTTCACACCACAAAAGGTATATTTCTTGTGGAGCAGCAACTTATTTTGGACAAATTGCATCGATGAAGCTGCTTAGCAAGTGAGCCTCGCGGCCATCGACATGGAATTTTGATACGGAAATTGTTCATTATACAAGAATGACCCTCTTTCTATTAGAAGATTAAAACATATTTCGACTTATTAAAAATGTGTATGTTTAATCCGTGTGTATGTAGATAGTTGTGTTGTATCGTTTTGGTAATACAAGAAATCCAAAAATATATATTTATATAATTTTAGAAGCAAGAATGAAATAGTGCCTGATAATATTGGTGCAAACCGGAATCATAATTGTTTTCAGAGAGCGCTTCAAGTTAGACGTTTTTGTTGGACTTTGCGACACTTGTGCCCTGTAGGAGAAGAAAATGAAAAAAAAAGGTAAACTAAGGCTATGGTACACATGTCGAGATTCGATTTTGCGGCAAAATTTGGCCGTGTCAAAGTTTTTCATTTATAAGGTGGGTTTTTATTCTCCCATAGCAATCGCACGGGTATTTAGCTAGTAAGATATTAAAATAGTCAAGTGATGTCAACCTGTGAGTTTTGTTCAAACATTACTCAGAGTTTGAATTGGTTTGTTATGTCCTTTGAAAAGAAACAATGTAAAGGGTCTGAAATTTGTACAGAGTTGGGTTAGTTAATTATTTTTCACAACAATCTCCGGAAAGAATTCTCGAAAGTCAATAAAGAGAACCTATAAATTTGGGTAGCCATAAACTTCACAAAATTATCTTCCATCTTTGGCTGGTATGCCCAACACTATAATTGGCCAGCGCATCGCTGTTGTAGCATGTATATTCCTGGTATCTCACTCATCTTGTCAAGTGGTGCATGATATTTTTCTTAAAATTAAGTAAACCAAGAGTTTCTCGTCTTGCCAGCACAATCCTAGCGCCTGCTACTGTCAATCATGGATGGTTGCAACATTTCTAAACAACTACTGTGTGAATATCACTCTCATAAAGGCCGAGCCCACATGAGTCACAAGTCAATATGCAATGTGAGTCCGGCCTAGCGTAGCTTTGTGTACATGTATGAAGCCTTGTGTGTTGCTCCTTCAGAACCATCATGTGAACCCTGCCATATTATTTCCCACTGATATCCTTGAGTGGGCTACTGTCGCCAACCAACCCCAGGAAAGGAGGGATACATCAAGATGCTATTTCCTCGAAACTACAAGAGAGTGTGGCATACGGGATAAATAGCTCAGAATGCAACTATGGTCAAGTAGAAGATGTGGCGGAGGGAGAACAACTGCAACGGCGGAGGAGGCAAAGCCACCCTACATGGATGAGAAACTTAGTGGCAGGTGTGATTTGGATCATCAATCTGTAATTCCTAGTGCCTCCTATGTCCATACATAGCAAATTCATATCCTAGTTGGTAGAGAGCAACAAATATTGTATTGTATTTGATTGTGTAACTATAAAAAAATAAGTAGAAGGATAAATAACCAACTCATCAAATGCTTGGGAGAATCCTTCCCACTTAGTGGTAGGTGGTCTCATGAAAGCCACTATTTCACCGGTAGGTCCACATCTAAGATTTTATTGTTTATTAGTTGGTCCTTTGTAGGTTAGTGGCTATGAGATCTCTAACAATTATTTAAACAAATGATTATTATCTTAGTATTTCTTATTTTATATGAAGAATTGTATTGCCCTTATCCATACCAAGATATAGATGATACACTATATCCAAAACTGTTCATTATTTCATAGTTCATGAAAATAAAGCCAATGGTTGTCATTCATATATGTTGTCCCTATAGAGAGTAAAAGCGAGTGAAGCAGAGATGGTGTCACCTAGTTTCATTGATCTCGAATAAAATAGTGCTTGGAAACAAGTCTTCATACTTAAGTACACCATCGAGGGGGGACATATTTACTCGTACAAGCAATTAGATGACAAAATGAGACATTTGTAATTCCTGGTACATCCTATGCCCATACACAGAAAATTCATATCCTAGTTGGTAGAGAGCAACAAATACTGCAATATATTTGATTGTGTAACTATATAAGACATAGAATTAGAATGACAAATAACCAACTCATCCTGTGGCTGGGAGAACCCTTGCTACTTATATTACTCAAAGTGGTAGGTAGTCTCATGAAGCCATTATTCCCCTGGTAGGACAACATTTAAGATTTTATTGGTTATCAGCGTCGTCCTTTGTAGGTCAGTGACTATGAGAGAGTTTTTCTTCTTTTAAATGAAGTATTTATTGCCCTTATCGATACCAAGATATAGATGATGCACTAGCCAAAACTGTTCATTATTACAGAGTTCATAAAGAAAGCCAATGGCTGTCATTCACATATCCCGTCCCTATAGAGAGAAAAAGCTGATTGAAACAGAGACGACATTACCTAGTTTCATTGAACTTGAATAATTATAGTGCTTGGAGACAACGGGTCTTCGTACTAAAGTACATCACCGAGGGAGAAAATATCTATAAAAACAGTTAGATGATAAAATGAGATATCCATTTTGTTAGACAAAATGTATTGTATCGTATATGTACGGTGTAGACCATACATATAAGGTACCCCTCTGTATATACCACCCAGGGGGCTTTTCTCTAGCCTTTATAACACATGCCCGAGGCCTCTACGGAGGCCATTGTTCCCGCCCACGCTAGGTTTTTCACATGGTACCAAAGCTACCCTCTCCATGAACTAGCTGTTGTCGCTTCTCGATCCAAGAAAAACACCCAAAAACCGATAACCAAAACCCTTCCCGACGTGCCCATGTCGTCCTCCCTGTCAAGCACCGCCCTAGAAACCACCTTGGGGTCCCCCCGGCAAAAACTCACCACGGAAAACTTCCTATTCTAGAAGACCCTATTGATCATGACCCTATGTGGTGCGCGGGTCCTCGGTCTACTCGACTATAGTGATGCCGCGCCGGCCAAAACTCGGGATGTTGAGGATCCCTGTGATCCGAAGAAGAAGAAAACCATCTCCAACCCAGCCTACGACGCCTATCTTGCACGAGACCAGCAGGTGATGAGCTACCTCGTCAACCTACTATCCTTGGATGTCCTCGCCCAGGTCCTCTGACTTGAGACCACAGATGAAATATGGGCTGCCCTCTCCGACATGTTTGTCTCACAGTCCCGCCCACGGGTTTAGCACCTTCGGATGGCCCTATCCAACACAAAAAAAACTAGACATGATGATGATGCAGTTCTTTACCAAGATGAAAGGGCTACAATCTGAACTCGATGCTGCCGGAAAATAGATCAACGATGATGAGCGTCAGCTACATCTTGAATGGGCTAGATGGCTCGTATGACTCGGTGGTGGCCTCGGTTAACGCTATGACAGACACCACCATGTATAATCTCTTTGGGCAGATCAACATGCACGATATGCGCTAGAAGATGCTGGTGGAGACTGGCCAGGAGGAATTCCAGTCCTCTACCAACGCTACATGTTGTGGTCATGATGATCGCTCACATGGCAACGGGGGCCGTGATGATGGAGGAGGACGTGGGCGCTCTCCCGACCGACGTGGTCACTCTCCTGATCGACATGGTCACTCTCCATACCATGGCAATTGCTACGATATGGGGCCACAGTCGCACTCCTGACCGTGGTGACCGTGACAATAGGCGTCATGACAACCGGGAGGATGGAGGTCACCACGCAACAACACTAGTGGCGCCGCGATGATGGTGGCCGCCGAGATCAAGGTGACCACCAAGATGATGGAGGACGTCGGCATGGCCGTGCTCCTACGCCCTATGTCGATGTAACATGTCAGATATGTAAGATCCATGGTCACCCTACCAGCGATTGTTGGTGGCGTTTTCGTGACAACTCATATGATGGCGGTGGGCAAGATGACAAAGGGGTGCATGTTGCTTCATACGGCATCGATGCCAATTGGTACTACAACACATGTGCCAGTCACCATGTCACCTCCGATATGAACAAGCTCTCCACCTGCGACAAGTACAAAGGGCATGACTGCGTCCAAACGAATGATGGTAATGGTATGAAAATAAGTCATATTGGTCATTCAATATTGCGTACTCCCCATGATTTCCTGCATTTAAACAATGTCTTGCATGTACCTAATGCTTCCATGAATCTTTTATCAGTTCATGAACTCACACTTGACAACAATATGTTTCTTGAATTTCATCCTTTTTTCTTTTTGATCAAGGATCGGGCCCCAATGAGCATTATGTTTAAAGGGCCATGTCATAGTGGCCTCTACCCACTAGTGCCTATCTCTACTAGGTTGCCCAAGAAAGCTTTTATCATAATACAGCCTTCATCTTCTACATGGCATCGTCGTCTAAGACACCCTTCTTCGTCTGTGGTCAATAAAATTCTTAGGAAACACAACAATTCTTATGGTCTTGAAATAAGTTCTTACATATGTGATCCTTGTGAACTAGCTAAGAGCCATTAATTGTCATATCATGTCTCTACTAGTGTTTCTACTGTTCATTTGGAAAAAATATTTTCTGATGTATGGGGTCCAGAACCTGTGTCTCTTGGCAAGCCCTCTATAACAAGTCCGGTATCATGATTTATGTTTTGTTTTTTGTTGATAACATCATAGTTACAATCTCATCTGACCAAGCCATTACTGCCTTACTTACTGATCTCAAAGACAATTTTGAAATAAAAGATCTTGGAGGCTTGCATTTCTTTTTGGAAATTGAAGTCGAAAAAATAGAAGATTAGAAGATGGTCTATTGTTGACACAGGAAAGCATGCAATTGATCTTCTTGACAGGGTGGGCATGTGTGTCTACAAAGGCTCTCGCACGCCCCTCTCCTATAATGAGAGGATGTCACTCATGGAGGGGACACCACTAGGTTCTCGGGACAACACTCAATATCGCAGTATTATCGGTGCTCTGCAGTATCTCACTCTGACTCGTCCAGACTTGTCATTCTCAGTTAAGAAAGTTTCCCGGTATCTTGGTGCACCGACTACCACACATTGGACAACTCTAAAGAGGATCCTACGCTATGTCAAGGAAACCTTAAAACTTGGTATTACTTTTACATATTCATCATCTAACATCCTAAGTGCCTTCTCAGATGCAGATTGGGAAGGATGCCTTGATGACAAACGATCTACAAGAGGATTTGCAATATTTATTGGACCAAATTTGGTCTCATGGAGTGCGAGAAAACAAGCCATAATATACAAGTCTAGCTAATGCCATGGCTGAATTAATTTGGGTTGAAGCCTTGTTGGTGACCTTGGTGTTAAACTCTAGCAAAAACCATGTTTATTGTGTGACAACATAGTTGTAACTTATTTGCATGCTAATCCTATTTTTCATGCACGCACAAAACATAATAAGATTGAATTTTACTTTCTGAGAGAACGTATAGCAGGAAAAAGGTTGGACATCAGGTTTGTACCTAGCAAAGATCAGATAGTAGATGGTTTCACCAAAACTCCCCAGCGAGAAATCTAGATTAGTTTAATCGTAATCTCAACCGTAGCACATGTGAGACTAATGGAGACTGTTAGAAAAAATGTATTGCACCGTATAGATACGGTGTAGTACAACGCCCTATACGGTACCTCTCTGTATATGCCACGCAGAGGGCTTTTCCCTAGCGTTTATAATGCGTACCCGAGGCCTCTATGGAGGCCATCGTTTTCGCCCACCCTATGGTTTTCACACATTCGAGGCCATTAGATTTCATAGGAAGGGACATGGTCAACTCGTTTCTTTACTTGTTTCCTTCTCGATGAACATTTGTATTCTGCCCCTAGATGTCTTAATCATCCTTCCCAGAATTTCAGGGGATCCACCAGCATTTCACATCCGTCTGAGCGTATTCGTTTCCTCATAAAACACAGCTCTAATAATTATGTCGCCTAGAGCATAGACATCTGTCAACTAGAAAGCAGTGCCATAAGATGTTGATTAAACGCTTACTATCAGCGCGTGCTTAGACTGTTGGATAATCTTGACATAGTATTCTTAGTTGTTCCATGCAATCAAGGTCCCAGCTGATACACCCTCCGAGTGGTAGAATACAAAGTTCTGAACACGTGTTGGGAGGAGCAGTAGTGCTCTGAACCGAGATAATGTTTTCAAGTTTTGTTTCTTGTAAGCATAGCAATTCAGGTTTTGCACCCGGAATAACTTTTAAATTTGTCTGTGTTTTTGTCCTCGTCCACTAGTTCTCGCACATTCCATGGCACAAATCTCATTTCAGAAATGAAAAACGCTGTTGCGATAACGAAGAGAAAAACAGAGCAAGATTGATATGCAAATGATCGAGAATAGGCAGAGATATAGGAGATAAAAAAATGCAGAGGTAGAGAAATAGGACAAGACACATAGCAAACGATCGGTGTTACAGGATTTAAGGATGTGCAGGATATAAGAATGCAACCGCCAACGTGTAGCACTGATGATCTAGACTAGTAAAGTGCCCTCATAGACCTCCATGTCCTGCTCGGCCTCCACACGATCACTTGGGCACACTTGATCATGCAGCAATCAGGCAGATGCTTGAGCTTATCAGGGGCCGTCAGCGGGGGTCTCTAGGTCACTGGTAGGGAGATGACCTTGCTCATGTCGGGGATCAGCCGGGTCTCGCGACTGCGGCCGAAGCGGGAGGCAGTAGAAGATCCAGGTGGACCGCTTCACCGTGACCAAGCGCGTGGTCCATCGTGCATCTACCTGATCACGGGGTTCTGATGCACGTGTGTCCTCGTGAGCTGCTGCTTCTTTGCGGACGCTCAACAGGTCCGGAACTCGTTCAGTTCTGGCGGGGATCCTGGGGCTGCGACGGACATGTCTTCCTGAGCTGATGCTTCTTGCCGATGATGACTCTGGTCTTTCTCCTTCACCGACCAGCCCGGCTTCACGGACCACCCCAGGCCGGCAGAGCACAGTAGCAGCAAGACCACGGAGTGCATATTGTGATCTCGGTGGCCCAGCACAGTAGCGCAACAATCCAAATGACAGTTTGAATAAAGAAAATGTTATTAGATATTACATATATGACCTAAAGTAACTTTTTGCTCAGACTTCATGAGCTTGTAACTCATGAAAGGAAAAAAGTTATAAATGGGCACGGACAAATCTGTTTTACTGGTAATAACAAAGTAAGAACTACAATTAATGTTGTTATTTCCATTCAAAGCAGTCCATACCCGAAAACGGATTAAGAATGTCTTTTCGTGCCTTATAGCTGAAAAAAATGTCAAGTCAAACATAACACATCCACCGTCATAAATTGGTATCACTATTTTGTTGGATTGTCACAGCTAGGCAATCACACGATATTCAAAGCACTCATAGCAGATCTCATATTTCAGAAAGTTGGGGGTGTGATCCATCAGTTGGCAGCAACATAACATGCACTATCAATACTGGAAATTTTGGAAGGATTCACACGAACAAAAATAGCAATAATATGAGAACAGCCATGCAAAGTTTTGGTTCACTCACTGATCCGTTCACAGCTGCAACCACTGCAGAGATGATTATACTATAGCAATCAGGAAAATAAAATGGGCTCATAGGCATAACTCATAGATTGAGCCAAGATGACACAATTGCGTAGGTTGCCTAACGCAACAGCAACAACAGAAATACAAGAAGCCAATCACAAGACATTAGTTGATCTCGAAAAAGGACAAGTCTATTAGATACTAACTGAGCTCAGGATAAGTTGTGAAAAAATATTGACTATCACTGGAAACCGAAACTGAATCTGGTCATTATGGGGCAGAAATTGGGGTTGAGATAACAATTGAGATAAAAAATGGACTCTCGCTCAATTAAAAACACAACCAATGGTTCCTTCTGTATATTCTGCAGCAGGGACAGCCCATCATATGGGCATTCATCATGCCCCTTCCCACACAATCCAGTGGTCCAGTTTCCATTGGTCGATATCCACTCATCATCTAGCCCCTCTACAAGTGCATTAGAACGACTCACCTAGCTCCTCCAAAAGTATAGATCCCTCCAAACCTCTCAAACTTGTCTCCTCAACGGTCACCGCAGGGATATAAGTTATATAACTGCTGTCTCAATTAATAAACAATCACTTCTCATAACAAAGCAAACAACTCAGTTTGCTAAAAACCTTGCCTAGTAAGCTATGATGCTCATTGTGGTATTAGTGGTCTAATCTGCAGTTCTAGTTTGCCAGGTTAGCTGAAATGTTTTTCTTCTCATGTGTCTGGCTCACTGGTTGCCACATTTATAGTTACACATTTCCTGTGATATCTATCTTGCTCGCGCATATGATCAAGTGGTCTAGTTCTTCATCCATAACTATCTTATCTCTTGCTATCATCTCAGAAATATCTGTTGGCACAGTGTCAGATTTAATATATGCTCGGAGCACGGACTTGTACAGGGGCAAGCTTGTCAAGTTAAACTTTTGAAGAACCTTAATGTATTTGTTTGCGTCGTCCGCATTTCCTTGCTCCTCGAAGAAGGTCGCGATGGTCTCAACTAGTTTGAGTGGAGGTCTCCAATGGCAGCTCTTCATCAAAGGTAAAGCTTTCTTCATGGCACTGACAGCTTTGTCCATCTGATTACTCTGAACAAACCCCTCCATCAAAATCTCCCATGTCTTGTAGTTTGGGCTTGCGCCTTTCTCTAGCGTGTGGAGATGTAGCTTCTCAGCCTTTTCAATCAAGCCATTCCTCACATAAGCACCTAGAAGAACATTTGAAACCCGCACATCATACTTCCCGCACTCCACTTCCCAGCTTCCAAAGATCCACTCAGCCTGGTCAATGTCACCAACTTTTATCGAACATATAATAGCACTCATGTAGTTTGCAGCAGGGATTCTACCTGGGACACACTTACTAGCTTCCCACATTCTCGTAACCCCTTCGCTATCATTCAGAGCCGCATAACATGTCATTACAAAAGAGTATCCTAAGCGTTGTGTTCTTGATAATTTTGTTTCGGCCGTCCTAAGGCAAGCCAGGGCTTTACTGTTCAGTCCATGCTTCTTGAAGATGTTGGCCAATGTACAGTATGTGCTCCAACCAACCTCAGTCATACCATCACTAACCATCTCCTTGAACACTAACTGTACAGAGGCAAGACCAGATACAGCACATGCGTAAATCCAAAGGTTATATGAGAGAGCATTTCTGGGGATATTGTTCCGTTTCATCAGACTGATTACACTATGTACTTTCTCATACTGGCATGTTGCAACATACAGCTTCAGCATTTCATTGAACGTGTGAGGATCAACTGGCAGCCCAACGCTCTGCAGACTGGCCATAAGGTTCTCAGCTTTCTCAACATTTCTTTCGGCAACATAGCAATGGAGGAGAGAGAACGACGCAGCTTCCCTAGCAGCAGGGTTTTCCAGTTTCTTGTAGTATTCCTCAGCTTGAGAAGTACCGTGAACTTTCCCAATCAAGTCCAGTCTAGCGGCATGATTCAGTGGTGATAGTTTGACATCTTTGCGCGAGTCCATCCACGAGAAAACCTGCAATAAAACAAATGTCTTTCTTAGGCTATCTAGCATATAAGAGGTTAAAACAATCATGAAGAGTAGTTGGAATGACAAAGTACTCTTCCCGGCCAGCCAAAATGTCCTATTCCAATGTGATGAAAACAAATCTCTAGTTGGATTCAGATTTACAGAGATATTCAGAGATCCAAATGAAGAACCCATCACCCTGGCCATCATGGTTAATGGTTTCCAGTTAAACTAGGAGAAAAGGTACAGTGGAAGTTCAACAAAGGGACTAAGAACATCAACTGGAGCAAATGCCCAAAGTCGCCAACTAGATCCTAGAGGCACTAGCTGCAGGGAACTTAACGAGTACAGAATAACATCACAGCTACTACATGGGGAACTCCAGGTAGCTGGAAATGTGGACTGCCCAACTACGACAGAACCTTCGAAAGCCAAAGGGTGTGCAGTTTCTTTCTACAGAGTTGCGATTAATCCTTGGCAATAAACCTCTCAATACTTGCTGGCATTCAATAACCGAGTTATTAACAAGGTAAGATGTAAAGCGAAGACCGAGGAATGGGGTGACTGGGGTTACTCCTCCTACTGCTATTCGATTTAGGGAAGTGAACAGGGGAATAGCCCAAACTGAAACGAAGTCCAGAGCATGGAGGGAGAGCTGCTGACCTCGAGCGCGTGGTTGTAGCGGCGCGCACGCCGGAGCTGGGAGAAGGCACGCTGGAGCTCCGGCCTCGAGACGTAGCCGCGGTTCTGGGCCCATCCATCTAGGGTGGCGGCGACCGAGCCCATCGAGTGGAGACGGAGGAGGCGCCACGAGAGGAGGTCGCCCTCGCGCTCAGGGTCGGGCACGCGGCCGGTGGCTGGAACGTCAAAGGAGTAGGGGGCGAGGGAGGAGAGGGAGAGGGGTTGAGGGTTCGGGCTCGACGCGAGGAGGCGGAGGAGCCGCCGGCACGCGAGGGCGGCGGCCATGGCCAGGGGCCAGGTCGTACGTGTCGCAGGCTTTGTGTGCCTGACTTGAATCCGTTTTTGCTTAGCGGTTTTACATCAAAATTGTGGGGACTTGTTAGCATAGTTTGAAAAATCGGACCGATAAATCGGTCAGGCTGTTGGTTCAAATTTTTACCTGTCTGATGAGTGGTTCACTCGTTTACTGTCTAGTTTTTAAAATGTAAGGTAATATAATTTTATGGGTAAATGCTGCAATAATAAAATATTTATGTGTACAAAAAATATTTCAGACTTATAATTTGCCACAACAATATAAATGAACGAGCAACAACTTAGCCATGTGACCATGTCAAGACTCCCAAAGCTCCCAACCGCAATCAACAAAGGCCGAAACAACCAGGTAGCCATAGGTCATAGCACATTTGTTGGTTGAGTAGCCAGGGCTGGCCCTGACATTTCAGGGCCCTGGTGCAAGATAATGAAGTGGGGCCCCTATGCCAAATTATTATCTATTAGCAATTACTCTTTTTTTGTTCTTCAACTAGAGCAAATTTTTGAGAAGTGGGAATTACTACAGTATATAACTTACAATTGTCTGAACATTTGAACGATGGCTCCCTTTTAGGATTTTCTACCAATTCGTCTGCTTGGAATTTTCTTATTTGGCCATTCGTATCCAAACATCATGGTTTGAACAAAAAAATCATACCCAAACACATATACTTTCTAGATCGGACATCTTGGTATAAACAGTAAACAAATTGGCATGAAGATGAAAAGATAACACCAAAGAATGGAGGCCGGGCTGATTGCTTACTGTGCTTACTACATGTTTGGATGTCGCGCACGTGAGAAGTAGAGAATAAAACAAATCAACCTCCAACACTCCATCAGCAATCCGCCTTGCTGCCTTGCTCTCTCGGCATTTCTTGTAGGCAATCCCATTGCCCCTGCCAATCGGGATCTACAATTCCATTAATCGCGACCAAACAGGCAAAGAAAACGGAACCTGAGTGAGGAGTGAGGAGCATCGGTGCTGGCTCACAACGTCGATTTGGTGAAGGGGACAAAAGGATGCGAGAGGGAGGAGAAGACGAGGGAGGCGAGGCGGCCCGGGGACGGCGTCGAGCCGTCGATACCCTCGGGAATTGGTCGATGCGTTCAGTCAAAGCTGTGATCACCTCATCCTCTAATGAGCCTGCTAACTAACATTACCTGGGATGGGGCCCTAATCATTCGGGGGCCCTGTGCGGGTGTACCGGCTGCACTTGCTCAGGGTCGGGCCTGCAAGTAGCCATAGGTCAAAGCACATTTGTTGGTTGAGTTTTTAGTTCTACCGGCTAAATTATAGTAAATTCAGGACGTTTCTTCTCCTATACAACAAGTAGTCGTAGCTCAACTCGTAAATGTCTCGACTCCAACGCGGGCTACGTTTTTTTTGACTATAATCGGTAGTACTAAGAGCAGAAATAACGCATAAAAGACTTCGAGGTGCTGGTTTTTTCTGGTTAAATCGCCAGTCCGGTCCGATTTTCTAAACTATGCTTGATAGTACTAAGAACAGAAATAACTGCCACCTTCCGGTCGTGAGTGAAAAAATGGTCTGAATAGACACCTTAAAGCCCCGTGAATTTGACTTGTGTACCCCTATATGTCCAGGTTGCGCGGCCGACCCGAGGGTGTCCAGTAGCCACATGAAAAGCTTGGTGCACTGAAGATTTCACCCCCACGCGTTGTCGTCGTCGTCTCCGTCCTCTAGTACCACGCCTCATCGTAACGGACCTCACCGCCGCCCGCATCTTTGATCCTGCACCAGTAGGAGGTCAGATCTTGCGATTTGACCAGTTTCTCTTTGCCGGCGTGGGTTGCCGAGGCCGCCACCATGGTTGTGTCGATGCCGGTCGTTTTGGCCACGCTATCGACCTGGGCGTCTTGATTCGCCCCCCAACCACAGCAGCTTGTCTCCCGAGATTCTTGAAGGTACCGCTTTAAATCGACCGAGGTCGCCGCAGCCGTCATGTATGAGGTATGAAGTTGATTCCTCCCGTGCTCTTTGTTCATCTCGTCCCCTCCACATGTCGATGCCGATGCCGATTCCGATGCCGACGCCGCCTCAAATGCCGAAGTGGCGGTAGAAGTTGGTGTCGTCGAGATCCGTCGTTGTCGCCATCATCGTCACAGTCGTCACTCGGCATCTGCGGGGGCCGCGAGCTGCCCTGGCCTGGGCCGCCGTACCTCCACGGCTGGTAGGAAGGGCCGACGTCATCGTCGTCATCGAGGACGACTAGGGGCGCGCCCAGGTAGGCGGCTCGGGAGCGCTCTAGCCGGGGCGGGATCGCGGCGCTCTCTGGCGCGATGCTCGGCCTGCTCCTACAGGCGATGCACGCACCGTGCCTCCTCTTCCTCCCAGTCCGCTTTGGACCAGGCGAGGATGTTTGGCTCCGTAGACGGCGACGGCGGCGCGGCCTCGCGCAGAGAACGCTTGATCGCCATTTTCATGCCGAAGGAGTCCTCGTCAACGGCGACGCCCCAGTCCGCATGCTCATGCTTCGGTTGGTGAAGGGGAATCCGCCCGGTCGACGGCGTCGCCGCGCGGGGCTCGTTGATGACGATGCCACGCGCGCGCGTGTCCTCGGCGTGTCGGCCTCGCGCTTGGGAGGCTGAAAGAACTCGCCGCTGCTGCGCGGCGACTGCGCAGGAGCTGATGCCAAGGAGCGCGACACGGAGGAGGAGGCGGAGAGGCTGGCCATCCTCCTGGGCACCCAGCTCGCTGGAGGTTTGTGCCCGCGGCGAGAGGGCGGCGCCAACGAACACGGGAACCCTAGCCGGGGGTTGTTGTCGTCGTGGATGTGCTCGAGGACGGCCTCGAGCGTGCGCGCCGGCGCGCTCCACCATCGGCGGCGGCTCGCCGCGTTGTTGCGCTTCGGCGGCAGCCTAGAGGACCCGGGTGCGCAGCCAATTCGGCGAGGCGGCGCTCCTCAGAGAAGTGCTTCCAGTGCGCGAGGTTACCGGGGTCCTCGGCGAGCTTCGGATACGGCATCACCGTGATGGTGGCCTGGATCTCCTCCACCGTCTCGTCGTCTGCCGGTACCGGCGGCACCGGTATGCTGCCGGCGCTAAGCCTCCACTTGGGAGGGCAGCGGAAGTCTGGCGGCGCCATATACCCAGCGTCGTGGAGCATCCTCGCCTCCCACGGTTGGAGCATGCGCCGGCCAAAGTCGTTCGCCGCCGCGGGGTCGCCAGGGTACCTCTCCGCCATCTCCTTTCTTCGCCGAGTGCTACTTTTCGCCAGAGTTCGTGGTGGTGTGAGAGGGTAGTGTGGGCGTGCTTTATAGGCCGAGATCAGGCGGCGAAGGCAGGAGGGGTGTAGCAGCGTGGCGGGAAAAGGGGAAATGGCAGGAAGCCGAGGCGGCGGTGGCGGGAGGGGTGTAGCAGCATGGTAGGAAAAGGGGAAATGGCGGGAAGCCGAGGCGGCGATGGCGCGCCATTACGCCGACGCGTGGTCGACGAGATGGGCAGTTAATGTTCGGCGGTCTGATGCACTCGACGATCGATGTAGAGCTCGTTGGGAACCCCAAGAGGAAGGTATGATGAGTACAGCAGAAATTTTTCCCTCGGTTATGAAACCAAGGTTTAATCGAACCAGTAGGAGAAAGGAAACACCCCAAAGGTGTTACTAGCTGAGCTTTGGCAGGGCACACTACCGGTGCTAGTAGCAACGTGGAGACCTGCACAACACAACCACAGAACTTTGTCCCCAACTTGCGATGAGGTTGTCAATCTCACCGTGTTTTGTGGAAAACAAAGGATTAAACGTATCGAATGGAAAGAAGTAATAGTTTGCAGAAAGTAAACACAAAGCAGTAAAAGATTGTAGATTGTATGTAAAAGCAAAGGACCGGGATCCATAGTTCACTAGAGGTGGCTCTCCTTAGATAGAAAACATGCTGGGTGAACAAATTACAGCGGGGCAATTGACAAACACCGAGAAAGCAATACATGCATATACTAATCATCTTGGCTCCTTTGAGACTTGATTAGGCAATACAACATAATATATAGACCGCAATCCAACTGCATCTATGACTAATAATCCACCTTCAGGTTATCATCCGAACCCCCTCCAGTATTAAGTTGCAAGCAACATATTATTGCTTTACGAACTGCGTGTAAGGTAAACAATACAATTGTTCTATGAACAAAGGATCGTTGTTTTCTCCCTAGTAGCAACAGCACATCTAGTACCTTAGAGATTTACTCACTTCCCAGTTACGGAGGCATGAACCCACTATCGAGCATAAATACTAACTCTTGGAGTTGCTAGCATCTACTTGGCCAAGATAGCTACTAACAATGGAAAGCATGCAAGATCTCAAATAACAAAGACATGATAGAATCAATAATCAATCTGAAATAGCATCTCAATATCCATCGGATCCTCACAAACACAACATGTATGAATTACAAATAGATGATCTTGATCATGAACGGAGCTCACAAGATCTAAACATGAAAGCACAAAGGAGGAGAAACCAGCCATCTAGCTACTACATGGATCCGTAGTCCAAGCATGAACTACTCACGCATCACACCGGAGGCTTGCATGGTGATGAAGAAGGCCTCGAGGGTGAATTCCCCTCTCCGACAGGGTGCCGGGAAGAGCTTCAGATCCCTCCCGATCTAGGGATGGAGATGGCGACTCTGAGACTCTTCGTGGATTTTTGATCGGGTACCTAGGGTTTTTGTCCCGAGGGCAACTTATAGGCGGAAGGAGAGGCCGAGGGGGTGCTGGGGTCGGCGAGACCACCCCATGGCACGGGCCAAGCCTGGCCGCGCGGCCAGGTGGTGTGACCGGCCCCTGGCCCCTCTCCGTCTCGTATTCTGGCACTTGACCCCTTCTGGAAAAATAGGCACTTTGGCTTTTGTCCCGTCCAATTCCGAGAATATTCATTTTCTGACTTTCCTGGACCCAAAAATAGTAGAAAACATGTAGCTGGCACTGTGGCTCTTGTTAATAGGTTAGTCCAAGAAATCATATGAAAAGTACTCCAAAGTTGGAACAAAACACAAGAAAGTGGATAAAACCAAGCATGGAACATCAAAAATTATAGATACATTTGCAATGTATCAATATCCCCAAGCTTAACTCCTGCTCATCCTCGAGTAGGTAAGTGATAAAAAGAAATAAGTTTTGAGGTGACATGCACCATCAAAGACTTGATCAAAGTATTTGCCTAACATCAAAGTTGGGATCAAAGTACTTCAATCATAACATGAAAGACAAAGTTCTAGTAATAAGCAAAGAAACTATGATGCAACAT
Organism: Avena insularis; assembly: GCA_023614405.1. Classification (NCBI taxonomy): domain Eukaryota; kingdom Viridiplantae; phylum Streptophyta; class Magnoliopsida; order Poales; family Poaceae; genus Avena; species Avena insularis. The sequence goes on along the minus strand of CM042694.1, from coordinate 84,773,535 downwards.
GAAAATGCACAAACAAAAGATTCATGAATAACAATGCTTTGCAAGACGTTTGTTTGTTTCAAACATAGCATAATAGTATTCAGCTTGTCCCTCAATAGAGTAGCAAATATAAATGCATGGGACACCTTCAAAGTTCAAAAGAGTGACTAGATACAATAGTTTCAAACAAGTAATAACAAGTTATGCATCAATCAACTAGTCTTGGGACAATGCACATAGAACTAAGAATGGCCACTATGCTCTCAAATTACGTGCATAAAGTTAGAAGGCGGAGACTCAATATAATGGTAGAAGAAAGGCCTTTTGTAAAAGGAAGTAGGGATTCAAGTCTCATAAAGAGCTTCCAAAAATTATGGTACTTATAGATTTCAGATCTCATTGCCCCTACCATAAGCATCTTAAAGGTGATTAAGGTTAAAGTGACACAATTAAGAGGATATGCTTGACAAGTTATAAACCGAAATCTCATGCCCCTTACTTACGAAGACCAATCCTCATGCTACTCAACTTCAGTCACGAGTAAGCTCTTGTCATTGTAAGTATATGTGTATCATTAAGAACCGCCAACGGGGTACCTCTTGCACATGATACGGGAGCTTTCCCATAATCAAAATGACAAGGCAAGCAGGCAATGAGCATCTCAGCGATCTTTTTATTTGCTATTTGCATAGGTTTTTATTGAGGATGCTTCATAGAGTGCTCATTATGGTGATGCTGCAAGTTTCCACCATGATTAGGCATGGCTTCGGCTAGCGGCCCAGGCGTTTCTCTAACACACATACAAACTCCATGATCTTACAAGTTCCACTTTTATTTCACACACGGATCTGTAAGCAAAAGAACATGATATCAACGGGTAAAGTACAAGTGCAATGTTGAAAGCGTTCCCCATGAAACATGGTTCTGCTAACTTCAACTTATAAAGCGCAAGCATATACGCAACAAAGAAGGACCCAATGGTTCAAGTTTATTAGAGGCAATAAAGTAAAGTGTGCCATCAAGTTCGTGAGAGCTTTATTCACTAGTTTTCTCATAACAAGTGAAAGGTAGACAAAAGCATGAATATACTTGGAATAGCATAAGCTAGTAGGTAGGTATGGTGGACTCTTTGAAAAAACATGGTTTAGGGAGTTGGATGATGGGTTCGTAGCATGGAAAACAAAAAAATTCTACCGCAAGAACGAACAAAACCCAGATCTAATCTAGATAAAAGCCAAGATCTAATCTATTAGACATGTGCAACGAGATAGATCTGTACTAACCCTTGTAGACCCGAAAGCGTTACGAGATCGGATCTCGTGGTTGATGTAGTCAATCACTTGCCGATCTCAAGATCGAGTAGATGATCCTTTCGGCGCCGCGTTCCGGCAGCGCTTCCGCAGTCGGTCACACATGCGGAGTCGAAGCAGACCTTCCTCTCCCCGTTCCAGCGAGCAGCGGAGGTAGTAGATCTTCTCCATGGAATCCCAGCAGCACGACGGTGTGGTGGTGGTGGTGGAGTAGAGATTTCTGCAGGGCTTCGCCTAAGCCGGAGCAGAGCGAAGGAGGAGGAGAGAGGCGGCGACTAGGGTTTGTTATGGGAGAGGTCTAGGGGGTGGCGCCCCCTCCCCTCTATTTAAAGGAGGGAGGCGCCATGGGAGGGGGAGTCCTAGTAGGACTCCCCTCCCTCCTTGGCCGGCGGATTGGGAGGGGGGAGGAATCCACCTCCCCCATGAATCCGTGTCTTGCCCCACAAAGACTCCTTGATCCTTTCTTGGTTTTTCAAGCAAACTCCAAGAAATCTTCTAGAACCTTCCAGAACATTCCAAAACCTTCTAGAATCTCCATACAAACACTCCGGAACATTTCCTAACTTAGAAAATGATCCCCAATATATGAATCTTATTCTCCGGACAATTCTGGATCTCCTCATGATGTCCCGGATCCAATCCGAGACTCCGAACAACATTCGGTCTCCAATGCATATTCCATATCTACTTAAAACAACTTCGAACCTTAAGTGTGTCACCCTACGGTTCGTGAATATGCAGACATGATGAAGACACCTCTCCGATCAATAACCATCAGCAGGATCTGGAGATCCATAACGGCTCCCACATACTCAACGATGACTTCGTGATTGATAGAACCATTAACATATGAAACCAATTCCCTTTGTCACGCGATATTCTACTTATCCGAGGTTTGATCGTCGGTATCTCCATACCTAGTTCTACCTCGTTACTGATAAGTACTCTTTACTCGTTCCGTAATATGTCATCCCTTGTGACCTAGTCACTTGCTTGCAAGCTAACTAGATGACATTCCACCGAGAGGGCCCAGAGCATATCTATCCGTCATATGGATGGAAAAATCCCAATCTTGGTCCATGCGCTTCAACACATACTTTCAGAATACCCAATGACACCTTTATAACTACCCAGTTACGAAGCGGTGTTTGATGTAATCAAAGTACCCATCCGGTGATGGTGATTAACATAACCTCATGGTCGAAGGATTAGGTTACTATGTATTTGAAAGCTTATAGCAATACGAACTTAATGACTTGATCTTATGCTACGCTTACTATGGGTGTGTATCCATCACATCATTCTCCTAATGATATAATCTTGTTATTAATGACATCCAATGTCCATGATCAGGAAACCATGATCATCTATTAATCAACAAGCTAGTTCAACAAGAGGCTTACTAGGGACTCTTTTATGTTTACAAAACACACAAGTATTAATGTTTCCGGTTAATACAATTATAGCATGGGATGTAAACATTTATCATAAACATAAAGATATAATAATAACCACTTTATTATTTGTCTTGGGCATATCTCCAACAGTCTCCCACTTGCACTAGAGTCAATAATCTAGTTAAAAACTTGTGCACTCAACACCTATGGCTTTCTGGTGTTGTATAGACACTATTGCTAGTGGTAAACATAATCTTCGGATCTGACACTTTCAGGTCCGTGTGTATTTGCATGTCCTTGCGTCTCTACGCATTACTCATTCTCCAATGAGATGACATTGTATAAATTTGGTCCTTTGGTGAGACCTTTAGTTCCTTGGGATTAAATCATGTTGATACAATTGTCATACAATGTATCTTCATAGTATTATCCCGCTATGAACCACACCTAGTTTGATAACAAACTACTTGACGCAAATGCCCTCATTTGCTGCTACAATAGTAGTCATATACTTAGCCTTTTGTTGTAGTATCTGTCACAATGTTTTAACTTTGGTACTCAACCAAATCCGTTATGGAACTTCCTTTCCATTACATTGTGCCACCCATAGTTTAAATTGAGATAAACTTAATTTGTGACAAAACTAGTATCAATGCAACAATTTACAATGAACTATTTGTCACCACTATATAAATAATATATTCTTAGTTCTTCCAAAGATCATAGGAATATCCCTACTATTGTCCAATGATCATCTTATGAGTCATTATGGTATATGCTCATAACATTTTAGAGCATAGGACATATCTGGATGTGTACATCTCAAAGATTGATCAAAATATTCTTGTGATTTCACCAAGTGTCAAAACACTTGAATCTCGTGTCAACACACTTGAATTTTGATTCAGTCCTTTCCGTGCGTCAAGAACCTTTCTTGTTGTTTCCATATTGAACTCATTCAACATCTTATCTATGTACATTTGGCAAAACCATATTAGCGCCTCAATCTATCCATATAGACATTGATGCCTAATTCTTGGGTTATGCCTAAGTCTTTCATCGAAATGAAATTCTTAACCTGTGTTAATAAAAGATACATCATTTCTAATCAACAATATGTCTTTCACATAATGTATTAGAAATATGTCTTGGCGCTCCCACTTAATTTCTTGCAAAATGCAAACATCTTCATCGTTTCTGATGAAATTAAACCTTTTAACGGTTTCATCACGGTGAAGATTCCAACTCCGCGATGCTCACTTCAACCATTGAAGTTTTGCATACTCTTTTAGCATCCTTTGAATTAACAAAACCCTTTGGATCGTGTCATGGACACATCCTAGGTAACCATTCTATTAGAAGAACTTGTTTTGTTTGTTCAACTACCATATACCAAAATATATGTAGTGGTTGCTACATTAATCCGTCCAGACTAAATATCGCTATGAAAGATCAAATCTTATCATAGTCAATTCCTTGAACATTGTCGTAAACTCTTTCTGACATGTCGACTATTTCATCGATGTGAAACATCCATGTCTATTTCTTTATAGATCCATATACGACTATAAGGTCTTGCACCTTTCCAGAGGGTCTTTCAAATTCAAAGCTTGATTTCTCGTGTATGGAATTATCACGGATTTTATGGCTTCAAGCCACTTAACAAAGTCAGGGCCCATCATTGATTATTTGCATATAGTCGGTTCATCATTGTCAAGCAACAATGATTTAACTCTCAAATCTTGGCATTTGATTACTTACCCGACCTACTTGGTTCAATAGGAACTTAGATCTCCGTGACCACAACCTTTGAGGCACGTGAGCCATGAGCATTATTCTGCCTCGGGACATTTACCGATGCTGCGCAACTCAGCACATATTAGCCAAGGTTCAACAACCTTGTCAAAGTTCTATTGTCCTCCCACTTAACTTTTCACCAAAAATTCCTTCTCAAGAAACTCGACACTCTAAGCGACAAACACTTTTGTCTTCGGTGTTATGGAGGAATACCCAATGGTTATTCGAAATAACCTACAAAGACATGCTCATCCGACTTTGGTTGTAAACACTTTACTTATGCCTAGCATACCAAAAATTTAAGAAAGGACAACCTGGGTTTTATCCCAAACCATGAATTATATGGTGTCATTTCAACGGATCACGATGGAGCTCTTTTCAGTGTAAAAGCGGTAGTCACTAAAGCTTTAATCTTTTAAAATATAATGGCAGTTTTTATAAATGACACCTTTGATCTTACCATGTCAAACAAGGTTTCATTACATATCTCGAACACTCCATACTCCTATGGTGTTTTGGGAAATGCAAATCCATGAAACGATTCCTCAAATCTTAGGTGTTTTGCTAAACTTGTAACTCAAACATCTTTCTTTATGATCCAATCATAAACTTTTTATTTTCTTGTTACAATGATTTTCCACTTCATCTTGAAAGTCTTTGAACATTTTCAAATGTTTCATACTTCTTCCTTATTGAGTAAGTATATACATATACTCACTCAAATCTTCGAAGAAAGCATATGAAGTTGAAATCCATCGCCCACGACTACACATAATGGACTATATACATCAATATGTACAAATTCCAATCAGTTAGTCGCCCGTTCCTCTTTTGGCCTACTAACGGAGTTTTAATTATCTCCAGGAAAGTATCACAAGCGTCATTTGATCAAAATCAAAGACTCCAAAAATCCATCAACATGGAGTTTCTTCATGTATCCCTTTCAATATAATTTAAACGGCGATGTCACTTCGCAAGTGATTTTTCAATCATTTGTCTTGCGACATTTTAGCATTAGTTTTATGGTCGTTTATTTCTCCAACCAGACTTGTATATCATCCATCTATTATGGAATGCGGTAATTATTTGAACAACCTTTTGTCGTCATAATACCTGATCAAAATAACAATTATTGAAACAAATCTTGAAGGCAAGCTTTGATGTTAACGAGCAACACAACAACCCTTTGTTTGTTTTCGATGAACATCATCACATATTCTCTTGCTAGTTACTTAGGCCATTGCAGTTCATAAATTGTGTTGTCCTGTATGACACTTCATACCAACCAATTCGGTATCCAATACCGCAGAACCACATTGTTTAACAACCAAGGAATGCAGCCATAACATGTATCTTCTATATACCTAAGTTGGATATCTCCAATCTTTTCTTTTCTGCCAAATATTTTATAGAATCTCTTTCAACAATTCCTTTTCTTTTAAAAGAATCGATCAACATCAATAGTGGTGTCATTCACATGAGACATAGTACAAAGTGTGTATAGTCAAACACTAATACCTTTGGACTTGCACTTTGAAGTGGATCACCTTCATCAAATGATTGGCATTCTTTCAAAATTCCATTCTTTAGTAATCTTTTAGTGTAGTAAACATTTTACTTACATCTTCTATTCATCCTTATCATGACAATTTTCATGATCAAGCTGCTATAGCTTATAAAGGTGAATTGCGAGTATTGTTTCTTTTCCAAAACCTTTTGGAGGATTAGGACGACTAGCGTCTCCAACCTTCACAAATTCTCATCAAATATGAGGACATATACTCTATCATGTTGTAACCAACACATTGTTTTAGATATCGTAATACCTTTCACATATGATGGTTTCTGAAACATTGCTTTCAGCTCTTAGATAAACTTGATATTCAAAACAATCTTTTGAGTATCAAGAATCATGGAGGCAAACATGATACATTAGATACTAACACTGGAATTGTTACTCTTGATTTAATACTGTTTATTAAACTTCACATAGTAAACAGAGTTTGCTGAAAGTTTGCAATATGTCTTTTAAACTTTAGATTGACACTCAAAACAATACGATACCAGTTCGTAAAGCAAATATCCAGAATTTCTATAGTTCTACTATCTCAACTATAACTAAGCATAAGGTGGTGAACGGATGCCAATGACTACAACAAACTATGCAAATTCACTTTGATTGTGTTTATGATAAATTGAGTTTGACTAATCCAAATTACAAAAGAACTCCCACTCAAAACAACATTCCTTGAGTTGTTTTAGTGATTACACGAACCAAATCCACTACACCAAGTCCGATCATCACATGAGATGATGTAGCTTTAAAGGCGAACAATCAACATGTTCATCATATCATCCATATGACTCATGCTTTACCTTTCGGTATTCCGTGTTCCGAGACCATGTCTGTACATGCTAGGCTCGTCAAGGTTAACCTTAGTATCCGCATGTGCAAATCTGGCTTGCACCCGTCGTATGCACACGTAGAATCTATCACACCCGATCATCACGAGATGCTTCGAAACGACGAGTCTTAGCAACTGTGCCTACTAAGGACGAACACTTTATTAGTTGATATTTAGTGAGAGGGATCATCTTATAATGCTACCGTCGCGATCTAAGCAATACAAGATGCATAAAGGATTAACATCACAGGCAATTCATAATTAGTGTGATATGATATGGCCCTTTCTTCTTATGCCTTTGATCTCCATCTCCAAAGCACGGACATGATCTCCATCATCACCGATTAAGCGTCAAGGTCAGTGGCGCCGCTTCATGGTTGTCCATCATCACTAGCAACTATTACAAGTACTTGGAATAAAGCTATTACAAGATGAATAGACACGCTGGTCTTAACAGAATTAAAGACAACCATTAGCCTCCTGCCGGTTGCCATATTACAACAAGGATCATTGCATACATCAAATATAATCATAATCACATGATGGCCATATCACATCACAAAACCCCTGCAAAAACAAGTTAGACGCCTCTAATTTTCTTTGCATATTTTACGTGGTTTGGGGCTTTCGAATAAGAACGGATCTTACCTACGAAACTGAACCACAACATTGATACAAGTGCTATCAAGTGCAAAGTGTAGATTGGATCTATACTATGATGGGAGAGACAGACACCCGCAAAACCACTTGTGCAATACGAGTTGCACGTCAACTGTGGAGCAAGTCTCATGTGCGATGACATGTAAGGTTAGCCCGAGCCGCTTCATCCCACCATACCGCAAGATGCAAAGTACACAAAGCAAAATACGGCACGAGCACCAACGCCCACAAAACCATTGTGTTCTACTCGTGCAATAGATCTACGCATAGACACGGCTCTGATACCACTAATGGGTTCGTAGCATGGAAAACAAAAAAATTCTACCGCAAGAATGAACAAAACCCAGATCTAATCTAGATAAAAGCCAAGATCTAATCTATTAGACATGTGCAACGAGATAGATCTGTACTAACCCTTGTAGACCCGAAAGTGTTACGAGATCGGATCTCGTGGTTGATGTAGTCGATCACTTGCCGATCTCAAGATCGAGTAGACGATCCTTCTGGCGCCGCGTTCCGGTAGCGCTTCCGCAGTCGGTCACACGTGTGGAGTCGAAGCAGACCTTCCTCTCCCTGTTCCAGCGAGCATCGGAGGTAGTAGATCTTCTCCACGGAATCCCAGCAGCACGACGGCGTGGTGGTGGTGGTGGAGTAGAGATATCTGCAGGGCTTCGCCTAAGCCGGAGCAGAGCGAAGGAGGAGGAGAGAGGCGGCGGCTAGGGTTTGTTATGGGAGGTCTGGGGGTGGCGCCCTCCCTCTATTTAAAGGAAGGCGCCATGGGAGGAGTCCTAGTAGGACTCCCTCCCTCCTTGGTCGGCGGATTGGGAGGGAGGAATCCTCCTCCCCAGATCCGTGTCTTGCCCCACAAAGACTCCTTGATCCTTTCTTGGTTTTTCAAGCAAACTCCAAGAAATCTTCTAGAACCTTCCAGAACATTCCGAAACCTTCTAGAATCTCCATACAAACACTCCGGAACATTTCCTAACTTAGAAAATGATCCCCAATATATGAATCTTATTCTCCGGACAATTTCGGATCTCCTCGTGATGTCCTGGATCCAATCCGAGACTCCGAACAACATTCGGTCTCCAACGCATATTCCATATCTACTTAAAACAACTTCGAACCTTAAGTGTGTCACCCTACGGTTCGTGAATATGCAGACATGATGAAGACACCTCTCCGATCAATAACCATCAGCGGGATCTAGAGATCCATAACGGCTCCCACATACTCAACGATGACTTCGTGATCGATAGAACCATTAACATACGAAACCAATTCCCTTTGTCACGCGATATTCTACTTATCCAAGGTTTGATCGTCGGTATCTCCATACCTAGTTCTACCTCGTTACTGATAAGTACTCTTTACTCGTTCCGTGATATGTCATCCCTTGTGACCTAGTCACTTGCTTGCAAGCTAACTAGATGACATTCCACCGAGAGGGCCCAGAGCATATCTATCCGTCATATGGATGGAAAAATCCCAATCTTGGTCCATGCGCTTCAACACATACTTTCAGAATACCCAATGACACCTTTATAACTACCCGATTCTGAGCGGTGTTTGATGTCATCAAAGTACCCATCCGGTGATGGTGATTAACATAACCTCATGGTCGAAGGATTAGGTTACTATGTATTTGAAAGCTTATAGCAATACGAACTTAATGACTTGATCTTATGCTACGCTTACTATGGGTGTGTGTCCATCACATCATTATCCTAATGATATAATCTTGTTATTAATGACATCCAATGTCCATGATCAGGAAACCATGATCATCTATTAATCAACAAGCTAGTTCAACAAGAGGCTTACTAGGGACTCTTTTATGTTTACAAAACACACAAGTATTAATGTTTCCGGTTAATACAATTATAGCATGGGATGTAAACATTTATCATAAACATAAAGATATAATAATAACCACTTTATTACTGCCTCTTGGGCATATCTCCAACAGTCTCCCACTTGCACTAGAGTTAATAATCTAGTTAAAAACTTGTGCACTCAACACCTATGGCTTTCTGGTGTTGTATAGACACTATTGCTAGTGGTAAACATAATCTTCGGATCTGACACTTTCAGGTCCGTGTGTATTTGCATCAGGTAAAAACTCAAGAAGGAACAAACAAGAAGCAAATGCAGAAAATGGCAGAAATTTGTCAAAACAGACCATCAGGTAACGACGAATTTTTTCGAAGACCTTCTGTTGCTCAAATCAAAAAGTGTTGAACTAACGAAAGTTATATAACAACCTGGGGCAGAAGCACAAACAATTACAACTCAATCTGACGTACAGAACTCTCTCAGGAATTTTTACGGTGAAGTACAGAAATCTGTTTCGGGACAGTAACTTTCCCAATCATTACTTCACTCTCATTAGAGGTTACTCTTGGCACAAAAAGCAAATAAAAAGGATAAGGAGAGGTTATTATAGAGGTAATAACTTCCAAGACTCATCTAAAACTCTTGGGTTATCTCCCAACAAGTACTTTTGCTTTAACGCCTTTAAGTTAGGCATAAGAAGCAAAGAAAGAATCAAGTGTTTTCAAATGAAGAAGCATTAAAACCAAATTTTGTTTTCATAGGAGAAGCAAAAGAAATATTTTCTCTATTTTTAGGGAAGTGTTCTATACCTTTCTTGAGTGGGAGTTGATATTTAATGGTGCATTCTTTCATATCAATGATGGCACCAACAGTTCTAAGAAAAGGTCTTCCCAAAGTAATAGGACAAGAATCATTGTATTCAACATCCAAAACATAGAAATCAACGGGGATATAAGAATCATTAACTATAATAAAAACATCATTAAGACTCCCCATGAGTTTCTTTTTAGCATTATCATCAAGTGGGACATTCAAATAGCAATCTTCAAGAGGAGGCAAATCAAGCATATCATAAATCCTTCTAGGCATAATAGAAACACTACTATCAAGGTCACACAAAGCTTTGAAATCAAAGTCATTCACTTTCATATTAATGATGGGTTCCCAACCATCCTCTTGTTTTATAGGAATAGAAGCTTTGTGTTTCATCTTTTCTTCCTTAATCTTTATGAGAGCATCGGTAATGTGTTTTGTAAAGGCCATGTTCATAGCACTAGCATTAGGACTTTTAGCAAGCTTTTGTAGGAACTTAATAACTTCAGAGATATTGCAACCATCAAGATCAAAATCAACTTTATCATCTAAAGTAGTAGAACTATTACTAGCCTCAATACTAGTGGTGGTAATAGTAGAAACACTAATGTTTCTAGCAGTTTCATCTTCTCTTTCCCACTTAGCATGTAATTCAGCTAATAGTCTAACATTTTCATCAATTCTTACTTGTATGGCATTAGTAGCTACAAAGGTATTCTCATTAGTTTCAGGTTTAGCAGCCATTTTATTCAAGGTAGATTGAGTTTCAACCAAAGAAGCTATATTTCTTTTAGCATTAGAGAGTTTTTCCTCAATAGTTTTATTGAAAGCAGTTTGTTTACTAATAAACTCTTTAAGCATAACTTCAGAGGGAACACTCTTATTATTGTTGTAAGAATTTCCATAAGCATTGCCATTGTTGGGAGGATAAGGTTTATAATTGTTGTTATCAAAATTGTTCCTATAAGCATTATTACCATAAGCATTGTTGCCAAAGTTGTTATTTCTTATGAAGTTCACATCAAGTTGCTCTTCTTGAGCAACCAAAGAGGCTAAAGGAACATTATTTGGATCAATTTGGGCTTTCCCATTAACAAGCATAGACATAATAATATCAATCTTATCACTCAAGGAGGAGGTTTCTTCAACATAATTTACCTTCTTACCTTGTGGAGCTCTCTCAGTATGCCATTCAGAATAATTAACCATCATATTATCCAATAGTTTTGTTGCAGCACCCAAAGTGATGGTCATAAAGGTACCTCCAGCAGCAGAATCCAATAGGTTCCTTGAAGAATAGTTCAATCCTGCATAAAAAGTTTGGATGATCATCCAAGCATTCAGTCCATGAGTGGGACAATTCTTTACCAAAGATTTCATTCTTTCCCAAGCTTGAGCAACATGCTCATTATCAAGTTGTTTAAACTTCATTATTTCACTTCTCATAGATATAATCTTAGCAGGAGGATAGTATTTTCCAATAAAAGCATCTTTGCACTTAGTCCAAGAATCAATCCTATTCCTAGTTAAGGAATTCAACCACTCTTTAGCTTTTCCTCTCAAAGAGAAAGGAAACAATTTCAGCTTAATAATATCACCATCTATATCCCTATGCTTTTGCATCTCACAAAGTTCAACAAAGTTATTTAGATGGGAAGCAGCATCTTCATTACCAATACCAGAAAATTGTTCTCTCATAACAAGATTGAGCAAAGTAGGTTTTATCTCAAAGAAAGTATTTTCAGCCACAGGTGGAGCAATAGGTGTGCTCATAAAATCATTGTTGTTGGTGCTAGTGAAGTCACACAACTTAGTGCATTCAAGAGTAGCCATTTTTTTGGCTTTTCAAATAAGAAAGGAAAACAAGTAAAACTAACTTTTTTGTGTTTTTGAAACAACAAAACAAGCAAACAAAGCAAACAAGGAACTAAGCAAAACAAAAACAACAAAGTAAAGAGGTTGGTTATGAGGGACTCCCCTTGTGAAGATGTCCTTGACTCCCCGACAATGGCGCCAGAAAAGATCTTGATGCACTCGATGATCGACATATAGCTTGTTGGGAACCCCAAGAGGAAGGTATGATGAGTACAACAGAAAGTTTTCCCTCAGTTATGAAACCAAGGTTTAATCGAACCAGTAGGAGCAAGGAAACACCCCAAAGGTGTTACTAGCTGAGCTTTGGCAAGGCGCACTACCGGTGCTAGTAGCAACGTGGAGACCTGCACAACACAACCACAGAACTTTGTCCCCAACTAGCGATGAGGTTGTCAATCTCACCGTGTTTTGCAGAAAACAAAGGATTAAACGTATCGAATGGAAAGAAGTAATAGTTTGCAGAAAGTAAACACAAAGCAGTAAAAGATTGTAGAGTATGTAAAAGCAAAGGACCGGGATCCATAGTTCACTAGAGGTGGCTCTTCTTAGATAGAAAACATGCTGGGTGAACAAATTACGGCGGGGCAATTGACAAACACCGAGAAAGCAATACATGCATATACTAATCATCTTGACTCCTTTGAGACTTGATTGGGCAATACAACATAATACATAGATCGCCATCCAACTGCATCTATGACTAATAATCCACCTTCAGGTTATCATCCGAACCCCCTCCAGTATTAAGTTGCAAGCAACATATTATTGCTTTACGAACTGCGTGTAAGGTAAACAATACAATTGTTCTATGAACAAAGGATCGTTGTTTTCTCCCTAGTAGCAACAGCACATCTAGTACCTTAGAGATTTCTGTCACTTCCCAGTTACGGAGGCATGAACCCACTATCGAGCATAAATACTAACTCTTGGAGTTGCTAGCATCTACTTGGCCAAGATAGCTACTAACAATGGAAAGCATGCAAGATCTCAAATAACAAAGACATGATAGAATCAATAATCAATCTGAAATAGCATCTCAATATCCATCGGATCCTCACAAACACAACATGTATGAATTACAAATAGATGATCTTGATCATGAACGGAGCTCACAAGATCTAAACATGAAAGCACAAAGGAGGAGAAACCAGCCATCTAGCTACTACATGGATCCGTAGTCCAAGCATGAACTACTCACGCATCACACCGGAGGCTTGCATGGTGATGAAGAAGGCCTCGGGTGAATTCCCTCTCCGAGTGCCGGAAGAGCTTCAGATCCTCCCGATCTAGGGATGGAGATGGCATGACTCTGAGACTCTTTCGTGGATTTTTGATCGGGTACCTAGGGTTTTCGTCCCGAGGGCAACTTATAGGCGGAAGGAGAGGCCGAGGGGGTGCTGGGGTCGGCGAGACCACCCCATGGCACGGGCCAAGCCTGGCCGCGCGGCCAGGTGGTGTGGCCGGCCCCTGGCCCCTCTCCGTCTCAGATTTCGCACTTGATCCTTCCGGAAAAATAGGCACTTTGGCTTTGTCCGTCAATTCGAGAATATTCATTTTCTGACTTTCCCGGAACCAAAACAGCGAGAAAACCGGCGGTAGCCTTGTGGCTCTTGTTAATAGGTTAGTCCAAGAAATCATATGAAAAGTACTCCAAAGTTGGAACAAAACACAAGAAAGTGGATAAAACCAAGCATGGAACATTAAAAATTATAGATACATTTGCAATGTATCACGGTCCTTCGCGGGAGCCGAGGCGGAAGGATGACGACGACCGGCCTCCAGTCGCTGACTGGGCGGGTCCATGCGCCGAATCGTTTTTCCCGCCAAGTTCACTTCGTCCGGCGTTCCTAGCACGTTCCCTCGCCCTAGGAACGGCCTGGTATCTCCGGACGTATTTTGGGCCGAATCCGGACGAAACCAGTGTCCTGGGAACGCGGTTGGGCCAATTTACAGCGTCTGGACGAAAAATACGCCCTGGGATCTAGGATCGGCCTGCTGGGAACCCGAGTGGAGATGCTCTAAGGCCCTATTAGCCTTTTCACTTCCACGTTGTCAAATCCCAACCAGCCACTGGCCAATTTACACACGTAGTCCTTAGTCCCAGCCGGATACAGGTCAAATTTTTTCCCAGACGTCCTATGGGCTTATATCAAAATTTTGGGCCCTCCAACATTATAGACCCTGTGCGGCCGCACAGGCCGCACGCTCGGGCCTGCATGTGTCCATATCTTGATTTACTCTTTTGCTATTTCATTTCCTTGCACCTTCCACTAATTTCCCATTGACTTGCACTTTTTACTAGTTCCTACCTTACTTGCACTGTCCACAAGTTTCTGTTTGATTTCATATCTAGCCTACCCAACTTGCTTGGGACAATAAGAGTTTCATATTTAGCCTACCTCAGCTTGCTTGGGACAAAAGTCTCGATTGTTGTTGTATTGATAGCTTGGTCCATGTGCCTACTATGAACAAATCTCTCCATCATTATCCCCCATGTATTGTAGTTTGAATGTGCGCCTTTCTCTTGCATGCAGAGATGCAGCTTCTTAGACTTTTTTGTTCCATCCATTCCTCAAAATAGGACATAGAAGAATGTTTGAAACATGCACATCATACTTCCCACACTCCACTTCCCACTTCCCACTTCCCAGTTTCCACACATCCACTCAGCCTATTCAATAAAATAGCTTCAATGTAGTTTGCTGAATGGATTCGACCTGGGGCACTTTTACTTGTCTCCTATAGTTCCATAATCTGCTCGCTATCATCCAGAGCCGCATATACATGTCATTACCAAAGAGTAACCCGAAGGATGTGATTGTGAATTTGTGATAACTTTGTCTCGGTTTTCCTAAGCCATGCCAGAACACGCATTATTCAGCCCACACTTTCTGAAGATCTTGGCCACTATGTAATATGTGCTTCAACCAACCTCAACCATGCCATCATTAACCATCTCATTGAACACAGATTGTATAGAGGCACCGAGGCAGCACCAAGGACAAAAGACATATCATCCAAATGCTATATGCGAGAGCATTTCTGGATATATCCTATATAACTAAGAAGATCATCCCCACTAACCTATTTTTCTTGACATGCAGCCTATCCATCTCAGCAACTTGCCAACTCAGCCAAAACATCCATGTCAGCGTAATCCATGCGTCCACATTACGATTATAACATAATAGTTTCTATCCTTTTTTCGGCGTTCGTCTGCTGCTCCTCCCTAGAACCCCTCCTCTCCTCCATTATTACCACTCTTTCATCTTCACCAATTCCACTCACGAATAAATCAAACGGGAACGAGTGACTTCCTTGTATCTCTTTAGCTTTTCCGAACAAAAGTAACTGTCCCGGATGGAATTGAAGTTGTGCATGCTCTCAAGATTTATTTCTCGCCTATAAGAATTCAAGCTGCTCCGTTCGCATCATCCCCAGATTCAACGTCGCCATCTCCCAGTTGTTGTTTTGGTACTGCCACTGTATCATCCGGCCCTGCTACTGCGGTTTTTGCCGTCTATATGGATCACTTCCGTAGGATATGGTCGTTTCTACTTGTCGCCACACGTACAAACACATTTGTTTGCACTTGCAGCCTACAGCCTACCATGTGATTTCTTTTGTTTTGCAAAATTATTCACCTCCCATCGGTTTTCCACAGTTTGAATCTCCTTTCAACAGCCACCATCTCAACCTGGTTGTCTTTCCTATCTCTTGGCTTGAATCAAGATCTCCAAGCAGATTCATAATTCCGAAAGGTCAGCCGAAGAGGAAGAATATGGACAAACATGAACTAGATGACCTATGGAGCGGTACGGTGGAAGATCATTAGGTGAGCTGATGTCGTTCAACAACCATCTCTTGCAGATCTTGGCATCTGCCCCATTATCCTCTTTGAGTTTGTAAAATACTTTATTAGTTTTATATCAATCAGTCATGGATAATAATGCTAGACGTGAAAGGTTGCCATATGTTTTTTTTCAAAATGGAGGTATTACCCCTGGCCTCTGCATCAAAAAGATGCACACAACCTGCTTTATTTATTATTCAACGAAACCTTACAAAGAGAATACAAAGATCATTCGAAGCCACCTCTCAAAAAACAACTTGATGAAAGGGTGGCCATGTCAAAACACTCTAACCGCAACACCAACGCATCATCAACATAACGGAGGTCCCGAAAACCGCCCCACGGCGGGTCAGGAGCACAAACCGATCCAGCTGATCCGTAGCGCACACCATCGTGCACGCTGAATCTCCTGCTGCCGCCGTCTTCCGCCAACCCATCTTCAGAAGAGATCGATGCAAATACCTTGTAAGGCCTGCCATCGACGCCGCCTTGACGCCAGATGGCACCACTGCCCTGCGCACTTCCATCAACAAGCACGTGCAATCGCCACCGAGACCTCTCGGCGCCATGCCGCCGAGTCTCGCCAACCGCCGCAGCTAGAGACCGCCAGAAGATCGGTCATCCGTAGCATCTACCGCACTAGGCATGACTGAACGTAGCACCTGGCGGTTAGACATGACTTGACATCTCCACTAGAGCCTCTGTGCAAGATGAAGCCGCTCCACCACCAGCCTCTGCCATCCAGCGCTGCACCACAAGCAAAACTCTCAAGAGAGAATACGACATCAAAGCGACATGAAAGGTTGCCATATGTAGATAGGAGTATCTGATTAGAACCTATATTCTCCGTGAAAATTTGCTCTAAAGTTTGGCGGACATAAGTTATAACTTAATGCAAGAGAAAAAATATTTTGGTTTTGTTCTAGGCATGTTTTAGTATATAGATATATTCTAATTTAGACAAATACAAGTCACTTATTTTGGTTTATATGCAGGTTACGGAATCAGCCACCGACCCTTTGAATGAACTGCCCGTCCAAGTAGTCATGCTAATATTTATTTTTTGCATTTTCATTTAGTACTAGATGTGTATCCACTGTACCGTACCTACTAAATAGTCTATATGAGCTCTGCATATTATTTCCTTTTTTCCCTTAACGTTCGTATTGTTTAAACTTAGTCATACCCTACGGCAATTTTTTGTAAATATTTAATTCTGTATATAGGAAGTGCTAGGATGTCATTGCCTTGAGCGTATCACTCCAAATAATTTTTATAATGTATACTCTAATCTGTTGTTTGTCCATTCTATTGTGAAACATCATTTTAATTTTAGTCCAGATAACCAACAATGCTTTTTTACTTGACCATAAGGAAGAGTGGAATGTTGTTTCATCCATGCGACAACTTAGACTATTATATTTGACTTTGGCTTCTATACCTACTATTTTTTGAGAACCCACATGAGATTTGCGGGTCTTTTTATTAAGCAAACGAGAGTAACTGTACAGCAACAACATGATCTGAAGATCTAGTTACATATAAGGTTTCGCATGCCAATTAGTGAGGTGTAATATCACCCAAAACTTGTGTATCTTACACTCCATGTCATTCTTTAATTTCCGTGACAAAAACTATACACCTTATATTTAGGAATGGAGGGAGTATAAGTTTTGAACTATGTTGATGTAATGTGGGTGTTTGAAATCAATTCTAATTTTCTATTGTGTTTATGGAAGTTTTTTTCCTCAATAGATTGTCTGATTGATGCTCTAAATCTTTTATTTATAGTACACGTTCATTTCCGCAGCAACGCGCGGAGTATCATCTAGTATTACAAGTGTATCTTCTCGTACTTGCATCTTGTAACATAGATCTTTAGCATGAACGAGTGGAAGTCAACTGGAAGCCCAACGCTCTGCAGACTAGCAATGGAGGAGAGAGAATGATGCAGCTTTCCCGAAGCTTGCTTCGGTGTCCCCCTAGAGGTAAAGCTTGATTGGAAAACCGGGTTTCAGGTGATTTCTAGGTGAGTACCGAGTAAGGTTTGGGCCCGTACTACCCATGTATGTTGTATTTGTATACTATTTGGAGGCAGTTGGCGACGCCAAGAAAAAAGTGTCGGTCCCACTTTCGTTAACTCCATGTTCCACGCCACGACCGGTTCTGTTCGACCGTCCTGTCTCATGCGCCATTGTTGGACCTGCTCCGATCTCGAACCTCATCGACCGGCGAACCCTAAGAAGGTTGTGGAGATCGGCACGATGCAGGACAAGGAGATGACGTGATCACTGCTCCTCTCCTAGCCGTATTAGATCGTAGATGATCTGTTACGCGTGGGTGGTGGGCTGATCGGTCTCCCCACCACGTCAAATACACTATACGCGGATTGTACCTCCTCGCGAGTTGGGTCCGTACGAGCCCAGATCTCACCTGGAAATAACCCAGCACACACCAGAAACCTGTTTTCTCATCAAACTTTGCCGGGGGGGGGGGGGGGCACTAAAGCAAGATTGTCAGTTTATACACTCTCCTCTAAAAAACATGCTGTGAGTACATACTGATGGACTTGCTTTGTGCTTCGTGTGCTTGACTTGATTCCCATTTTACGACCAGTTTTACATCAAAGAACGTTAACAGTAATACAATTTGAATTAAAAAAAGATAGTAATAAAATCTGAGTACAAACTATTCAACAAAATGTGTTTCAGACCAATATCATGTAGAAACCAAATAATAGAGCGTGGATGTGTTTTAGACTATGCTTTGTGGCTCTGTCAAAGATATGTTTCGAACAACACTAGACACCACACCACCACCATATTAAGCAGCAGTTTTCCCTTGCTTACATATTCAAAAGTTGTGTGTCTTGTTAATGGTATATTGTAGGGAAACTTAATTTGAGATTGCTTACCATGACCGCCTCACGGTATATGTCTCAGTGTTAAATTTTGAACATAACTGGGTATAAACGCTACCGTCACATGGTTAGAAAATACTAGTGGACAACAACACCAGTGGAAGATCAAACGATCGCTGCCCTGACATGATCAACAACTTCCTTTCTCATCAAACTCGAGAGCAGATGTATGATGCGGAGCACATAGAGCGTGGGTTGATCGCTAGTCGTGAGGGACGGGATGGATCAGATCCTAGTCCTTATAGTGTAACCCGGATACGGATAATATATATGCTCTTTCAAATAAAATCTATGGAAGTTCATCATTCTTAGAATGTTTATGGCGACTGACTTATCCAATGACCAAGCTCACAATTAACCAAGGGGGTTTTATTTGTTGACCTACCGTGAGGACCAATGACTTCGTGTCACCGCCAACAACGAAAATCTTATATAAGGAGAAATGCTTTCCCTATGCACACAATGAATAGCTCATTTCTTGTTCTGCTTATCTATTTGAGAAATTTCTTGTCTCATTTCACGCTTTATTTGTAGTGCCTCCATACACTAGTTATATCAATTTGATATGTATAAGGATAGGAAGCACCGGGACATACCAAAACACTATTGATCCATCAGCCTCTACCGAGTGACTCTTGACAAGGTGAGTTGAGTGGCAGCCAGACACAAGAGGTCCCTTTGCATCTGGGATGAACGGAAACACTGGACTCACGGACAAATCTTCACGTATCCACCTTAAGGACTGTATACGCCTTTCGTGACTGGTCTGCAATGCATCTACCCATCCTCCACGTAAGTCCGTAAGTGTGATCTTCTAGAAATATGTCCGTAGATGTAGTGTTGCTCTGGAACGAGCACCTTCAGATTCCTGAAATTTAAGATCCGTCATTCTGCTTAACATGGTCTTTCTTGACAAGGTTTTATGTAAGTCAGGGTTAGACCATGCATAACTATGTTGTGGCATTTGGTCCGCCATGACTGTTGCTTCTGGATGGACTGATGGTAAAATATCTTGCAGGTCTATATCATTCATGTGGCTGACATTGTATATCTAATATGATCTTTGTGCAAACTCAAGTCATTTTCTAACGGCTAAAATCTTTCAACTTGAGCTGCGGTCCAAGTGAAGGTCGTATACTTCGAAGGAGGTATCCATGAATACCTAACGCCAACCCCACCCTCACGCCCACACCTTGGCCTGTCCGATTTCACTTGGCCAACTAGCCATGGCATGCCCCTCCTCTTCTCCGTAGCCGGCAACTTTTTCTTCATCCTCTCTACCAACACCGACTACCTTGTCCGTATGAAAAATTTATGGAAAGAGTACCTTGGCATTGGTAGTTTGCCATGTTAATATAGGCGTAACGTAACCCAACCGGGGATTTACAGAGCTTGTTACATACAACTAATTCTACTTAGCGTACAAGAAATGTTAAAATCTGAAACGTAGCTACACCAACCTACGATGTAATCTAACCACGTCAACGTGTTTATCAAACACACGCGGCAATGTTACATGACACAAACACATATTTGAACATCCCTCTGAATCACAACTTAACCAAGTTGAAATTGTTTCTAAATGCTTCAAGCCGTCTTACTAAAAGTGGTTTAGTGAACCTGGGCGTCAGAGATGAGACTATGGAAGTCTTAGCTAGTTCTAATGGTGACTTTTTTATTAAGCTCCATATTCGTAACAAAGCTGATGATTTCATATGGTCTCTAGTCGCTGTTTATGGGGCTGACCAGGACGTTTATAAGCCTGATTTTTTGCGTGAGTTGGTTAATCTGGCTAAGGATAATCCGTACCCTATTCTTATAGGGGAGGATTTTAACTTGCTACGATTCCCTCATGAGAAAAGTCGGGGTCGTTTTGATGAATATTGGCCTTTCATGTTTAATGCTGTCATTGACAGCTTGAACCTGAGAGAGGTTACGATGTTAGGACGACAATACACATGGGCTAATAGTCTTCCGGAGCCTACATATGAAAAGCTGGATAGAGTGCTTATGGATACTGAATGGGAAGATAAATTCCCTATGGTAACTGTTCGCGCTTTAGAGCGTATTGAGACTTTGTCTGATCATGCTCCTTTACTACTCTCTATTGGAACATCAACACGAAAGACCAAACAGAGTTTCAAATTTGAACTTGGATGGAAGGATCGTGATGGTTTCTATGATTTAGTTAAGGCTATTTGGAAGAAACCTGTTAGTGGTCAGACGCCGATACAACGATGGAATACTAAAATGCGTGCCTCGCGCAAGTACCTTCGTGGCTAGGCTAGACATACTGCTGGAATCCTAAAAAAGGAGAAATTACGCCTTGCATCTATTATTAACGATTTAGAAGCTGCTGCGGAAGTAAGGCTGTTGACTGCATAAGAGATTGGGATTA
Source organism: Avena insularis (assembly GCA_023614405.1). Classification (NCBI taxonomy): domain Eukaryota; kingdom Viridiplantae; phylum Streptophyta; class Magnoliopsida; order Poales; family Poaceae; genus Avena; species Avena insularis. Next base: position 84,752,292 of record CM042694.1, on the reverse strand, counting down.
AAACACAATCGAATGCAGACATAGCCAAACTACTCCGTGAGGAGGAACTCAAATGGTATCAACGCTATAAAGCGAAGTTTATTTTGGAAGGAGATGCGAATACAAGATACTTTCATGTTGTTGCCAGTGGCAAGCATAAAAAGAAACTTATTCATTCTCTTGTTCAGGATGAAGGTACCATTGAGGGTCAGGAGCAACTAAAATCTTATATTACTGCTTATTACAAGTCTCTGTTTGGGGCATCGCATGAGAATTCGTTCTCTTTAGATGAGTCCTAAACAGCTGATATTCCTAAGGTTTCTGTTGAGGAGAACAACTTTCTAACCGTCCCCTATACAGAGGAGGAGGTCAAGAAAGCGGTTTTTCAAATGGAACATAATAAGGTGCCAGGACCCGATGGCTTTTCAGCGGAATTCTACCAGAAATTCTGGGAAGTCATTAAGGAGGACCTAATGCATTTTTTTGAGTTCTTACATGTTGGTCAGTTAGACATTTTTAGTCTTAATTTTGGCAACATTATTTTATTGCCTAAGGTTAATAATGCGGAACGAATACAGCAATATCGTCCAATCTGCCTTCTTAATGTTAGCTTTAAAATCTTTACAAAAGTTGCTACGATTAGATTAAATTCGGTTGCTGATCATGTTGTACGCTCATCTCAAACTTATTTTATGCAAGGAATAAACATTCTAGACGGTATAGTAATCCTGCATGAAACAATCCATGAACTACACTCAAAGAAATTAAATGGTGTATTATTCAAGATTGACTTTGAGAAGGCTTATGACAAAGTTAATTGGTCTTTTCTCCAGCAAACACTCCGAATGAAAGGTTTTTCGAAGGAGTGGTGTGCTCTCATTCAGTCTTTTTTGTCTGGTGGTAGTGTTGCTATAAATGTCAATGACGACACTGGCAAATACTTCCAAACAAAAAAAGGACTAAGGAAAGGGGATCCACTATCGCCTATACTATTTAACATAGTGGCAGATATGTTGGCAATCCTTATCGAGAGAGCCAAGGCTAATGGCTAAGTTGAAGGTTTAGTTCCCCATATGGTTGATGGAGGTCTATCTATTCTTCAATACGCAGACGATACAATTCTATTTATGGAACATGATCTAGAGAAAGCTGGGAATCTGAAGTTAATTCTATCAGTATTTGAGTAACTCTCTGGATTAAAAATTAATTTCCATAAAAGTGAATTGTATTGTTTTGGCTAGGCTATTAACGATGCCCAACTATATGCTGATCTTTTCGGCTGTGATCTAGGGTAATTTCCTATCAACTATCTGGGAATACCGATCCATTATCGGCCTCTCACGATTGCGGAATGGAAACACGTTGAGGAAAGACTACAGAAACGTCTAAATAGTTGGAAAGGCAAGTTGCTATCCCTTGGTGAAAGACTGGTTCTCATAAATTCAGTACTCACCAATATGGTACTGTATATGATTTCGTTCTTCCAATTGCCGAAAGGGGTCTTGAAGAAAGTGGACTATTTCTGATCAAGATTCTTTTGGCAAGGGGATAGTGAAAAAATAAATATCGACTGGCCAGATAGAATGTGGTTTGCCAACCTAAAGAGTATGGTGGACTGGGCATACATGATTTGCAAGTCAAAAACACCGCACTGTTGAGTAAATGGTTGTTTAAACTACTTACTGAAGATGGTGTCTGGCAAACCATGTTGTGGAGGAAGTATGTTGGCTCCAAAGCGGTGTCTCAGATAGTTTGGAAACCGGGAGATTCACATTTTTGGGCGGGACTAATGGCTTCCAAAAAACACTTCTTTCGTTTTGGTACTTTTAATATTAGGGATGGTTCACATATTCGTTTCTGGGAAGATAAATGGCTTGGCCAATCTACTCTTCGGGAACAATATCCAGCTCTTTACTCGATTGTTAGACACAAAGGGGATACAATCGTGACTTTGAGAAGAAGTCTAATTGGCCCTAGACTACTATCGTGGAATAATCTTTTAGTATGATTAGCCACGATACAACTGTCGGAGGGTGTGGATGAGTTCAAATGAAATTTACTAGAGAGTGGTAAATTTTCTGTGGATTCGATGTATAGAGCCTTGATTCAACCTGATATTTCAGTCGATAATAATAGTAAAATTTGGAAGATGAAAATACCCCTTAAAACAAAAATATTTGCATGGTATCTTCGTAAAGGGGTAATTATCACAAGAGACAATCTTGCTAAGAGGAATTGGCACGGAAGTACACAGTGTGTTTTTTGTCATCAGAATGAGACAATTCGACATCTATTCTTCCAATACAAATTTGCTCGCTCTATATGGTCAATCATCCAAATCGCCTCGGGTTTATCGCCCCCTCAATCGGTTGCCAATGTCTTTGGTAACTGGTTATATGGGATACATGATAAATATGGGACTGTGTTTAGGATGGGAGCGCTTGCCATTATTTGGTCGCTTTGGCTGTGTAGAAATAACAAGATTTTCAATAACACTGTGTCTTCTTCTTTGCAGGTCATCTATCGAGCTACGACTATTCTCCGATTATGGACTACTCTCTAGCGTATGAACCTTCGCCACTTATTTGTGGAGGGGTGTATGCGATTGGAGGACACAGCGAGGGATATTTTGTCCCGACATGGATGTCAGCGTGATCTCCGTATAGATCAGCATTAGCTGGAGGCGCTTGTTCTTATTATGATTTGTAATTTTATTTTTTACCGTTGGACCTAAGGTGTGTGGTTGAACGGCTGTGTGCATCCTAGTTATGCAGAGGCCGGGTGTAAACATTGCTTTGAGTAATATATGCGCCCATTTCCAAAAAAAAGTAGGAATAAATCTGATATGTAAAATCTTACTAGCAACTCTTTCACAAACAAAGTGATAATCCACTTCTAGATGCTTAATTCGAGCATGAAACACAAGATTAGCAGACAAATGTGTTGCTCCAAGATTATCACATCACAAAGGTGCAGCCTCAGGATTCTTAACCAATTTCCTTCAACAATATTTGTACCCATATTACATCAGATGTAGCATTAGCTAGTGACTTATATTCAACCTCAATACTAGATCTTGAAACTATATTTTGTTTTTGTGCACTCCATGAAATAAGATTGCACCCAAAAAATACTGTAAGCCCACCTGTTACCTTCTATCATCTGGACAACCAGCCTAATCTGTATCAGAGAATGCACTAATAAGAGTGGACTCTGACTTAAGAAGTTTCAGACCAACAAAAGATGTATACTGAAGATATCTCAAAATTCTCCTGACATCAGACCAATGCAACATTGTAGGAAATGCACAAAGTTGTATACTTTATTAACTGAGAAAGATATATCCGGCGTAGTAAGTGTCAATTATTATAATGCTCCTACAATACTCCTATATCTGGTAGAATCTTCACTACCAAGTAGATCAACTTCAGTCAAGGACAAATTTTTAGAAGTTGATAACGGAGTATTAACTGACTTACATCCTTTCATACCAACTCTATTTAACAAATCCGAGATAGCCCCTGACTTCCTGCTCCCGCCTCCTAGACTGGTTTTTGCTGCCGCACCATCATGAGAGAGAGAGAGAGGAACACGATAGGTTGGGTCGTGCGGGTCGGTGAGTATAAGCAAGTTTTATTCCGGTGGAATCGGTGGTGCTTAGCGAGGCATTCCACCAGGTTAGATTTGGTCGAACCAGCACGTTCCACATGTTACATGTATATTCCCTTATGAGGAACCAATTGGTTCCGTTCCTCTTTTATAACTGAACACAGGAATTGGATCTCGGTGTAGAACGGTTCTATTTTATTCCACTTGATTCTAGAACCAAACACATAGTAGGTTAGTCATCTTCAATATTGACTCTAGAGTTCAATAAAACTAAAAGAAGTTGGCTTTATTAGCTAGCTAGCTTTTTTCTTGGGAGTTGCAAATGACAACCACAAGGATTTATTTCCATGAATTTTTTAATAATGAATTGTATTGGCTAGATGCATCATCTTTCTTGGTATAGAGTTTTGAATTGCAACGCAGTTTATTCAAATAAAGTGAATGAGATTCATCATTTATTTATACGATTGTTAAAGCACTTATAGCAGGTGACATAACAAGGACAAAGATTTATATAACCAAGAGAATCTCATCTATTTACGTACCAGGTAAACTAATGCCATTGACTTTATGCCATTGTCTACCACCCTCGTCTCCTATAAGGAGAGAGGCTTTCCTAGCCAAAGTATGCATGTCTTATTCCTCATTTCACTTCACTATCTTAGAATTGCACAATCAACTACATGTATTATTTGTTGTGTCTCTCTACACACTCGAGATACAACTTTGGTACGAATGGGCATAGAAGGCACCGGGAATAACCAGTAGATCGCTGGAACGACAACACGCACATGCATCCTTCAACCATCGGCGTGCCTCTCCATCGCACTCCACCATCTCAACTATTCTCCCTCACGTTACTGTGGACAATGGGCACCATGCACTGTTGCATGCGCCGGCCATCTTTAGAAAGAAACCAGGTTGTATTTTTGTGCTTTACTGGGATTCAACTGGGGTTGAAGGGGATCAATTCACGGTGGATTGGTTCACACAGGAGAACTAGTGAAAGTATGTTGTGTGGTGGCTCGATGGTTCTGACGAATTCCTTTTGTAATCGAGATTTAATCCAGTTCTAGCACTAGCTACCATTCAGAAGCAGTAGCGTAAGAGAGCAAGGCTGGACCAATTTTTTACAGATTAAAGGCTGGAGCAAAGAAATACCCAGGCTTTTAGAATTTTCTAACTTCGTAGTAGATGAGTAGTAATGATCAACACTCACAGGCCACGGCAAAGTCCTGCTCGTTCTGCGTGCACCACCGGAAGCTCGCAGCGCGTACCGACTCGAGGTTAGCCAGGAACCTGCCGGTCCCCAGCGCCCATCGTGCCTTCACCGTGCCCGCATCGTTGGCCACATATAGGGCGCCGAGCGCTTCCGCCATCCTGCACGCCGGGTGATCGTCGGCCCGCACCTTGATCGGGATCACCCTGCTGGTCGCGACTGGTGCACCCGTGCAGCATCTCCCATCACACCTCCGCGATCTCCTCCCTCGCATCCGAGCACCCCCGCCCCCTCTGGCACCGACTAGAAGAATCCACAGTGCACGCGCCTGAGCACGCCCAATGCCTCGGCCAGTGCACCGTCGTGGTCCCTCTCGTCGCGCCCTGCTTCCGCTAGTGAGCACATCCGGCTTGGCCAAACATCCGGCACGTCGAGGCAAAGTAGAGTTAGAGGTACCTCTCCCTCGCGATCAAGATGTCCGTGTGCTCCTCTGACATGCGCATTGTGTCATCCAAGATCACCACGGCGGCTTGTTCAGCCTCTAGAGCCACTGGCCACGAGTCGAGGCTCTTCCCGTCACGGTGCCGTGCATCGACTCGGACACTCGGTACTGGAGACCACACATGCGCCGAAGTAGGTGCCATCGGAGTCGAGAAGCCTAGCGACCGCCCGTGCGTACTCCTTGTCCCCCACTCCCCCAGTGTGTAGAGACGGGCATCTCGAACATGGCGCTAGCCTCACGCAGGAAGCGGTGGATGAAAGGCCGGAGCTTGGTGAGAAGGAGAAGGATGCCGGAATAGGTGTGCTTCGCTGTGTTCCTCCTCCTCCCAAACTTAGAAAATTGAAAACATAAGAAGGACCAAGATTAACTAATACTCCTTCGGATGTGATGGGCTGATATGTCATGTGATGCATATTTGAGGCATCACTATATTCCTTCCAAGGATTGACTCTGTATAGTTTGTGTGTGCACAATATCATGTAAATTTAAACATCAAATACTACCGATATGTTCAGTTAGATTGTGCTAATTTGCAATACATGATGTTGGATGGTGGCGACAGGAGACAAAAAGACACCACGAGAGGAGGTCGCACTGGTGGCTCGTGCAGCGCGGTTGGTGCCCGGAGTGTCGAAATAGGAGTATAGCATGGGGAGGGGAGTGGGGTTCTTGGTTTGGCGGAGGAGGATCCATGAGCAGAGCATAAATAGACGAGAGTGGCGGCCGTCATAGCCATGGCCCGTGTTATATATTGATCCAAATTCTACAAAGTAAAGGCCAACTTCTGATGGAGCGGAGCGAGACCCGTCGCCGGAGGCTTGGGCCGATGCGGATCGTTGATGACCTAGGTTACCCCCGCGGTACGGATCGTTGATGACCTAGGTTACCCCAGCTATATATACTTCTTGTAAGCCGCCGGTTGGGATAAGTTGCATCTGTGAAATTTCCGGCGTTGTAAAAACACTCTCCGATATAGTGAAGTTTCGCTGGCTAGCGCCCGTGGTTTTTCTCCTCTCTTTGTTGGAGAGGGTTTTCCACGTTAAATCTATGTCCCCCTCGCTGCAATTTTATTTTCGTTCTTCGTTATTTACTTGTCGCAAAGCTAACAAGTGGTATCAGAGCCCCAGGTTCTAATATAGGGTTTGCGACATGTCGTCATTGAAGTTCGATCTACCACAGCTGGACTACTCCACAAGATTCTGCTTGTGGCAGGTGAAGATGCGGGCTATTCTCTCCCAAACTTCAGATCTGGATGATGCGCTGGATGGATTCGGGGAAAAGGATGCTAAGAGCTGGTCTAACAAAGAAAAGCGGAAAGACCGTAAGGCTTTGTCTATGATTCAAATTCATCTATCCAATAATATTTTGCAGGAAGTCTTGATAGAGAAAATCTGTTGCTGCCCTTTGGGGGAAACTGGAATCGATCTGCATGTCAAAGGATCTAACCAGTAAGATGCATGTGAAGATGAAGTTGTTCTCGCATAGATTGCAGGAAGGTGGATCGGTAATGAATCACTTATCTCTTTTCAGAGAGATTATTTCTGATTTGCAATCTATGGAAGTAAAATATGATGATGAGGATCTAGCTCTATTACTCTTATGCTCGCTGCCTAGTTCTTATACACACTTTCGTGATACAATGTTGTTGAGCCGTGATAAGATAACCCTTGATGAAGTGCAAGATGCCCTCAAATAGAGGGAAAAGATGAAATCTATGGTGCAGGCAGATGGGGCGTCTTCCAAGGCTGAAGCTCTGCAGGTTCGTGGCAGGACCGAGCAGAGATTTAACAACCATGGCAACCGAGATAAGAGCAAAGACGGCAGAGGTCGTTCAAAGTCTAAGGGAAAGGACAAGTTCTGCAGGTATTGTAAGAAATCTAATCATGTTATTGATGATTGTTGGAAGCTGCAGAATAAGGAAAAAAGGAATGGTACTTACCAACCGAAAGATAAGGATCAAGGTAATGGTAAGGCTGTTGTTGTTTTTGGTGATAGTTCTGACGGTGAATATTTAGCCGTTTTTGCTGCTTGTGCTTCTCGTGATGATGAATGGATACTTGATACTGCATGTGCGTTTCATATTTGCTGTAACAAAGATTGGTTTAGTTCATATGAGTCTGTGCAGACTGGAGATTTTGTACGTGTGGGGAATGACAACCCGTGCCATATTGTCGGAGTTGGATCTGTTAAGATCAAGACACATGATGGCGTGACGCGTACGTTGAATAAGGTGAAGCACATACCAAGCATGGCCAGAAATCTGATCTCCCTGAGTACCATGGACGTTGATGGATACAAGTACGCCAGTGGGCGTAGGTTGTTAAAGGTATCGAAAGGCTCTCTTATTGACATGATAGGTGATATGAATTCTGCTAAGTTATATGTTCTTAGAGGTAGCACTTTGCCTGGTATTGCTGCTGCTGTTACTGCTAATGATTCTGATGATTGTGGTAAAACAAATCTTTGGCATATGCGTCTTGGGCATATGAGCGAACATGGCATGGCAGAATTGGTTAAGAGAGAGCTGATTGATGGTTGCAACTTGGGTAAGTTTGAGTTCTGTGAGCACTGCGTTTTTGGTAAGCACAAAAGAGTTAAATTCAATGCTTCCGTTCATACCACCAAAGGCATTTTAGATTATGTGCATGCTGATGTATGGGGACCTTCCCGTAAGACATCTATTGGTGGTGCTAATTACATGCTTACTATTATTGATGACTACTCAAGAAAAGTGTGGCCATATTTTCTGAAACACAAATCTGATGTTTTTGATGCTTTTAAGAAGTGGAAAGTTATGGTAGAAAAGCAAACTGAAAAGAAGGTAAAGGTACTACGTACTGACAATGGTATGGAATTCTGTTCTAATGAGTTTGAGGAGTTTTGCAGTAATGATGGTATGATCAGGCACCACACCATCCCTTACACTCCTCAGCAGAATGGCGTGGCTGAGCGCATGAACAGAACCATCATCTCGAGGGCTCGCTGTATGTTGTCCAATGCAGGTATGGATAGACGTTTCTGGGCTGAAGCAGCCAACACAACGTGTTACCTCATCAACAGGTCACCTTCTATTCCACTTGAGAATAAAACTTCTATTGATGTATGGTCAGGTTCGCCTGCTGATTATTCACAGTTGAGAGTTTTTGGTTGCACTGCTTATGCTCATGTTGATAATGGAAAGTTAGAGCCTAGAGCTGTCAAGTGCATATTCCTTGGTTATGGTTCAGGAGTTAAGGCATATAAACTATGGAATCCTGAAACTAAAAAGATTTTGTTGAGTAGGAACGTTGTTTTCAATGAATCCGTTATGTATCATGACAGCTTGCCATCAGATCCCTCTCCTGTTGCTATTGGAGAGGAGGGAGTTCATGTGCAGGTGGAGCACCTGCAGAAAACTGTTGATAATAATATTGTTGTTGATGATACTCGTGAGGAAAATATTGATGATGATGTTGTTCAGCACTCACCTACTGTTTTGCAGCAGCCACAGGAATCTATTGCTGCTGATAGACCAAGGCGTAACATAGTTCCACCTCGTCGTTTGATTGAAGAGTGTAATCTTGCTCATTATGCTTTGAGTTGTGCTGAACAGGTGGAGCATGATACTGAACCTGCTACATACAATGAGGTTGTTGCATCCGTTGACCGCGAGAAGTGGGTTTCTGCTATGCAAGAAGAGATGCAATCGCTTGATAAGAATGGCACATGGGAAGTTGTGCGCTTGCCTAAACAGAAGAAGGCCGTCTGTTGTAAGTGGATATATGAGAGAAAAGAAGGTTTGTCTCCTAATGAGCCTCCAAGGTTTAAGGCAAGGTTAGTAGCAAAAGGTTTTAGCCAGATTCCAGGTATTGACTATAATGATGTTTTCTCTCCGGTTGTGAAGCATAGCTCTATTCGTACTTTCTTTGGTATTTTTGCTATGCATGATCTTGAGCTTGAGCAGCTAGATGTAAAGACTGCTTTTTTGCATGGTGAACTGGAGGAGGAGATTTACATGGACCAACCTGAAGGGTTCATAGTTCCTGGAAAAGAGGATTTTGTGTGCAAATTGAAGAGGTCGCTTTATGGTTTGAAGCAATCTCCAAGACAGTGGTACAAAAGGTTTGATTCATTTATGATCTCACAAGGTTTTAAGAGGTCTCAGTTTGATAGCTGTGTTTACATAAAGTTTGTTAATGGATCACCTATTTACTTGTTGTTATATGTTGATGATATGTTAATTGCTGCCAAGAGCATGAAAGAAATCACTACTTTGAAGGCACACCTAAGTAGTGAATTTTAGATGAAAGATCTTGGTGTTGCTAAGAAAATCCTAGGTATGGAAATTAAACGGGACAAAAAATCTAGGTTGTTGTTTCTTAGTCAGCAAAGTTACGTTGAGAAAGTTCTTCAACGTTTTAATATGCATGATGCAAAGTCAGTTAGTACTCCTGTTGCTCCTCACTTTAAATTGTCAGCATTGCAATGTCCTAGTTCTGATGATGATATTGAGTACATGTCGCGAGTTCCTTATTCTAGTGCTGTTGGTTCCTTGATGTATGCCATGGTTTGCTCTCGTCCTGATTTATCATATGCTATGAGTTTGGTGAGTCGTTACATGGCTAATCCTGGTAAAGAATATTGGAAAGTTGTTCAGTGGATTTTCAGGTACCTCCGTGGCACATCCAACGCTTGCTTGAAGTTTGGCAAGACTGATGATGGACTCGCAGGCTATGTGGATTCAGTTTTTTCTGCCGACTTTGATAAGAGGAGGTCCCTCACAGGTTATGTGTTCACGGTAGGTGGATGTGCCGTGAGTTGGAAGGCAACGCTGCAACCAGTTGTTGCTCTATCTACAACCGAAGCAGAATATATGGCTGTTGCTGAAGCTTGCAAAGAGTCTGTTTGGTTGAAAGGTTTGTATGCTGAGCTTTGTCAGGATGATTCTTGCATTAACCTGTTCTGTGACAGTTAAAGTGCTATTTACCTTACTAAGGATCAGATGTTTCATGAGAGAACAAAGCATATTGATATCAAGTACCATTATGTTCGTGATGTTGTTGCACAAGGTACACTGAAGGTATGCAAGATAAGCACTCATGATAATCCTGCTGATATGATGACAAAGCCTGTTCCTGTTGCTAAGTTTGAGCTATGCTCAAGCTTAGTTGGTATAACTGCTTAGCCCAAGTGGCTCTTGGTGCCGAAAGTGTTTTCTTTGTTTGTTCAGGGAGATGATTACTGTTGATGCTACAAGAAGGAATTTGTCTCAAGGTGGAGTTTGTTATATATTGATTCAAATTCTACAAAGTAAAGGCCAACTTCTGACGGAGCGGAGCGAGGCCCGTCGCCGGAGGCTTGGGCCGATGCGGATCGTTGATGACCTAGGTTACCCCCGCGGTACGGATTGTTGATGACCTAGGTTAGCACCGCTATATATACTTCTTGTAAGCCGCCGGTTGGGATAAGTTGCATCTGTGAAATCCCCGGCGTTGTGAAAACACTCTCCGATATAGTAAAGTTTTGCTGGCTGGCGCCCATGGTTTTTCCTCTCTCTTTGTTGGAGAGGGTTTTCCACGTTAAATCTGTGTCCCCCTCGCTGCAATTTTATTTTCGTTCTTCGTTATTTACTTGTCGCAAAGCTAACAGCCCGCATAACGAGTGCTTTGCGTTTGTGTTTCCGACTTTGTTTCTCTTTGTGTTTGTGACTTAAATCCCTTTTACCAACGATTTTGCATGAAATTTGTCATATTTCTAAGTAAAATGATTTCATTTTCAAAAGCATTACCCCAAATTGATATCACCGCGGAAGCAAATTCAAGGCAGAGATGGACCTGCTCCTCTACAAGGCTATCAGGAAGTCCTACTCGGGGATGAAAGATTGGGTTGTTGCTTGTGTTCAGTCTTAGCCTAGTTAGTTTGGAGTTGATGTCTAGCTCTTTGTAATTGCTTATACTGAACTTTTTTCCCAAAATAAAGAAAAAATTACGAGTTTTGCACTGGTGTCCTCCCCCTCCTTCCAAAATTAGAAAACTGAAAATACAAAGATGGCAAGATTGATCAATACCCCTTCGTGCCTTCCGAACCGACAATGTATTAGTCAACATTGGTCCTCCTCGTGTTTTTAGTTTCCTAAGTTTGGGAGGATGGGGAGGACACTGAAGCACACCTCAAAACTTACACCATTGGGAAACCTATTGTACAGTTTCAAAAAAATATTTCCGAGTAATCCCTCTGATTTCCCGAGGAAATTACTCTCTCGTGAGTCAGTAAAAGAGGCCCATGACAACAAATAAAGAGATCAAGTTGGACGGGTCAACCAGGAGGTAGCCAACGGTTCTCAAAGGACGTTTGACCCAAAGGAGAGGCTGGACTGATATTCACCTGGTAAGTACGGAATCCTTTTTTTTTCGCGAATGGTACCTATGAAGTCTCTATATCTACAAAATTGGGTCAAACTTGCTCGCACCTCTGATTAGCTACTGAAGAGTCGATGGCTGGATGAAAACGTTACAAGGCGCACCATGCATGTCGCGACGTGTGTGTATCCAACGACCTGGGAAAATTAATTCGATAGGTCAAATTTGCTAGCACCTCCGGTTAACTACTAGCTAGCGAATCAATAGGTGGATGAAATCGTTGAAAGGCTCCGCTAAGCCCATATATCTCTCTATATCCTGTAGAGCCATGCTAACTGCAAGATAATGTATGGATTTCTGACCAATGTCATGCATGTCCTTACATGTGTGGATCCAACGACCAGACTAGCAAGAATAATGTATGGATTTCTGACCCATGTCATGCATGTCCTTACATGTGTGGATCCAACGACCAGACTAGCACCTTGCGCTAAGTAATCCTGGGAAAATGATAACGGTCGCCGACCAATTTTATCCAATCCTTGCCAAGTAAGAAAAAGCTATGGTGGTACTTCCCGGAGATTGCATGAGTGTGTGGCATATGGAACAACCCGATAAGGCACGACACTACGACAATCAACTAATTAAGGAATGTGGCGGCGCGCAACAAGCTATGGTTGCTGACAGAGCTAGAGTACGAGAAGTACATGGTGCTGAAGACTGAGAGCATGTCGTAATTTCGATGATCCATTGATACTTCCCGGTGACTTCTATGCCTACACGATTCTACTCGTTAAATTCATGCCCCTAACATACAGAGACACCACAAATATGCACAAAATAATGTTGGATATTTCCAACAAAGAGAAGTAGTACGAGAAGTAATATATTGATCCTTTGGTTAGGAGATTCGTGTTCCTTTATGCAAAGAGTGGTAGGTGGTGACATGAATTAATTGGTCCTTTTGGTAGGTCGATCAATATCTAAGAATCCTCAGGTTATGGGCTTGATCCTCAGCAGGTCGGTAGACGGCTATGTGTATTGTATCAATCTTTTAAACTAGAGGATAAATTTTATTATCTTTCACTGCGCAGATGAATAACTATATTTCTTATGAACTTTTGAACCACTGGAATTCAACAAAATTCATGGAAATAAATCCCAAATGGAAGTCATTGTGTCCTCGTATAGAAAATCCAAGCTAAGTTAAGCCAAGGCTTCCTAGTTTCATTGCACTCTAGGGAAAGATATTAATGATAAATAGTTACGATACTTAGAGACAACAAGTAGAGAAAATATATCCCACATAAATATATTTATCACGGATTATATTTCCATGAATTTTTACAATTATATTTTTTATGTGTTAGCTTTCACAATTACATAAACTCTTCTCACTTCGACCACCGCTCATGAGCGCTAAAATTTTATGAATAACAAATTGAATAGTAAACCCAAGGCTTTCTGTGTCCCAAACACAACCATTACGATACTCTTGTGTAATGATACCTTATACCTCAATGGATGACAACAATATTTATCCTTAATAAAGAGATGACTTTGGAGACCTCTACTGAAATTGGTTGAGGGCCATCACATCATTCTTCGAGGAGTAAAGGAAATGCATACGGTCCAAATAGATAAATAATTTCTTTGAAATTTTAATACATGTACAAATTCATGGTTCGATCTTGTATTAAAGCAGGCATTGTGCCAAAAAAAACTGAGAAGAAATCAAGAGACCATATAACATAACATGAAATGGACAACTTGATCATACATGCATGGAAGAAAGATACGCAATGAAATGTTTGACATTGAAATGTAAGTGCATATGAGATGGTCACATCGTAAACATTATTTCACCTCGCATGGAAAAAATAGAACTGCAAATCATATTGAGAAATGCGGCTACGCTTCATTACTTGACATGCAAGTTTATGAGCAAAGTAAATTGCCACTTTGTTATAAGAATGATTGTTTGTAGGATACATCAGTCAGATAACTGTATTGTTGTCGATCACTATTGTGGGTTGTCAGGGGAAGAGATTAATGATAAATAGCTACGGTACTTAGAGACAACAAGTAGATAAAATATATCCCACATAAATATATTTATCACCAAGCAACGGGTATAAGGCTAGACCAACCATCTCACCCAATGCTTCAAAACATATGAAGCCCCAAACTTATTAGAATGTGTGTCCTTACCACCCACAATGTAGAACTGCGACAATAAGGGCATTTTCTAACATAAACAACAATTGATCAGTTTGGTCAAACCCTTGCGAAAAAAGAAATCAAGCACATTCTTGTCTTATAGGGCTAAGAGGCCTGCATCGATGCTCCTCCCTCCCCAAACTTAAAAGGATAAGCTGGTCTTTTGTTATTAATTAATCTCTAATCCTCTATTAATTATATTGGTCATTTAGAAACAAACTTAAACCCGTATTAACCATGTGTTTACCCACATATTTCTATATGTGAATCGATCTAACTACTTTTCGTTCCTAACATAAGCGCCCTAATAAACGCATGTACGCGATACGAGAAGGCGAAGGCAGTGGCATCATTTCCTCTTCATTCCTCCCTCCCCTTCCACCTTGTACCGAATTCATCATTCGTCGCTAGCTCAATTATAAACCATTGCATGCGTAGAGTATCGGATTCACATTGACCGATGCCTCTGGCGACAATGACGCTCGATACTTATAGGAGGAAACTACTACTAGCCGCCGACAGTGCCGAGTGCGTACCATTGCTTGATGCCGACAAGGACGGAGCCACCATGAATTTAATCGTGAGCGACAAGGATGGGCACTCCACGATATATAGATTACATAGGTATATGGATACACGTATGGGTTTATACAGGCTATATATAGGAATTAATTATTTTTTAATAATTCGTTAAAGACCATCATGCCCTTAGTTATGAATGGGTACTATGCTTTCTCAGCCATTGTTGTGTTTAAAATTTGGATAGGGAGGAGCACTGAAGCAGAAGTGTAGGTCTAATATGGTGTTCTATTTTTTGCCAACGTCAGCAGAAAAGTTGGTTTTCCTTTGATAGGCTCACCAGGGGCTGGATTTCACAATTACATTTTTCACGTGTTAGCTTTCACAATTACATAAACTCTTCTTACTTCAACCACCGCTCACGAGCGTTGAAATTTTGTGAAGAACAAAATGAATAGTAAACCCAAGGCTTTCTTTGTCACCAACATAACCGTTATGATACTCTTTTGTAATGATACATTATACCTCAATGGATAACAATAGTATTTATCTTTAATAAAGAGATGACTTTGGAGACCTCTAGTGAAACTCGTTGAGGGCCATCACATTATTCTTCGAGGAGCAAAGGAAATGCAGATAGTCCAAATAGATAAAACAAATTTCTTTGAAATTTTAATACATGTACAATTTCAAGCTTTGAGCATGTATTAAAGAAGGCATTGTGCCGAAAAAATTGAGAAGGTATCAAGAGACTAGATAACATAGCAAGAAATGGACACTTGATATACATGCAAGGAAGAAAGATTTACAATGAAATGTTAGGCATTGAAATGTAAGTGCATATTAGATGGTCACGTGGTGAACATTATTTGACCTCGCCTGGAAAAACTAGAACTGTGAATTACACCGAGAACTATGACTACGCTTCACCGCTTAACATGCAAGCTTTAGAGAAAAGTGAATTGCCACTTTGTTATAAGAATGATTGTTTCTTAATGGATACTTCAATCAAATAATTTTATTGCGGTTGATCACTATTATGGGTAGTCAGAGACACTAAAATGTTTTGATGTCTATCCTTTTGGAAGTAACGAATCTTATTCTCTTATGTGGTTGCTTGGTTTATTTACTTACATGGGATGTACTTTCTCACTTTCAAGACATATTGTACTTACTCAGGATGTAGTTTCTCTCTTGTAAGATAGGTGATGTTTGAGTGCTGTAGTTATTCATCTTATATATCGACCCTAGGTTTCAATGAAACTATAAAAGTTGGCTTTACTTAGCTCATCTTTACTCTCTCAAAAAACGAATGATAGTCATTGGTATTATTTCCATGAATTTTCACCGCTAGGTGTGTTATTGATCTTTTGGTACATAGTTCAGAAGCACAATACAATTATTCTTAAAAAGGAAACAAATCTATCATTGTTTATGTTAGAGTATTAAGTATATACGGTTGTTATGGTAGTTTATATAGAGTTAGGATCTGTTTACGTACAGTCCTAACTTGACTTGTACTCCAAGATAATCCTCTGTATGTCTATACTATATCCAACATATTCCGCCAATATCTCTCTCTATCCTTTAACATGGTATCAGCCTAACCACGATTCAATTACCCTAGCCGCCGCCCTCCCTCCCCCAGGCGCCGCCCGCTCCCCCGTCACCAAACCCTAGTGCCGCCGCCCACCATGGCGTCGCGCTAGCCGCCGCACACGCTTTCGCGTAGCGCCGCCCTCGGGGAGGTCGATCTCCATGATCTTCGTCGGGGGCCGCGCAACCCGTACATAGGGTTCGTCCGCCGATCCATGATCGGCTGCCCTGTAAGTCTATATTTTCGATCTCTTGATCGGTTTTCTTTTTTGGTTTACTGATCTTAGATCGGATTGAGTCGCCCACCGCCGTCGTCATCGCCGCGCCTCTACTCCGACCATCGGCATCGAGGATCTACATCGCGTCCGTGCGCCTGCCCCCTCCGCTGCTGCGCCTGCCTCGGCAGGCTGTCGCGGCCTCACGGCAGGCTGCCGTGCACCGCGGACGGCTGCTACGCCTTCCTCGGAAGGCTACCGCGGCCGCCCCCCTCGGATCCTCTTCGTCGTCATCGTCCAGGACTTCACCGACAATGCCGCCATCGAATCCGATCTACGCGTCGTCCACACCATGGAGCATACGGTACACCGTCGGTCTGATCAACCGATCCCGCGCCTGTCTACGCCAAGCACGTCCCCGAGCACACGTCTACCGCCGATCAAGCTACGGGCTGCCGCTGTGTCGCCCCGTCGGGCCGCAGCGCCGCCGCCTTTGGTCCATGCTACCGGCTTCCAACGCGCCTTCCTTGGCGTGTACGTCGCTGGTGGTCTCCCAGCCGCTGCACCGACTTGCGCCCTGCAGCTATGCCACCCCCTCGGGTCGTAGCGTGGCTGCACGCAGTCTACTTTGCCGTCCTCATGCATCGACGGCCTTGGCTTTCACCGCGTCATCTCCTACGGCACGGATCGCCGTCTGCTACACATGGTCTTCATCACGTCGCCGGGTCTTACTCGCCTACTTCGAACACCGCCGCCGCGCTTCACAAGGTAACCTGCAGGGTGCCCTCTCACCGTCGCAAGTCTCGCCGACTACCCCATCGCCACTCCAGGCATCCAGCATGACTACCCCAAGTCGCCGATGTTTTCGCCGCCTTCTATGTCTTCGTCCACTACAACTTCGCCGCCAGCGTCATCGCCTCATCCCCGACTACACCACCTGCTACTCTACTCCGACAACCGCGGACAGCGCCGGCATCTCTCCCTTCGCCGCTCTACACGTCGCAACCGCTCTGGAGGCTTCCTCTGCTAGTCTTTCTGACATGGCGGCAAGTTTATGATGGTCCCTGCCCCCGCACGCCTGGTACTGGCAACACTGGGAGTGCCTTCGTCCCCGACGTGTTCCCGAGTTTGGCAAGCTCGGATCGGCGCATTGTCTTCATCGACTTCGACAATGTCTTCTTCGGCATCGACCCCTCTACGACTGCCTTGACCGCGTCACCGACGAGTTCTTCTTTGCATACTCGGTTCTGGCAAAACCGGAGTGTGCGTTCGTCCCTGACGTGCGCCTAGTTCTGGCAAAACTATGGCTGCACCTCGTCCTCGACGGCTCGGACTGTATCGGCTTCGGCATCGACACCCTCGAAGACTGCCTCGACGCGTCTCCGTCATCCTCCTCACGCACTATGCGCATGCGACTTCACGTGCGGCTACCTCGACATCGGCATCCCCGACCACGACATCGACCACGGCGACCCCTCGCACGGCTACTTCGACCATGGCACCGCCCAACACTCTCGGCTCCCTCGACATCGTCACAAGGGCTACCACCTCACTTGAGCATCACCAGCTTCCTCTACAGTCTAAGAAACCGCAACACGACACCGTCCACGACGTTCTCGCTACGACTACGGGGAGATGTCAGCCTACTGGATGCTACTTTGGTTTATGTCCAGTCTGACCGTCCGCGACGTTCCAGTTGTTCACGATGCTACCGCTATGACTGCGGAGGATGTTAGAGTATTAGGTATATACGGTTGTTATGGTAGTTTAGATAGAGTTAAGATCTCTTTACGTATAGTCCTAACTTGACTCGTACTCCAAGATAATCCTCTATACGCCTATATATACTCGTCCATGAGGCTCAATAATATATCCAACATATTCCGCCAATATCTCTTTCTATCGTTCAACAGTTTAGAGGATTTTTAAATCTGTCATAGAAGCTTGGCTACAGACAAGGACAAAAGTGATAATCAAGGTATTCTTAGTTATTGACCTATCGAGGTCAAATGGTTTCATTTCACGACCTACTACCCATGTCTTTTAATATGGAGCAATGCTTCACTGACAAAAGTATGAATAGGCTGTTTCTCATTTCTCTTCACAATCTTCAAAATACACAGATCAATAGAATGCACTATGTGGCGTGCCTCTACAAACTAAGAATACAAATCAACTGGTATCTACCGGCATAGAAGGCACCGGAAATTCACGGAAATTACCATTGGGTCACTCAATGACAACATGGATAACTTTACGCATGTGCATATTCGTCTCACTCCACTGTCTCAACTGTTTTGCTTGGGCATCCTCTCTCCAGTGACTACTATGCACTCGTGCTCCGGCTGTCCCATATTATCATGCTTGGCTAGGATGGAAAGGGGGTCAGAGTAGTTTCGTTCACCATATATAGTACTATATGATTTACAAAGGAGGGCCAGTGAAATCCGGTTGTGCGGTCGCTCAAAGGCTCTAGAGGGCAACATGGAGACATGGAGTCTAGACGTACACAAAGATGCAAACTTGAATTGAATATCGTAGGCCTCAATCACCAGTTAGCCTAGGTTGCACGGTAGAGTTGTCTGGAGTTAGCAGTGACTCGGGACGTTGCATTAAAGAGTTGAATACCTAGCTCGTTGGTACAATAGCTGGACTTATTGCAGGTAACCGGCGTTGCCATTGCTAGAGAGCCCGAGTTGTGGCCCCATAGCAATGGAGATGGCATGCAAATACAAATGTTGGTTACGATAGATTTTGAGGATCCATCGGAGGGAAACACCTACATATAGAAATCGCTCTATATTTGGACACAAGGCCCGAAGATTACAAAGCAAACAATTTCTCCACAAGATATAATTTGCGCCGTCAAAGATAATTATGTCATTATGCACTATACTACTAGCTGACATCTTTACACTCTAGACAGTGAAGCCTAAACAAGGAGAGACCTTGCTCTGATACTAATTGAAAGGATAGAGATATCGTCTAGGGGGGGGGGGGGGGGGAAAAAGAAATTTTAAAAGTATTACGGTTTTGGCTAGATAGAATGCTGAATTAAACTAACGTTTGTTTTACAAGCACAAAATCTAAATATGCTAGACTTAACTAAGTGCATCAACAACAAGTTAAGCTAAGTAAGATAGCAAAAGATAAATATACCACAAGTGATAAGTAAGATATAAGTACTTCAAACTCGATGGCTATCACAAGAAAAGTAAGGTCAGGTATAGATATAACTTCCGCAGTGTTCCTGTTGGGAAGGCAGAGCGAGAAAGAGTGCCTCTCCTCGAGCGAGTCCTAGAGCGTGTTGGCGTGGTGCGTCCACCGGCGTGGTGCGTCCACCGGCGTGGTGGCCTTTGAAGGCATCGGGCGCCGAGTGATTTGGGGAGAGCGACACATACGGTGGCGAGGCAGAAGCACCAGAGCGCGGCAATGACAACATGGGGCGAGGAGGCGAGGGGAGGACAAGATCAGGGAGCGCTACAGGTACAGCTGGACCTGGCGGTAGAGCGCACTGGGCACAACGGATGTGGGAGCGAGGTGAGGATGCCCTTTCCACCATAGCTGCATCGGGCTTCACCGCGAACAGTCCATCGTTGCTGGTCGCGAGAAGCGACAAGATGAGGTGCAAGGGAAGAAGGGGTGGGTCAGGGTGCCGGCTGCGCGCAACTGATCTCCTCGCCAGGCAACTAGAAAAACTTGCACCACTTCCGCTCGCTTCTCACCTCGGGGGATGAGGTCTGGTGTCTTTTGAGTAGGATAGGGCGGGAACGAAGGGAGTGAGTGGCGGCGATGTGTATAGATGAAAAAGGAAGCTAAATTCGTTTATTTGGCGCAGTGGAACTCCTCCATTGTGCGAGGCGGGACGCATGTATGGAGTACCGCTTTGACTGCTGATAACCCGAACAGGCGCTACTATGTAACAGAAGACAAATAAAAACGCTAGATACAAACATAACCAACCGACCGCTGCGGGTGAGAACAATGCATGGCAAAGCTAACCGCCCCGACCACACCCAGCATACCCACATGCCCTTTCAGCTATAGCCATCGGGCCGGAGTATCAGAACAGCTAAACACGGCTGCAGTAATAAAGAAACCATCAAAACTACACGTGTCATTACTATAGGAATCCTTTGTCCAACAAAAATTCCATAGTGCACCAAAGCAAATGAACACCAGAAAATGAGAAGTAATGCAATAGCGACGTGTCGACGCCAGGTTAATTCCTCAAGCTGGCCAAAACCCTCAAAAAAGGAGAAGCTTGCTTGTATAGGATATTACATGTATATATATATATATATATATATATATATATATATACATACATACATGTATGGTTGTAGTGACCACAAAGTTCATAGTATATTAAAAATATCACGTATGCAGGAAAGCACTTTTGCTCTGATTTTAAAGATTTAATCAACTTTATGTTGATGTCTATATAAGTAATTAAGATATCGCTTTATGGCATCTAATTATAGAGATCTATTAATCATGATCTATTGTAATAATAAACCCTTAGATGAAACGTCCCATCATGATTACAGAATTATGATTTTTATAGAAAAAATTGCTTTCCTTAAAGTATTTATAGGAAAATTGTTTCATTGAAGACCAAAAAATCTACTACTAATCCCTTTCTTTTTTACAGGCTCACATTCATCATCATCCCAACAAATAAATGTATGTCCGTGAATCTCTCTGGCGTTTTTAATATGAGCTAAACACACTCATAGTCCTGCAACTTGTTCATGACATGCAAACTAGTCCCATAAGTTGCAACATGTTAAGCCGCAGTCCAACAACTTGTATCTAAGGAGCAAACAGGTCCATACCAAATCAAAATCTGACATGTGGCATTGTAACTTTTGCATAAAGACCCTTGTATTTTCTTCTACGGCATTTGTGACCGTCGGTGCGGGTCCGACATGCCACTGGGTTAAGAAATATCTAAAAGTTAAATAAGGATAAAAAGGATCGAACTAGGGAGCTAGAGCCTTTTTAAATACGAGCGTAACCACTACAACATGGGTACCTTTTGAAAGTAAAAAAGTTGGATGTTATTTAGTGATAGGACTCAACGCGGTAGGAAACTTCATGAAACCATCACGCACCTGTGCACCCTTGCCATGACGATGCCACCAGCAGCGGTGCCACCCGACGCTCTCGAGTAAGCCGTGTACAACAGAAGCAATCGCCCTCCGGCGGCCGCCGGCGCTCCACGCTCTCCATCACGCACCGCATGGCTACGACCAGGACCAAGGCGGCCAGGCAACAGGCTGTGGCGTGGCTAGACTCCCGTCGAACACCATGCAATCCATACCAGCGTCGATAGTGGAACCTTCAAGCCACGATGAACGACAATGGGGCATTCATATCCATCACCTTGGGACCATTGAGATGAGCTCTGGACGCGCTCTTGATCGAGGCCGGTCCACTGCTAGCGACACCACCGGGTCCATGGCGATGACGACGTACACGATGATGCCGGTCCACCGCTAGTAGGGATCGTCCACGACAGAAAATACGCACCAGCCGCCGCAGTGCTCCTAGTAGGACGCGGATCGAGTCGGCGAGGCACGGCGGCGGCGCTGCGATGCAGACGCCCGAGGTATCGACCTGGACGAGCAAGCTTTATCCATGGTGAAGAACCTACTGCTCGACGACGACATGGTGCACGGTGAGGCGGGGCTCATGGACGACGCCGCGTGTGTATACACCTGTGCCCCATTCCACATAGCGGTTGTTCACGGTAGTCTGCCACATCGGTCCGTAAGCGCTTTCCGTGTTTTTTTCTGTACTTGTAGAAGTACGGTGACACAGTATGTATAAAAGGATGACGTCATAATTAAATCATTAAGTGTACCGTGGTATGGTGGATACGCACTTGTAAGTAGCACCTCCTGGTCCAGAGTTCGAACCACTCCATCTTCCTTCAATTTTAGATCTTTCTACAGCCACTGGCAAATGGGACCGGCATGTGAGGCAGCATCCAAGGCGACCAGCGTCAGACAAGAAGATATTAGGGTCTTTATGCAAAAATCACTATGCGACATGTGTTTTGGATTTGTTGTGGACCTCTCTGCTCACTGGATGCAAGTTGTTGTACTATGGTTTCACACGTTTCGACTTGTGGGACTAATTTGCACCTGGTGGACAAGTTGTGGGACTAGAGGTGTATTTAGCTCTTTTAATATCTCATATACGTGTGTCAAGGAAAAAGGTGCTTAAAGCACGTCAATAAAATTTGAATCTTAAAGATTATACGTGTAAGATTTTTGAGTATCCAAGCGACCCCCAGGCACCGTCGGAGGGCCCCCAGATTCTACCGCCGCCGACTTCCCTCCTCTATATCCCATCCCTCCGCCGTTGCCGCCGTCCAGCGCCCCCCTAGTACCAAGGTGCTAGGGGTGGCGGCTGCGGCGGTCTTCTTCGGATGGGCGGGGCGCCGACGAGCGGATCGGAGGCGGTCGAGGCGGCGACCTTGGCGCAGCGGCAGGTACTCAATGCTTCAGGCCGCGGCATCACGCCGTGGGCCTAGGGCATCCACCTGGGCCCGTCGTCTTTCGGGCGGCACGGATTGAGGGCTTGGGGAGGAGGAGGTGTCGTGGTGGCAGCATTGGAGGCAATCTTGCGAGGACTTCCTCGGCGCCGCTGACATGCGGCCGCCATGCTGGGTGGCGGTTGCACCGGGTCTACCCGGATCTGATCTGGACCTCTGGCTACGGAGGCAGCTACACACTGGGTTCTGGCGAGCCGCTTCGCTGGCATGCTGGACTGTCTTCTCCTCTACCTTCGGCTAGTGGCGAGGGGGCTGCTGGCTCGGATTGAATAAAGGGGGTGGTCCTATGGTTCATCTCACGCTAAGACGAAGACCCGCCGGCAAACTCCATAGTGCGTATATGCCGAGAGATTGTTGTACTATGGTTTCACACGTTTCGACTTGTGGGACTAATTTGCACCTGGTGGACAAGTTGTGGGACTAGAGGTGTATTTAGCTCTTTTAATATCTCATATACGTGTGTCAAGGAAAAGGTGCTTAAAGCACGTCAATAAAATTTGAATCTTAAAGATTATACGTGTAAGATTTTTGAGTATCCAAGCGACCCCCAGGCACCGTCGGAGGGCCCCCAGATTCTACCGCCGCCGACTTCCCTCCTCTATATCCCATCCCTCCGCCGTTGCCGCCGTCCAGCGCCCCCCTAGTACCAAGGTGCTAGGGGTGGCGGCTGCGGCGGTCTTCTTCGGATGGGCGGCGGGGCAGCGCTGACGGAGCGGATCGGAGGCGGCGGTCGAGGCGGCGACCTTGGCAGGGCGGCAGCGGGTACTCCTGCAGCTGCTTCAGGCCGCGGCATCACGCCGTGGGCCTAGGGCATCCACCTGGGCCCGTCGTCTTTCGGGCCGCACGGATTGAGGGCTTGGGGAGGAGGAGGTGTCGTGGTGGCAGCATTGGAGGCAATCTTGCGAGGACTTCCTCGGCGCCGCTGACATGCGGCCGCCATGCTGGGTGGCGGTTGCACCGGGTCTACCCGGATCTGATCTGGACCTCTGGCTACGGAGGCAGCTACACACTGGGTTCTGGCGAGCCGCTTCGCTGGCATGCTGGACTGTCTTCTCCTCTACCTTCGGCTAGTGGCGAGGGGGCTGCTGGCTCGGATTGAATAAAGGGGGTGGTCCTATGGTTCATCTCACGCTAAGACGAAGACCCGCCGGCAAACTCCATAGTGCGTATATGCCGAGAGATTGCTGGATCGGGTGGGATTCGGTCGTGCGCACCCATGTTTTTAATCTGGCCGTTTGGGTTCAGAGGGAACGCTTCGAAGCTCTGTTGGTTGTTAATATCATGGGGCATGTTCTCGTTCCATGGTGCCGACGGAGAATGTCATGAAGACCGAGATCTGAGGACTGACAATGGTGACTCGAGTTCGGGTGGTGATGAAGAATTGGCTTGGTGACTCATGACTTGATGAAGTGGTATGCAAGCGGGGGCGACAGTATAGGTGAAGATCATGGTCCTATGTTTCAGGGTGAAAACCCAGGGTCTGAACTTAATTGGTTGTGTCTAGCAATGGCCTTGTTGAAAGTATTGTTTTGAGAGTGTGGACTTTCTTCAGGGTGAAAACCTAGATCTTTGATCGGGCGATGACAGTATTTGTGCATTGTTTCCTTCTTGGAGGCATCTTTTTGGAGAAGATAGACTTCTAGTGCTATCTTGGTGATAGTACTGCTATTCCAATGAACGAGGAACTGTAATAGGACTTTTCTTTTTTGTAATTCTCTTTTTTTTGGTTGTGTGCATCCGTATGGCCGTTAGGGCAATGCGTTGTTGCAGAGGCTGGGTGTAATTGGTATCCTCTAATATTAATATATGCTCTTTTCCAAAAAAAAAAAGGTCCATGGAAGTTGTAAAACTGAAGCTCGACCTTAATCCTATATATGCCCCAGGAAACCTTAGGGAAAACAAGAAACATGATTGTTTTATTCTTCAACAAATTCGTCTTCCCTAGAGGTACCCTTTTCGAGTACAAAGGACTTCATGAGGAACAAGTTGAAGACTTACTTGTTTGTTGTACGTATATACCGTTTGCTGAATTCATATATACGGTTTACTTTATCATATATGTTTAAACCGAACAAGTGGTAGAGGACTAAGAGGAGTGTTTATTATATCGATGTGTGTCTGCTTATTGTACTACACTGTAGGGTTTAAATCTGGCACATTTTATTTTAATTCTAATGCTGCAGGGATTTAAATCAAGCACATTTTAATTCTAATGTTGTTCTAGAATTCCCACACGATTAAAATAAACTAAGTGTATACAATGGTTTCGAAACGCACACACGATTCAGCAAACATAACCGTTTATGGTCACGACCAAAACGACACATGGTTTGTCCAAAATAATTTGTCTGCGATAAGCCAACAAGTAAGACACAGTTCGTCCAGTTAAAGTGTGTAGAAAGCTTGTTTGTATCGCAAACGGTTTCTTCTTGGAAGCCGTGCACGTAAATGGACACGGGATTCGGTGTTGGTATGCATAGTAGAATCGTATCGCACACCATAGGTAGCGACGCTACGGTTCGAAAAATCGTGTGCGACGGACGGAGAAATTCCACCGTGTGATGGTAGTGCATATACGGTTTGGATGCAACATGAGTCCGAGTCTAATTCCAATGCTGGTCTTGTTAATTTAGAAATCTTTGCTCAACGTGAGTCCCTGGTCCTTCGTATATACTCCTTCCGTTTTAAAATATAATTTAAAATATAAGATGTTTTAGTTTTATAAAAAAGAGTGTATGTAAACTATTTTTAGTGTGTGGGTTCCTAGATGAATCTATATATTATAAGAGGTCTAGATACAATTCATTCATAAAGATAAAACATCTTATATTTTGAAACGGAGGGAATATACATGAGTTGTACCATGAGATTGTAAGATGGGAAGAAAAATAAAGAAATTTTAGAAGGTGCCACACGCAGCCTTAGTTAATTACTTAATTAGTGTGCGTGCCTAAGTTGTGTAGTATCACGTGATCATCGATCCTTGATCTAAATCCAACAGATCGATGGAACCCAACCAGCAAGCGCTTAAAGGCCTGCACCGACGACGCCGCGCACGCTGCCGCCGGACGTCATATGGGAGATCCTGCTGCGCCTCCCGGCCAGGGCGCTCGGCAGCTCCCTCCTGGCCGGCCCGTCCTTCACTGCCCGAGGTCCTGGTTTCATCCTCGCCCTCACCGAGGCTGGCTACCGCCTTGACCTGATAGCATATCTGGCGTGATCGTCCGCCGGATCGGCATCCCGGCCGGGAGAGGACGTCGGCGCGCCGCACGCAGGCCCCGGCCCGTTGTACCTCTTCCCAGCCAAGAACCGCGTCCACCCGCGACACAGAGGAATGGAGGCCGACTACACTTCCAGGACCGCAGCTGATTGTTGAGACCTTCACCGTCGCTTAACCAGCAAAGCTAAACCACGACACTCTAGTCATGGTCCACTCGCGTCGCACCATCATGCATGGACTTGTGGCTCGCGCGGGACCTGGCACTACAGGAAACGGTGGAGGCGTCGACGGCCGGCTGCCGTCAGCACAACCCAATATAGCCGTCGGCACAGGCTGCGCCGACGGTGGTCATCGGCGTAGCCCCCTCGGCTACCACCTGGTCGGCGTAGCGAAAATCCCGTCGGCGTAGGAGAACCCTCTCGGCACAATTTTTGCCGCGGGACCCACCTTGTCAGGCAACGGCTGTCTGCTAACGGCCCTCAGCCCTGAAGCTACGCCGACGGCCGAGCCGTCAGCACAGGTCCCGCCCAGGACGTAGCCAGAGCCTGCCGCGTGTCCCCCTACGCCGACAGCCCGGCCGTCGGCACAGGCCCAACCTAGCGAGCGACGATGCCCATCAGACCGTCGGCACAAGCCCATCTGCTACGTCGAGCGCCTGGCTGTCGGCACAGCCTGTGCCATATGGCACATAATAGGCTGGCTGGCAAGCTATGCCGTCATACTAAGAAAGCTATAGGAGTAGACCCGCGGGCCCCACCGACTAGGGTTTCGCAGGAAAATGACCGCCGGAGCTCCGGAATCCCACTAGAACTTGCACGTGGACCTAGTATATGTCCAAGTGTGGTGAAAGGTCCATGGATGAAATGTCTAGATCCCCGGTCTGCCTTTTTCACATGCGTGCGATAACACTTAGTAGATTCCTGGACGTTTAGGGTAACAGTCCCGCTGCGGGTATACCGGGGGGCTACCATGTGCTATAAGGTTCCAACATTTGTTTTCCATGTGGATATGACCTAAACAAAGCTAAACCAACAAAAATCCGCGTTGTCTGAACCTCGTACAAAGAAAGCTACAGGGATAGACCCGTGGACCCCACCGACAAGGGTTTCGCTGGAAAAGGACCGCCGGAGCTCCGGAATCCCACTGGAACTTGCACGTGGACCTAGTATATGTGTCCAAGTGTGCTGAAAGGTCCATGGATGCAATGTTTACATCCCCGGTCTGACCTTCTTTACAGTTTGAGTTTGTTTCGAACTGTTATCGCATGCGCGCGAACTGTCTTTCACCCCACTTGTTCTGGTATTTTAGGACAACACACAAGTTTTCATGGGATTCCTGCAATTACGTAGACGAAGACTGCTATTGGGACGGTACAAATGACTACATATAAATTAGTACCAAATATAAGGCTAAAACAGAATGAAGGAAAATAGGGAGGCTGTGCCGACGGCTTAGCCGTCGGCGTAGCGCCCCCAAGGCCAACCAACTATGCATAGGAAGTCTAAGACCTACGCCGACGGCCTGGCCGTCGGCACAGACTGACTACCTAACGCCGTTCTCGCCGCCGTGTCCGAACTGGGGCTACACCGAGGGCTGAAATGCGAGGGCAGCCGTCAGCACCCGGCTACGGCAGCTCCTCTCACGCCGACAGCTCCTCTCGCCGAGGGTTTGTTTGCCCTTTCGCGCCGAGGCGAGTCTCGCCCGGCCGTGGTGGGCAGCTGGCCGGGGCAGGCCTCTATGCCGATGGCCCCGACAAATGGCCGTCGGCGTAGTGTTCTGGCCGTCGTCGTCTCTAATTTCTCCTGTAGTGTGGACAAAGGTCTCATTGATTGGGTCAAACAACATACTAGCATGAAACATAATTTCACAACCTGTTACTATCTCGGATCGATCGAGCTCGAAGAGTTCTGCCTCCTGACGGTGCTGGAGGATGGCAGGATTGTTTTTGCCCACAACACCAATCAGGGATGCCGGCTAAAGATTTATGATCCAAAAACCAAGGCTGCTCCGATCCACGTGCGCTCGGCTTGGGTACGTGGTCGCAGTATTCTTGGCACGTACTGTATAGAGGAAGCATGTCATGTGATTAACTATATACTGGCTTGTTGATTGATTCTGCAAGGCTTTATTGTGTACACAAGTACTAGTAGCTCGTATGATTGTATTGTATAAACCCTGTACCACATATTTCACCCAGCATGTCATCCCTCTCATGTGAAGTGCTGCATCATTATTTCTACTTTTCAAACTATGCATTATCGTATTGTGGTGTAACATTAGCAGAAGAAAATGTCCCACCTCCATGGTCAAGGCAATATATATATATAAAGCTCAGACCTCATGTTTTAAAAAGAAAACTGTCCCTTGTACTTTCCCTCAAATAAAATGTGGCCATCACAACTCTAGAACTGTATATATAGTAGCTATTTCTCCAAGGTTACTTCCTCAAATTATCGCGCAAGAGGAGTCATTTGGTGTGATATGGAATGGTTTTGCAGTATAGTTTTCGGCCTTCCTGGAATATGATACGAAGGAAAAGATTGTGTTTGAGCGAAAATTTGCGCGACAGCCTACTGCGTACCTGCTATGAACTTTCATTTACTTTTTTTTTGAAATGTGTCATTTACTTGCATCTAAATAAGATACCGTTATGGAAAGGGTGGATGTTGTCAAGTGGTCAAGATCTCAACAACCTTATGAATGCAGTCCGGATGAGCTAGCTTTGAGGACCATGTGATTTAATCTCAATAATAAACTGATAAAGCATGATTACACAAAAAGTAACTAAATAGATCATGCAAACTAACAGAGTAGATGAACAGATTACATCTAAATAAGATAAACCTATCACATCGACACCAATCGCTAGAATAGAACTCTAGTAGAATCTGAAAGAGAAAGTTCAGGATCATAGCAGCGACAGCAGCAACCGCGGCGGTAGCAGCAGAAGTAGCTGCAGCGGTGGCAACATCATCATCGACAATGTCGTCGATGTAGAGGCTGCTGATGTCTGGGAAGAAGTCCTTGTCAGGGAAGGAGTCGTCCGTGATGGCGTCAGTAGTCGCGCGGAAGCGCTCCCCAAAAACCCGATCGCCCCTCACCCGTACAGGTTCACAAGAAGGCGGGGTTCCAGAGGCCTACTGTCCCGATCTGCGGTGCATGCCGCAAGCCGTGATGGGAAGACGATGGCAGCGACGCAATAGACTGGAAGGAGACGCGTATGTAGGCTGTGCCGATTAGGTTTAGCGCATACGCTTATATAGCACAAGTCAGGGAGATCGTGGAGCTCAGTCCACGTCCGAGTCGGTAACAGCCCATGTCCCATAAAGACTGAAAACGACTGACTAATTAACGCGTATGTTAATGACTCGTAATTAATCTATAATTAATTTTCTCGACTAGCAAAAATAAAGCTCGACTCAGCGAGATTTCCGCAACCCACGGCGCGGGTGCGTGTCGTGACGAGGCGAGGCGGGCGGCGTCGGAGGAGTGCGCGAGAGCTGCTCTTTTTCTCACATCTTAGTGAGTGGTGGAATAGCCTAGTATATAAGAAAGTGTAACTCTCACTCAACTAGCACCGTGGGACTATACTTTAGCACCACTAGCACAGCCATATGCTGCCATGCACAAATGGGTCAAAGAGAATTTCAGAATTTTTCTATTGGGCCAACAACCCAATACTTACCAAATTCCAACAATCCCCCATAAATTCTCATTGGCACATCACCTCACTTCTATTTAAGAATATTGTTTTATATACCGGTGTGTAGTGGATATTGTTAACTTAAACTTCCACGTTAAGCTTCATGCTACACTAGCTAGCAACTTGAATAGTGGACTATGCCTTGAACTACAAGTTTTCTGCACACTAGTTTCACACAAAATCTAGACCGGTACAGGGCTGCCGTAGGGCTTCTCCGTGGTTTGGAGCTTATGCGTCATACTCCAGGGCCTTTCATGAGTTTATTAGAGAGCATCCAACTCTCACGGACTGCGACACTTAATAGTCAGACTCATATAGGTGTGTTCCTCAATAGATGTTCTGCAGGACAACATCTCTGCTTAGAAAAGCTACTTGGAACACATTAAGATAAATATCAACCTGCCATGCAGAATAAGAGAGCATTGCATCTTTATGTAGGTGTAAATATAATATGGGCATACTCTCCTCTCAGCTGATCAACAGCTTGTCTCCCAGCTCTAATTCATGGGATCTTCGATCACATAGGGTGGGTTACCACTGCGAACAACTCATTGTGTGGGTATCAAACTCATCTCCCTCGATGCATTATCTATCACACTACATGATAAATCCTTTGTGAAGGGATCTGCCAAGTTCTTAGATGTTTGGATATAATCCAATGCAATAACTCTGGAGTTTCGCAGTTTCCTGACAGATTTCAATCTCCTCTTCACATACCTTGATGACTTCATGTTATCCTTAGAACTATTTAGTTTGACGATCACAGTTTGATGACAGTTCATCGGAATGGCGGGTATTGGTTTTTCAACCATAGGTAAGTCCATCAAGAGCTCACAAAGCCACTCTGCTTCAACAGTTGATGTCTGATGCTGTGAGTCCTGCTTCCATAGTTGACCTCGTTATGATGGTCTGCTTGCAAGACTTCTAGGAAACATCACCACCACCAAGTGTAAACAAATAACCACTTGTGGCCTTAATCTCATCAGCATCAGATATCCAGTTTGAATCACTATATCCCTCAAGTACTTGTGGATACCCACTATAGTGAATACCATAACTCGCAGTGCCTTTCAAGTAGCGCGAAACTCTCTCAAGAGCATGCCAATGATCATCTCTAGGATTTGACACAAGTCAACTCAGTTTGCTTACAACAAAGGAGATGTCAGGCCTCATAGCACTGGCTAAATACATGAGCGAGTCAATAATTTGAGAGTATCTCAATTGATCTTTAGTATTCCTTCGATTATTTCGAAGTAGCACACTCGGATCATAAGGCGTTGGAGAAGACTTGCAGTCTCTATACCCAAAGCGACTCAATATCTTTTCCACATAGTGGGACTGAAGCAGTGTAATCCCACAATTGTCATCCTTCAGTAGCTTGATGTTTAAGATTACATCAGCCACTCCCAAGTCCTTCATCTGAAAGCAGCGAGATAAGAACTCTTTGACCTCCTCAATAACAGCGAGGTTGGTCCCGAATATTAGTATGTCATCGACATAGAGACACATAATAACTTCCTCGCCCCCACCATGGCGATAGTACACACACTTATTAGCTTCATTTACAACAAAGCCTTAGTGGTTAAATTCTTTCAAACTTCGCGTGCCACTGCTTAGGAGCTTGCTTAAGACCATATAAAGACTTCACTAACTTACACACCTTTCCTTCTAGACCATCTACTACGAATCCATCAGGCTGCTCCATATAAATTTCCTCATCTATCTCTCAATTTAAAAAAGTTGTCTTGACGTCCATTTGATGAACGAGAAGACCATGCGAGGTAGCCAAGGATAGTAGTACTCGAATAGTGGTCAATCTGGCTACAAGTGAGTAGGTATTGAAAAAGTCTTCACCTTATTTTTGGGTATAACCCTTGGCCACAAGACGTGCCTTGTACTTTTCAATAGTACCATCAGGTCTAAGCTTTTTCTTGAACACCCACTTACATCCTACAGGTTTTCACCCATAAGGTCGATCAGTGACTTCCCCAAGTTCCATTAGCTAAGATTGAATCCATCTCGCTACGGACAGCTTCTTTTCAGTAGTCAGCATCTTGAGATGCATAGGCTTCTAAAATAGAAATGGGAGTATCATCCACAAGATACATAATGAAATCATCACCAAATGACTTTGCGGTCCTTTGTATCTTACTCCTTTTAGGAGCTTCATTGTCGCCCTCCACTGGATCATCATAGTGTTCTAACGGCATAGTGGGTTCAGGAATTATAACAAATTCCTGACTAGATGAACTAGTCATCTCCTGATTTGATGAGCTAGACATAACTTTCATGGGAAAGATGTCCACAAAGAAAGTCGCATCATTCGACTCCATAATCGTACCAACATGAATGTCAGATACCTCAGATTTTACTATCAAAAATCTATAGCCAATGCTATGAAAAGCATATCCCAAAAAAACACAATCCACGGTTTTTGGTCCAAGCTTTCGCTTCTTGGGTATTAGAATATTAACTTTCACCAAACATCCCCAAGTTCGTAAGTAAGAGAGTTTAAGAATTTTCTTCTCCCATTTCTCAAATGGAGTCACGGTTTTATCCTTTACGGGAACACGGTTTAGGACATAACATGCAGTCATTAGTGCCCCCCCACCATTCCTTGGAAAGACCTGATGTATCTAACATGGCGTTAACCGAATCAGTTATAGTGCGGTTCTTTCTTTCAGCCACCCCATTTCACTGAGGTGAGTAGGGAGGCATCCTCTCATGTATAATACCATGTTTCATACAGAATAGATCAAATCCATTTGAAAATTACTCTTCGCCACGATCCGACCTTAGCCTCTTGATTTTAAGATCAAGTTGGTTTTCTGCTTTCGCTTTATAGTTTTTGAAGTAATTCAAAGGTTCATCTTTAGATTTTAGAAGATAAACGTAGCAGTATCTAGTGGAGTCATCAATCAATGTCATAAAGTATCTTTTTCCACCTCTTGTCAACACACCATTCATCTCACAAAGATCTGAATGTATAAGTTCTAGTGGTGCTAAGTTTCTCGGTTCCGCAACTGTATGAGACTTGCGGGGTTGCTTTGCTTGCACACAAACTTGGCACTTATAACCTTTGAAAGTGGTAAATTTCAGAATTAAACTCATATTGGCTAGCCGTGTCATGCAACCAAAGTTAATATGACAAAGTCGTGAATGCTCTTTTTCTCACACCTTAGTGAGTGGTGGAACAACCTAGTATATAAGGAGGTGTAACTCTCACTCAACTAGCAATGTGGACCAAAAATAATTTCAGAATTTGTCTAATGGACCAATAGCCCAATACTCACCAAATTCCAACACATGCGGCATCGGCTAGTTTGATAGCATGTTCTTGTGTGTTTTGCTGGCCAACACATATAGCCGTGTAGCCTTATTCCACTCCTTGTTCTCATCTTTCATTGCATATTGAAATCACTCAGGTTCTGAACCATTGGACAATAAAACCACATATTGGTCTGAATCGTACCTGGTGGAAGGAACACGGCCTTGGCTGGACCGTCTGAGTGGAGCAGTTGGTGGACTATCTAGTTCCGGTGCTTGCTGATCATGATCATCTTATTTAGCATCATACTCTTGTTGTTGGGGAGCATCCTCAAATGTACCACTATGTGCATGGTCTTGCACATCTTCTACATCATCATTTTAAGCTTCTTGTTTAGCTGAGTCTGTAGGAACTGGGCCAGAATCAGATCTATCTTGCTACTGACTTCGAGGAGAAACATGTACAGGAACTTGTTTCGGAACCTACCCCTTTGTCTTCACAATATCCTTAATTGTTTGGTCTTCAACAAACACAATATCACCGAACAACCTTTCTTGCTATTGGATCATACAACTTGTAGCCAAACTGATCACCTTCATAGCCAAGAAATATACACTGATGTGTCTTTGAATCGAGCTTTGAACTGTCATCTTGAGGGATATGAACAAATTCCTTGCACCCATAAACCTTTAGGTGCTCAGACATGTCCTTGTCATAAAAGACCATGTTTGGAACATCTCCCTGTAATGGATAACTTCGTGAGAGATTAATAAGATAAACTGATGTTTAAGAAGATTTGCACTCGAAAGAAAACATATAACTCTCTCAACAATTGTCTTGCGTTGATCCTCTCAGCAACACCATTTAGGTGTGGTGTCTTCGGAGGAGTAAGTTGGTGCCTAATTCTCTGCTCCTTGCAATAGGCATCAAATGGGCCAATATACTCTCCCCCATTACTAGTGTGAATGCACTTGATCTTCTTCTCAGTTTCTCTCTCAACTGAGACATGGAATTGCTTGAATAATCTTAGTACTTGATCTTTGATCTTTAAAACATAGACCCAAACCTTCCTGGAAAAGTCATCAATAAATGTGACAAAGTACTTTGCTCCACTCACTGATCTCACCGACATTTTACAAACATCGGAATGTATCAAGTCCAACACCTCGGGCTTCTTGTGAGGTTGACTCTTGAATGCAACTCTGTGTTGCTTCCCCGCTAGAAAATCTGAACATTTCCTGATGTGACCACCCTTCACACCTTTCAACAAAATTTTCTTCACTAGCAGCGCCACCCCCTTCTCACTCATGTGACCAAGTCTCTTGTGACATAAGGCACACATATCCTCTTTCTGCAATGAATTGACATAAGCAGCATAAAGCTTAGCATGAACATGATACAAAACTGAAACCATGTTACCTTTTACAACAATAAGATTTCCTTTAGTGAGCTTGTACTATGCATTTCCATATCTGCTCAAGTACCCATCTCCATCAAGCAATCCAACCGAGATAATGTTGGTCCTGTAGGGAAATGGGTAGGCTACACTAGTGTAATTCAAAAAATTCTACCACGTCAACCAGGAATACTATTGTCATAGATCACGGGATTACCACTAGATGTGCAGTTGCGGAACTCGATGAAGCACGTCGGGTTAGTGTAGATGTTCTACGTCTCCTCGTTGTCCTCGTCCCACGAGCAACTCCCCTTTGTGCGGCTCATCCAAGTGCTATAGCTGCAGCACCTCCGAGGTATCCACACGTCGAGTGGAAGGTCACACGCCAGACTGCTAGGTCTACATGTGCAACACTGGCGTGAGAGGAGTGGCGGCTGGGTAGAATGCTCAACCCTATTCAGCTCACCTCACTTATATAGGCATCCCTGGTGGGCTTCTACATTAGCAGCCCATTAGTAGCCTAAGCTTGGTCTAATTCGTATCCAATCCTCATTAGGCTTCTATCCCCTAAAGTGTGTGACCCTATAGGTTCATACACGTATATACATGACACGAGTACACTTACTCTGTCAATAGTTGGTAGTGCCCTCTAGCAAGACGTGCCAACTCCTAAACACATATAAAGATCATTCAGACGAACCATCACAAGGTTGACTTCATGTCTTTCCCTTTGCCCTACGATATTTGGTCTAGCTCCAAGCTGACCTCTCTTTCTCGATACTATGATTCGGAATCCCTTTACTAGGTCAACTCTTAACCGTATGTAGCACACCCATGCATTTCTAGATCCGATCACTTGAGGGGCCCAGAGATATCTATCTCATGTAGAGAGGGGCAAATCCCATCTTGATTGACCAATGCCTTGTAGCATGTATCTGGACAAACTCGAAAGCTACCTTTATAACTACCCAATTATGGAGAAGTGTTCGATAGCCCAAAAGTAGGTCGATCCACATCTCAAGTACATGCGACAATCTCAGGTCTAAGGACAAAACATACACGATGTGTAGAGAGAGCTGCAAGTATTATTGCCAGTCTCAAGTTGGGTCAGTCCAACCCCATGTTCATAACATGTGTCCACATCATTGGTTTGACATCTCCATATCTATGACTTGCGAAACATAGTCATCAACCAATTGATGTCCTAGTCTAATATTCATGTGTGTCCTCACATGAACTCCGACTAGGGACAACTATTAGATAACCATACAAGTAAATAGTTTCACAAACAATTCACATAATTGCCAATCAATACAAGTTGCCTAACATATGGATATTGAAGGAACATCATAATAACTCAGGGATACATAAGAAATACAATCATCTCTATGATTTCCTCTAGGGCATATTTCCTTCAGAGCCGAAGGGCCTCAACATGCCTTACCGACTTGAGGACTAGTATTGTACCATTTTCAGTCTCCAAGTGCACACCTCCTCTTCCAATGATTTTTTTCTATCATTATTTCCCATCTTCACCACACCAAAATCAACTGATGTATAGTCGGCGAAGAGATCTCCATGAGATGTAACATGTATGGTAGCACCGCTGTCCAGAATCCAAGTCATATCGTCACCATCTACAAGGCTAATGGTATCATTAGAAACTATAGTGATCGTCTCCTCGACCATGGAACAATCGCTTCCATCATGTTCTTCATGCATGAGAAACATGATCTTCTCTACCACAGCAATGGAGCCTCCCTCACTATCACTATCACTATCACTATCGGTTTGCTTCTGAACTTTCTCCTTTTTCTTTTTGTCTTTGTTCCATTATTCACAATGCCACTTGATGTGGCCCTTCTCATGGTAGTGATGGCATATAATACCAGCATATATACTTATCTTTGCCTCTTGATTTGATTCTACTTGTTTCTCCTCCCTTACTCGGACCTTTACTCTTGCTTCTCCCCCATGACAGGGTCACTAACATTTCAGAATGTGAGGAAGAACCATCCTTATCCGCAATTTTTCTGGACTCTTAATTTAGTGCCTCGTCATCACAAGGTTCCAAGTGACAACTACATTAGGTACTGAATTGCAAACGCTGACCCTAAAGGTCTCCAAGTGTATGATAATGATCTAAGTAGTAGCAAGGCTCTCACTTCATCTTCAAATGGAATTCCCATTGAAGATAGATAATTGATGGCTCTGAAATATAGCCATCTACGTCCGCATTTAAACTGGATACTATTCATATTTTTGATGAAATATCTCTCTAAACCCTGCCACTAACGCCTAATGATCAAAGGGGTATGCAATCCTTTCATTCTTTTTTTCCTGCGTAGATAATGATGTTTGATGATGGGAATCACTACATTAAAGTCAAAGATACGAGATTTCCAACAATCCAAAGAAACTCGTAGTCATGAAGTGGAGACAAACACTTTAACGACCAACTATACGGCGGGAATAAAATTTTGGCCCTATAGTTCTAGTCATATAGTTGCCATCAACACTGCTAAGTTAAACGGAACAACTTTCGTGAAGGGACCCCTATATAAAGAGGCCTCGGGCGACGAGAAAAGGGAGATCTTCCCGACCATCAGCTGCCTCCAGATCTCCATCCACAACACCGAAGAGCCACCTGAGGAATAGACTTAGATCTAATATCCAAACCCATCTCCACCACCATAGCCATATTCCACCACTTGTAATAGTAGATTTATTCTTTGATTGGCGACATTTTAAGACTATTTGCTATCAATC
This sequence comes from Avena insularis, assembly GCA_023614405.1. Lineage (NCBI taxonomy): Eukaryota > Viridiplantae > Streptophyta > Magnoliopsida > Poales > Poaceae > Avena > Avena insularis. The sequence continues at coordinate 84,715,174 of CM042694.1, read as the reverse complement.
TCATGATTTCCCCTACAATGTTTATGATCTTTGATCTCATCTCTATGTGTGAGTAATTATCCTTGGGCTAAGATCTTCGGCCTAGCCATGTAGCTTTTGTGCATGTTATTTATCATAGATGGGATCATTTATTAGTTTGTATGACATGATGATTATTGTATCATGTCTTGCCTCAATCCAAGGACTTGTCAGGTACCCAAGACCCCGAGGGTTGATCCAGGTATAGGGAGTATGAGTAATGACTAATCTGCAGGTCGGGAACCCCAGTGACAGAAGGGGTAGTACGGATGTATGTGCGGGATTTACTTGGGATTAACGGTGACGTCACTATGCATATCATTAGTTCTCTTTCTTCTCTGGATGAGACTAGTAGGTTATTTCTATAAGAGGTTGCAAAGGCAATAGCAATTATGGATGCACTGTCCACATATAATTTATCTTGCTCTAACAATTACATGCATACTTTATTTTTATCTTTTATTCCCATCAGATGTTTTGCACAGCTATAGGTGAAACAGAACGCCCTAGGCCCTCACTCTCCATCATCGACAACAACAAATGACGCAAACTCTTGGTCCGGTAAAAACACAAAAGGAATTCTAAAACTCCCAAACGTCCATTAAAGTAACTTCACTATGCTTCTGCTTCCCGAGGACTCGATAAACCTAGGTCTACTAGGGAAAAAAAGCTATACTATATCCGTAATCCGGATCGAAGGTATCAACCCTTTTTCTGGCGCCTTTGCCAGGGAAGAAATAGCTACCCTGGTGAGTTTTAATTCTTGTTTTTAATTTTGTTAGTTTGCTTTTAGTCTTTATTTGAAAAACCAAAAAAAATAGTTAGTCTTTAAATTCTCGTTTTTAATTTTATCATAAGTCTCTGTTTAAGAAAACCCAGAAACATAGGAAATATGGCTGAAAAGAAGCTTGGGGAGTTTGCAACTCCCAATAATTATTATTTGCATACTCCTATACTTAGCCAGCAATTGCTGCTGATGACTATGAAATTAGGCCCCATTATTTAAGTTTGGTTCAATAGAATCAATTTGGAGGCTTTGTTGTTGAGGACGCATGTATGCGCTTGAATACTTTCACTGAAATATGTGATATGATGTGCATAAAAGATGTTGACCCCGATGAGGTCAAATTGCACTTATTTCCTTTCTCTCTTAGAGCTAGAGCAAAAGAATGGTTTCTAGCTTTGCCTAGAAATACTATTACATCATGGGTGGGATGTATATCTTTATTTATGACTAAAATTTTTCCACCTGCAAAGATTATGCAACTAAGATCTAATATTACTGGTTTTAGACAGGAAGAGCGTGAGCCACTAGCGCTTGCATGGGAGAGGATGAAAGAATGCGTGAGAAACTGTCCCAGCCATGGGATGGAAGATTGGTTAATCCTCCATTTATTTTATAATGCTCTTTATCCTTCATGACCCACAAGTATAGGGGATGTATCGCAGTATTTTCGAGGGAAGTGAAACCCAATTTATTGATTCGACACAAGGGGAGCCAAAGAATATTTATAAGCCTTAACAACTGAGTTGTCAATTTAGCTGCACCTGGAAACAATCTTGCTCATGACAGTTTATCAGTAGCAACAGTTTTGTAATAGCAATAGCAAAGTAATAGCAGTAGTAAAAGTAAAGACAGTAGTATCAATTGCAGTAAACAGTAGGATTAAAGCGCAGTAGGCATAGGGATGGATGGACGGGCGTTGCATGGATAAAACAATTCATATGGCAATCAAGACATATGGCATTTGCAGATAAATAAGATAAAGCATCCAAGTACTAAATAATCATAGGCATGTGTTCCATATATAGTCATACGTGCTCGCACTGAGAACTTGCACAACATCTTTTGTCCTGCCAAATTGTTTGCGGGGCCGCAAGGGAACTATTGGCAATTAAGGTGCTCCTTTTAATAGAGCACCAGAGCAAAGCATTAACACTCCATGAACACATGTGATCCTCACATCAAAGCCATCCCCTCCGGTTATCCCTATTGCTATCACTTCGGGCCCTTTGGTTCCGGACAACAATAAGTGTATACAACTTGCAGGTAAGACCATAAACAATACTATCATAATGAATCAATAACGTGTTCAGATCTGAAATCATGGCATTCGGGCCCTAGTGACAAGCATTAAGCATAACAAGTTGCAACAAAGTCAAAAAGCACTAATAATAGATAATAGGCACCATGCCCTAACAATCTGATGCCATTACATGAACAATCTCATCCAATCCCTACCATCCCCATAGCCTATAGCGGGGGATTACTCACTCATAGATGGGGGAAAGATGGATGGTCGATGGAGAAGCGATGGTGATGATGATGGCGATGATCTCCTCCAATTCCCCGTCCTGGCAGGGTGCCAGAACGGAGTTTCTGGTACCAAATCGCGGAATCTGGTGGTGGCGGCATAGTGGAACTCTTTCTAGAAAAACATCGACCCCCCTTGTTTTTTATGTCAAGAGGCAACTTATAGGCGAAGAGGGAGGCCGAGGGGGTGACCAAGGCGGCCACACCACCCCCAGACGTGGCATGGTCTGGCCTACGTGGTCAGGTGGTGTGGCCGGGCCCCAGCCCTTCTCCGTCTCGTATTCTGGCTCCTGGTGTCCCTCGGTGAAAAACTGACTTTGGCTTTTGTCCCGTCCAATTCCGAGAATATTCATTTTCTGACTTTCCTAGAACCAAAAACAGCAGAAAACAGGCAGCTGGCACTTTGGCTCTTGTTAATAGGTTAGTCCAAGAAATCATATGAAAAGTACTCCAAAGTGTGGACAAAACATAAGAAAGTAGATAAAACCAAGCATGGAACATCAAAAATTATGGATACGTTTGCAACGTATCAACATCCCCAAGCTTAACTCCTGCTCATCCTCGAGTAGGTAAGTGACAAAAAGATTGATCAAAGCATTTTTTAGGTGACATGCACCATCATAAACTTGATCAAAGCATTTGTAAAACATTCATAGCTGGGATCATAGTACTTCAATCATAACATGAAAAATAAAGTTCTAACAATAAGACAAAGCAACTATGTTGCAACATGAAAAGGCACAAACAAAAGATTCATGAATAACAATGCTTTGCAAGACGTTTGTTTGTTTCACATAAAGAAAACATAGAAGAGTGGCATTCAGCTTGTCCCTCATAGAGTGGCAAACATAAATGCATAGGACACCTTCAAAGTTCATAAGAGTGACTAGATACAAATAATTTAAAACAATCAATATCAAAGCTATGCATCAATCAACAAGTCTTGGGACAATGCACATAGAACTAAGAATGTCCACTATGCTCTCAAAGTAGGTGCATAAAGATAGAAGGTGGAGACTCAACATAAAAGTAAAACAAAGGCCTTCAAAGAAGGAAGTAGAGACTCAAGTTTCATAAAGAGCTTCCAAAAATTATGGTACTTATTAGCTTTTAGCTCTCATTGCCCCTATAATAAGCATCTTGAAGGTGATTAAGGTTAAAGTGACACAACTATGAGGTATATGCTTGACAAAGTATAAGTTGGAAATCTTATGTCCCTTGAATACGAGGGCCGCTCCTCATGCTACTCAAGTTTAGTTATCGGTAAGTTCTTGTCATTGTAAGTACATGTGTATCATAGAGAACCGCCAACGGGGTACCCCTTGCCCGATGATACGGAAGAATCCCCATATCAAAATGACAAGGAAAGCAGACAATGAGCATCTCAGCAATCTTCTTATTTACCTTGGGAAAATGGTGCTTTTTTCTCTCTTTCCACATTTCTCATATCTCTTTTTTTCTTTTTCTATTTTTCTCAATATCTGACTCTTTTTTATAAGAAGAATGCTTCATAGACAGCTCATTATGGTTACACTGCAGGTTTCCACCATGACGGCATGGATTAGACCAGCGGCCCATGCGTTTCTCTAACACACATACATAACTCCATGGACTTACAAGCTCCCCCTTCATTTCACATCGATAACATCCATAGACAAAAGAGCATGATATCAACTAGGAACAAAGTACAAGTGCAATGTTGAAAGCGTTCCCCATGACAGCATGGTTCTGCTAATCCCAAACAAATAAGTGCAAGCATATACAACATAGACGACACAATGGTTCAAGTTTATTAAGGGCAAGAAAAGTAAAGTGTGCCATCAAGTTCGTGAGAGCTTTAATCACTAGTTTTCTCATAACAAGTTTAATTCGGAAGGTAGATAAAAACATGAATATACTTGGAATAGCATATGCTAATAGGTAGGTATGGTGGACTCTTTCGAATAACTTGGTTTTAGGAGTTGGATGCATGAGTAGAACTCATACTTGGTTATGGAGGCTAGCAAAAGACTGGGAGCGACCAACTAAGAGGGCAATAATGGCCATAATCATGCAGAGCGACAAAACATCATTAATCAAAGCATAAAGTGATACTATAAGTTAAAAACTAAAGGATCATAAAGGCTACGGTGACTTGGGATAGTTAGAACATCGTGTGAGCATGTGCCAAGTCAACCCAAATAAAGCATCAAAGGAGAATACCACAATACTATGCTTTAATATGCTAAAACAACGCATGATTCTTCAAAGGCACATTAAGCAATCTCAATTGTTTATAACAAGTCATGCTACAGAAAAGAATGCTAAGCATAAAGTCAAAACAATATAAAGCATGGCATGACAAAGCATATGCCACAGTCAAAAACAAGCTCTCTTTACCACTTAAGCATGAACTTTCCTACTCTTTTCCAATCCAAACCAAACTATTTGAAAACCAATGCATGAAAGAGGGGGTCCAACCAATTTATTCAGCAAACTAACCAAACCAAAACCAAAACGAAAAACAAAAAAGAAGACGCTCCAAGAACAACACAACTGTGCATGAAACGATAAAAATGAAGCGTTTGGAAGAAACCTGGGATTTTTATTGATGAAGAAGGGGATGCCTTGGGCATCCTAATGACGCTTGTACTTCTTGGATATTTCTTGGGGTGACATGCGTGGCATCTCCAAGCTTGAGCTTTAGTCCATCCTTCATCTCATTACTCATTCCTTCCATACACCTGAAATTTTTCCTTCATACAAAACTTCACACAATCTTTATTAGCAACATTAGTGCACTCAAGATAATAAGTCTTTGGGTTCAGTTCCAACTCCAATAAAATTTCCATTAAAACACAAGCTACTGTAGCACTTCCCTCAAAAATCTCAATTCCCCAAAAGAACTCAAAAAGGAACCAACAAGAAGCAAATGCAAATAAAGGCAGAAATCTATCAAAACAGACCAGCAGGTAAAGACGAATTTTTTCGAAGACCTTATGTAGCTCAAATCGAAAAGTGTTGAACTAACGAAAGTTAGATAACAACCTGGGGCAGAGGCACAAAACTTCACGCCTCAAAATGACGTACAGAGATTTTACGTGAATTTTTATGGTGAAGCACAAAAATCTTTTTTGGGACAACAACTTTCCCAACCATTACTTCTCTCTCATTAGAGGTTACTCTTGGCACAAAAAGCAAATAAAAGGATTAGGAGCGGTTATTACTGAAGTAATAACTTCCAAGACTCATCTAAAACTTTTGGGTTATCTTCGAATAAGTACTTTTCTTTAACGCCTTTAAGTTAGGCATGATAGTTTGAGAGGATGCTCACATAAGAAATATGAATTTAAGTAAAAGAGAACATCAAGAACCAATTTCGAAACACATTTAAGTCTAACCCACTTCCTATGCATAGGAATCTTGTATGCAAATAAATTCGCAAAGAACAAAGTGACATGCATAGGAAGATAAAACAAGAGTAACTTCAAAACTTTCAGCACATAGAGAGGTGTTTCAATATCATGAAAACTTCTACAACCATATTTTTCTCTACTCATAATAATTTGCAGTAGCCTCATGAATAAACTCAATAATATAACTATCACATAAAGCATGCTTTTCATGTTCTACAAAAACATAATTTTTATCAAGATCAAAAATAGTGGGATTAAAACCTTCAAACCCACTTTTAACAATTCTATAACAATTCAATATAGGACCATCGTCTAGAGCTTTATCATAAACAATTTCTAAGCAAAACTCTTTAGTACCATGCATCTCGAAGTTAGGCACAAATAAAGGATTATCATAGATAACATGAGCATAACATTCATCCTCCTTTGGTATGCATGGGGGACAATCAAATAATGTAAGAGATAAAGAGTTACTCTCATTAGAAGGTAGGCATGGGTAGCTAATCCATTCTTCCTCCCTTTGTTCATCACTCTTCTCCTCTTTTTGATCTAATGAGCTTTCAGGTTCATCAATTTCTTCTTCCATAAGATCCTGCAAGGCATTAGTCTCTTCCATTTGTGGAAAGCATCTATTAATATATTCAAGAATATAGCTATTTTCTTCCTTGTAATTATCAAAGCAAAATTTAAGTATATCATAAACCTCATATTTATAAGGTGAATCATCAATATTTCAAGCAAACTAGCAATTTCAAATGCACCCTTCCAAGAAATAAATTCCTCAATTTGTTCCACATCATAAAAGTCATAATTTTCTTTAACATAAGAAGATATGGTAACATCATCATTATACTCACATTGAAAAGGGAGGTGTTTGTACCTCCTACAACAACAAGATTTATCAAAGCAATAAGTAACATTATAAGTAGAGCACACGTTTATAGCAATGGTATACAATTTATCAATTTGTTTCCATAAGTGTTTCCCTTTTTGTGACAAGCGGTGTTCCTTATAATAATATTTTTGTTCTTCCGTGAACCCACCTTGCCAATAAGATTCAATTTCAAAGAAACCAACCATTGATAGAAAGCATGATAAAGCAAGACAATAACAGACCAACGAAAATAACAACTAGAGTAGGAACTAATTTTTTTGTATTTTTGATAAAGAAACAAGCAAACAAGGTGGAAATAAACTAAGCTTGAACAATAGTGATTCCAAGTGGACTTGATAAATGAAGCTATGCTCCCCGGCAACGGCGCCAGAAAATAGTCTTGATGACCCACAAGTATAGGGGGTGTATCGTAGTATTTTCGAGGGAAGTGAAACCCAATTTATTGATTCGACACAAGGGGAGCCAAAGAATATTTAGAAGCCTTAACAACTGAGTTGTCAATTCAGCTGCACCTGGAAACAATCTTGCTCACAGCAGTTTATCAGTAGCAACAGTTTTGTAGTAGGAATAGTAAAGTAACAGCAGTAGTAAAGGCAAAGACAGTAGTAACAATTGCAGTAAACAGTAGGATTAAAGCGCGGTAGGCACAGGGATGGATGAACGGGCGTTGCATGGACAAGACAATTCACATGGCAATCAGAACATAGGGCAATTGCAGATAAATAAGATAAAGCATCCAAGTACTAAATAATCATAGGCATGTGTTCCATATATAGTCATACGTGCTCGCAATGAGAACTTGCAAAACATTTTTTGTCCTGCCAGCCCGTTTGTAGCGGGGCCTCAAGGGAACTACTAGAAATTAAGGTTCTCCTTTTAATAGAGCACCGGAGCAAAGTATTAACACTCCATGAACACATGTGATCCTCACATCAAAGCCATTCCCTCCGGTTATCCCGATTTGTGTCACTTCGGGGCCATTGGTTCTGGATAATAACAGTAGGATTCGAGTGCGGTAGGCATAGGGATGGATGGACGGGCGTTGCATGGACAAGACAATTCACATAGCAATCAGAACATAGGGCAATTGCAGATAAATAAGATAAAGCATCCAAGTACTAGATAATCCTAGGCATGTGTTCCATATATAGTCATACGTGCTTGCAATGAGAACTTGCACAACATCTTTTATCCTGCCAGCCTGTTTGCAGCGGGGCCTCAAGGAAACTACTGGCAATTAAGGTGCTCCTTTTAATAGAGCACCGGAGCAAAGCGTTAACACTCTGTGAACACATGTAATCCTCACATCAAAGTCATTCCCTCCGGTTATCCCGATTTTTGTCACTTCGGGGCCATTGGTTCCGGACAACAACATGTGTATACAACTTGCAGGTAAGACCATAAACAATACTATCATAATGAATCAATAACATGTTCAGATCTGAAATCATGGCACTCGGGCCCTAGTGACAAGCATTAAGCATAACAAGTCGCAACAAAGTCAAAAAGCACTAATAGAAGATACTAGGCACCATGCCCTAACAATGCAATGCCATTACAATGAACGATCTCATCCGATCCCTACCATCCCCATAGCCTACAGCAGGGGATTACTCACTCATAGATGGAGGAAACATGGATGGTCGATGGAGAAGAGATGGTGATGATGATGGCGATGATTTCCTCCAATTCCCCATCCCGACAGGGTGCCAGAACGGAGTTTCTGGTTCCGAATCGCAAAATCTGGTGGTGGCGGCTGAGCGGAACTCTTTCTGGAAAAACGTCGAACCCCCCTGGGTTTTTAGGTCAGGAGGCAACTTATAGGCGAAGAGGGAGGCCGAGGGGTGCCTGGGGCGGCCAGACCACCCCCTGGTGCGGCCAGGCCTAGTCTGCGTGGCCAGGTGGTGTGGCCGGGCCCCAGCCCCTCTACGTCTCGTATTCTGGCTCCTGGTGTCCCTCGGTGAAAAACTGACTTTGGCTTTTGTCCTGTCCAATTCCGTGAATATTCATTTTCTGACTTTCCTAGCACCAAAAACAGTAGTAAACAGGCAGCTGGCACTCTGGCTCTTGTTAATAGGTTAGTCCAACAAATCATATGAAAAGTACTCCAAAGTGTGGTCAAAACATAAGAAAGTAGATAAAACCAAGGACGGAACATCAACAATTATGGATACGTTTGCAACGTATCACTAATCAGATCGAGGTAATCAAATTAAGCAGCAAGCTCGGCAAGTTTGGAGCCACCAAGCACTTTGAGCCTCTAAACACCACCTTGAAAATAGACCGGTCAGATCTCAGAAAACTGGACAGAAATCACCTCTACTTCTTCTTGCTCTCTTCTCACTAGGTTGTGGTGTTCTTGTGTGTTCTCTCACCCTCTCACACATCTGCCACGATATATTGCTTGGCCATCTCTCACACTCACTGATGGAGTCACAACCACCAAGGGTGGTTGGAGTTTTATTTTCTACTCCTTTCCCAAGGAGCACCTTAGCCGTTGGATACGAACATCGATCAACAGTTGAAACATGTTGGACTTTCACGGGGGCTGATGTTGGGCTTCCAACACACCTCCATGTGGAGGGACATGACCCAACATGAAAAGAATATAAAATAGGACCATAAATACCCATACAAAGGGTGCAAAATAAAGGAGATAAATATGGTTGTCACCGCCTGAGTTCTAAGAAGTTAAACTATTGTTTCTTGATGTTCCAAATTTAGTGGCTCATATATAAATATATGAATCCAAGCAATGCCTAATAGCTTCTTTGCATAATAAACATCATCAAATGCATGCTCAAATGGACAAGTATACTAGGTTATGACAACTTTATTACAACATATATAATACATTCTCAGACCAAATCACCTGGTCCACCATAGTATACATGCAAGCCATGGTTATCAACTCTGTAACCATCAACTGTATATTTCGATAAAACACTGCTGCCAGGATGTGCTTTATTGTTATTTGGAGTAACTAGCTTATTGTTCTCATCTACAATTTGGATATTTTTCATAAAAGCTGCTTTTTTATATCCTTCGGAAGCAAAATGTCCACTACCCATTTGTGGAGAGTCTAACGATGCTGTTGGGCCTTGAACATATCCGCCCCAGTATGCACGGTGACCTCTCTCTTTAAGATAAGTGAATAATGAACTTGGCCAATATCCAATTGGTGTAACCATATGCCACCCACCAATTCTTAGTCTTTGGATCCTAAAAGAATCAAGATGGTAGGTAAATGCTTGCTCAACACGTGACATGAATTCACTATTAGATACACATGGAAATTATTAATTGTAGCTAATTGGTAAGTTCATTCAAAGTCATGCTCTTGACGATTTCATAATCATGTGTCAAAAGATAGCATGATGGTGTGATATGATAGGAAGCAAAATAACTTGCGATTATCTTAATTATGGCAAGTGATATCATACTTAACTTCCAAACATGTTAAGGAACTGAAGTAAGTCAATTAAATATCATTTTGCACATACATTAGCTAGTACATACTGCCTCAATTTCGAACTACCCTTATTTTATAAGTCAAACTTTGTGATTTGAACCAAGTAAATATAAAGACTTCAAGAACATAATACAAATTCAATATTGAACCATCTTGAAATTACCGCTAAGAATATATTGTATGCATTTAGTATAGTTTGTCAAACTTTGATATTTTTCCAATAGACTTGAAAGAACATTACATAGTTTCACTTTATTCAAAAATAAAACACACAGTAATATGGAATGTGGGGAGAATATAAGTAAATATAATTTTAGGAAAAAATATAATACCTTGAAAATGAGGACATTTATTACATATTGTGGGCCATTATAGATAGAAACAGGACGTATTCTTCCTCCAAGACCAACATTGTGGTTAACTTGCACGAAACCAGGACATTTGTGATTCTCACATGTTTCATTTAGTGCGCCAAGTTGCTATTACACAATTTATTTCAAATGTTAGTAAAATAATATTTGAAACTAAAAAATTCTCAATATAAATATGTGTAGTTCAAAACATAATATGTATCCAACAAAATATAAGAGATTACCCAGCCAACATAGAACCTGGTAAAGCTATCACCACTTGAGCTTAGAGATACCGCAGAACCAACACCTATCCCATCTGCAAGACCAACTTGTGGTCCCCTGTTGATTTGTATCCATGATGCACTATCATCCTTATTGTTTTTCTTGACTCTTGGCTCATGAATACTTATAGTAGCTCTTGTTCCATATATATCATCCCAGTAATATCTGATTCCTGCCATCTAAAAACTAAAGCCTTAGTATCGGGAGAAGAAAAAGATAATATTAAATACATATAGATAAGAATAGTTGGTATATCATATATTATATTAAAAGAATACAATTTAATGTGACCAATTGATATATTGATACAAATACAGAACAAATCCTTCACGAGTATATGTTAATTGCTAAATAAAATAAATTTCCTTCACATACCATTGCAAAAAAAATCATACATACTATCTCTAGTTAGAAGTTTAGTGTTAAATTCTAGTGCAATATTAAATATTATATAATCAATCCTGTAAATTAAGTGGAACTTCACATTCTATAAGGTTGTGTTCTATTGCATGTAGGATGGCTGGCATCTCATACCAACACTGAGTCTTTGCTATTTTCTAGTGTTGTTTTGCATGCATGAGGTCTCGACCAGGCTCTCTAGATGCAAAAAAGGCTCCAAAATACTACATATGAAGAAACCCAAAATTAGACTGTTTTTCAGGCTGGACCTACATATGACATCAAATAGTGAAGATTTCGTCATTTTTGTGGATCAGATCACCTATCAAAGCTCATGCGGAACATATTAAAAACAACACAACAAATCCATCCAACCTAACACTCCAACAACCACAATGCTAACAACCAAAATACTAGCCTTTTATGTTTTTAATATGTTTGGCATGTCATGTGCGTGTGTAGCCCCAGCAGTTATGGCTGAGGGACTGATGTAGGAAACCAAACTCCTAATTTTATATTTCATAGATCTTAATTTTGCATTTAATGCACTTTCTACAAGTAGTGCACTTACTCTACACTTTTTTCCATCTTATACCGCTCATTGGGAGGTTAGATGTTAGCATCCAAATATGAGTGCACTCCAATCCATCCTTGCAATTTAATATTATTATTAATAAAGTTTGTAGTGGTTTTCTAATCACTAAGTTATAATTATAAATGCGCAATTGTCCAAGACAATTAATGTAATCAAACGATGATAACAAGAACATTCAAAATTATGCAAAATACTGACCTCTTGTTGAGTACCCTCACTAATAACTTCTTCAATATTGTGTGCAACTATTTGGTTCCTTCTACTATTCCGTAGTATTGGAACAGTTCGTATTGGGCAAGGAACAATACATGGCTGCACTTCTGAGAAGGTATGTTGCAACCCAGATTTAATATCCAGTCTAGCGGGAAAAGAACTTGGTTCCATCTATTTGACAAGCAAAACTTGGTCAACTTATAATAAATTATTGCCAATGCACAACGATGAGTAGTATATTTGTATGTCATATGTGTAGATATAGATTTAGCTTTATTTTCTGAAAGTCCAAACCAACCTAGAATTTTCAATCCGTTTTGTGGATTGACTTATGTTGTTGCCATGGTGCTTGAACTCTTGTTTTCTTGAATTTTGAAAACATATAAATCATTGAAATTCTAGCTATCTAGTACATGTGCATACATATATATGGAATAATTTATTTCTTTGAAAGGAATATGTGGTGTAATTTAGTTCATTAGTATTTAATTAGAATGTAAAGATATATATATATATATACAAATTATATATTCATGAAATAAAAAGGGAATAAAATAAGACAAGCCATGACACATTATAACTCAACTCATTATGTTATATTTCCATAATATGTAAATACCCAACATTTATGTATTTTAGAAAAATACCGATTCATTAATGTACTCAACCGTAAATTGCCATTAAATTGTGGAAAACTATAAACATAAATCATATACTTATCAAATTAACTTACCTGTATTTTGTGGTCTTTCAACAATGGGTGGTTGAAAGCTGGTTGTAGATCCATGTCGATGCAGTCATAGGCATCTCCATCTTCCATCTGCTTTGATGCTTCCTCTACTATTAGGTACCAAAAGGTATTAATATAGAAATATAAAATAAGATGAACATTAGTTCTCACCTGGATAGTATTATTAGCTTGTTGATATGAGAAGATATGGCTAGTATTTTCCCTTTCTTTAATAGATCTTAAGTCATTTCCATTGGTGATTATAAAAAGATATGACAGAAGGGTAACTCTAATAGTTTTCCCTCCTTTCATTGTAGATACCTGGAATGGTCAATTTCTAATGTCCAGATATATGTAGGCTTTGGATCCTATCATTCAATATGAGATATTGAGCTACCATTGATGGTGTAAGAATCTAATTTGTTCGATGTGTATAAATGCCTATCATTGAATTGCAAAAGATATGATACGTATAACATTGTCTTCTTTTCATTATATTAATACCAAGAAATTAATGTCATATAAAATATATCATGTATTTAATGAAGAGGAAAATCTTGCACAAATTTCAAAGGAAAATATTTTCATTGATTGATTTACTTTCATCCTACTTCCATTACTCCCAAATATATACATTGTCATCTTCACATTATATTAATTTCGAGCAATTAATATCATATACAATATATACTATATTTAATGTATATGAAAATCTTACACTAATTGCAAAGGAAATGTTATTTTAGTTCTTTGCTTTGCTTTTACTCTACTTCCATTATTACCAAATATTTGTCATTAAATCTTTCCAAAAAAACAAAATAGAAACCAGTAGAAGGAAACGTGTGCTTCGATGCGCCATAGGATCCTTCGTTTTCTTGATAGTGGGACGATAGAAGCAACGTTAATTCCACTTTTGGGGTGTGTGACAACCAACCATGCAAATACATAAAGTTTCAACAATATGACTAGTAGTATAGAAAAATTCGGTGTGAACCAACATAATAGATCCCCTAATCATGCTACATGAAAATTGACAACAAAATCACACTGCTACACAAAACTCCTCTGGCTACAAATTTATATAAGATGTTTTCATGGAACTAAAGTGAGCAACTGACGACCCACAAGTATAGGGGGTGTATCGCAGTATTTTCGATAAGTAAGAGTGTCGAACCCAACGAGGAGCAGAAGGTGCTGGCGAGTGGCTAGGAGCAGGAATTCTCTGTAAATACTTAGCAAACAGATTTTTAGGGGTATGTGATAATGAAGGTAAATAAAGTACGAGTAAATAAAAGACAATAAGAATAAATGCAGCAAGTGGCCCAATCCTTTCTTTAGCAAAGGACAAGCCGGTTGTATTACTTAAGATGACCAAACGATCTCGAGGACACAGGGGAATATCGTCAAGTGCTTTCGCTTCATGTAGTTGATTAATCTTCTTTAGTTTGCTAATTGTTGTGTGGGTGAACCTGTGCTAATGTACCGACCTTCCTAGGACTAATACATACTTGTGATTATACCCCTTGCAAGCATCCGCAAGTACAAGAAAGTAATTAAGGTAGAAACCTAACCACGGCTTTAAACTCTAAGACCCTGACATCCCTTGTTAAAAGGTTTCCTAACGGGGGTTCAGGTTTTTGTCACTCTGGCAACCCCTACGATTAGTAGGAAAATACACAATGCATTCCTCTAGGCCCATATAGGTGAAGTGTCCTATAGTCGACGTTCACATGACACCACTAGAAGATGTACACCACAACTTAAATATCAAACCATTGAATCTTTCTCAACACAATTCCACTACTAACAACATGACTTCTCCCATGTCCTCAAGAACTAAACGAACTACTCATAAGACATCATATGGATCACGATCAGAGATGAAATAATGATGTGTAACAATCTGAACATAAACGATAATTCAATGGTTCACTCAATAACATCAACTACAAAGAGTAATCAACACCGGGAAAGTTTCCCCTAAGAACTATGCAAGATTCAACCCAATTGTTACATCGGTATGAAGTGGAGATGATGGTGGTGATGGAGATGATGATGGTGATCCCAATGAAGTCCAGCTTGATGGTGGTGTTGATGGCGACGATCTCCCCTCTCCGGGAAGGAATTCCCCCAGAAGAATTATGTCTGCCTAAGAGATCTTTCTCTCTCGGTGTTTTCCGCCCCGCAGAGGCAGCGGAATCTTTCTGTGGTCGCCCCCGAGTCTTAGGGTTTCAGGAGGATAATATACGCCAGAGAGGAGAGCCATGAGTGGACCAGGGCGGCCACACCACCTGGTGGCGTGGCCTGGGGTTGCCCGCACTAGGGGTTGGTGTGGGCCCCCTGTGGCCCATCTCCACTTCCCCTTCTGGCAATCTTCGTCTTCTGCAAAAATAGGATTTTCCATGTATTTTCCCGGATTTTCTGATCTTCACGAATTTCGCCTCCAAACATCACCTTTTGCATCAGAATCCTGACTGTAGCGGTCCATGCTCCAAAGGTCATCAACCATGAAAAAATAGATGAAGTTACATAAGTATCATATCTTAATATGAAATATATCAATGAATAATAGTAAATTATGATATAGAATAGTGATGCAAAATGGACGTATCAACTCCCCCAAGCTTAGACTTCGCTTGTCCCCAAGCGAAACTGAGCTCAATAAACATGACCTCAGGTTTATGGAGTGAAGAGTCGATAAAAGAATACCGACAAGAAGCATCACATTCATCAATACATAGATCATAATAGAATACAACTCACTATTATATAACTTAACTTGCAATAAGTAAAGAAAACACAATAAAGATGCATAAAGTAAATCATAATTGGTAATGGCAAACTTATCTCTTGCTTGAAGAATAGTTGACAATTTGTAGGTGTTCACAAATAACTGGTTTTCAATGATAGCTTTCAATGTAGTAATCACCAAGATAAGAGCAATGTGCAAAACAAGGAACATAAGAAACATGATTGAATAAATCATCATACAAATGAATGAAGCACAACAACTCAAAATACTTGCTGAGATAGAAGGGAATAGGTTTACCGACTCAACTAAAAAGGAAAAGAAAGGCCCTTCGTAGAGGGAATCAGGGATTTTAGGTTTCATAAAGAGCTTCCAAAAATTATGGTACTTATTAGCTTTCAGCTCTCATTGCCCCTATCATAGGCATCTTTAGGTGATTAAGGTTAAAGTGATCAAATATGAGGATATGCTTGACAAGTTGCAAGTTGAAAATCTCATGTCCCTTGAATACGAGGGTCGCTCCTCATGCTACTGAAGTTTAGTTACCGGTAAGTTCTTGTCATAGTAAGTATTTGTGTATCATAGAGAACCGCCAACGGGGTACCCCTTTCCCGATGATACGGAAGAATCCCCATATCAAAATGACAAGGCAAGCAGACAACGAGCATCTCAGCAATCTTCTTATTTACCATGGGAATATGGTGCTTTTTTCTCTATTTCCTCTTTTCTCCTATTTTTTTTATTTTTTTATTTTTCTCTTTTTCTCAATCTCTATCTCCTTTTTATAAGAAGAATGCTTCATAGATGCTCATTATGGTTACGCTGCAGGTTTCCACCATGACAGCATGGATTAGACCAGCGACCCAGGCGTTTCTCTAACACACATACATAACTCCATGGACTTACAAGCTCCCCTTTCATTTCACACCGACGACATCCATAGACAAAAGAGCATGATATCAACTAGGTACAAAGTACCAGTACAATGTTGAAAGCGTTCCCCATGACAACATGGTTCTGCTAATTCACAACTTACAAAGCGCAAGCATATACGCAACATAGATGGGCACAATGGTTCAAGTTTATTAAGTGCAAGAAAGTAAAGTGTGCCCTCAAGTTCGTGAGAGCTTTAATCACTAATTTTCACATAACAAGTTTAATTCGGAAGGTTGATAAAAACATGAATTTACTTGGAATAGCAATAGTGCTAGTAGGAGGTATGGTGGACACAAATGGCATAGGTTTTGGTTTAAGGAATGGATGCACGAGAAGTATTCCCTCTCTGTACAGGTTTTTGGCTAGCAAGGCTAGGTAGCAAGCATAAGAATTGAAGGAAACAAACAAACATACAAGTGATAAAAACAAACATGCAATCTTCCTTGGAAGCACAAAAGATCTTAACTAGAGAATACTAAACTTATGAGCAAATCAAGAAACAAAGATGATGAAATTATATTTCTTTAAGAGTACTTTTATCTTTTTCATTCAATTCTCAAAATAGTATTGCTACTGACCGAGCCAGGTTTGCCAAAACCATCTAAATTAACTCAATGATCACAAAGCGATACCAATACTAACAACAAGATCAATCATATAACCATGAATTGAAAACTAATATAAGATATGCAAAAGAGTAAGTGATATAACTTCTCATTAATATTCCATAATGGCAACTCACACCAAAGGATACATATCTAATGAGAGAGGGGACACTTCCATAATGCAAACCATCCTACATAATAACTTCTCTATTCATGATATGACTCTACTAACAAGGTAAAAAGATAGAAGATAGTGATGTGATACCGCGGCACTCCCCAAAGCTTGGAACAAACCAAGGGGATGCCAAAACCTGATGACGAATTAATCCTTTGGTGGTGGTGGTATTCTCTCGATGAGCTTTTTGATTAGTTTCCCCAAGTCCTCAATCTCGAAGGTGAGAGTATGAATCAACTCCAAGTTGTGCTCGATGTGGTGCATGATCATGTCAAGTTGTGAATCCCAGCTCTTGCGGTTCTTTCCCCACTCTTCCTCCTTGAAGTCTTCTTTTCCTGCATGGCTAGAACAAGGCAAATCCCAAATGGAGGGTAATTTCTACTTGGGCATATTCTGGTATTGATGCTCATGGATAAGGGTACGGAAGGGATTCTTGGTGCATGGAGGAAGTGACCGTGGAGCCAAACAGTGATGCGGAGGATTCCCTCTAGTTGACATCCGTGCAGTCCTTTTGACCTTGGCAGGGTTCGTCAACACTCCAATGCTTGCAATGGCAGTGCCAGTGTGCGGATGTTGACTTTGCTTTGCCTCCTCTTCATCTTCACTCTTGATCTCCTCCTCATGTCCGGGGTCTTGGATATCTTCCTCCATAGGCTTCTTTCCTTTATCCTTGGCGGACACCATTGTGCTTCTAAACTTCCAAGAATAGTTCCTGGCAGAAACAGATCGAAACGAAAACACGACGATAACACGCTATACGAACCTCGTGGGATCCGGGGGATTAAATATTACAAAGTTTTACAACAAAAGGAAGGTACTGGGAGAAAACGGGTCAGAGACGGAATCCGGGGTGTCCACACCACCTGGTGGCGCGGCCAGGGGTGGGCCCGCTCCACAGGGTGGTGTGAGCCACCCAGGCTCCGTTTCCGTCCCTCTTTCACTTCATTGCTTCCCTTGTTGGATAAAAACTGCAAAAATATAACTGGACAGAATTTTCGCGGAACTTTTCTTACCAGAACTGTTACCTATTTGAAAACGGACTCAGCATGTATCTGAAATTGGTCTTTAATAAATTTTTCCAGAGTTACCACTTGAATAGAATCAATATATTCATCTCCATACACTTATTACTTGAGTCATGAAACCTTCCACTTTCTTATTATGCCATTTTCTCCTCTAACCTGGAAATTTCTTTCACGCAAAACTTCACACAGTTCTCATTAGCAACATTAGTATTAAGCGAGGCAATAACCCTTTTAAGTACAATTTCGACTGAAATCCATCAAAACATAAGCTACTATAGCAACTCCTTCCAAAAACCCAAAAAGAATTCAAAAAGGAAATCAATATAAGAAGCAAATGCAAGAGTGGCAAAAATCTGTCAAAACAGACAAGAAGGTAAAGATCTAATTTTTTGAAAATCTTCGGTTGCTCAAATCAAAACGTGCAAAACTAACGAAAGTTAAATAACAACCTGGGGCAGAAGCAAAAACAATTACAGCTCAAACCGACATACAGAGATCTCTCACGAATGTTTACGGTGAAGCACAAAAATCTGTTTCGGGACAGCAACTTCCCCAAATCTTACTTCTCTCTCATTAGAGGTTGATCTTGACACAAAACCAAACAAAAAGGATAAGGAGAGGTTATTACCGAAGTAATAACTTCCAAGTCTCAAATAAACGAAAACAAACTGAAAGCACAAATATATTGGGTTGTCTCCCAAAAAGCTCTTTCTTTATAGCCATTAAGATGGGCATGATAATTTCAATGATGCTCGCATAAGATATGAATTGAAGTGAAAAAGAGCATTAAGAAGCAAAAATACACATGTTTAAGTCTAACCCGCTCTCTATGCAAGGGAACTTTGTAAACATACAAGTTGTTGAAATCAGAAACTGTAAGCATAAGAAGGCAAAACAAGTGCAACATAAAGACTTTAAGCATAAAACAAGGAAACTTAATATTATTGAGATGCATTAGAACAGTCTTTCCTCTCTCATAATAACTTTCAGTATCATGCATAAATTTAATGATATATCTATCACAAGAACCATTGTAGCAATGATCACTTATCCTAACAGAAAACACCGGGACACTAGCTCTCATAACACTACTTTGTGAAACAATATTAGAGGTATCCTTACAAAGGATAGTGTGTCCTTCTTCTACATATTTAGTGATAAAGTCTTTCACATTTTCTATTATAGGTCCATCATCCATTTGTTTATCAAGTTCAACAGCTCTATTTATACTTTCATTAACCATACTAGCTATCATAGAATGTTCCTTTATCTTAACTGGGAAAGGTATTTTCTCAATGTGTGGTTCAGGTAAAACATGATTAGCAGTATAAACTTCAGTATTTCTTGTAGGAACACTACTAACAATGTCTTTATAAGGTGCATGATACTTATTCCACTTCTTTTTAGGAACTTCAATATAGGAAGCAAAAGCCTAAAAATAGGTTGCAATAGCTTGAGAGTCTAGACCATAAGCATTTTTATTATTTTGAAAGTCATCAGTTCCCATAAAAGATTCAATGCATTCCTAATCATAATTTATACCCGACTTTCTTCCTTTGTCATTCTCCCATGCTTTAACATTGTCTTGATTACGGTCTAGAAGATTCCAGTTAGCTTCTTCTTCCATGCGAGTGAATGATCCGGCACAAGAAGCATTCAATAAATCTTTATCATGAAGAGAAAGCCTTGCATAAAAGTTATTGATAATAATATTGTTAGGGAGCTCATGAATGGGTCATTTGAGCATTAGTAACTTCAATCTCCCCCAAGCTTGAGATGTACTCTCTCCATCAAGAGGCCAAAAGGTGTATATTTGATTCCGATCTTTATGAATCTCACTAGGAGGATAAAACTTTGAATAAAAGAGAGGCACTATTTCCTCCCATTCAAGAGCTTGACCATTCTTCAGCAGCTTATACCATTCTTCAGCTATTCCTTTTAGTGATAATGAGAATAACTTCTTCTTGACTTGATCTGTTGTAATACCTGTGCACTTGAATAACCCGCATAATTCATGTATAAAGAGCAAATGATCAACGGGATGGACAGTTCCAGCTCCAACATAATAGTTATCGATAACACGATCAATAATTCTGGTAGGTATTTTAAAAGTATCATTCTCAGCTAGTGGTGGTTCATCTACTACCTTAGAAGTGGTAGTAGCATTACGAAATAAGAAACTCAGCGAATTATCAATAATGAAAATAAATAAACTAACAGAAATAAACAATACTCACAGTAGAAATTTTCTTTACCAGTTCCACTCTCCAATAGCGCTTCACTCCCCGGCAACGGCGCCAAAAATAGTCTTGATGACCCACAAGTATAGGGGGTGTATCGCAGTATTTTCGATAAGTAAGAGTGTCGAACCCAACGAGGAGCAGAAGGTGCTGGCGAGTGGCTAGGAGAAGGAATTCTCTGTAAATACTTAGCAAATGAATTTTTAGGGTTTTTTGATAATGCAGGTAAATAAAGTACGAGTATGTAAAAGACAATAAGAATAAATGCAGCAAGTGGCCCAATCCTTTCTTTAGCAAAGGACAAGCCTGTTGTATTCCTTAAGATGACCAAACGTTCTCGAGGACACACGGGGATATCGTCAAGTGCTTTCGCTTCATGTAGTTGATTAATCTTCTTAAGTTTGCTAAGTGTTGTGTGGGTGAACCTGTGCTAATGTACCGACCTTCCTAGGACTAATACATACTTGTGATTATATCCCTTGCAAGCATCCGCAAGTACAAGAAAGTAATTAAGGTAGAAACCTAACCACAACTGTAAACTCTAAGACCCTGACGTCCCTTGTGCAAAGGTTTCCTAACGGGGGTTCAGGTTTCTGTCACTCCGGCAACCCCTATGATTAGTAGGCAAATACACAATGCATTCCCCTAGGCCCATATAGGTGAAGTGTCATGTAGTCGACGTTGACATGACACCACTAGAAGAAGTACACCCCAACTTAAATATCAAACCATTGAATCTTTCTCAACACGATTCCACTACTAACAACATGACTTCTCCCATGTCCTCAAGAACTAAACAAACTACTCACAAGACATCATATGGATCATGATCAGAGATGAAATAATGATGTGTAACAATCTGAACATAAACGATAATTCAATGGTTCACTCAATAGCATCAACTACAAAGAGTAATCAACATCGGGAAAGTTTCCCCCTACGAACTATGCAAGATTCAATCCAATTGTTACAACGGTATGGAGTGGAGATGATGGTGGTGATGGAGATGATGATGATGATCCCGATGAAGTCCAGCTTGATGGTGGTGTTGATGGTGACGATCTTCCCTCTCCGGGAAGGAATTCCCCTGGCATAATTCTGTCTACCGGAGAGATCTTTCTCTCTCGGTGTTTTCTGCCCCGTAGAGGCGGCGGAATCTATCTGTGGTCGCCCCCCGAGTGTTAGGGTTTTGGAAGGATAATATACGCCAGAGGGGAGAGCCAGGAGTGGACCAGGGCGGCCACACCACCTGGTGGCCAGGCCTAGGGTGGCCTGCGCCAGGGGGTGGTGTCGGCCCCCTGTGGCCCATCTCCACTTCCCCTTCTGGCAATCTTCGTCTTCTGGAAAAATAGGATTTTCCATGTATTTTCCCGGATTTTCTGATCTTCGCGAATTTTGCCTCCAAACAGCACCTTTTCCATCAGAATCCTGACTGCAGCGGTCCATGCTCCAAAAGTCATCAACCATGCAAAAACAGATGAAATTACATTAGTATCATCTCTTAATATGAAATATACCAATGAATAATAGTAAATTATGATATAGAATAGTGATGCAAAATGGACGTATCAGCAACCTCTTGAGTTGTATTTATACATGCAAGATCTACTTCAGTATACTATAGCAACAATATAGACCAACTGATAAATCTAGCCATCTTTGAGTTCTTTAAAAAAATCTCATAGTTCAAACTCATTCTCGCTAACTCATTTGTAAATATTCTAATTTCCCCATGTCATTGCAACAATGCTTGGTCACATCACTAGACCTTCAATTAAGATGGATTTGCACATACTTATAGTGGAATATGCAAATCCTATTCATGTCCTGGTTGTAGAAACATTGGGCCCAACTCCTTTATTTATGAACACTTGAAAAAAGTATTCCAATGAAGAAAGGGAACAATCGTCTAAGAGGTTAGGTGACCTTAAGGTTGGTTTTAGCGGATAAACTAAAAAGGAACGCTATAATGCCATGCTCAAGATAGGTTCAAGACTAATTCTTGGATCATGTGGTCTAGAGTTCCCCTTGAAAGAATAATGTGTGATAACATCATAAAAACAACTGAAGAATCACACATCAAGATATATTTTTCCATAGAGGGATCAATCACTTCGCGACATTAAGGAGGAGGAAGAACCACTGAAGCTCATTGTCTTGCAAAGTCTAGATGTGATCTTTGAAGAATCGCTCTGATACCATCAAAGAAAATATGGAGTCCCTCATTACCCAACAGGGCCAACGTTACTTACATAAATAAGGACCGTGAGGTCGGTTACAGGTTACAGAAGTTTATGTACAACATGTACATGGATACATACACACAGATACAACTAGAGGTACAATATCTTTAAGAAACTACACTAACATGGATATAGCTCAGTGGACAAACACTACAAGAATATGGACGATCTGTGAGGTTTTTAATATGACACAACCTAAAAACATCGCGGATTCCTGACGTTCTAGAAAGTTTTGTCACAACAAGCTCCAAGTCCCTCCAGCCTGGTTATCCATGACGTTCCTTGTTTTTGTTGTGGAAAATTTGTCACAGATTTCATCCCAGGCCCTGAAGCCCAGTTTGCCATTTCGTCTGGTGCCAAATTCGTCGTGAATTTCGTCACGACACATGTTCGACTCTTTTTTTCCATCGACCGTCTCCTCCGTGCTTCAACCCCACATGTCAGCTCGGTGTCGACGGTACGTACATAGTGTATCTCACAGTATTGATGGGTTTGACGCTGCTTCGTGACGTTTTCCTCTGGCCCCAACTATTAGTGAGTTTGATAGAAATTAAATAATAGAAAAGCATTTTGTACAGGTAGATGGAATCGAACCGTCAACCAATCTTTTGCAGAACTAACTTGCAACCAATGCATCTGTCCATTGGTTTTGTGCTGATCTACAACCTTATTCTCTATATTACACACCAGCTCTCAATCACAGGAAATGAAGTAATTCGAAAATAGACAATCAGTACAGTATATATGTATCGACGTGGTTGATACATATTGTACATTTCACACAACTATAAAAAAGAGAACAAAACATATTTGTATATCATCATTTACGAGTACGTAGAAAAGCAACAACATGAACGCAATCAACCAAATATATACATAGCATATGGAGATAATATTACTTAGTATATAGAGCACCAGGTTGACAACAAGTTCCTTACCACTATAAGTTCACTGACAACATATTACATTAATGATTCATCCAACACCAGCATAAACAAGCAGATACTTTTTGGCCTCACTATAGAACATTAACACAACCCATGAAGCCATGTAGCCCCTCATTTAAAAAGGTGAAGATGCACACATTCCCCTCCGTTATTCCAGCGAGTTCGAGAATATTAGACCAGCCTCTTGTCATCTGGGCAGCATCATTGATGCCTTGGAAGAGGCTAACATGCTCAAAAGTGGTCTTGTAGGAGCATGCAAGGGGTAACACCTTTGGGAGATAGCGGTTGAGGTGTGCACGGCTGTAGCTAGCTGAAAAGTAATGTAGGAGAAGAATAATATTAGTTGTTGGCTAGAGTTCACTGTGCATAATAAAATTTAAATATTGAAATGTCAAATTTTAACCATCTTGGCCTTCCCACGGATGACATTTGACTTGTTCATATTGCACACATAGTATGATATAGATGGCTTGTGTCGTTTAACTATCACTTTGTGGGAAGCAACTTGGTCAGAAGTCAATTCCAAATTGTATCCAACCACGCAGTGCACATCAAATTCCTTAACCCTAATCATACTTGGACCTAGAAAGAAAATATTAGAAAGTAATAATCTGTATCTACATATAAATGTAGAAAAACATGTATATAATGCCACACCTCTAAAAATAAGGATCCTCGGTTTCTCGACTACTCTAAATCTTTTCATATAAGCTTTAACTCTTCGCCTTGCTATCTTAGCTTTCATCTTGCGAAAAACTACAGTAGCAGGTTTCTTCACATCATCATCAGATGAGACATTGATGACGACAGCATCCTTCGTAGCCTAAATTAGACATTGCACTAATTAGAATGTTTAGTTTTTATGCCATATACAGTAGTAGTGCCAGTAGCATCAATTTTAGAACCTGCTCATGTATCTCCCTGGCCTTCATCGTACCTGCCCCAAAGAATAAATACAAGAATTAAGTTAGAATACAATTCTAATTAGTGAATTATTACGAGAATCAAATTCATTGAGTAAACTAAAGGGCGCTTCTAGTGAACTAGATTGAGCCTTTGTCGTAAGCAGCAATAGCGACACGAGGAGAACTAGATTGTGAGTACATACACGATGTCATAGAACAAGGAGGCGACGTATCAAACTAGAACTAATTGAACAGCAACATCGACGCGGTGTCCTAGAACAAGGAGGCGATGCGTCGAACTAGAACAAGGAGGTGACCACTTCGCCAGCCGGTTAACGAAGAGTTGACGCGATGAAAGGGCACTATGTTGAGGAGAACTTACATGTCAGTTTGTAGCCTCCGCTGCCACCGTCGTTGCCAGGATTTGGTTGTCGGCAGGGATGGGAGAGGGTTTTCTCTAGCTAGGATTTGGGGGAAGTGGTGTGGGATTTGGGAGTGGCATGGAGGGGAGAGGGTATTTTTCTAGAAGCTCTGACAGGTGGGTCCCATGCATGAGCGATTTTAATTCACACTGGCATCGTCTAGTAGGCTGACGAATGGGTCCCACGCGGACTGAATAACATCACAATTTTTCTACCATAAAAAGAGCTTTTGTTCAGCCAAGTTTGACAGACAGAATAACAACATAATGTTTTGGCTAATTTTCCCAATGAATAACTATTAATTCCATGAACTAAAGGACAATCATATTGATCAGTTCAAAGGCATGCACAGAACCATTAGTTCAACACAAAGCATGCAACACAGGCATGCACACAACGATTAGTTCAAGCATGCACCACAAAGCATGCACACGCGATCATTAGTTCAACACAAGCATGCACACATCCATCAGTTCAAGCATGCAACACAAATCATCCAACACTCCACCACCATAAGCTGGAACTACTCTTTGTCTATATCATCTTGTACTTCATCTTCTTTGTCACTGTAGTACTCCTCAATGGTGTCATCTACTTCAGGATCTGTCAACTTCCTCCTCTTGAACAGCTTTACCTCTGATACGATCGAACACTGATGCATTTATGATGCGGTCTCCATTGACAGAGGGTCAATGTTTCCTGAAAGGCACAACCTCAGATACAGTCTCATTGTTAGAGCCTACAAATTGTTGGTATGCTACATCAGTATGCACCTCCTCCTCCTCCTCCTCCTCTCATTCGGCAACATCAAACTTATGTCTTTGAACTATTTGTTGAACCAGTTTTTGCCCTTGGCTGTGTCTCGCACGTAGAAGACTTTTGTAACCTGGGTTGCCAAGATGTAATTGTCATCTTTTTACAAAAAATTGGTATTGTTGACACTCCGGAAGAGTTTATCATACACCATCTTTGTATCCTTGCGGCCCTCAATCTAATACCAATCACAGTGGAATAACATAACTAATCATTGGTGTTCCAAATTAGAGCTAAAATATAGCACCTTGATATCCTTGAGGACACCATAAAAATGGATATCCTTCTCCAAGTGAAAACCTTCAGTCATTACTCCACTGTTTTATGTTTTCTTGCCCTTCTCACGATCAGCGGTGAGGAACCAAACACCATCCACAATACAAGATGAATATGTTCTTACTCGGAAGTCTAGGACACACGCCAATGCAAAAAGATCTTCATCCACAGCTTCTGGATTCCCCTGTCGCTTTTTCATGATCTGTATGTACCGCAGCAGAAATACAATATGGTCAAATCATGCATTGAAATGCTATATATGAAGGACAGAGATAAATACAAAAGGAAACTAACATGGTCCTTGAACCATCTTTGAAATACCTGGTCATGTCTTCTTTCCACATTGGGCATCCCATCGTGCACCAGCTGTTCTTGGTGAAGACTACAATCCAGATTGTAACTTGGAATTAAAATATTTAGGTGTATGTCAATATTGGATTCATAAGTATGGGAGATCAGAACATACATGATATATGGCTGAACCTCTCCGCAGTTGTTTAGTACATACCAAGTCATCTTGTGTAGCTCCTGTTGGAGAGTCAAATCAGTATCATCGCTTCTTCCATAGCAGGTGACATGGATTCCTCCAATCAAATTCACACCATGGCCAAACACATCACAAGCTAATTCATGTTGGTCACCTACATTTCTCGTTGGTCGATTAAATGTTGTCACAATATCATCAAGGTATCTAGAGAAAAAATTCACGCACTCAACAGCAATGTAGGCCTCTACCACTAAACCTTCTGGACGTGACATGTTCCTAACATATCTCTTCAGAGTACACAACAACCTCTCTATTGGATACATCCACCCATAGTTCACAGGGCCTCGGAGCATTGCCTCATCAGGTAAATGCACAGTCAGGTGGACCATGACATCAAAAAATGTCGATGGAAAGATGTGTTCAAGTTTTCACATAATTACTGGGATTTCATCTTTGAGCCTTTCGAACACCGACGGTTTCGAATTTTTCCTGCACAATTGCCAAAAAAATCTTCCCAGCTCTCCAAGTGTCGTGTAGATCTCGGGATGCCAATACCCTCACATGCCAGTAGAAAATATTCCCTGCAACTGGCTGTGGTAGTCATGGGTTTTAAGTCCCGTGATCTTGCATGTAGGAACGCTGACACATTTGTCCATGTTTGAACAAAACCCATCAGGAAAAGTGCAGTCCCACAGATATTGACAGAAACCCATCTTCTGCTCCTTATTCAGGTAATACGGTGCATATGGACAGAGAAGGTCTTTCTCTATGTCTATGGGTTGCACCTGTAGATCTCTCCTAATGCCTACGGATTCACAATCATACCTAGCCTTCAAGGTGTCCTTATTCTTCCCGTCAAGTTCAAGTAGTGTGCCAATCAAGTTGTCGTAGATGTTTTTCTAGAAGTGCATCACGTCGAGATTGTGCCGAAGTTTCAATGATGCCCAGTAAGGCAAGTCCCAAAAACCATGCCGCCGGTTCCAAATCGGTGAAGGATCTATTTGCTTCCTCTTTTTGCTCCTAGGATCACATCTGGCTCCTAGTTTAAGATGCCTAACCTTCTCCAGCTCATCTTGTAACTCAACTTCTGTAAATTTGTCAGGTTTCGAGTGGTCATCATGAATGCCGGCAAGCTCCATGTCTCACCGCAAGCGGTGGCGCTTCGGGAGGAAACGATGGTGCCCAATGTAGCATATTTTCCTCTTTATGGATTTGGATAGAGGATTTTTGTCACAATGCAGGCATGCATAATATCCTTTTGTTGTACGCCCAGACATAGTGCTACAAGCTCGGTAGTCATGGGTACACCAAAGAACCACTGCTCGAAGATCAAATGTTTCGTTTTGAAATGCATCGTAAAAGCGCACAACCTTCCAAAGCTGTTGCAAATCGTCCAGCTGAGGCTCAATAAAGGGATCAAAGTCCTTTCCAGGACTTGATTTTACAGGGATTAGTAGGAAAAGCATGTAGTTTGATGCATCCATACAATCCCATGGTGGAAGGTTGTATGACATGGAAAATACAGGCCACATACTATAGCTCATGCTCAGGGTTCCATAAGTATTGAAGCCATCGGTGGCAAGGTCGAGCCTTACCATTCTAGGGCCATCTGAAAAGTCCTCCCATGTTTTGTCAAAATCCTTCCATGCTTCACATCTGCCGGATGACTAAGTATACCATCTCTAGGAATTCTCTTTAACTTGGCCACTGCATGTTCTCCGTTGTTTTCCTCAAAGAGAACAATCTATGCAACTGTGGCGCCAAAGGAAAATGACGCAGCACTTTGACAGCCGATGACCTTCTTTCTGGATATTTCCACCTCGAGGCGCCACACGTAACGCAGTTGTCCATGTTGTCGTTGTCCTTCCAGAAGATCATGCAGTTGTTTTTGCACACGTGTATGCTTTCATAGGAAAGTCCAATCTCCTTCAGATAAGTTTTTTGCTTCATGTTATGATCTCTGCAGGGTATTGGGATCCGGCAGTGCATCAGCAAATAGCTTCATCTAATCATCGAAAGCAGTGTTGGTGATCTGGTGATATGACTTGTGTTGAAGGAGCTTCACAACAAATGTAAGTCTAGAGTGTTTACTTCCCGGATAAAGCTTGTGCTTTGCCTCTTCCATTAACATTGCAAGCAATTTCTCATGTTTACCGTCAGTTGGGACATTAGCAGCAATTTGGTTGGCAGTTCATGCATCGCCTGCGTGCTTAAGGTCTTGCAATATATCTGGAATGTTGTGGCCTCCATCATCATCACCTTCATCATTCGTATGCATATTGTCATTGTCACCACCGGCATGACCACCATTGTTACCACCATTGGGTGCATCTTCAATAATAGCAAGATCAAGTGGCTCTCCATGCTGTATCCACTGAGTATACGTGTGCGACATGCCACTGATGAGTACGTGGTGATAAAGAAGCCCTACATATACCGTTCTTCGGTTGAGCCACTTGCGACAGGGGCATGGAACCTTAGCATTCTTGCCATATCCCTTCTTGACAAATCTGACAAACTGTTTTAGGTCAGCTTTGTAGGGTTTAGTAAACTGCCTGCCATGAACGATCCAACTCCTATCCATCTGTTAAGAATTAAATAAAGAAATCACACTTTCAGAATAGGCTAGTGATTTTTTAGAACAGTTTTCTTTATAATGAATAATCCAACTCATATCCATGTGTTGAACAATTAAAACAACAAATCTCATTTTTAGAACAGGCTAGTCATTTTTCAGAACAATTTACTTTACCATGCAACAAAACTAACTCCTATCAATCTCTTGGACAATTAAACAAACTAATCACATTTTCTGAGAAGAATAATCCTTTTTAAGAAGATTTTTATGTAGATGAACAATCCAAGTGATATACATGTGTTGAACAATTAAACAAACTATTTTTTACCTTGGCAGACACGGAGACGGGTGAGTTGAGCATGAAGATGGCGCCCGGAAGGGGAGCTACCGAGGTGCGCGGAGACGTTGGCCGGAAGGGGAGTCCGAGCAGATAGCCTTGGAGTGCGGATGCCAAAATGGACGGGGAGACACCACCGTCGTGTGTGGTAGACCGGCAAAGGCAGTGGTGCCCTAGCCACCGCCACTGTGTGTGGTGGACTGGATTTCAAATCTGATTTTGAAATCTCCTGGGTGGAGTTCATGTGAGTGTGTGGTCGGCAAAGAGGTAGGCCCCACAAGTCAGCGAAAGAATCTTCACTTGTCCAGCTGACACGTGGGGTTCATCATAGGTGCGTCCACCGGTCAGGGTCCTCTTGGTTGCTTGTTCGACACCTAGAGGTTTCCATTTTATTGAATTTTTTTGGACTTTATTTTCCCTCCATTTTGTCGCAACCAAAGAGGCACATAGAGAGAGAGAGTTGATAAGATAGGTGCAGCTAGAGAGAGAGAGAGAGCGTGCCCCATCGCTGCCTCCGGCGAGCTTTCACCGGAAGCAGGTGCACAACTTATATATTCTCCAATCTCCGACGAGCTTCCTTCGCGTATATATACGTGTGTGGCGCACCGCCCGATCTCACGCGTTTTCTGGATGAATGCAGGGGAGCTGCAAGATGCACGAGCGTGCACGACGACTGTAGAGTGAGGGATGCAATCTGCCTTGGAATAACCGGCGGCGAGGCTCTACAGCAGCGGTAAGAATCCCCTTCACTGGAGTATAACCGGTCGCAAAGATCTTCAGCAGCAGTAGCTCGATGAATCTGTAGGGTTTACAGAGCTGCGTAAATAGTACTTATTCTTCATCAAATCTATAGCGTTTTCTCTACAATTGCTTCATCAAATATATAGAGTTTTCTCTAAGATTACTTCATCGAATCCCTTGAGTAAATCTAGGATGTGCAAAAAAAATATTGTAGATTTTGTTGGGTTGAATTTCTACAGATTTTTTTGTTGGTACAATTTGTGCTGATATGTTATTAATAACAATCTTCAGTATGTGTATGCAGAACTGTAGATTAGTAAAGTATGCACATCATTAGTTGTATTTTTGCAGGATTATCTACGTAGAACTGCAGACTAGTTGTATTTCTGCATATATAGTACTAGTTGTCGTTAGTAGTATATATACTAGATAAAGTACAATATAATCAGTATCATTAATATTCCTAGCTTGGGTATAAATCCCATAATTTTCATAGCTTGGATAATGTAGTTTTTTCCTCAAAAGATCATTGCTGCAAATTTAGAGTTTAGTTTTGATATTTTTAACTACACTAGTATTAGTGCTATTAGTAACATCATACCATTAATATATTTTGACACTAGTAGTAGTGTTCAGAGATAATATTAGTAACATCATATCATTTATTGTCCTGATCTTTTGTAATTTTTGTGTTTAGAAAAAAAGGAATATGGCTCAAAACGAATGTGTGAGATG
This sequence comes from Avena insularis, assembly GCA_023614405.1. Lineage (NCBI taxonomy): Eukaryota > Viridiplantae > Streptophyta > Magnoliopsida > Poales > Poaceae > Avena > Avena insularis. The sequence continues at coordinate 84,684,294 of CM042694.1, read as the reverse complement.
TCAGCAGCAACCTGCCTGGTGTGGGAGTGGAAACATAGACCATGTGATGTATTTTAGAATGAGGGTGAGATCACCCTTTTTTGCAAAGGGATTTGTAAGTATTCTCGATTTTCATATACATATCTTATTTTAAATTTCCATATAAATTGCTTTATGTTCATGATCTTATGGGTTTTTTATGTCTCACAAATTTATGCAGGGTATTCCTTCTTGTTTTACTGAGTGTATGTGACGATTCGCTCTTGGTCCACATCTGACTTGGATCCTTGCTCGGAGTGACCGCCATGATCAAAATAGAACAATTGATGAATATTACTTCTATGTGTTGTATGGTGGGAATTTTGGGAGGTCTGTAGCATTATGTGGGCCATATTGGAGGGGGTTATATGCAGCTTATAACATTGAACAGAATGATGTTCTCACATTTGCATACAATAGAGTAGACAGGTGCTTTATTGTTGAAGTGTCTAATGCTGATAATGTTGTCAAACCTTGGGTTGATCAATACCAGTGTGTGTATTGACTTCTTTGCATTGAAATGGTTTTTTCCTTACACACATGACTAGTTTCTTAATTATATATGTTCCTTAAACATAAAACTTCTTCCATTTCATATGCATGACCAGGGTGTTATAAGACCAAAGATTGTTGCAAGGTGACACTAGAGAAATCCATATTTTAGCACCCATGTAATGTCAGTTGCTCTGAAATGAATTCCTTATCTTGGGCATTATAGAAGGAGTTTGTAAGAGACCTGGATGAAGATGAGGACTTTGAGATCCCTCAGTTCTTGGTGCACCAGGTGCAGGATGAAGATGATCTTCATCAGATGGTTTGTTAATCACTTTTTCCTATGCTTTCCCTTCTTATTTTGTAAATTTATCAGGGTGGCTAGTTAACTAAGATCTGTTATACATTTTTGTTACTCAGGAAATTCCTTTGAGGTGCACAAGGGAACACCAAATCCCAAAGAAAGGGTTATATTGTGTATGCATGAAGAATAATTGTGACAAAGGCCTGGAAATCTTGTGGCGATATCACATATCGGAAGTATATGATGATTGCATTGAGTTCACCGACCCCTGGACTGAATTCTATGCTAAAAACAGAATTTGACTTGATGATCTGCTCGTCGTCCGGGTCTAGGTGATGAGGCACTATATCAAGCTGATTATTGAGGTGGTCACCGGTCTGACAGAGGAACATGAGGACGCGGAAGACGACAGTGATGAGCAGCAGGAGGAGACGAAGATGAGAGCGTTGGCTATATGATGTCGGTTGTAGCTCAGAACTTCTGAATAAATCATCAGAATTTAAATTTCAAGAATGCATGCTCAGAAGCTTTTGTAGTGTTGTATGTTAAACTAGCAAATCTCTTTTGTTCCAATCTCATGGGTTGTACGAACTTCATTATGTTTAATTATGAAAGAGAAAATACAAATGATTTCTCTCAATTTCTCACATAGAAAAATGCACAACTAATTCCGTATTCTCGCAGGAACCGGCCCCACTTGTTGAACCGGCGGCACTGCCACGATCTCCACGTAACCACGGTGAGTTATCGAACCGAAGTTGCAGTTACCTCGTTTCATCTTCCTCTTCCTCGCTCATTCCTCTGCAGTTATTCCTGGGCGCTTCTTCTTCCTCTATTCTAGAACCATCGGTTAATCTTATTCTTCCTCTATTCTAGAACCATCGGTTCATCTTCTTCTTCCTCTGTTCCTCTGTTCTGGAACCGTAGGTTCATCTTCTTCTACCTCGCAGGCATTTCCTTGCAGGCATTTTCTTTCACCCATTTCCTTGCAGGCATGGACGATGGGAAACACAAAACAAAGACCCACTACATCCCTACCCATGGCACCACGACTTTGACAGTGGTGTACACAAATGATGAAGCGACTATGGAGACAACTCTTGCCAGGTATGAGAAATTTCTTGAGAAAGAGAAGTATAAGTTCATGGGGCTAGACTTGGAGTACACCCGTGCAAATAAGCGAAAATATCCTCCACAAGAGATTGCCATTGTGCAAATCACCATACATGAGGAGGTCCTCATTTACCACTTCTGCATGTATGTGATATTTAAATTTGAGATCAAAACTTCTGCATCCCTTGTTCCCTTACATCCCTAAAACCCTCTAACTGCAGGAGTAAACCAAATGAGAAGAATTGTCCGGCTCTAGTCGAGTTCTTGTGTAGGAAAGGGATAACTTTCACTAGCGTGGATATCACAAATAACACAACTATGCTTTCTCATGCGTTGATAAAAATCCCACATGGGTACCACATCAACATCCAAAATCTATACAAGATCAAACCATACCTAGGGTAGGATGGCATGGGTGATCTGGCAGCAGAAATCGTCAACAGATCCTATGCAAAACTGAAGAAATTTAAGCAAAGCAAGCACGACTACTGGGAGTAGAAGCCGATGAGCCAGGTGCGCCTAGAGTATGCAGCCAGAGATGCCTACATGGTGTACGAGTTATACAGTAAGCTCATTACCCTGAATTATGGGATGGTTAAGGCGGGGTTTTTTGCGACAGAGCTATGCCCTAGTTGCAAGCTAGCCCAGGAGAAGAAGGACAGAAAGTTGTATTAGGACGAGCAGGGATCTTGGAACGATGGTGACAGCAAGCGGTTGAAGGGGAAGCAAGTCAAGGACGACAACAAGTGGTGGTGATAAATTATGTGTTTGAACTAGATTAGTTTATAGTTTATTTTGTGTACGTAGTATATATTTTGGGATGTACAGATTAGTTTGGGATCTAAGCGTTGGAAGAACTTGCATGCATATGTATGTGTTTTCGTATATGATATATATGTACAAAAGTGTGATGGGTTGTTGAGATAGGCATTATCTCGGCCCTTGGTGAGCATGGTCTCTCACGTATATCGATATGCATGCGCATGATCCAGCATCTTCTTGGGCTCAAACTTTGGTATTGCACCTAAAACTAACCAAAATAAATAAGGATAAAAATCCATTGTTCAACCCTCATCTAGAGAAATAATCCAGGGGTAGATCGTCTATGGGGCCCACGGTCTAGGGTTTCGTTGAAAACCGAGCAACTTTTCTAGAATATGTACAAAAGTTGAGATAGGTATCATCTAGGCAACTTTTCTAGAATCCCTCCATATCTTGCACGTGTTTCTAGAATATGTACAAAAGTTGAGATAGGTATCATCTAGGCAACTTCAGTGGATTTTGTGATGCAACTTTTCCATTATGTTTTTGGTCTCTGTGAGACCATATGGTTTGACACATGGATCCCCTAGAGTCATTAGTTGCATGTGTGTTCTCTTCCTAAACCACATTGATATCTCCGCTATAGAGTCATTGATCCACATGACCACATTTGCATGTGTTCTTTTCCAAAACCACGATGATATCTGCATGATGCATGACCACACACACATGCTCCATTGGATTATTCTGTGATGCACGCAACTTCTATCACTGGTGCAACATGCAATGTGGAAGGTGCTTTCCTATGTGTTTTTGGTCTCTGTGACCATGCATGGTTTTTAATTTGACACATGGATCCCCTAGAGACATTGCATGATGTAGTGTGTTCTTTCCCTAAACCAGTACACACTGATATATATCCGCTAGAGTCACTGGTCCACATGACCACATTGCATATATGTACATTGTTCTTTTCCAAAACCACAATGATATCTCTACACATATGCATGACCACACATGCATATAGTACTCAAGTGCATTATGTGATATTGGTGCACAACTAATTCTATCACACTGGTGCAACCATGCATGCAATGTGTGGAAGCTCCTTTATTTAATTCCTATGTGTTTTTGATCTCAATGACCATGGATCTCTCCAAGAGTCATATTGCATGCATGTGTGTTCTTTTCCATATTGCATTATTGTTGATAGATCCACATGATTACCACATTGCATGTGTATCCTTTTCCAATAATACCACATTTTGATATATCTACATGACCACACATAACTCTATGATGATGCAACTTATGTCACACTGGTGCAACATGCAATATATGGAAGCTACTTTTCCTATGTGTTTGGTCTCTGTGACCATGGTTGTACACATGGAACCCCTAGAGTCATTGCATGTGTTCTTTTCCTAAACCACATTGATATCCACACTCCTAGCTAGATGTGATTGATCCACACATGACCACATTGCATGTGTTCTTTTCCAAAACCACATTGATATATCTACATGACCACACACACTAGTGGATTATGTGATGCAACTTCTATCAGGCACACACAACATACACACACATACACACTAATGCAACATGCAATATGTGGAAGTTGCTTTCCTATGTGTTTTTTGGTCTCTGTGAGACCATGCATGGTTCCCCTGGCTGCTAGAGTCATTAATTAATTGCATTTGTACTGTGTGTTCTCTTCCTAAAAACCACATTGATATCCACTAGAGTCATTGATAGATCCACACATGATGACGACATTGCATGTGTGTTCTTTTCCAATAATACCACATTGATATCTACATATGACCACACACACTCTATGATGCAACTTATGTCACACTGGTGCAACATGCAATGTGTGGAAGCTGCTTTTCCTATGTGTTTGGTCTCTTTGTCCATGGTTGTACACATGGAACCCCTAGAGTCATTGCATGTGTTCGTTTTCCTAAATAAACCACATTGATATATCCACACTCCTAGGTGTCATTGATCCACACATGACCACATTGCATGTGTTCTTTTCCAAAAACACATTGATATATCTACATGACCACACACACTAGTGGATTATGTGATGCAAAACTTCTATCACACACACACACACACACGCACACACTGGTGCAACATGCATATGTGGAAGCTGCTTTCCTATGTGTTTTTTGGTCTCTGTGAGACCATGCATGGTTTGACACATGGATCCCCTAGCTGCTAGAGTCATTAATTAATTGCATGTGTGTGTTCTCTTCCTAAAAACCACTTTGATATCCACACTAGATTCATTAATCTCTCCACATGACTACATATTGCATGTGCACTTTTCCAAAAACCACATGATATCTACATGCATGACCCACACACACACATACTCCAGCAGATTTTGTGATGCAACTTCTATCACACTGGTGCAACATGCAATATGTTGCTTTCCTATGTGTTTTTGGTCTATGTGACCATGCATGGTTTAATTTGACACATGGATACCCTAGAGACATTGCATGATGTGTGTCCTTTTCCTAAACAAGTACACACTGATATATATCCACTAGCTAGAGTCACTGATCCATCTCACATGACCACATTGCATATATGTACACTATTCTTTTCCAAAACCACAATGATATCTCTACATATGCATGACCACACACATGCATATTACTCAAGTGGATTCGGTGATGATGCACAACTTGTGTCTGGTTCAACCATGCATGCAATGTGGAAGCTCCTTTATTTAATTCCTACGTGTTTTTGGATCTCTCCTAGAGTCATATTGCATGCATGTGGTTCTTTTCCTAACCCACATTGATATGGCCACCAGAGTCATTGATATATCCACATGATGACCACATTGCATGTGTTCTATTCCAATAATACAACATTGATATCTACATGATCACACACACTATGTGATGCAACTTAATTATGTCACACTGGTGCAACATGTAAGTGTGGAAGCTGCTTTTCCTATGTGTTTGGTCTGTGATCATGGTTGTATACATATGGAAACCCCTAGAGTCATTGCATGTGTTCTTTTCCTAAACCACATTGATATCCACACTGTTATATGTCATTGATCCACACATGACCACATTCCATGTGTACTTTTCCAAAACCATATTAATATATCTACACACATGACCACACACACTAGTGGATTCTGTGATGTAACTTCTATCACACACACACACACATCACACACTGCTGCAACATGCAATATGTGGAAGCTACTTTTTCCTATGTGTTTTTTGGTCTCTGTGAGACCATGCATCATTTGACACATGAATCCCCTAGCTGCTAGCTAGAGTCATTAATTAAATGCATGTGTGTTTTCTATTCCTAGAAACCACATTGATATCCACACTAGAGTCATTGATCTCCACATGACTACATTGCATGTGCTATTTTCCAAAACCACATGATATCTATATGCATGACCCACACACATACTCAAGTGGATTTTGTGATGCAACTTCTGTCACACTTGTGCAACATGCAATAATATGTTTCTTTCTAGCTATATGTGTTTTTGGTCTATGTGACCATGCATGGTTTAATTTGACACATGGATCCCCTAGATACATTGCATGATGTGTGTTCTTATTTCCTAAACTAGTACACACTGATATATATCCACTAGAGTCACTGATCCATCACATGACCACATTGCATATATGTACATTGTTCTTTTCCAAAACCACAATGATATCTCTACATATGCATGACCACACACATGCATATACTCAAGTGGATTCTGTGATGATGCATAACTTGTGTCACACTGGTGCAACCATGCATGCAATGTGGAAGCTCCTTTATTAATTAATTCCTATGTATTTTGGTCTCTATGACGACCATGGATCTCTCAAAGAATCATATTTTGCATGCATGTGTTCTTTTCCTAACCCACATTATTGATATTGCCCCTAGTGTCATTGTTGATAGATCCACATTCCATGTGTTCTTTTCCAATAATACCACATTGATATCTACATGACCACACAAACTCAAGTGGATTCTGTGATGCATCTTCTGTCACACTGGTGCAACATGTGTGATGTGGAAGATGAGATTTACTAGCTATATATGTGTGTTTTTTGTCTTTGTGACCATAATTTGACACATGGGTCCCCTAGAGTCATTGTATATATATATCCACTAGAGTCATTGACCACATGACCACATTTGCATGTGTTCTTTTCCAAAACCACTACACATGCATGATGACCAGACACACCCATACTCTAGTGGATTCTGTGATGCAACTTCTGTCACACACTGGTGCAACATGCAATGTGGAAGATACCTTTATCCCATGTGTTTTTCTCTCTCTCTAACCATAGTTTTTGACACATGGAACCCCTAGAGACATTGCATGTGTTATTTTCCTAAACTACATTTTGATATATATCTACATGATTCTGTGATGCAACTTCTATCACACACTGGCCGTGCAACATGGAAGTTGGTTATTTATTATTTCCTATATGATGTTTAATTTTAGTCTGACAAACATGGATCCCCCTAGAGTCATGCATGTGTTCTAACCACATTGATATATCCACTATACTCTGTAGTCATTCACATGGATATCTGGAAGCTGCTTTTCCTATGTATTTTTGTCTTTGTGATGCATATTCTTTGGGCTCAAACTTTGATATATACCATATGTGTTCCTATGACCTAAAACTAACCAAAATAAGGATAATAGTCCATCGTTCAACCCTAATCTAGAGAAATCCATTGTTCAAAATAAACCACATTTTGAATCTTATCTAAATTTGAATATATTATCCAAAATATGTTACCTCTCTTGAGATCATTATACAAGACAGAATATAAACTAGTAGTCCACATTATTTCTTTTTTTCAAGATTTATTCATCAATAATTTATAGTTTTCTTCACCAGGCCCTTTTAGTGAAGACATTCTAAAATATGTTTAATTTATTTGAACCCTCCATCATGCATCCGATGGCCAGGACACCAACCCCAAATTTCCAGGTCAGGACCTCCCGCCCATGTGAAATTTGGCGCCAGCGCGGGAGAGTTTCTATGCAAACGAAAATTTCTCGAGCTGCAATTACCTTTGAGCCACCCGCACAACACCACCCAAGCATTCACGCAAAGGTCATTTACGTAATCTATTCCAAACCCTTTTATCCCCTTACTGAAATGATATAGATCCAAATTTCCCCACCTTCCTCGGTGCAGTACTCTCCCTTTTCCCCTCGCCCTCCCCACCGTCCTCCCCGCTGTCCTCCCCCTTTTCCCCTCGCTATTGTCTGTCCCTCTACCCTCTGCCTTTAATCCCCTCGTCCCCATCCATCCTTCCAGTAGTAGCCTCTCCATCACCCTATCACAAACCCTAGCACCTCCTCACCGTCCCGGTTTTCCACCATTTTCATCGACCTTGCCGGTCGTCCACCTCGCTGACAGCCGGCTGACCTTGTCTACCACCTCGATGTACACTTCACCCGCAAAGTCGGACAGCTCACCATCCATCTCCCCTCTAGCTTGCCATCCATCTCACCGTCCACCTCGCTGACAAGGCCCGTCACCACACTGACAAGGCCCGTCCACCTCGCCGCCCACCTCGTTGATGAGGTCTGCTACCTCACCATCTAGCTTGATGCCACGTGTCGCGGGTCACTGCAAGAAACATGATATCAAAAAGGCCCTACAACCTATAGGCAAGGAAACATGCTCATCCTCGATGCTCATGTTTTTTTACTTTGTCTGAGAAATGTTGTTCATTATTCTGTTCATGCCACCAATTTACCTATTTTGTTGCAGTTATTCTCTCTTATTTGTTCTACCTGTGAAATTGCTTGTGATTTTACATTTTTGTGATCAGGGTTGCATTGTCCTGTCTATTGCATTAGTTTGACTGCTTCATGATATGTCTGATGAGCAGAGTATAAATTGTTCATAGTAGTCTATTTTACATGATGATTACGATTGAACAATCAACATCATATTCCATGACTTGTTTAATTGCCTATTTTAGTTGCATGAAAGATGCTTATCCTTCTGATGTTTAATTGTCCTGCCCTGCTTATTAGTGCAACCAGCCAACCAATTGATAAGTGAGATTCAGAGTATTCGACTTATGATCAGTTTACATACAGATAAAGTTTGCATTATCTTGGTTGTTCCATTGGTTTGGCTACTTTAGCCTATGTCTTTTGATCAGAGTATAAATTGCTCATAGTGGACTCTATTACATGATGATTACTATAGAACAATCAACACCATAAGTTATATTTTGTTTATTTGCAGGATAGTTGCTTATCCTGCTTATGTTTTATTGTGATTATCCTCTTTAACTGCATGTATACTATTTTGGCTTATTATCTGTTTGTGTGTGATAAAGGTTGCATTATCTAGCTTTTTTGCATTAGTTTGGCTGCTTCATCATATGCCTTATGATCATAGTAGAAATTGATCATAGTGAGCTATCACATGATGAGTTCTATAGAACAATCAGTAAAGTAGGTTATGTTTCCTATTTAATTGCACTATTGATGCTTATCCTACTTATGTTTTATTGTCCCACTCTTCTTATTACTGCAACCAATTGGTGAATTATCCAGCTTGTTCATCGTCTTGTCACTTGCTTTGCTTTAGCTGCTTCATCATTAGTCTTGTGATATGAGATTCAGAGTAGAAGTTCCTCATAGTGGACTATTGTACATTATGATTAGTATAGAACAATCATACCATAGGACATATGTTATATTTTTGTATCTTACTTAAGAGTTGTTTATTCATGATAGAACCACAATTGCATCCCATGGAAGAAAGATAGGTAGAAAGCATCACGAGAAACAATGTGCGGATGCAAAAAATGGGTCTTATGCCTCTTGTTTATGCATCTCCCACTGAATTATCCCCTAAAAAGAGTAAGGATGAAGGCTCTGGATCTGACTATTATCCTGAAGAGGAGGGGGAGGATGAGCTAGAGGTAGTCCCCTTACTTGCCTACTCATATTTTGTGTAATTATTTGGTTACTTAATTTTCCATATATGTTGTGCTTTTTTATTATCTTGAATTGACTACCTTTGAATTGTGTAGACTCGGAAGAGGAAATATAAGAAGAAACCTATCGTCATGACAAGGATGGCTGTTGGTGGTGGATCAACTTCTCAGAAGCATGTCTCGGATAGCATGGCTGCATCGATAGAAAGTACGAGACATACCAGGTCCAAGGGGAATCCACCAGAAGTACTTCCACCTCCAAGTTCTCCATGGCCCCCACCAAGACCGCCAATTGCTGTGACCCCTTTGCAAGAAACTCAGAGTCCGGTAGATCCTGATGCTCAAGGAGAGAAGGTAGCAGCCCAAATCGAGATGGCAGCACTCCATGGCAGGAAGACAATAGTCCAAGATGAGCAGACAGCTGCTCCAAGAAAGCAACCAACTCCCCAAGGAAAGCACATTATATTGTTTGAATGGTACTTATTATATGGTAGAACACTAACTCCACATTATATGTTTGTAGATGATTTTGGCCATCATCCTTCTCAAGACACTATTAAACATGATGATCCTCAAATTGTCTTGAGGGAAAAAACATGGGGAAGCAAAGTGAGAACATGTCCAAAGGACGAAAGCTTCGATTTGCCATTCCTCCAGGAAGAACTATTGCTTCCAAGTTCGCCACTGAGTGTGCAAAAACAGTCAGGAGTGGTATGCCTATCTTCCCCTACTAGAAAGAGTACAAGGAGAGGCTGGATGTCAGAGCAGAGTTCTAAGACAGAGTTTCTGTATGTTCTCTGACTCAACTGCCCTTTTCTTCTCATTATTGTTCAAGCAGAGGCTAATGCACGATGTTTTATTTTAGCAAAAGTTGTCATGGATGCATCACAACTAGATGTGAAGGTTGCTTGCAACCAGTAGTTAATGAGGCACGCAAGAATTCAAAGGCATCTACTGAAGAAGCAGTTTTTTGACCCCCTCCCACTGAATGAAGTAACAAGGATTTCTCGTATTGAACACATGAACAATGCAGAGTGGTGCAAGCTTGTTGATTCTTGGACTGGCCCAGGAACCAGGTCAAGTCTTATCTACTCAACTTCCCCTTGTTTTTGTTTAACCAGGACTGCCTCTTATACTCTATGATGTCTCTTTGTGTAGGCCTGTTGTCTAATAAACATGCAAATAAGAAATAGACAACCTTATCACAGTGAGTTATTTTTCTGTGATAGCCGGGGCTTCTCCAATCAAAGTGTGAAAAAAGCAATAGTAAGCCCTCCAAAATACTTTTCATCTTTCTCATCTTCCAAAATTTCAATGCCATATTTGTCTCTGAAATGAGTATGATCATTTGTAATTTGCTGGCTATTTTTCTAATGTTTGATTCTATTCCTAAAACTCAATAGGCAACCAAGGAAAGCAAGATGGCGCATAATGCTACAGCAGATATCATTGAGGCTGAACAACCTCCTTCCACCGACACGGTACACTATGCGCTATCATAGGATATTAGCATCAATTCTTCAAGACCAGCCAAGACTCTCCTTGAAGCGCAACTCTAGGCTCAGAGAGCAGGGAATGTGATACTGTGTAATGCCATTGTGGGGTTACAGATGGAGAAACCAGATGGCGAGGCAGAATCCCTGAAGGAAGCGCAGGAAGTGTGGAAGAAGCTATACCAGGTCCATCTTTGTCATCTTCGTATAATTCAATACCATATTTGTCCATGAAGATGTGCTTGGAATTTGCTTGCTACTTTTCTAACGTTTGCTTCTATAACTGTCAGGCACCCATTGGAAGCACGGTGGCGCCTTCTGCTGCAGAAGATGGCATTGAGGATCAACCGCTTGCTTCCATTGATGAAAGCATCCATGCTTCAAGACCAACTAGCTCTCTCCTTGAAGCACAACTTGGGGCTGAGAGAGCAGCGAATGAGCCACTAGGCAGACACATTGCAGCATTGCTGAAGGAGATAGAAGCAAACAATGAACCGTCGAAAGCACCTATGAACTTCATAGACCTTATAAATGCATCACTTCAGCAATTCTTAGCTATATTGTGTAAGTGAACCGGTGGTGTGAATGAAAGCTTGTTAGGCTCTTTTCTTTATTTTGTTGGCAACTTATGTGCCAACCTATTTATGTCCCCTGAAACATGTGCCCTGCAACTGCTGTCATTTTGATCTGGATAGTGCAATCTAGCAAAGTTGCCAGCACTCTTCTCTGACGTAAATGAAAACGTCATGCTTGTTTAGTTAATGAAAATATTTCCATCACCGATATACGCTGACGTGGCGCACTTTCACTCGTCAACATGCTCGACAAAACAGAAACATCATCTCTTCTGCCCTGACAAATTCAGTTCATCATGCGTTGGAGATATGCATCGAGCTCTGATTGGTACACGATTTGCGCCCCAAATGGACCCCGTGTTTCCTTCCTATTGGTCCACGTGTCACCCTGACGATCGACCACTCATAAGCTGGCCAGCTTATGGTTGTGATGAAAATGAAATTCATCTCCGCTGGCGTTACAAAATGGGAAGGGTGACGTCAAAAATGGCGCTAGCGGAATCAGGCCATGACAGAAAAAACGTCAGGAAGTCGATGACGTCGCAGACTGCAAAAATGACGTCAGCAGACGTCGCTGACGGCCACCCACGGTGCCGTCCGCCTTGTGGCATCATTTGTGATAAAATAAAAACGTCATGAAAGATTGGGCCTAGACCAGGCCGGTCTAGTTTGCCACGACGAAATTGGAGGAACGTCACGGACGTCCCGTGATGTTTTCACACAAACAAATGTCACGGATTGAATTATGATGTGAGATCCATGACCTATATTTTCCGTCGCAGAATTCGTCGCGAATGGCCATCTACGAATTTTGACCCTCATCCACGATGATATCAGATCGTCATAAACCGCCTAGATTCTTGTAGTGAAATTATTTTCTGCACTATTGCTTCAACATGGAAACCGACCAATAATCCCCAAGACCAAAGAATCACTGTAGCATAATTCGATAAGTATTTGAGTGTCAAACGCACGAGAAGATGAAGGTAAACTTTTTATTCTTTAAAGATCTATAACCCATTTATATTTCCTTTGGTGCAATGCATTAAACTAAAAGGTGTAAGGTGCTTTCTTAACTTCTAACAAGAAAGCTGTAAAGTAAAACTATCTAATGCTGAAAGTAAATATAAAAAATAAAACTACAGCAAGGTAAAGTAAAAAACAAGTAAAAGTAAAATCAAGTAATTCAAGGGAGCAAGTGTTTTGGAAATATTTTAATTCATTCATTTTGGTTATCACGATTAGTGCAGAAAATAGTATTTATATGAACTACATACATAAGTACTAAATACAATGAGAATGAAGCATAAAGAACTTGATGATTAACCCCCTGGCCCATCCTAATGGGATTAATTGAGGCAATGTGTCTTGTATCGACACACCTAATCATATCTACATATAATTTGTATACAGATATTCTATTGTTTCTTCTAGAGAGAAGTCGTGTAGACGTGTAATCGTACAAATACACCCCTAGTTATTAATCCCAAAGTCATTTCCTTGTAAATAAGGGAGTTATTAAGACATAAAGTCCAACCACCGTTGTAAGTTTTAAAGTCCCCACAATTTATCCCCTATTAATTAACCATAAATCAATATAGCATACATATTACTTGGGACACGGTTTCTGTCAAGTGTTTTCTGCCATCTGTCCTCCTAGGAACATGTAGCTGTGATGACCTTATGCATCCTCCAACATATCTGTGCACTCAAACATTGACATAGACATAATAGATCATGGGAAAACAATAGATTGAATCACACGTCATGTTTTTCAAGAGATTACAGTACATAGATGATGGAGAGGTTCCTCTGAAAGGAAGAGAGGCAGCCACAATGAGGAGAGGCGGTTCTATGGTGGCAACCTAAAGCAGGGAGGCCCTGGCAGCCTCCTACGGGCAGTGGATGCCCTTGGCCCCCTTCTTCATTGGACCTTATTAGTGTTGTAAAGTGTTGGAGATATGCCCAAGAGGCAATAATAAAGTGGTTATTATTATATCTTTATGTTTATGATAAATGTTTACATCCCATGCTATAATTGTATTAACAGAAAACATTAATACTTGTGTGTTTTGTAAATATAAAAGAGTCCCTAGTAAGCCTCTTGTTAAGCTAGTTTGTTGATTAATGGATGATCATGGTTTCCTGATCATGGACATTGGATGTCGTTAATAACAAGATCATATCATTAGGAGAATGATGTGATGGACACACACCCATAGTAAGCATAGCATAAGATCAAGTCATTAAGTTCGTATTGCTATAAGCTTTCAAATGCATAGTAACCCAATCCTTCGACCATGAGGTTATGTTAATCACCATCACCGGATGGGTACTTTGATGACATCAAACACCGCTTAGAATCGGGTGGTTATAAAGGTGTCATTGGGTATTCTGAAAGTATGTGTTGAAGCGCATGGACCAAGATTGGGATTTGTCCATCCATATGACGGATAGATATGCTCTGGGCCCTCTCGGTGGAATGTCATCTAGTTAGCTTGCAAGCATGTGACTGGGTCACAAGGGATGACATAACATGGAATGAGTAAAGAGTACTTATCAGTAACGATGTAGAACAAGGTATGGAGATACCGACGATCAAACCTCGGATAAGTAGAATATCGCGTGACAAAGGGAATTGGTTTCGTATGTTAATGGTTCTATCGATCACGAAGTCATCGTTGAGTATGTGGGAGCCATTATGGATCTCCAGATCCCGCTGATGGTTATTGATCGGAGAGGTGTCTTCATCATGTCTGCATATTCACGAACCGTAGGGTGACACACTTAAGGTTCGAAGTTGTTTTAAGTAGATATGGAATATGCGTTGGAGACCAAATGTTGTTCGGAGTCTCGTATTGGATCCGGGACATCATGAGGAGATCCGGAATTTTCCGGAGAATAAGATTCATATATTGGGGATCATTTACTAAAGTTAAGAAATGTTCCGGAGTGTTTGTATGGAGATTCTAGAAGGTTTCGGAATGTTCTGGAAGGTTCTAGAAGATTTCTTGGAGTTTGCTTGAAAACCAAGAAAGGATCAAGGAGTCTTTGTGGGGCAAGACACGGATTCGTGGGGGAGGAGGATTCCTCCCCCCTCCCAATCCGCCGGCCAAGGAGGGAGGGGAGTCCTACTAGGACTCCCCCTCCCATGGCGCCTCCCTCCTTTAAATAGAGGGGAGGGGGCGCCACCCCCTAGACCTCTACCATAACAAACCCTAGCCGCCGCCTCTCTCCTCCTCCTTCGCTCTGCTTAGGCGAAGCCTGCAGAATCTCTACTCCACCACCACCACACCGTCGTCTGCTGGGATTCCGTGGAGAAGATCTACTACCTCCACGCTCACTGGAACAGGGAGAGGAAGGTGCAGTTCGACTCGAGCGTGTGATGGCGAGCGCTGCTGGAACGCGGCGCCGGAAGGATCGTCCACACGATCTTGAGATCGGCATGTGATCGACTACATCAACCCCGAGATCGAATCTCGTAATGCTTTCGGATCTACGAGGGTTAGTACAAATCTATCTCGTTGCACATGTCTAATAGATTAGATCTTGGCTTTTATCTAGATTAGATCTGGGTTTTGTTCGTTCTTGCGGTAGAATTTTTTTATTTTCCATGCTACGAACCCATCATAAAGGATCCTTTTTCTATTATAAATAACATCGAAGGGGAGGAAAATTCTTTGATTTTCATGGTTTGGTCAAAAAGTAGGGTTTTCCTATTTATATAGACTTTTGCAATTCATCTTGGACATGGGATTTAAGTCCCTTTGATCCAAGAGCTTGTGGGAACCTCTAGAACGTTCATATGGATATCCTCTGCCCTTCATGAACACATAGAGTCATGGTTTGACCGAACCCATCAATTATGTAAGGAGTTTGAGTCAATCATGTCACAAATTTTTGGACTCCCGACTGATTCTGTACCCTTGGGTAAAACTGGTCTGTAGGTCGCATCAAACTCCGTTTTAGCCATATTCTATATCAATCAGCTTTAGTACAAAATTTCCAACAACTTTAATGTAGAATGTTTTTAAATTTAATATCATCTTAGGCTTGCAATCTTGGCATATATGAAAATTGTTCTGAAGAGACAGACTCCACGAAACTCCGAATGTCACCATAACGAGCGATGTCCTACCATATTTGCGTAATTCCTACAAAACAAAGTGTAAAAATAATTGTGCACTTTTACAACTATTAGTAAGTTAGTCTCAATAGATATAATGTTTTTGATAAATAACAAGTATCTTAACACGATAAACTACAAAGTTAATTGTGCATTTAACATGCATCACTAACACATTTAGAGTTTCGAATTAAATATGTATAATTGTTTACTATTTTGTTCTTCTTGTAACTGGACACGAGGGACATTGTTTTGAAGGTGTTTGGTAATAGAAAACAAAAAAATCTATGATAGAACAACCCAAACACGCAAGATTTATCTACGAGTTAATGCAGTAACGGGGATAGAGTTTCGGTTACGTACCCTTGTAGACCGAACACGGTTAATGTCCCACAGAGAACGTGAATGATGTAGTCGAACTTGGCCAACCTCACGGTGGAGAAGCTTCTTGCTCGTCACCTCCTGGTCCTTGCACAACAGCCTAGTGGCACAAGTGGCAGCGCCCCTGAGGTATCGCATAGGTACAGTGTCCTACGATGACTCCCATTTTGCTTGATCTAGCCGGGATGCGTAAGTAGACCCTCTAGAACAGGGATCTAGCAGTGTGACGACATCCCAATATTGTTGACTCTGTCATGCGTAGTTTTTTGTGGAACCACACCCGTGAGTTTCAATAGAAGAAGGGAGAGGGAAATAGCCTAAGAAAAATAGCCTCAGGAAATCCCTTTTATTTTGTTGTTTAATTTTTCTACCAATATAGACCTCTATATATAGGCGAAAAGGAAGGACTCCCACCCCTAAAGTCCTGGGTTGGGACTAATGGAAAAAGGCGGAGGAGGGGAGCAGCCAGCAGCCGAGTGGGCCACCCCGCGAGCCATCCCAGCCTACAGCCTGGCCATGGCAAGGGAGGTGGTGGGTTGGCCGGTTGGCCTAGCCGTGTCGGCACACCAGTTGCGCCTGCCTGTGCCAGCAACGCTCTCCTGGACCCCTTCATGGGTTGTCCCGGGGACTAGTAGCGGCGGCTATTGATGCCCATTCCGTGGTGGCTTCCCTTTGGGCTAATTCCCTCTAGAGATTTTGCCTTGTAGAGGAAGCTGCCCCATAAATATTAATTTAAAATATTTATTTAATATATATTAATTCATAATTAACATATATAACTGCATATTATAAATATCTATTAATCCAAAACACCTTTCTGTCATCTTTCCTTCTCCGAACAACTTCGAATCCGCTTTGGAACTTTTCTGGCAATCTCTTATCGGAGCAATTCTGATGTTCTCTCTTCATTGATCCCTTCAATTCCTAAAAATATTAGAACATCGCCAGAACCTTAACTGTGTTACCCTACGGTTCGGGAATGGCACATACATGTTCGAGATCTCTCTTTGATCAATGATCAATAGCGGGACCGACATATCCATAATGACCACCATCCATTTCATGAAACTCTGTCGTTTCAAACCATAAACTCGGTATCCCTATCCTTTCATGAAACTCTAGCATCATTATACCAATCTCGTTACCGACAAGCCAAATTAACTCCTTACCATGATAGTATATCCCATGACCCAGTCAATTGGTTGAAACCTATTGGATGCAGTCTCTCTAAGTGCACCCATTGTATCTTCCCATCACGTGGATGAACAAATCCCAATATTGATGCATAGGCTTCAACTATTCTTTTAGAATACCCAATATACACTTTATTGTCACCCAGTTATGGTCATGCCATTTTGTGTGATCAAAGCAACCTCGGGAGACAGTGATTAGTATGATCTCACGGGTTAAGGAGAATGTCGCTTAGTTTTGCAACGACAAACCATGTGACTTGATCACATTGCAATACTTACGTGGGTAATGTCCATCGTATCATTCTACAATGATTTGACTCTATTGTCAACTGGCATAAATGCTCCATGATTAGAAAACCTTGATCATTGGTTGCCCAACAAACTAGTTGAATAGATGCTAATAGGGACTTGGTTTGTTTACATACCACACATATATCAATGTTTCCTCTTGATACAAAGACTTATTAGGGAACATAGATTCGGGGTTAAAATGGTAGAGTTTTATTTGCCATGGTCTACAAAGACATAAGACTAAGTGCATAATTTAGATTTCTAGTTTTATAATCAAATTATTACAAGAGATCCCACTAAAACATCATCCCCAAGACGATTATAGCGATCAAACGATCCCTTTACACTATATCATCCCCGGTCATCATGGCCTTTGATATAGCCGACAGGGTGGACTAATCTTGTAGATCACATCGTACATGTGACTTGTGCTCGATCTTTCAATCTTCTCATGTTCTGAGGCCATGTTTGTACATGCTAGGCTCGCCGATTTAACCTAAGTGTATACATAGTGCAATCATGGCTTGCACCCATCGTATGCGAATGTCGATGTGTCTAGCACCCAATCATCACGGCCTGCTTCACAACGATAGACTTTCTTGGTGGTGCACACTTAGGGAGAACACTAAAATACGTACTACTTAGGGATCATCATGTTTTACTACCATCTCGTATCTAATACAACCAAATAAACAAGATGCACAAAATAACATCAAATGTAATTTTACAACTATGATATAATGTGTTCCTTCATGTCATGCGCTATGATCACCATTATACGCAAAACCTTGATCCCCATCACGCGCCACTAGTATGACATCATTTATGTGACACTACTAGTTATTCGTTTAACATGAAGCCCAAACAATATGTGAATGTGACCACGTCACATTACAAGCCCCTCCCCTAAACATAAAGCTAGATTTTTCTACTTTACTAGTTGGAGATTTTACATGGTGGCTAGGGATGTCGAGATAGGACCATTCATACCTACGAATATCAACCACAACATTGATCATTTAGTTGTCTTATTACTCCCCTCACTGCCCCCTTCATTGTAAATGTCATATCAACTACTGTAAGAGAGATAGATAACCACTTGCCACTTATACGATACAAGTTGTATGTCAAGCGTGGAGCTAGTTTCATGTAAGGTCGGTCCAGGTCGCTTCATCTCACAGTGTCACGATATGAACACACATGGAGGGTAACAACTATGCGATCAATGCCCACATTCAATATGTGGTCTACTGATACGTCCAATTTGCATCACTATTCTATATCATAATTTACTGTTATTCATTGATATATTTCATATTAAGAGATGATACTGATGTTATTTCATCTGTTTTTGCATGGTTGATGACTTTTGGAGCATTGACTGCTGCAGTCAGGATTCTGATGGAAAAAGTGCTGTTTGGAGCCAAAATTTGCGAAGATCGGAAAATTCGGGAAAATACATGGAAAATTCTATTTTTCCAGAAGACGAAGATTGCCAGAAGGGGGAGTGGAGATGGGCCACACGGGGCCCACACCACCCCCTAGCGCGGGTAGCCCTAGGCCGCGCCAGTAGGTGGTGTGGCCACCTTGTCCCACTCTAGGATCTCCCCGTTGGCGTATATTATCCCCTCAAAACCCTAATACCTAGGAGGTGACCATAGAAAGATCCCGCCGCCTCTGTGGGGCAGAAAACTACATAGAGAGAAAAATCTCTCCGGCAGACAGAATTCTGCCGGGGGAATTCCTTCCCGGAGAGGGGAGATCGTCGCCATCAACACCACCACCAAGATGGACTTCATCGGGATCATCATCATCACCATCACCATCATCATCTCCACCAGCACCATCATCACCACTCCATACCGCTGTAACAATTGGGTTGAATCTTGCATAGCTCTTAGGGGAAACTTTCCTAGTGTTGATTACTCCTTGTAGTTGATGCTATTGAGTAAACCATTGAATTATCGTTTATGTTCAAATTGTTACATTTCATTATATCATCTCTGATCTTGATCCATATGATTTCTTGTGAGTAGTTTGTTTAGTTCTTGAGTACATGGGAGAAATCATGTTGTTAGTAGTGGAATTGTGTTGAGAAAGATTCAATAGTTTGATATTTAAGTTGTGGTGTATTTCTTCTAGTGCTGTCATGTGAACGTCGACTACATGACACTTCACCTTTATGGGCCTAGGGGAATGCATTGTGTATTTGGCTACTAATCGTAGGGGTTGTCGGAGTGACAGAAACCTTACCCCCGTTAGGAAACCTTTGCACAAGGGACGTCAGGGTCTTAGAGGTTAAAGTTGTGGTTAGGTATCTACCTTAATTACTTTATTGTACTTGCGTATGCTTGCAAGGGGTATAATCACAAGTATGTATTAGTCCTAGGAAGGTCAGTACATTATCACACGTTCACCCACACAACACTTAGCAAACTAAAGAAGATTAATCAACTATATGAAGCGAAAGCACTTGACGATATTCCCGTGTGTCCTCGAGAACGTTTGGTCCTCTTAAGTAATACAACCGGCTTGTCCTTTGCTAAAGAAAGGATTGGGCCACTTGCTGCATTTATTATTATTGTCTTTTATTTACTCGTACTTTATTTACCTGCATTATCAAAAACCCCTAAAAATCCGTTTGATAAGTATTTACAGAGAATTCCTGCTCCAAGCCATTCGCCAACACCTTTTGCTCCTCGTTGGGTTCGACACTCTTACTTATCGAAAATACTGCGATACACCCCCTATACTTGTGGGTCATCAAGACTATTTTACGCCGCTTTGGGAGTGAAGCGCTATTGGAGAGTGGAACTGGTAAAGGAAACTTCTACTATGAGTATTGTTTATTTCTGTTAGTTGCTTTATTTTCAATATGGATAATTCGCTGAGTTTCTTATTTCGTAATGCTACTACCACTGCTAAGGTATTAGATGAACCACCACCTGCTGAGAATGATACTTTTAAAATACCTACAAGAATTATTGATCGTGTTATGGATAACTATTATGTTGGAGATGGAACTGTCCATCCCGGTGATCATTTGTTCTTTATACACGAATTATGCGGGTTGTTCAAGTGTGCATGTATTACAACAGATCAAGTCAATAAGAAGTTATTCTCATTATCACTAAAAGGAAGAGCTGAGAAATGGTATAAGATGCTGAAGAATGGCCAAGCTCTTGAATGGGAGGAAGTAGTACCTCTCTTTTATTAATTCTATCCTCCTAGTGAGATTCATAAATATCGGAATCAAATATACAACTTTTGGCCTCTTAATGGAGAGAGTACAACTCAAGCTTGGGGGAGATTGAAGTTACTAATGCTCAAATGTCCTATTCATGAGCTCCCTAATAATATTATTATCAATAACTTTTATGCAAGGCTTTCTCTTTATGATAAGGATTTATTGGATGCCTCTTGTGCTGGATCATTCACTCGCATGGAAGAAGAAGCTAAATGGGATCTTCTAGACCGTATTCAAGGCAATGCTGGAGCATGGGAGAATGACAAAGGAAGAAAGTCAGGTATAAATTATGATTATGAATGCATTGAATCTTTTATGGGAACTGATGATTTTCAAAATATAAAAAATTCTTATGGTTTAGACTCTCAAGCTATTGCAACTTATTTTAAGGCTTTTGCTTCCTATATTGATGTTCCTAAAAAGAAGTGGAATAAGTATCATGCACCTTATAAAAACATTGTTAGTAGTGTTCCTACAAGAAATACTGAAGTTTATACTGCTAATCATGTTTTACCTGAACCTTACATTGAGAAAATACCTTTCCCAGTTAAAGTAAAGGAACATTCTATGATAGCTAGTATGGTTAATGAAAGTATGAATAAAGCTATTGAACCTGATGAACAAGTGGATGTTGAACCTATAATAGCAAATGTGAAAGACTTTGTCACTAAATATGTAGAAGAGGGACACACTATCCTTTGTAAGGATATCCCTAATATTGTCTCACAAAGTAGTGTTATGAGAGCTAGTGTCCCTGTGTTTTCAATTAGGATAAGTGATCATTGCTATAATGGTTCTTGTAATAGTTATATCATTAAATTTATGCATGATACTGAAAGTTATTATGAGAGAGTGAAGACTGTTCTTATGCATCTCAATAATATCAAGTTTCATCGTTTTATGCTGAAAGTTTTTATGTTGCACTTCTTTTGCCTTCCTATGCTAGTAGCCTCTGGTTTCAACAATTTGTTTGTTTACAAAATTCCCTTGCATAGGAAGTGGGTTAGAATTAAACAGGTGTATTATTTCTTCTTGATGCTCTCTTTTACTTCAATTCATATTCTTATGTGAGCTTCATTGAAATTATCATGCCCATCTTAATGGCTATAAAGAAAGAGCTTTTTGGGAGACAACCCAATTTAGTTGTGCTTTCAGTTGTTTTTGTTTATTTGAGTCTTGGAAGTTATTACTTCGGTAGTAACCTCTTCTTATCCTTTTTGTTTGGTTTTTGTATCAAGATCAACCTCTAATGAGAGAGAAGTAAGATTTGGGGAAGTTGCTGTCCCGAAACAGATTTTTGTGCTTCACCATAAAGATTCGTGAGAGATTTCTGTACGTCGGATTGAGATGTAATTTTTTGTACGTATGCCCCAGGTTGTTATTTAACTTTCGGTAGTTTTGCACTTCTTGATTTGAGCAATAGAAGATTTTCGAAAAAATTGATATTTACCTGCTGGTCCGTTTTGACAGATTTTTGCCACTCTTGCATTTGCCACATAAATCGATTACCTTTTTGAATTCTTTTTGGGTTTTCGGAAGGAGTTGCTATGGTAGATTATGTTTTGATGGATTTTAGTTGAAATTGGACTTAAAAGGTTTATTACCTCGTTTACACTAATGTTGCTAATGAGAATTGTGTGAAGTTTTGTATAAAAGAAATTTCCAGGTTATTGGAGAAAATGGTGTAAAAAAATAGTGAAAGGTTTCATGACTCAAGCAATATGTGTATGAAGATGAAGATATTGATTTTATTCAAGTGGTGACTCCTGAAGAATCTACTAAATACCAAGTTCAGAGACCTGCAGAGTCCATTTTCGAATAGGAAACAGTTCTAGTAAGAAAAGTTCCGCGAAAATTTCGTCTAGTTATATTTTTGCAGTTTTTATCCAACAAGGAACGCAACAAAGAGAAACCGGGACGGAAACGGAGCCAGGGTGGCTCACACCACCCCCTGGCGCGGGCCCCCTGGCCACGCCAGCAGGTGGTGTGTCCACCTCGGACTCCGTCTCCGACCCGTTTTCTCCCAGTACCTTCCTTTTGTTGTAAAAAATCGTAATATATAATCCCCCGGATCCCCTGAGGTTCGTATAGCGTGTTCTCGTCGTGTTTTCATTTCGATCTATTTCTAATAGGTAGAGTCTCAGTTTTGGAGCCATGATGTCTTCCTCTGGATCAGCCAAGGGAGATCCCACCACGGACATCATCAACCCATACATGCGCGAGTTGAAGATTCATCCCAAGGAGTTGTTGCTCGAAGATGGGAAGGTATAGATGAAAGAGGTTCAGGGCCCTAAAGGTGAAGGAAATATGGAGGACAAGATGGAAGCATTGGAACAAGAAGTCTTTAGGTACAGGAAGATGGCAGAACGCAAAGTGGATATCATCCATAAGGTTTGTTCCGAACTCATTGCCGAGCACCAAAAGGAGGTTACTGAGCTTAAGGATGAAATTCTCTCACTCCACCAAACGAACAACCAACTGCAAGCACAGCTCTACGACATGCAAAACCAAAATTGTGAGTATGAGGTTAGGTTGAAACGCATAAGTGTTACTGCTAGTTTCAGGATGATGGAGACCAGGATGTCTTTTGCTGATGGGGATCCCTTAGGTTGGAAGTCGGACAATGATGAGAGAATACTACCACCACTGAAGGAGTAATTCGTCATCAGGTTTTGGCATCTCCTTGGTTTGTTCCAATCTTGGGGGAGTGTTGCAGTATCACATCACTATCTTCTATCTTTTTACCTTTTTAGTAGAGTCATATCATGAATAGAGGAGTTATCATGTAGGATGGTTTGCATTATGGAAGTGTCCCCCTCTCGTTAGATATCTATGTATCCCTTGGTGTGAGTTGCCGCTATGGAATATTAATGAGAAGTTCTATCATTTACTCTTTTGCATATCTTATATTAGTTTTCAATTCATGTTATATGATTGATCTTGTTGTTACTATTGGTATCACTTTGGGATTGTTGAGTAAATTTAGTTGGTTTTGGCAAACCTGGCTCGGTTAGTAGCAACACTATTTTCAGAATTGAATTAAAAAGATAAAAGTACTCTTAAAGAAATATAACTTCATCATCTTTCTTTCTTGATTTGCTCATAAGTTTAGTATTCTCTAGTTAAGATCTTTTGTTCTCCCAAGGAAGATTGCATGTTTGTTTTTATCACTTGTATGTTTCTTTGTTTCCTTCAACTCTTATGCTTGCTACCCAGCCTTGCTAGCCAAAAACCTGTCATGAGAGGGAAAGCTTATCGTGCATCCAATCCTTAAACCAAAACCTTATGTCATTTGTGTCCACCATACCTACCTACTAGCACTATTACTATTCCAAGTAATGTTTTTATCTACCTTCCGAATGAAACTTGTTATGTGAAAATTAGTGATTAAAGCTCTCACGAACTTGATGGCACACTTTACTTTCTTGCACTTAATAAACTTGAACCATTGTGACCATCTATGTTGTGTATATGCTTGCGCTTTGTAAGTTGTGAATTAGCCGAACCATGCTGTGTTGGGGAACGCTTTCAACATTGCACTTGTACGTTGTACCTAGTTGATATCATGCTCTTTTGTTTATGGATGTCATCAGTGTGAAATGAAATGGGAGCATGTAAGTCCATGGAGTTATGTATGTGTGTTAGAGAAACGCCTAGGCCGCCGGTCTAATCCATGCTAATCATGGTGGAAACCTGCAGTGTAACCATAATGAGCAATATATGAAGCATTCTTCTTATGAAAAAGAGATGGAGATTAGAAAAGAGAAAAAAAAGGAATTGAGAAAAGAGGAAAGAGAGAAAAAGCACCATTTTCCCATGGTAAATAAGAAGATTGCTGAGATGCTTGTTGTCTGCTTGCCTTGTCATTTTGATATGGGGATTCTTCCGTATCATCGGGCAAGGGGTACCCCGTTGGCGGTTCTCTATGATACACATGTACTTACTATGAAAAGAACTTACTAGTAACTAAACTTGAGTAGCATGAGGAGCGGCCCTCATGTTCAAGGGACATGAGATTTTCAACTTACAACTTGTCAAGCATATCCTCATATTTGATCACTTTAACCTTAATCACCTAAAGATGCCTATGATAGGGGAAAATGAGAGCTGAAAGCTAATAAGTACCATAATTTTTGGAAGCTCCTTATGAAAGTTGAAATCCCTGGTTCCCTCTATGGAGGGCCTATCTTTTCCTTTTTAGTTGAGTCAGTAAACCTATTCCCCTCTATCTCAGCAAGCATTTTGAGTTTTTGTGTTTCATTCATTCATATGATGATTTATTCAATCATGTTTCTTATGTTACTTGTTTTTCACATTGCTCTTATCTTAGTGAATACTACTTTGAAAGCTATCATTGAAAACCTTTTATGTGTGAACTCCTGCAAATTGTAAACTATTCTTCGACCAAGAGCTAAGTTTGCCATTACCAATTATGATTTACTTTGTGTATCTTTATTGTGTTTCCTTTACTTATTGCAAGTTAAGTTATATAATAGTGAGTTGTCTTCTATTATCATTTATATATTGATGAATGTGATGCTTCTTGTCTGTATTCTTTTATCGACTCTTCACTCCATAAACCTGAGGTCATGTTTATTGAGCTCAGTTTTCACTTGGGGACAAGTGAAGTCTAAGCTTGGGGGGAGTTGATACGTCCATTTTGCATCACTATTATATATCATAATTTACTGTTATTCATTGATATATTTCATATTAAGAGATGATACTTATGTTATTTCATCTGCTTTTGCATGGTTGATGAGTTTTGGAGCATGGACCGCTGTAGTCAGGATTCTGATGGAAAAGATGCTGTTTGGAGGCAAAATTTGCGAAGATCAGAAAATTCGGGAAAATACATGGAAAATTCTATTTTTCTAGAAGACAAAGATTGCCAGAAGGGGGAGTGGAGATGGGCCACAGGGGGCCCACACCACCCCTAGCGCGGGCAGCCCTAGGCCATGCTAGCAGGTGGTGTGGCCACCCTGGCCCACTCCAGGCTCTCCCCTTTGGCGTATATTATCCCCTCGAAACCGTAATACCTAGGGAACCACATAAAGATTCCGCTGCCTCTACGGGGCAGAAAACTACAGAGAGAGAAATATCTCTCCAGCAGACAGAATTCTACCGGGGGAATTCCTTCCCGAAGAGGGGAGATCGTCGCCATAAACACCACCATCAAGCTGGACTTCATCGAGATCATCATCATTATCACCATCATCATCTTCACCGGCACCATCATCACCACTCCATACCGCTATAACAATTGGGTTGAATCTTGCATAGTTCTTAGGGGAAACTTTCCCGGTGTTGATTGCTCCTTGTAGTTGATGCTATTGAGTGAACCATTGAATTATCATTTATGTTAAGATTGTTACATATCATTATATCATCGCTGATCTTGATCCATATGATGTCTTGTGAGTAGTTCATTTAGTTCTTGAGGACATGGGAGAAGTCATGTTGCTAGTAGTGGAATTGTGTTGAGATTCAATAGTTTGATATTTAAGTTGTGGTGTATTTCTTCTAGTGGTGTCATGTGAACATCGACTACATGACACTTCACCTTTATGGGCCTAGGGGAATGCATTGTGTATTTGGCTACTAATCGTAGGGGTTGCCGGAGTGACAGAAACCTTAACCCATGTTAGGAATACTTTGCACAAGGGACGTCAGGGTCTTAGAGTTTAAAGTTGTGGTTAGGTCTCTACCTTAATTACTTCCTTGTACTTGCGGATGCTTGCAAGCGATATAATCACAAGTATGTATCAGTCCTAGGAAGGTCGGTACATTAGCACAGGTTCACCCACATAACACTTAGCAAACTAAAGAAGATTAATCAACTATATGAAGCGAAAGCACTTGACGATATTCCTGTGTGTCCTCGAGAACGTTTGGTCATCTTAAGTAATACAACCGGCTTGTCCTTTGCTAAAGAAAGGATTGGGCCACTTGCTGCATTCATTATTATTGTCTTTTATTTACTCATACTTTATTTACCTGCATTGTCAAAAACCCCTAAAAATCCGTTTGCTAAGTATTTATAGAGAATTCCTGTTCCAAGCCATTCGCTAACACCTTCTGCTCCTCGTTGGGTTCGACACTCTTACTTATCGAAAATACTGTGATACACCCCCTATACTTGTGGGTCCTCATCTACCCGTACTAGCATCACGATGCATAAATCAGCTTTGATACCACTGAATGGGTTCGGTAGCAGAAAACAATTTCTACGGTAGAAAAACCCAAATGCCCAAGATCTATATATGAGTTAATGCAGTAATGAGGATAGAGTTTTGGTTACATACCCTTGTAGACCGGACGCTGTTAACGTCCTCCAGGGAACATGGATGATGTAGTCGAACTTGGCCGACCTTAAGGTCACGAAGTTCCTCGCTCGTCACCTCTTGGTCCTTGCACGACAGCCTAGCGCCAGAAGTGGCAGCACCCCCGAGGTATCGCACATATATGGTGTCCGACGATGACTCCCATTCTCATTGATCTAGCCAGAATGCAGATGTAGAACCTCTAGAACTAGGATCCAGCAGCGCAATGGTGTATCGGTGTTGTCGACTCTCTCGTGCATAGTTCTTCATGGAACGGCACTCATGACTTTCCACGGAGGAAGAGAGAGGGAAATTCCCTAAGGAAAATAGCCTTAGGAAATCCCTTTTATTTTGTTGTGTTATTTTTCCCACCAACATAGACCTCTGTATATGGGACTAGAGGAAAAAGGAGGAGAAGGGGAGAAGCCAGTGGCCGGGTGGGCCACTGCGAGCCAGCCCAGCCCATGGTCAGCGAGGTAGTTGCTCAGCCAGATGGGCCTCGCTGAGGCGGCCCCACCAGCGTTGTGCCTGCCCGTGCCAGGTACGCTCGTCTGCGCCTCTTCATGGGCCACCTCGAAGCCCAGCAGCGGTGGTTGTTGCTACCCATTCTGGGGTG
Source organism: Avena insularis (assembly GCA_023614405.1). NCBI lineage: Eukaryota > Viridiplantae > Streptophyta > Magnoliopsida > Poales > Poaceae > Avena > Avena insularis. The sequence continues at coordinate 84,656,364 of CM042694.1, read as the reverse complement.
GCTTCCCTTTTGGCTAATTCACTCAGGGGATTTGGCCCAATAGAGAAAGTTGCCCCATAAATATTAATTTAAAATATTTATTTAATATATATTAATTCATAATTAACATATATAAATGCATATTATAGATCTCTATTAATTAAAAATACCTTTTGTCATCTTTCCTTCTCCGAACAACTTTGGATCCTTTTCGGAACTTTTTCGGCAATCTCTTATCGGAACAATTCTGATGCTCTCTTTTCAGCGATTCCTTCACTTCCATAACAATCTCAGAACATCGTCAGACCCTTAAGTGTGTTACCCTACGGTTCGGGAATGTCACCGACATGATCAAGATCTCTCTCTGATCAATGATTCATAGCGGGACCGGGATATCCATAATGACCCCCACACTACTAGGAAAACAGCTATAGATAAGTCACATATCCATGGCGCACATGATAGGTGGTGCCCCATGGGTAAATAGCCGTGGCACACCTTCTAGAGATGCCCCACGGGTAGGTCAATTATCCGTGGCGTTCTACCCATAGCGCACCACTGTGGGGTGCCCCACCAGTATTTTTTACTCGTGATGCACGGTGCATATTGCGCCATCACTATGTGGCCACCTACCACACAACGTGCGTGGATTCTCTAACTTGAAAAAGCAAAGTTAGAGAGCTATTGTGTCCTAACTTTGTAGAAGTGGTTATGTAGAACACGGCATGTGTCATTCGTGACGGTTCCGACCACTGAAAATCATCCAACTTAGAGAATACAAGGTGCCACACCACACACATCACGTGATTTGAGAACAAAATACAAAAACACCACACAACAGGCATGTGATGCACACCGACCAGCACGATGCACACCGACACGACACGGTCACATAGGCTCCGCCGTATCCCCTCGAGCGAGCAACACAGGCCTTCTTCACTCGTCACCTCTTGGTCCTTGCACGACAGCCCATCGCCAAAAGTGGCAGCCCCCAAGAATTATTACACATGTATAGTGTCCGATGAAGACTCCCGTTCTCATTGATCCAACCACAATGCGGAAGTAGACCCTCTAGAACTAGGATCCAGCGATGCGATGGCATGCCGGTATTGTCGACTCTCTCGTGCACAGTTCTTCATGGAACCGCACTCGTGAGTTTCCACAGAGGAAGTGAGAGGGAAATTCCCTAAGGAAAATAGCCATAGAAAATCCCTTTTATTTTGTTGTGTTATGTTCCCACTAATATAGACCTCTATATATAGGCAAAAAAGAAGGACTCCCACCCCTAAAGTCCCAAGATGGGACTAAAGGAAAAAGGAGGAGAAGGGGAGCAGCCGGTGGCCGGGTGGGCCACCGTGAGCTAGCCCATCCTGTGGCCTCGCTGTGGCCAACGAGGCGGTTGCTCAGCCGGATGGGCCTCGCTGAGGCGTCCCACCAATGTTGCGCCTGCCCCTGCTAGCTACGCTCACCTGCGCACCTTCATGGGCTGGCCTGGAGCCCAACAGCGATGGCTGTTGCTGCCCATCCCGGGGTGGCTTCCCTTTTGGATAATTCACTCGGGGGATTTGGCCTAGTAGAGAAAGTTACCCTATTAATATTAATTTAAAATATATTTTTAATATATATTAATTCATAATTATCATATATAAATGCATATTATCAATCTCTATTAATAAAAATTACCTTTCGACATCTTTCCTTCTCTGAACAACTTTGGATCCTCTTCGAAACTTTTCCGGCAATCTCTTATCGGCATACTTATTATGCTCTCTTTTCATTGATTCCTTTACTTCCATAACGATCTCAGAACATCGTCAGACCCTTAAGTGTGTTACTCTACAGTTCGGGAATGTCATAGACATGATCAAGATCTCTCTCTGATCAATGATTCATGGAGGGATCGAGATGTCCGTAATGACCCCCACACTACTAGCAAAATAGCTATAGGTAAGTCACATATCCGTGGTGCACATGCTAGGTGGTGCCCCACGGGTAAATAGCCGTGGCGTACCTGCTAGAGATGCCCCACTGGTAGGTTACTTACTTGTGGAGCTCTACCCGTAGCGCATCACTATGGGGTGCCTCACCAGTATTTTTTACTCGTGACGCACTGTGCACACTGTGCCATCACCATATTGCTACCTACCACACAACCTGCGTGGATTCTCTGACTTGAAAATGCAAAGTCAGAGAGCTATAGTGTCCTAACTTGGTAGCAGTGGTTATGTAGCACAAGGTCTATGTCATTCGTGACTGTTCTAGCCACTGAAAATCATCAAAGTTAGAGAACACATAGTGCCACACCACACACACATCACGTGATTTGCGAAAAAAATAGAAAAACACCACACAGCATACACATGATGCACGCCAACCCGCACGATGCACACTGACACAACACGGTCACATAGGCCGTGCCATTGCCCCTCGAGCGAGTAGCACGGGCCTTCCTCCACCTTATCTGCACGACACCCACCACCGCTCCACCCTATCCCCTCTGCCTCTCATCTTGCTCCTGCATCCTCTCTCGTCTCTTGCACATCTTCCTCCACTCGATCTCGAGCAAGCGGAGCTCAATTCCGTAGACCCCGCCTTCCTCTGCTCGATCCCCTCCACCGTGAGATCACCCTGCCTCCCAGCCACCCCTCCTACCTCCACGAGTCTCCGCCAGGGCCGCCTATCGCTTCCTGGTGCTCCACCGTGATCTTTTGACTCGTCTCCTCCGTCCTGGCACCGCCTGGACGCACGGTTCCTTCCTCGACCTCGACCCAACAAAGCACCTCCACGTGTGCAACTCCCGCTGTCGTCTTTGTCCATGTATTTCTCAACCCGGTGCTCTGGCCGTGCCTCCTACCCGCTCCATATGGTCGCGTCATCCCTGGAGAAGCTTCAGGGCGCACCCTGCATGCGCCCCCACCCTGCTCTAGCATGCTGTCGACCTCACCCCTCCACTGTGTTGCGGCTGCGCGCCGCCCGACCTCCTTTGCACTGGTCGGGTGCCGCTTGAAGCTCCTTTGCATTTCTTCGGCCGCGTCTGTGCCACCGTCTCCTTGCGTCCACGTGCACGCCCTCCCCTCGCGCCCCGCTGGCCCCTGTTGTGCCCTCTATGCCCTGCCGGTGGTGCCTATGTCGACTTTGATCATGCAGCTCCAACCTCCGGTGCGACTCCTCCTCCCGCGCACCTCCGCCGCCTACCGTCCTATCTACCCTGGCGACCACGACGCCATGGATGACGACATGATGGTCCTCGATTAAATTTTCCTTTTCTTGTATGGACATAAATTGTTTGAAATGGGCATAAGAATTTCAAAAATAGTCTAAACAATGTAAAACCTTCGCGTGGTGTCATATTATGTGACATAGTTGCAAGAAAAAATACCAAACTTGGTATATTGATTGCATCTCAAAAAGTCCTTCTCAAAATGAGCTATCATGTTCGAGAATTCATGGCTTTCGGGCGAAAAGACCAATGTTATGGCTAGAATCGCGACATAGTTTGTGATAGTCTACCCATATTGTGCACGTATGTGCATCTTGGGATGGCGAACAATGTTTCAGGAGGAAGTTTTCCTTTTCATCGCACGGAAAAGCCATTTTCCATTTTATGAGTGTAAAAAAGGGGACGTTTTGTGACGCAACCAGCAAAGGCATAATTCAAAATGGTACCGTCACATTTAAAAAAATTCTAGACCACCTTACATGGACAAAGTCTGAACCGGAGTATCTCAAACCTTTCTATCCACACCGGGTGAAAAAGACAAATGTCTGCCGAATCGGAAGGAAGTGGGTTCGGTTTAAAACACGTACATGGTCTAATGCTCATGATTTTTTAAAAATAATAATTTTTATACTCATAATATGATGTTTCTTTATAGATCCAATACAAGTTTAGCGAGGCTCATCCCCAATCTTCATGTCAGCCGTTTTGACCATAGTTTGAATCGGTAAAACTTTGAAATGCGCATAAAAATTTCAAAAACAGTCCGAACAATGTAAAACCTTCGCGTGGTGTCATATTATGTGACATAGTTGCAAGTAAAAATACCAAACATGGAATAATGATTGTATCTCAAAAAGTCCTCAAAATGAGCTATCATGTTCGAGGTTTCTTGGCTTTCGGGCCAAATGACCAATGTTATGGCCAGAATCACGACATAGTTTGTGATAGTGTGACCCTATTGTGAACGCATGTGCATCTTGGGATGGCGAACAATGTTGCAGGAGCAAGTTTTCCTTTTCGTCGTATGGAAAAGCCATTTTCCATTTTACGAGTGTAAAAAACAGGACGTTTTGTGAAGCAACCACCAAAGGCATAATTCAAAATGCTACCACCACTTTAAAAAAATACTAGACCACCTTACATGGACAATGTCTGAACCAGAGTATCTCAAACCTTTATGTCCACACCAGGTGAAAAATACAAATGTCTCCCGTATCGGAAGGAAGTGGGTTTGGTTTAAACTATAGGTACATGGTCTAATGCTTATGATTTTTTCAAAAAATAATTTTTAGACTCACAATATGATGTTTCTCCAGATCCAATGCAAGTTTAGCGAGGCTCATCCCCTATCTTCATGCCAGTCGTTTTGACCATAGTTTGAATCGGTAAAATTTTGAAACAGGCATAAAATTTTCAAAAATGGTCCGACCAATGTAAAACCTTTGTGTGGTGTCATATTATGTGACATAGTTGCAAGGAAAATACCAAACATGGTATATTGATTGTATCTCAAAAAGTCCTTCTCAAAATACGCTATCATGTTCGAGGTTTCATGGCTTTCAGGCCAAATGACCAATGTTATTGCCGGAATCGCGGCATGGTTTGTGATAGTATGACCATATTGTTCATGCATGTGCATCTTGGGATAGCGAACAATGTTGCAGGAGGAAGTTTTCCTTTTCATCGCACGGAAAAGCCGTTTTCCATTTTATGAGTGCAAAAAATGGGCCGTTTTATGAAGCAACCATCAAAGGCATAATTCAAAATGCTACCACCCTATTTTTCAAAAATACTAGACCACCTTACATGGACAATGTCTCAACCGGGGTATCTCAAACCTTCTCATTCACCCCAGGTGAAAAAGACAAATATATGCCAAAATGAGAGGAAGTGGGTCCGGTTTGAACTATAGGTACATGATCTAATGCTCATGAATTTTTTTTAAATCATTTTTAGACTCACAATATGATGTTACTTCAGAGGTCCAATGCAAGTTTAGCGAGGCTCAATTCCGAGGTAAGAATCTCCATGCCTGCCTTTTTAACCATATTTTGAAACGGGCATAAGAATTGAAGGAGATATGCCCTAGAGGCAAATAATAAATAGGTTTTCATTGTCATATCTCAATTAGTTCATAATAGTTTCATATTGTGCTATAACTATATCAAGTAGAAACATTGGGGCATGTGTGGTATGAAACAAACCAAGTCCCTAGTAGCCTCTATTCATACTAGTTCGTTGGGCAATCGATGATCAATGTTTCCTGATCATGGGGCATTTATGCTAATTGACAACGGGGCCATATCATTGGTGAATGATGTGATGGACATCACCCAAATATTGTGACACGATCAAGTCACATAGTTCATTGTTGTAATAGTTAGAAACATAGTCTCCTTCTCCTTAGACCGTGAGATCATATTACTCACTATTTCTCGAGGATACTTAGATAGCATCAAAAGTCACTTGGTGATACAGTGATCATAAAGGTGTGTTCAAGTATTCAGAGGAACAGTAGATGACATATCACTCAAGAACGGGATTTGTTCACCCATGTGATAGGTAAGATACATACGGCCGGCTTGGTGAGATTACATCCGTAGTGTTGCAACATGTGACCGAGTCACGAGGATGTAATATCGTGGTAACAAGTAAAAAAGAACTTGTCGGTAACGAGATTGAACAAGCTGTATCAGACAAGTTGTAAGAGAGAACCAAAGGGAATTGGACTCGACGTTTTACGGTTCAAACGACATTATCATCGTGGAATGCACAGGGGTCATTATGGGCATCCCGATCCCTCTATTAATCATTGATGGAGATCATGTCTGTGCCATTCCCGGGCTGTGGGGAAATACACTTTATGTTATAATGAGCTAGAGATCCTCTATAAGATAGAATCACCATGTGAAAGAGAAAATGAAACCGGAAAAGTTCCGTGAGAGAACCGGAATCATTCCGGGAGAGTTCCGATGTCGTTCAGAGGAAATCAAAAGGGAACCAAAAGGTCTTTCGGGTCAAATCAGAATTTTTAATATGTATTTACATGTTAATTAATGTAATTAATATTAAATATAATATTAAAATCTAATTTCAAAGGGTATTACACAAATGGGCCAAATTCCTAAGGAAAAGGTCCCATGAGGGAAAACCGCAAGAGGGAAGGGCCAAGGGTTGGCCGCCACATGTAGCCCACCCGTCTAGCCTTGGATTGTGCGTGGGTTGGGGCCCACCCCTGGCCGGCTGGCCCATGGCACCTCCCTGCCTCTATGCCTTGTTTAGTCCCACATGGGAAACCCAACGGGGAGGGCACACCTCCCTCCACCTATATAAAGTGGTGCCCATGGGTGGAATTATAGACATCAAACACCAAAATAGGGAAGTCCTTTGGTTGACTTCCTCTCCTCTCTGTACCTTGTGACCATGGCCCCATGTATGGGTTGTGCGAACAAGGCTTCACCACGGCGGACCGTTGTGCTGCGGGGATTCCTAGACGAAAATCTACTTCCGCACTCCCGACGGGATCAGGGAGTCGTAGGTCATCATCGTACACTGTATGTGTAAGAAACTGTGAGGGGCCACATTTGAGGCACCTTGGATGTCGTGAGCTGGAGCTGCCGCATGATGAAGATGGAGCAAGGGGTGACCTGCGAGGAGCTTCGTGACCTTGAGGTTGGCCATGAGTTCGACTACTTCAACCACGTTTCCCTCGGAACTTTAACCGCGTATGGTCTACAAGGGTATGTATTCTATACGCTCTGGTCTTTACTGCATTATAACATAGATAGATCTTGGGCATTAGGGAGTTCCAACATAGGATTTTTTTTGTTTTCTGATATGGAACCCTTTAGTGATATCAGAGTCGATCTATGCGTAGGAGTGATGTACGACCAGTACGCACAAGTATTGTGTGGGCATTGATCCCTTAGTTGTTACCCTCTAACATGTACTTGTTTATATAGTGGTATTGTTTGATGAAGCGGCCCAGACTGACCTTACGTATATTCGTACGCGAGACTGGTTCCACACTCGACATACGGTTTGTACCGTATAAGTGGCTAGCATGTGTATGTCTCTCATTCAATAGTTGATATGGCATTTACAATGGAGGGCCCCGAAAGGGGTATAGTAGAGACAATTGTTGGATCCATGTTGTGGTTGGAAAGTTTGTAGTTTAGAAACGGTTCTATTGCAAAAGCCCTAACAACCACGTAAAACTTACAAAAGATAAAGTAGAGGCATCTGACTTTGTTTTGTAGGAGGGCTTGTGTTATGATATGGTATTGGTCGTTACGAAGGTAAATTAGTTTACTTTTCTATTACTAAGTAGTATAGTAATAGTCATCATTTTGATGGACGACCTGCTGGTGGCACCGTGGACTTGGTGATAAAACCAAGAGAAAGATGGAGATCATGCCAGAGCGCTTGATGGAGATCAAGGCGCAAGAAGAAGGACCATATCCTATCACAATATACATATGATGTTGATACATGTTTTACATCTTATCGTATGCTAGTATTATATACTCAATGGTAGCAGATAAGATAATCCCTTATTAATTCCAATGATAGTGTTCCCCTTGTGTGTGCACAACCAAGAAAGTTCTCCGTTATGAGGCAGGCCGTGACTATCGTGTGTCAGACATATCTGCATTCGCATACAGTGGGTGTAAGCCATGTTGCACTACAAATACACACAAATTAGATTTGGCAAGCCTAGCATGTGTAGACATGGCCTCGGAACACAAGACACCAAAAGGTCGAGATGAGTCACATGGTGGATGTGATTGACATTGGGGAATGTCTACCTTTGAAACTGCATTACCAGCTGTGATGATCGGAGGTGGTGTAGTGGATTGGGATCGTGTGATCACTAAAATCATCCAGGGGATGACAATTTTAGTGGGAGTTCAATTAGGATTAAACTCATATTATTATGAACTTAGTCTAGATATCTATTTGGAAATTTCTTAGTAGATCATTGATGACTGCAAGTGCATAGATCGTTTGTAGCTAGTTTCAAAATAAAGATATCGATCCCACAGGGAGCATGAGTCTGAAGTCTAATAACTCTTTGAACTAAATACTGAAATAGTAATTCTAAATAACGTTCTAAGTAACAAGATAAAATGCGAGTTTTGTGTAAAAGATATTTTTGGGTTTTCAAATAAGAGAACAATAAGTAAACTAAAGCTGTAAGTAAACAAGAGCATGCAAGTATGATTACAAAAGTCTGCAAGATGATGGAAAGTGTTCTCAGGGAGTAGTGGATCCACCGCTAGTAATTAGAAAGAGTGATCAAAATTATTATAATAAATAAGACCATTTATGATATGTGTGGGAGGAGCTCCATATATGGACGAATATGAAGCAACCACTGCACACATCATCCGTCATAACCATAGCATACAGGAATCGACATCAATCGAATTACTGCCCTATTAAGGGACTTTACCCCGTAGGATGTAACCCCTGGCATGGACAATGTTCCGTGAGTTCTCCTCGGTTCCCAAGTTGATATGTAAGGAATGAAAACAACTTTATAGTCACCATAAGTGCTATCATCCCTCCGTCTACCAACAAGTACTTCCCTCCATCTAGTCCTCAGTGAGGCAAATATTGAGTGTCGGGCTTCACCCAACATCAAGATGAAGGAAATCTAACATAGACACATAATGAACAATATCACATAATAATCTTTATCTCAATTCAATCTCATACTAGGGTTTATCCATCTCCCCAAGAACAAAGGAAACTACTCACACATGAAGGCAATCAACATCATGGATAGAATATGGATGAAGTATGATGATACACTTGAATACAAGTGCAAATCCAAGACTCAATCTAGAATTACAACAAGTAACCAAAGGGGATCGGTGATGGAGACGTTGTTGATGAAGATGACGATGTAGATCGATGTGGAGGCCTTCAAGATCCTAGTCCCTTCTCCTCTTGTGTGATGGTGATGGTGTAGATCTGATTGGAAGCGGCTATGGCTGTGGCACGGCGGCAGGGCTCCGCCGTGGTGGAGGACATGGCCTGGTGGCTCTCTCTTGGGTCCTCCGTCCTTTATATAGGCCTTGGGGGTGCCCTAGGGTTCCCCCAATACCGTCATATGATTTAGGGAAGGTTATTTGGGGCGAAATCCTGTCCTTTGCGACCTTTTTCGCAACTATATAGTGGGAACTATACGGCCAGAAAAATGCTTCCTGTCGTATAGTTGCTCGTCAAACCTTGAGGTTCCGTAGTGTTTTGGCCGCCGTTTCTTCATACGAACTCCGATTTGGGTGTTCTTGGGCTCGTTGGATTCGTATCGATGAGTGTTACAAACCGGTGGTCTTGGATAGTTATTTTGAGAAGTTGGAAATTTTCACTTTTTCCAACCCCCAAATGGGTAAGTCTGGTCCCTGCAGCTCCTCCATACTATGCTCTCTCTGTTCCTTTTGCCTTTGTTTTATACATAATCATCGTCAACACCTACACATATTTCATAGACAAGGAAAGTGATATAATTCTACCTAAACTACTAAATGTGCAAAGCTCATATGAAAGTAAATGAGAACTAGAAGTCATGCATATAAGGCATATCTATAGCTGGAAGAAACATGACATGAGAGATAAATGGCACATTTTATATGGCTAAAAGAGGTCGTATTTCAGAGCCATCAACTACCCCAAGCTAGACCTTGCTCGTCCTCGAATAGGAAGGGTCAATAATAAAAGCAGTGAGGAAGGCATAGCCGGCACAGCGGTAGCTGGTGCGGTCGGCGTCCTCGCCCGAGGATGCCAGCAGAGGCTCAACCGTGCATCCAGCGCATCGTCAACCGGCTCCACCGGCCCCACCTACACATTCGGCGGGGGCTCAACTGGCATAGCCGCTGCTCTCCCTCCTCCGACGCGACCAAGGTGCTGGTGGCAGCAATGGAGCCTGTGTCTTCGAGAGACAACGGCTCGCTACAAGAGCATGTCAAGATAAGAAGCCTAGCAAGGAGAAAAAACAAGGATAAGCCAACAACACGGTGAGGGACATACCTGACCACCTCTGGCACGACCACATGCCTCCTCTTCCGGTGCGCCTTCTTCCCGCCACCGTCAGCTGGGGTAGCGTTGGATGATGCCCGCTTCCCTTTTGACTTCGCCACGGCCGCGGGCAGGTGAGGCCTGTCATCACCATACATGTGTCCAACATATAATCATATAAAAATCTAGCTACAACAGTCTAGCTGGCCTGAAGGACAAGACGTCAAGGATACTCACCTAGGGGCTCTGACGGGCCGTCGTCGTTCTGCATAGGGAAGAGCTATGGCTCGGTAGCCGAATACTTCTTTGGCGGGCGGTTGGTGGAAAACTCGGGGAGATCATTGTCCCCCATCCCGTCCTCAGCAAGTTGCGCCATAAACATCTACTCAAAAGGGGGTAAATAAGCGACAGAAAATAAACTGCCCAGGAGGAATTCACCCAGCGGGTAAGACAAACTCACCTTTGGTGAGAGCTGTCTCTGGTGCTACAGAGGGAAGGAATAGCTCCACGGATGCTTCAACTCCTCCTTCAACATCATGGCAAGCCAGTTTCAAAGGGACTCAAACGGGATTTCTAGCCAGGAAGTCCGGGTTGGGTCCGCTGGTCCGAACAGATGGCACATCTCGTGCGAGTGGAACTACAGTGGGAGCACCCAGCATGCCATCCAGGAAAAAGTAATGTCCCGGGTGGTGAGTCTATGCTCGTTCACCAGCACCTGCACACGTGCGGCCATCTGATCCATGTCCATCAGTGCCCCCAGCCCTTCACCCCTAGGCTCGCCGGTCAGAGGTGGTGGTAGCAGCCTGATCCAATCGATGCCAGTGGCATTGTGCACGTCAAAGTACGAGCGCTGCCACAGCTTGAAAGTTTCGGGGAGATCGAACCGCGGCATTGGAGAAGAAGGGCGGAGGTAGATGCCGCAGCAACCGGCATCCACTAGAGGGCCACCCTTGTACGCCATCTGCACCTTGAAATTGAAGAATTTCAAGAAGATCGTCGTGTTTGGGCACACGCCAAGGTAACTCTCGCAGTACGCGACATGATACGAGAGCTGCTCCATGGCTTTTGCCCCAAGATGGTGGAGGCGAAGGTTGAACATGACGAACAGTTGCAGAAGGAAATCACACGCGTGGAGGCTAAACCCGCGGGCGGAGCACGCAAGAAATACCATGACCTTGCTGGCCACGGGGTTGGCAATGCGGTCCCCCTCCAGCGATACCCGTGCCTTGACGAGCTTCTCCGGTGGCAAGAACCAGAGTCGTAGCAACCACCATGCTGCTACGGCAACATCTCGAGTGGAGGATCCGTGGTGGAGAACCTAGGGCCCGTCATCGCGCACACTCACGGCGGCGTCGGTGACCTCTAATAGGAGGTGCAAGAGAGAAGAGGAGACAAGGAAGCACAGAGACGAGAGTGTAGTAGAAGGGGGAGATGCAAGAGGGGAAAACCCCAACTCCCGTGCCCCTATTTATCACCACGGCACCCAAGCATCGGTTCTGTTCCACCTCCCCCCACGTGGCATGCAACCTCTCCTCGCCCCCATGACGGTTTATTTCGGGGTCGCGTGTACCAACATAGATCGGCATAGAAGATCAAGGAGGAGTTAACAAGGTGTGCTGATAGCTGTGAGATTCGAGATATTTTTGATGGTTTTCTCCCGAATTTGATAGTTTTCTAGCTTTACCTAACGCTAATGCTTCGGTATCGAAGAAAACTTGGTTTTTAATGTGTGTTTCAGGTTCTAAACGTCAATAGCAGGTTTTAACCAGAGAAACACAATATTCAGGCGAAAACAAGCAAGTCTCTCTTTGGAAGCAATCGAGGTAAGCACACGGAGGCTTTAATGAGCAACTATATGGCGGGAACATTTTTCCGGCCATATAGTTCCTGCCGTATAGCTCCCACAGCCTTCATCTTGTCAAAAGGGATCTTGTCAAAAGGTAAACCTTCTGTGAAGAGGCCAGATGTCGCTTTTCATAACATAGAAGCTGCCATCCCATCCAGAAAGGAGATAGAAGAGATACGGAGAAGAAGGGGGAGACGTTCTTCATCTCGCTCCATGATCTTTGACCTCCTAGCCATTACTTACACTTGAGAGAGAGAGAGATCTTCACCTTGCAAGATTAGGGTTTGAGATTGTTTCTTCCAATTGATACGTTGCTAACGTATCTATAATTTTTGATGTTCCATGCTTGGTTTTATCTACTTTCTTATGTTTTGTCCACACTTTGGAGTACTTTTTATACACTTTCTTGGACTAACCTATTAACAAGATGCCACAGTGCCAGTTGCCTATTTTCTGCTGTTTTTGGTTCCAGGAAAGTCAAAAAATGAATATTCTCGGAATTGGACAGGACAAAAGCCAAAGTCAGTTTTCACCGAGGGGGACACAGAGATAGAATACGACACGTCAAGGGGCCAGGGGCCAGCCTAGGGCACCCCCTCGGCCTCCCCTGTCGCCTATATATCGCCTCCGATACAGAAACCCTAAGGACCCGATCGAAATTCCATGAAAGAGTCTATAGCTGCCTTCATCTCCGTCCCTAGATCGGGAGGGATCTGAAGCTCTTACTGGCACCCTGCTGGAGGGGAGAATTCACCCTGGAGGCCTTCTTCATCACCATGCAAGCCTCAAGTGTGATGCGTGAGTAGTTCATCCTTGGACTACGGGTCCATGTAGTAGCTAGATGGTTGGTTCTTCTCCTTTGTGCTACCATGTCAAGATCATCTATTTGTAATCCTCCATGTTGTGTTTGCGGGGATCCGATGGATATTGAGATGCTATTTCAGATTGATTATTGATTCTATCATGTCTTTGTTATTTGTGATCTTGCATGCTTTCCGTTGTTAGTAGCTATCTTGGCCAAGTAGATGCTAGCAACTCCAAGAGTTAGTATTTATGCTCGATAGTGAGTTGATGCCTCTAGTAATCTGGGGAAGTGACAGAAGTCTCTAAGGTACTAGATGTGTTGTTGCTACTAGGGAGAAAACATAAATCCTTTGTTCATAGAACAATCATATTGTTTACTTTACACGCAATGCGTAATGCAATTATCTGTTGCTTGCAACTTAATATTGGAGGGTGTTCAGATGATAACCTGAAGGTGGACTATTAGTCATAGATGCAGTTGGATTACGGTCTATGTATAATGTTGTAATGCCCAATCAAATCTAAAAGGAGTCAAGATGATTAGGATATGCTTGTATGCTTTCTCGATGTTTGTCAATTGCCCCGCAGTAATTTGTTCACCCAACATGTCATCTATCTTAAGGAGAACTACCACTAGTAAACTATGGACCCTGGTCCTTTCTTTTATCATCAATCTACAACTGTTTACTACTTTTTGTTTACTTTCTGCAAGCTTTTACTTTCTTCCACACAATACGTTTAATCCTTTGTTTTCAGCAAAACCAGTGAGATTGACAACCTCATTGTAAGTTGGGGGCAAAGTTCTGTGGTTGTGTTGTGCAGGATTCCAAGTTGGCAACAACACCTTGGAGGTGTTTCCTTGCTCCTACTGGTTCGATAACCTTGTTTCATAGCTGAGGGAAAACTTGCTGATCATACCTTCCTCTTGGGTTTCCCCAACGAGCTTGATATATTTTGGGCCATCACCTAACTTTAATTGGGTTGGATTACATTTCCATTCTTATTGTGGATCTCCATGGTAATACCGAGAAGAACTCCCTTTATTTTATTATATCGATGATGCTTTCTTCTCTCATGTGTGAGCAAGTTCCTTGGGCGTGGGAGATGTAAGGGATTGGTGAGATGTGATGTGCCTCCATATATTTTCCATTAGTTTGTGATTGATTTTAATTACTATATTATGTGTGCTTGACTATCTATGGGATGCCTAATGCTTGTTGTCCATTTAAGGGCCCAGACAACATGATGCTTTGTTCTACATAGATAGGATCTTGTTCACTAGCAGACTGGCGACCCTCGAGTGACACGGGGATATCAATGGGAAACTAGTTGACTCGAGGATAACGAGGAACCACTGTGCTTATTGCATTAGTCCGATCCAAGGAGCTTAATTGCTAAGAAATCTGAAGGGTCTTAATCGTCTAGTGTCTAACCATGGTTTTGGTAACAGGCTAGTAGGATTATTGAAGTTGGGACGAAATCTACCAAGAGGAGTTCCGGCTAATTATGGGTTGCTCGCCTACACATATACTTATAAGATTATAATTGTTACATTTATCACTCGTTCACCTAGCACAGAAACTATCACCGTGAACTGTATCTCCCCACGCCTTTTTGGTTATCTGTAGAAAAAAACCGAATCGTTCTTTACTTTTATGATTTTTATTACTAAAGTTTACATTTTAGTTTTATTTAAATACATCCAGCTTAATCCAAATTTCATTCTTATTTCACACTTGAAGTCAATTCACTTGAATACCTATGACAACTTTGAGTGTGACAGAGACTTCACCCGTAAACACTTACCTTTGAGCTCCTTGTGGAATCGATATCTATACTTCAAAACTAGCTATAAACAAATTGTGCACTTGCAGACATCAAGCTATTTTCTGGCACTGTTGTCGGGGAGCTAAGCGCTAAGTGTTTGTCTCTTGACATTTCGGGTGTTACTACTACAAAATGGCCTCCCTAGGAGATAAAGGGTCTACACTCTCTGGTAGGACCTATTTACTAGATTATTTTGAGCGCGTGCCTATTCAAAGACGCGATGAAATTATTGAAAAACTTTTAAGATTAGACAAGGTTGATGTTCAAAACCTGAGTGGTATTATGGAAATCATGTCTATTTATAGGATAACTCCCAAGAAACCCGAGAAAACTCTCAGAGAATACAGTGCTCCAAACTCTGTTTTCCTTAAACAACAATAGAATTTCCTAACCCTAGAGCTAGAGAATATCGATTTGATGGTGGAATTATTAAAATTTTGCAGGAAAAAGCTTTCAGTGGAAGGGAATATGAAGACCCAGGAAGACATATTAGAGAGTTTGACGATTTAATGACAACACTTGGACCAAAATATTTGCGAAGAGATTTCTCTCATCTAAATTTTCTTGTTGGTCTCTTAAAGGTAAAGCTCTAGACTGGTTATATTATCTCCCTCGTCATTACATGAAATGTTGGGAAAACTGTATTGTCAAATTCATAAACAGTTTTAATCCTTTTAAAAAGGTAACTGAAACTAGAAAGAGCATAGGCAACTTTAGACAGAATGTGGGAGAAACCTACCCACAAGCCTGGGATAGATTCTTTGAAATGATCAATAAAGTTCCTAATCATGGATAATCTGAATCAACTATTTTCAATTTATTTTACCACGGTCTTAATACTCAAATCAGAGAGTTGCTTGATTTATTAGAAGGAGGATCGATAAATACTTTAACTGTTAAAGAATGTTCGGAATTGATTTCTACTAGGGCTAAGAATGATTCTTTATACAATCCTAATTTTGACACTAAGATAGAAAAAGGGATGCTTCATATAAATCATGATCTTATGCCTGAAGTACTCAAAACAATGAAATAAAAAGGTATACCTTCTGAACTTGTTAAGGAAAACAAAGTAGACTTATTGCAAGTTTTTACTAAAGAAAATGAAACTAGAAAAGAATTTCAAGAATTAAAATATCGACAAGCAAAATCTAATAATAACCTACATAAACATTTTCAAAAACATAAAAGATTTTGGCTAAACTCACAGAAAATTATGATGAGATTGGCCAAGAAATAAAATTATTTCACAAGTGATGACCCACAAGTATAGGGGGTGTATCGCAGTATTTTCGATAAGTAAGAGTATCTAACCCAACGAGGAGCAGAAGGTGCTGGCTAGTGGTATGGATCAGGAATTCTCTGCAAATACTTAGCAAATAGATTTTTAGGGGTTTTCGATAAAGCAAGTAAACAAAGTACGAGTAAATAAAAGACAGTAGGAATAAATGCAGCAAGTGTCCCAATCCTTTATGCAGCAAAGGACAAGCCGGTTGTATTTCTATAGATGACCAAACGTTCTCGAGGACACATGGGAAGATTGTCAAGTGCTTTCGCTTCATATAGTCGATTAATTTCTTTAGCTTGCTAAGTGTTGTGTGGGTGAACCTGTGCTAATGTACCACCCCATCCAAGACTAATACATACTTGTGATTAAACCCCTTGCAAACATCCGTAAGTACAAGAAAGTATTTAAGGTAGAAACCTAACCACAACTTTAAACTCTAAGACCCTTACGTCCCTTGTGCAATTGTTTCCTAACGGGGGTTCAGGTTTCTGTCACTCCGGCAACCCCTACGATTAGTAGCCAAATACACAATGCATTCCCCTAGGCCCTTATAGGTGAAGTGTCATGTAGTCGATGTTCACATGATACCACTAGAAGAAGTACACCACAACTTAAATAACAATCTATTGAATCTTTCTCAACGCAACTCCACTACTAACAGCAAGACTTCTCCCATGTCCTCAAGAACAAAACGAACTACTCACAAGACATCATATGGATCATGATCAAATATGGAATAATGATGTATAACAATCTGAACATAAACTATAATTCAATGGTTCACTCAATAGCATCAACTACAAAGAGTAATCAACACCGGGAAAGTTTCCCTTATGAACTATGCTAGATTCAACTCAATTGTTACAGCAATATGGAGATGGTGATGAGGGTGCTGATGGTGATGATGGTGGTGATGATGATGATGATCCCAATGAAGTCTAGCTTGATGGTGGTGTTGATGGTGATGATCTCCCCTCTCCGGGAAGGAATTCCCTCGGTAGAAATCTGTCTACCGGAGAGATCTTTCTCTCTCGGTGTTTTTCGCCCCGCAGAGGCGGCGAAATCTTTCTGTGGTCGCTCTCCGAATCTTAGGGTTTCGTGGGGATGATATACGCCAGAGGAGAGAGGCTGGAGTGGGCCAGGGTGGCCACACCACTCCCAGGCGCGGCCTAGGCCTGCCCGCTCCATGGGGTGGTGTGGGCCCCCTGTGGCCCACCTCTAATCCATCTTCTCGCATCCTGAGTCTTCTGGAAAAATAGGATTTTCCGTATATTTTCCCGGAATTTCTGATCTTCGCGAATTTTGCCTCCAAACAGCACCCTTTCCATCAGAATCCTGACTACAGCGGTCCATGCTCCAAAAGTCATCAACCATGCAAAAGCAGATGAAATAACATAAGTATCACCTCTCAATATGAAATATATCAATGAATAATAGTGAATTAAGACATAGAATAGTGATGCAAAATGGACGTATAAACTCCCCCCAAGCTTAGACTTCGCTTGTCCCCAAGCGAAACTAAGCTCAATAAACATGACCTCAGGTTTATGGAGTGAAGAGTCGATAAAAGAATACGGACTAGAAGCATCACATTCATCAAAAGCATAGATCATAATAGAAGACAAGTCACTATTATATAACTAAACTTGCAATGAGTAAAGGAAACACAATAAAGATACATAGAGTAAATCATAATTGGTAATGGCAAACTTAGCTCTTGGTTGAAGAATAGTTGATAATTTGCTGGAGTTCACAAATAGCTGGTTTTCAAAGAAAGCTTTCAAAGTAGTAAACATCAAGATAAGAGAAATGTGAAAAACAAGGAATATAAGAAACATGAATGCATAAATCATCATATGAATGAATGAAACACAACAACTCAAAATACTTGCTGAGGTAGAAGGGAATAGGTTTACTGACTCAACTACGAAGTAAAAGAAAGGGCCCTTCAAGGAGGGAAGCAGGGATTGCAAGTCTCATAAAGAGCTCCCAAAAATTATGATACTTACTAGCTTTCAGCTCTCATTGCCCCTATCATAGGCATCTTTAGGTGATTAAGGTTAAAGTGAGGTGCAATCTGAGTTATATGCTTGACAGACTATAAACTGAAAATCCCAAGTCCCTTGAGTACGAGGGCCGCTCCTCATGCTACTCAACTTTAGTTACCGGTAAGTTCTTGTCATCGTAAGTATGTGCGTATCATTGAGAACCGCCAATGGGGTACCCCTTGCCCGATGATACGGAAGAATCCCCATATCAAAATGACAAGGCAAGTAGACAATGAATATCTCAGCAATCTTCTTATTTACCATGGGAAAATGGTGTTTTTTTCTCTCTTTCCTCTTTTCATAGTATCTCTTTTTTTCTTTTCTTTTTCTCAATAGCTATCTCTCTCTCTTTTTGTATAAGAAGAATGCTTTGTAGATATAATTATGGTTACGCTGCAGGTTTCCACCATGTCAGCATGGATTAGACCAGCGGCCCAGGCGTTTCTCTAACACACATACATAACTCCATGGACTTACAAGCTCCCCTTTTATTTCACACCAACGACATCCGCAAACAAAAGAGCAAGGTATCAACTAGGTATATATTTACAAGTGTTGAAAGCGTTCCCCGTGACAGCACGGTTCTGCTAATCCCCAGCCTATAATTTGCAAGCATATAACTTTCATGGAGAGTTCACAATGGCTCAGGTTTATTAAGTGCAAGAAAGTAAAGTGTGCCATCAAGTTCGTGAGAGCTTTAATCACTAATTTTCGCATAACAAGTTTAATTTGGGAGGTAGACAAAACAGGAATTTACTTGGAATAGCAATAATGCTACTAGGTAGGTATGGTGGACACAAATGGCAAAGGTTTTGGTTTAAAGGAGGTGGATGCACGAGAAGAATTCCCTCTCAGTACAGGTTTTTGGCTAGCAAGGCTGGGTAGCAAGTACAAGAGTTGAAGGAAACAAACAATCATACAAATGATAAAGACAAACATGCAATCTTCCTTGGAAGCACAAAAGATCTTAACTAGAGAATACTAGACTTATGAGCAAATCAAGAAAGAAAGATGATGAAATTATTTTTCTCTTGAGTACTTCTATCTTTTTCTTTTCAACTCTCAAAAAGGTGTTGCTACTGACCGAGCCAGGTTTACCAAAACCAACTAAATTAACTCAATGATCCCAAAGTGCTACCAATACTAACAACAAGAGCAATCATATAATCACGAATTGAAAACTAATATAAGCTATGCAAAAGAGTGAATGATAGAACTTCTCATTAATATTCCATAACGGAAACTCACACCAAGGGATACATATCTAACGAGAGAGGGGACACTTCCATAATGCAAACCATACTACATAATAACTCCTCTATTCATGATATGACTCTACTAATAAGGTTAAAAGATAGAAGATAGTGATATGATACCGCGACACTACCCCAAGCTTGGATCAAACCAAGGGGATGTCAAACCTGATGATGAATTACTCCTTTGGTGGTGGTGGTATCCTCTCAATGTGCTCTCTGATAAGTTTCCCCAAGTCCTCAATCTCAAAGGTGAGATTACGAATAAGCTGCGAGTTTTGCTCAATGCGGCTCATGATCATGTCGGATTGAGAATTCCAGCTCTTGCTATTCTTTCCCCACTCTTCCTCCTTGAAGTTTTATTTTCCTACATGGATAGAGCGAGGCAAATCCCAATTGGAGGGTAATTTCTCCTTGGGCATATTCTGGTATTGATTCTCATGGATAAGGGTATGGAAAGGAATCCTGGTGCGTGGAGGACGTGATCGTGGAGCCAAGCCGTGACGAGGAGCTTCCCCCCAGTCTGCATCCGTGTAGTCCTTCTGATCTTGGCGGGTTTCACCACTCCAATGCTTGCAATGGTAGTGCCAGTGTGCGGACATTGTCCTTGCTCCTCTTCACCTTCACTCTCGATCTCCTTCTCCTCCTAGGGGTCTTAGAGGTCTTCCTCCATGGGCTCCTTCCCTTTATCCTTGACAGACACCATTGTGCTTCTAAGACTTCAGAGAGTATGTCCTGGCAGAAACAGATCAAAACAAAAACACGATATACGAACCTCGGGGGATCCGGGGGGGTTATATATTACGAAGTTTCACATCAAAAGGAAGGTACTGGAAGAAAACGAGTCGGAGGCGGAGTCCGGAGTGGACTCACCACCTGGTGGCGCGGCCAGGGGTGGGCCCGCGCCACAGGGTGGTGTGAGCCACCCTGGCTCCGTTTCCGTCCCTTTTTCGCTTTGTAGCTTTTCTTATTGACTGAAAACTGCAAAAATATAGTTGGATTGTATTTTCGTGGAACTTTTCTTACTAGAACCGTTACCTATTTGAACATGGTCTCTACAGGTCTCTGAATTTGGTATTTAGTGTATCCTTCCGGAGTCATCTCTTGAATCATCAATATCTTCATCTTCATACACTTATTACTTGAGTCATAAAACCCTTCTCTTCCTTATTACACCATTATCTCCACTTCCTAGAAATTTCTTTCACACAAAACTTCACACAGTTCTTATTAGCAACATTAGTATAAGTGAAGTGATAAAATCTTTTGAGTCCAACTTCAAATTAAAACCATCAAAACAAAAGCTACTGTGGCAACTCCTTCCGAAAACCCAAAAAGAATTCAAAAAGGAAATCGAATAAAGAAGCAAATGCAAGATTGGCTAAATCTGTCAAAACAGACCAGCAGGTAAAGATCAATTTTTTTCGAAAATCTTCTGCTGCTCAAATCAAAAAGTGAAAAACTAACGAAAGTTAAATAACAACCTAGGGCAGAAGCACAAAAAATTACAGCTCAATCCGACATACAGAGGTATCTCACGAATTTTTACGGGAAGCACAAAAAATCTGTTTCAGGACAGCAACTTCCCCAAATCTTACTTCTCTCTCATTAGAGGTTGATCTTGACACAAAAACCAAACAAAACGGATAAAGAGAGGTTATTACCGAAGTAATAACTTCCAAGACACAAAGAAACAAAAACAACCTGAAAGCAAAAACAAATTGGGTTGTCTCCCATAAAGCTCTTTCTTTATAGCCTTTAAGATGGGCATGATAATTTTGAAGAAGCTCTCATAGGGATATGAATTGAAGTGAAAGAGAGCATTAAGAAGCAAAAACACACACACATTTAAGTCTAACCCACTTCCTATGCAAGGGAATTTTGTAAACAAACAAGTTATTGAAACCAGAGGCAACTTGCATAAGAAGGCAAAAGAAGTGCAACATAAAAACTTTCAGCATAAAACGAGGAAACTTAATATTATTGAGATGCATAAGAACACTTTTCCCTCTCTCAAAGTAGCTTTCAGTATCATGCATAAACTTAACAATATAACTATCACAAGGATCGTCGTAGCAATGATCACTTATTCTAACAGAAAACACGGGAATACTAGCTCTCATAACACTACTTTGCGAAACAATATTAGAGGTATCCTTACAAAGGATAGGGTGTCCCTCTTTTTCATACTTGGTGACAAAGTCCTTCACATTTGCTATTATAGGTTCATCAACCATTTGTTTATCAGGTTCAACATCTTTATTCATACTTTCATCTACCATACTAGCCATCATAGAATGTTCCTTTACCTTAACTAGGAAAGGCATTTTCTCAATATAAGGTTTAGGTAAAACATGATTAGCACTATAAACTTTAGTATTTCTTGCAGGAACACTCTTAGCACTATCTTTATAAGGTTCATGATACTTATTCCACTTCTTTTTAGGCACTTCAATATAGGAAGCAAAAGCCTTAAAATAAGAAGCAATAGCTTGAGAGTCTAGACCATAAGCATTTTTAATATTTTGAAAGTCATCAGTTCCCATAAAAGATCCAATGCATTCATAATCATAATTTATACCTGACTTTCTACCTTTGTCATTCTCCCAAGCTTCCGCGTTGTCTTGAATACGGTCCAGATGATCCCATTTAGCTTCTTCTTCCATACGAGTGAATGATCCAGCACAAGAAGCATCCAATAAATCTTTATCATTTAGAGGTAGCCTTGCATAAAAGTTGTTGATAATAATATTGTTGGGGAGCTCATGAATTGGACATTTGAGCATTAGTAACTTCAATCTCCCCCAAGCTTGAGCTGTACTCTCTCCATCAAGAGGCCAAAAGTTGTATATTTGATTCCGATCTTTATGAATCTCACTAGGAGGATAAAACTTTGAATAAAAGAGAGGCACTATTTACTCCCATTCTAGAGCTTGACCATTCTTCAGCAGCTTATACCATTCCTCAGCTCTTCCTTTTAGTGATAATGAGAATAACTTCTTCTTAACTTGATTTGTAGTAATACCTGCACA
This sequence comes from Avena insularis, assembly GCA_023614405.1. Classification (NCBI taxonomy): domain Eukaryota; kingdom Viridiplantae; phylum Streptophyta; class Magnoliopsida; order Poales; family Poaceae; genus Avena; species Avena insularis. The sequence goes on along the minus strand of CM042694.1, from coordinate 84,634,044 downwards.
CTTGAACAACCCACATAATTCGTGTATAAAGAGTAAATGATCACCGGGATGGACAGTTCCATCCCCAACATAGTAGTTATCCATAACACGATCAATAATTCTTGTAGGTAATTTGAATACATCTTTCTCAGAAGGTGGTGTCTTATCTACTACCTTAGCAATGGTAGTAGCATTACCAAATAAGAAACTCAGCGAATTATCCATAACGAAAATAAAGCAACTAGCAGAAGTAAACAATACTCAAAGTAGAAGTTTCCTTTACCAGTTCCACTATCCAATAGCGCTTCACTCCCCGGCAACGGCGCCAGAAAATATTCTTGATGACCCACAAGTATAGGGGATGTATCGTAGTATTTTCAATAAGTAAGAGTGTCGAACCCAACGAGGAGCAGAAGGTGCTGGCTAGTGGTATGGATCAGGAATTCTCTGCAAATACTTAGCAAACGGATTTTTAGGGATTTTCGATAAAGCAAGTAAACAAAGTACGAGCAAATAAAAGACAGTAGGAATAAATGCAGCAAGTGGCCCAATCCTTTATGCAGCAAAGGACAAGCCGGTTGTATTTCTATAGATGACCAAACGTTCTCGAGGACACATGGGAAGACTGTCGAGTGCTTTCGCTTCATATAGTCGATTAATCTTCTTTAGCTTGCTAAGTGTTGTGTGGGTGAAACTGTGCTAATGTACCGCCCCATCCAAGACTAATACATACTTGTGATTAAACCCCTTGCAAACATCCGTAAGTACAAGAAAGTATTTAAGGTAGAAACCTAACCACAGCTTTAAACTCTAAGACCCTTACGTCCCTTGTGCAATGGTTTCCTAACGAGGGTTCAGGTTTCTGTCACTCCGGCAACCCCTACGATTAGTAGCCAAATACACAATGCATTCCCCTAGGCCCTTATAGGTGAAGTGTCATGTAGTCGACGTTCACATGACACCACTAGAAGAAGTACACCACAACTTAAATAACAATCTATTGAATCTTTCTCAACGCAACTCCACTACTAACAACAAGATTTCTCCCATGTCCTCAAGAACAAAACGAACTACTCACAAGACATCATATGGATCATGATCAAAGATGGAATAATGATGTATAACAATCTGAACATAAACTATAATTCAATGGTTCACTCAATAGCATCAACTACAAAGAATAATCAACACCGGGAAAGTTTCCCCTATGAACTATGCAAGATTCAACTCAATTGTTACAGCAATATGGAGATGGTGATGAGGGTGCTGATGGTGATGATGGTGGTGATGATGATGATGATCCCGATGAAGTCCAGCTTGATGGTGGTGTTGATGGCGACGATCTTCCCTCTCCGGGAAGGAATTCCCCCGGCAGAAATCTGTCTGCTGGAGAGATCTTTCTCTCTCGGTGTTTTCCGCCCCGTAGAGGCGGCGAAATCTTTCTGTGGTCGATCTCTGAGCCTTAGGGTTTCGTGGGGATGATATACGCCAGAGGAGAGAGGCTGGAGTGGGCCAGGGCGGCCACACCACTCCCAGGCGCGGCCTAGGCCTGCCCACGCCATGGGGTGGTGTGGGCCCCCTATGGCCCACCTCCACTCCATCTTCTGGCATCGTGAGTCTTCTGGAAAAATAGGATTTTCCGTATATTTTTCCGGATTTTCTGATCTTCGCGAATTTTGGCTCCAAACAGCACCTTTTCCATCAGAATCCTGACTGCAGCGGTCCATGCTCCAAAAGTCATCAACAATGCAAAAACAGATGAAATAACATAAGTATCACCTCTCAATACGAAATATATCAATAAATAATAGTGAATTAAGACATAGAATAGTGATGCAAAATGGACGTATCAACAAGTATCTTAGTATGATTGAAACTCAATGCGAACAAATAGCATCTGGTTATCAAAGTTTTCTTCAAGATGATATAGATATTCCTGTTTCTACTAATGTTGCTACAAGAAGGGGTGCAGTTGTTATAGGTCCATTAGGACCACCCAAATATGAAGCTGAGAAAGAGCGAAAAGAAAAATCCTTGCTCAAAGCAAGCCAAGAAGATGATACACTGGTGGATCCTCAAGATGAAACTGCCCAAGAAACACAAGATCAAACCAAGGAGGACCAAAATGATGCACATGGTGACCATTATGACTCTGATGCAGAGACGGTTGATCCAAGAGAAGAAAAAGAGACAAGCAATGAAGATGAAGTTGTTGTAGTAGAGAAGAAGAAAAGCGAAAAGAAACAACAAAACAAAGAAATAAAAGAGCTTGATCTCCCAAAAAAGTAAAAGACAAAAATAAGAAAGGTGAGCAAAATCTTCCTTATCCAGATCGAAAAAAGAAAGCACCGGACCGGGTAATCTATGATTCTTTCAAAAAAGCACTTGTTTATCTTCGTCTAGAAATTCCATTTGCATATGCAATAAAAGTTCCCACCTATTCTAAATTCCTCCATGGTATTCTTAGTAGAAAGAAAGAAATAACTGAAACCGTTTCCATGGTGACTAGTTATCCATCTAATTGGAAGCTATTGTCTAAATCGGGAGATCCCAAAATACCAAGTATTTCTTGCTCAATTGGCAAAACTGATATTCACAATGCCTTGTGTGATTTAGATGCAGGAGTTAGTGTAATGCCATATTCCCTCTATAAAAGGTTAGGATTAGGGGAGTATTCCCCTACTACTATCACTTTATAGATGGATGACAAGTCCACTAAACAACCCATTGGTATGATTGAGGATGTTCTACTTAGAATAGATGAACATCTTATCACTAGTGGAAAACGGGCCTCCAGTCCCGGCCCATAAGGGGCTTTAGTCCCGGTCCTGGTAACCGGGACTGGAGGGGTGGGACTAAAGGCCCACCCACTAGTCCCGGCCCTCTTACCAGCCGGGACCAATGGGCATCCACGTGGCTGTCTCTGCGGGCGCTGGGTGCCCTCCCATTAGTCCCAGTTCGTATTACGAACCGGGACAAATGGTTCTCTGCAGCGGCAGAATTTTAGGCACTTTCTCTGCCGCAGTAGAGAATTCAATTTGTATCCTTTTTTTTCATTTCAAATAGTTTTCTACGCTACCACATACCGTACATGTTCGTGCATACATAAGATAACTTCTCTTAAGATCGAGCATACAAATATATACATGATAGTTACACATGGAGATCAAAATTATCGGGACTAGAGCCCGTCTATTCAATTACACGGTCGGGGATCATCGGCGCCTATTCACACTAAATTCTCCGGCGTCATCTATCATCTCGTTCATCAAGAATCCTGCCAGTTCTTCAGCAATTGCTACTACGCGTTGTTGTGGTAGGAGCTGATCCCGCATTTTCTCGAACTATATAAGAAAAGGAGATCAATATGAATATCAATCATGATAACAAAAAGTGACGGTAATAAAAATAATGTTATGAATGTATTGCTTACATCGACTCTATAATCATTCAGCTCACTGCTAAACATGCGAATGAACTCGCAAATGTAGAATCCACATAGATTCGTCTTCGGTGGCTGCCTCGCGCACTTTACGAGAATAGATTTCAATCAAAATAATAATCTAGCATCATAATTGTATTGAAACTAGAAGTAAATAGATGCGCGTACTACTTATCGAGACCGGCTTAAATGTCATCTTCTCACTAAAGTCACCCGTAACCGCACTCTTGAACTGGTTCCAAGCCCTACCCGATAAAGAAAATGAATGAGTTATTTATTACGTGATATCTTAGGAAATCAACGAAAGAGACCGATGTAGCGTGAAAATTACCTCTGGAGCATGTCCTGCATGTCCCTAAACATTTCCAAGGGTCTCTTTAATGGGTCCATGACTTCAACTCTTCCCTTATCAAGTTGAATGTCCATGAGAATCCGATGGAAAGCTAGACGCGTTTATATATACATCAGTAACTCATCAATTACACTTAACATCGAGTAAGCAAAAGAGAATGTGTACAATAGAGTAAGACCCTCATGCAAAATTGTAAGGAAATAGTATGTGGTCACAGAAATTTTGCTCCGTTAGAAACCTTAGAAGGTTTTCCTGTGTGTCCTCGGGTTTATCCTTTAGCGTCTGACAATGTATTTTATCTGGGTCAATGAACCCAACACTGAAGATTGACCTCCTTTTACATTCCATGATCTTCATTCTGCATAATAATAGAGTACAAAAGGATATAATTAGGATAATTACATGCAATGAACTGAACAACTGAAAAAATGAACAACTTATATATAGACAATGAATTCAACAACTTACAGACAATAGCAACTCATGAGACTTTTGTCGAGGGCGTCGAAAATGTATAACTGGAAGAGTTCTGGAAACTCAACATGGACCTATTCTTCTCGGAAGTAGTAGTCATGTGGGACTTTCGCCACGATCATTATTCTCTCCTGCTTTACAGCTTTCAAGTACCATTTATGTAAACTCCGCATTTGTGTTGGCAGTTGTTGGAACTGCTCAAAGCTGACCAGAGGCTTCCCTGGGACATATGTAGGGACTTCCTGAGCCTTGGGTAACTTGTCGTCCTGGGAACCTAGCAATTCCTCAACAGTCACATTCATAGAGGCCGCAAGCTTCACAACTTCTTCCATATTCTGCTAGGGAATGTCATGGGATACCACCTTGAGGGTTGGGGTCGATTTTTTGGCCTGTTCCCCGAGCTGGGGGACGTCCTTTCTTTTCCTGGTTGCACTTTGACTTGATGATTTGCTCCCGCTTGCACTTCTACTTGATTTGCTCTTCTTCACTTCCTTCTGAAGTGTGCGTCGATAGTCATCTAGCTTATGGTGCAAGTCATATTGCAATTTTGTGTTCAGAAAAGAAAGTGCATACGCTTTTTGCTTCTCGGTGTATATACCGGGGCGGGCTCGGGTTTCTTCTTTTGAAGCTGTGCAACACATTCGGCCTTTACGATCATGTCGGTTTCCTTGTCAGCACGATCGTAAGGTCTGATAGGAAGATTCTTATGAGGTACTCTTGGGAGGGGCGACATTTGTCGTTTTGGGCTCCTGCGTCGTTTAGTACTAATCGAAGGCTGCGGCGGAGATCGAGATGGACTTGGGCTGTGGTGGTCGTAGTCATGGGGTGGGCTTCTTGGAGGTGATGGAGGTGAAGGTGACATGCGACCACTCGGAGGCGGTGTTGGCTTTGGCGTCCAGCCTGGAAGCTTGATGTTGTTCTTGTCCCATAGAATGATACCACCAAGTACTTCTCCGAGTGTCCTCTCACCTTTAGGTCCAGGGATGTCAAGCTCCATTGAGTCCCACCCCATTGCGATTTCATCGACACCAACTTTAGCATAGCCAGCTGGAATCTCACGGCCATGATAGCGTGCGCCAGGTGGACAAGGTAAAGCACATCCGACCGCCACCTTGATGGATAGGTTCTTCACCTTCTGATGGAGCTTAGAAGATGCCTGCTCCTTGATTCCATCCACGGGGTAGCCAGGACCGACATCTACCATACGTGCATCGTCAGAAGGGACCTCCGATTCAGCCACGCTACATCTCCGCTGAGATGGGACAGCGGTAATATCGAGTACAGGATCTTGCAGGCGCGCTGCTCCTCAAAGTTCGTCAATCTACTGCATTCGAAGTGTTCCTAGCAACTCGGTGAACCTGTCTCCCTCCTCCTCCTGCCATCGCCTCTTTGCTCTCTCTCGGCTCCTATAAGTATCTCTGACTTTGGGAAACCCCATCTCCCACGTATAACTAGGGCCAAGGCCTCGTACACGTCCTCCGCGTTCGTCATTCCCGAGGACCTTTGTCAGCAAGTCTTTCTCTCTATCGGTTCGGAACTTTGTTGTCCCCGCTTTAATCTCCTTCACCACTTTCTGCTATGTATCCCGGGGTATCCTAATCCCGTCACTGCAAATAAGGTCCCATGTACTTTCGTCATACTCACTCCCATGCCCAAGGAACCAATTCCTTGCCCTCAGATCCCATTCTTCGCGTATTGGTTCTGGAGTGATCCCTTTAGCAAGCAGCTCATTCTCTTTACCATCCCACTTTGGCATGGCAGCCGCGTAGCCCCCTGGCCCCAGGTGATGGTGATATTTCTTCATCGCGGCATTTTTCTTGTTTTTTTCCAAGATTTCCATAGATGGTTGTGACTCCTTGTACTTCTCAAATGCATCCCAGTTAGATTGCTGCTTCGTTAGATAGCATTCAAATTTAGAAGTCTTCTTCGTCTTCCGATACTTTTGCCATAATGCTTTCTTCCAGTTCTTGAATAGTTCGGCCATCTTCGTAAGAGTCCACTGCTTGACTTTCTTCCTCAATGCAGCTGTGTCGGCATCATCCTCACATTCTGGCAGGGTGAAATGTGTCATGAGGTCATTCCAAAGACCCTCTTTGCACCTGTCGGCGACATACTCACCCTCTTTCGCCCCTTTGGTCTTATTCCACTCTCGAACGGTGATCGGGATGCGATCCCTAACCATAACTCCGCATTGTTGTTTAAATACAGTTTTAGCCTTTTCGGGTTCCACCGGTTCACCCCGTGGTGATACCCGCGTAATTGTATAACGCATAGATGCGTCCAACTTTTTGGTCGGGACTCGTTTGGAATATTTTTTGCTCGATGTGGAGGCCTAAGAGAAGAAACATTCGTCAATTTATATATATATATACAACTCATTTAATGCATCTACTGATCACCAGACTTCATATATATACCTCGCCGTTGGCTTCTCCACCACCGGAGCCATCGAATTCTCCACCACCGGAGCCGCCGGCTTCTCCTTGATCATTTCGGTCGACCTCATCTCCCTCACCGGAGGGGTTCAGATAAATCGATGCAGATTCGGGTGGATCAACATGGGGGTGTCGTTGATCATATCCTCGAGAATTTCTTCCTGTGCTAGGTCTCTCTGGATTGGATCCATAGTTTTCTACAAAATGCACACAATAACATTTTTCATTCAATATTGCTGCATAAAATAATACTAAACAATAATATGAACACGCAATTTGCTACAATAATACTAAACAATAGCAAAATTCTAGTTATGCCCTAACCCTAACCCTATGTCCGGGGGCCCGCGAGCACTACCACATTAACCCTAAGTCCGGGGGCCCGCGAGCACTACCACCCTAACCCTAAGTCCGGCGGCCCGCGAGCACCACCACCCCAACCCTAAGTCCGGCTACCCGCGAGCACTACCACCCTAACCCTAAGTGCGGTGGCCCGCGAGCACCACCACCCTAACCCTAAGTCCGGCTGCCCGCGAGCACTACACCCTAACCCTAAGTCCGGGGGCCTGCGAGCACTACCACCCTAACCCTAAGTCCGGTGGCCCGCGAGCACCACCACCCTAACCCTAAGTCCGGCTGCCTGCGAGCACTACCACCCTAACCCTAAGTCCGGTGGCCCGCGAGCACCACCACCCTAACCCTAAGTCCGGCTGCCCGCGAGCACTACCACCCTAACCCTAAGTCCGGGGGCCCGCGAGCACTACCACCCTAACCCTAAGTCCGGTGGCCCGCGAGCACCACCACCCTAACCCTAAGTCCGGCTGCCCGCGAGCACTACCACCCTAACCCTAAGTCCGGGGGCCCGCGAGCACTACCACCCTAACCCTAAGTCCGGTGGCCCGCGAGCACCACCACCCTAACCCTAAGTCCGGCTGCCCGCGAGCACTACCACCCTAACCCTAAGTCCAGTGGCCCCGAGCACCACCACCCTAACCCTAAGTCCGGCTGCCCGCGAGCACTACCACCCTAATTCTTATATACAAATATTTCCTATATACAAATAATTCCTATATACAAATATTTTATATATACAAATATTTCCTAAATACAAATATTTCCTATATACAAATAATTCCTATACACACTACTAATACTACACTACTAATAATATTACAATTCTAATATACACTACTAATAATAATTCCTATATACACTACTAATACTACACTACTAATATACACTACTAATAATATACACTACTAATAATATTACAATTCTACAAAAAAGGAGTCACATTGCCAGCTCTTCCTGTGTGTGATACATGCCAGCCACAGCCGCCTCCCATGACACATGTCAGCCCTCCACCTTGTCACAGACGGTCCCCAGCCGCCATTGCTGCCTCCCCTTGTCACAAGTGGCCGTGCGCCAATCTACTGCGCTCGTCGGTATTACCTGGCCGACGGGGATGACGGCGGCTGGAGAGGCGGTGGTGCGGCGGCGTTCGTCGGTGAGACGGCGGCGGCGCGGACGGGCAGCCTGCCGGCGTCGTTTCGTCGTCCTAGCTCGCGCGCGATTTTCCCCTGCAGTGAGTAGTGGAGATGGTGGGGGAGTGAAGGGGCGTGCGTAATAAGGAGAAGGCCTTTAGTCGGTCGTGTAATGCAGGAATAAAGACCTTTAGTCGGATGCGTTACGGACCGGGACTAAAATCTTTAGTCCCAAGTCGTGCCCACCGACTAAAGGGCTTCGGCTAACGCAGCGTGGCGCCAACGCCACACCTTTAGTCCCGGTGTGTAGCACGCACCGGGACTAAAGGTCCTTTTTTCAAAATTTTCAACCTAGGGGCGTGCCTGTTTAAAAAAATTCAATTAGCATATTTTTTAAACATTTTAATTTTACAGTTTTTGCATACTTATGAATTTGAGAAAAATTTCAACATGAAAAGTTCTTCAATTTGAATAAGTAATCCAAATCTATTTTCTGTTTTATAAAATAATTATTCTAACTAGTGAAACTAATAGCCATTTTGCCATTTTCAATTTAAAAATGCATTAACTATTATATTTTGCATATTTTTGAATAAGTGATTCAAATCAATTTTCTGTTTTATAAAATAATTATTCTAACTAGTCAAACTATTAACCATTTTGCCATTTTCATGTGATTCCGACGCTCCGGTGGTCTTCCTCCGGCGAATCCCTAGACCGGGGGCCCCGGATCGTCTACCCCGCCTTATTTTTTCCCGCCCGTTCTCTTCCGGATCGTAGCCCCTTTAGGGTTTAGGGTTTAGGGTTTAGGCTTCCCTCCTCTGACTTCCCGCCATTTCTCTCTATATATGTAGGCTTGGTCGTTGCCATAGCACATCTAGACTCATATCTGCCGCCTCTCTCCACTCTATCCCATGGCTTCCACCATACCTCTAACCGCAGGGAGGCAAAGATGGAGTCTTTCACGGGCTAGCAGGAAAATATTTTCCGAGGTGGAACTTCCGAAGATGCCATAGGACGTGTGCACCAAGGGCATCTTCGAGAAGTTCCGCCACGGGAGATTTCCCAACCCTTTCCTCCATCCATGGGGATGAAACTCTCCATCCATGTTAGCTTGTTGAGTTCTTGCCATGGCGTATCAATGCTCCTTTTATAGACACGTCGCCGCTTCTACTTTGTCTTCTTCCTCCGACAGGGCGTCGTGCGCTACATGCTTTATCTCATCGAGCAGTGCGTCCACCCACGCGTCCTTATCCTGCCGATAGCTTTAGTCCCGGTTTGAGCCCCACCCGGTACTAAAGGTTACCCACATGACCTTATCCCACCGACAGTTTTGTTAGATGACACAAAAACCACCTTTAGTCCCGGTTGCACCCACCAGCTGGTACTAAAGGTTAGCCACCCCCCAGATAAGGCCCTCCCAGATAAGCCTCCCCAGATAAGCCCCCCCCATCTTTTGTCCCGTTTTGAGCCCCCACCCGGAATGAAAGTTTCCCGCGCCACTATGTTCCAGTGCTTTCCACCGGTTCCCACCTCTGTCTTCTCGCCATTTGTTCAGTATATATATGTACGCTTGGCCTCCATTTACATATCACATCTAGACTCATCATTCTCTTCCCATGGCTTCCATCGTATCTCTAACCACCCAGGAGGCGGAGGCGCTTTGCGCCTCGAACTACCCCTGCCCACCGGGCTACCGCGTCCCCACCGGTTGGATGCTGAGTGCCGGAGGCGAGCCGGTCCCTCCTGTCCCTCTAGGTGTGGAGCGTCGGATGGCCATCACGAACCACTACTACCTCGAGCTCACGCTAGAGCAGCGGAGGAATCCCAACTGGCATCCCGACTTGGGAAGCCTTCTTCATCAATCGGCATGAGAGGGCGCTCGCCAGGCACGAGGAGGACGGCCCACCTCGTTCGAACTTCAATGAGGCCGGCCGTCGGCTGTGGTGGCGCGGCCGGACTCTCCAGAGCGTCATGGCCTACAACCCGACCAGCAATAACCCCCGCCTGCGGTACCCTAAAATCCAGCCCACGCGTGCCCAACCTTCAAGGTTCGACTACGGCGACCCCGACAACGACAGCGACGGTGGTGCCGGCGACTACGACGACTACAGTGGCGCGTATTACAGGGCTATGCAGGAGCATGACTGAATCACTCCAACATTAGGCATGTTTCTTAATTTTTAGTTGTGCTATGTATCTTAATTTTCAGTTGTGCTATGTATCCTTAGTGTTTGTGGGTTCCTTATCTTGTGATGGTTCCTTCTCTTTTGGTGATCACCTCCCGTGGCTCAGAACCCGGTCATCAATGTCTAGTTTGATTGAGCAAGATGTATTACATGAAAGGGGACCTTTATGTCTCAAATAAAAGGTTTAATACATTACATAGTTATGTCTCAAATAAAAGGTTTAATACATTACATAGATTTATGTCTCAAATAAAAGGTTTAATACATTATTACACATCACCAACATCTAGTGTTGTGGTTTTCTTCTGCACCGTAGCCATGGAGAATCTTCATCATTTAATAGGATGCTTGGGTCAGTTTTCACTTTGAAGGGCGGAATTTCATGAAACTTATTGTAATCTTCTGACATGTCTGCCTTGTCATCTACTCCCACGATGTTTCTTTTCCCTGAAAGAACTATGTGGTGCTTTGTCTCATCGTATTCTGTACTTTTTTGCTTATCTTTCCTTTTTCTCGGTTTGGTAGACATGTCCTTCACATAGAAAACCTGAGCCACATCGTTGGCTAGGACGAATGGTTCATCCATGTACGCAAGATTGTTGAGATCCACTGTTGTCATGCCATACTTTTGGTCTACATGTACCCTGCCTCCTGTCAGCTTGACCCATTTGCACCGAAGCAAAGGGACCTTAAAAGTAGGTCCATAGTCAAGTTCCCATATATCCGCTATGTACCATAATATGTGTCCTTCTGCCCATTGTCATCTGTTGTATCAAAGCGGACACCAATGTTTTGGTTGGTGCTCTTTTTATCTTGGGCGATCGTGTAAAATGTATTCCCATTTATCTCGTACCCTTGGAAAGTACATATAGTCGAAGATGGTAACCTGGCCAACGAGTACAACTCATCTCCAACAGTGGTGATATTCATGAGATGTGTCTGCAACCAATTGCCAAAATTCTTCTCGTGTTCCCCTTTAATCAAGGTTTGAGGCTTCCCCGGGTTTTCGGAGCGTAGAATATTCTTGTGTTTCTCGATATACGGAGCCACCACGGTGGAATTGTGTAGAACTGTGTAGTGTGCTTGAGTGAAAGAATGTCCGTCCCTACATACCATTGATTTCCTTCCTAGTGTGCCTTTTCCAATCATCCTCCCCTCATACCGAGATTCAGGAACACCAATCGGCTTAAGGTCAGGAAGAAAGTCAACACAAAACTCAATGACCCCCTCTATTCCATAGCCCTTGGAGATGCTTCCTTCTGGCCTAGCACGGTTATGAACATATTTCTTTAAGACTCCCATGAACCTCTCGAAGGGGAACATATTGTGTAGAAACATAGGACCGAGAATTCTAATCTCTTCGACTAGGTGAACAAGGAGGTGCGTCATAATATTGAAGAAGGATGGCGGGAACAACAACTCGAAGCTGACCAGACATTGGACCACATCAATCTGTAACCCTGATAGACTTTCTCGATCGATTACCTTCTGAGAAATTGCATTGAGGAATGCACATACCTTCACAATGGCTAGTCGAACATTTTCTGGTAGAATTCCCCTCAATGCACCCGAAAGCAATTGCGTCATAAGCACATGGCAGTCATGAGACTTTAGGTTTTGAAATTTTTTCTCTTTCATATTTACTATTCCCTTTATATTCGACGAGAAGCCAGACGGGACCTTGATACTAAAAAGGACTTCAAAAAAGATTTCCTTCTCTTCTTTGGTAAGAGCGTAGCTGGCAAGCCCTTGAAACTACCCTGGATGCTTGTCGTCTCGTCCTTTATGATGTTGCTGGTCCTCCCATGCTGCCGGGGTATCTTTTGACTTCCCATACAAGCCTAGGAAGCCTAGAATATTCACACAAAGATTCTTCGTCAGGTGCATCACGTTGATTTTAGAGCGGACCTCATGCACTTTCCAATAGGATAACTCCCAAACTATAGATTTCTTCTTCCACATGGGTGCATGTCCGGTAATGGGGTCTTTCGGAATAGGTTGTCCTCCAGGACCCTTTCCAAAGATTACATCCAAATCCTTGACCATACCAAATACATCAGCACCACTACGGGGGACAGGCTTCGTCCGGGTTTCTGGCTTGCCATTGAAATGCTTGCCTTTCTTCTTTAAGGGATGACTGGGCACAAGAAAACAACGATTGTACAGGTACACATTCTTTCTACATTTATCCAGATATATACTTTCAGTATTGTCGTGGTGGTGTCACGGCAGATGCCATGGATAGGCTAAAGGTGGGGACTAATACACGCTAGGGGAATCTAGGGAGGGATAGTGGAGTGATTCTCCACACAAAACTTTGTATTGCTATATCTCGAGATTACAAGTGCTCCTTGAGCTGTATTGGCGAGAGGAGGAAGAAGGAGCTCTCTTATTCTTGCCTACTATTTTTCCCTAGAACCCTTGATCAACTAGCCCTATGGAATCACCAAATCAACTAGAGCTCAACCAACCCACTCTACCAGAAACCTAGCCCCCCTTATATAGAGGAAGTTCGGTCCCTGTCTAGGGCATACGTGGAGGCATATTCCTAAGAATATGCCCCCTCCCAAAGTGGTAACCCGACCGGGGTGCTTTTCCCCCGCGTCACACATGCTTTAGCGACGTAAGCCTCATGGGCGCCACGTCAGCCGACATGGGCGTCGTCACCCTTGTCGGCCACGACCCGGTGGTCCTACCCTTGCTTTCTCCGCTCATGCCGTGCGTACCGGACCTTCTTTTTGACCAGAGAGATTCCTTCCTTCTCCCAGAAGCTAAGCGAGGATCCGGATCATAGTAGATCCGGCCACACCTATTCCTGCATATAAGTTAGACAAGCACTTCCGACTTACTCCTTAAGTCGGATGAGACAATGTTTGGCGACCCCCCTGGTCCGGGTTACTCCGTGATCCGGCCTTCCTTGAGGTGACTCGGCCAGCATCCGCTTTGACCTTGCCGAACCTCGGCTAACTCGGCCCTTATACCCCGGAGTGACCCTACCCGGGGGTATCCCCCCAACATTAGTCCCCGAAGCTGGTGCGGTCTTAGCTGCCTTGGCCGCTAAGGCCACATCAGGTTCATTTATGTTTGAGCCTCGGATGTTTAATTCCGGGTTAGCTCCTTATCTCGGATTATATGGATTTACGTTCCCTTCGCACGTTCCAAGTTTTCACTTGCCGGCCGGGTCACCACTTTGGCTCGGATCCCATGGTTATCATGGTTTGATCCAGGCCCCGTTTCCTTCTCTCGTACGCCAACCCACATGGAGGCTAATAATTACCTCGTCTTATTTTAAGGGCCTGCACAGTAACCGCCGCAGTAATTGTCAGTTATCACTGTGTGTGGGTCACGTCATGCCTGCCTCCTCGTTTACCGCATCAGCGCGTCGCGTCATGGGATTGCTTCTACTATGTGGCCCCCTGTGTGGCTTTTCTCTGATTGGCTGATGCAGGTGATACACGGCCACACCGTGTGGCTCGTCGGCGCAGCGCGGTCCCACTCATCCATCTCTGGGGGTGGTTAAGTAGCGGAGGGGCGCACCCCTTAGCGTTTTTCCACTTCTGCGCCCCTATGCCCGTTGCCTTTCTCCTTCGTCTTCCTAGCGACCGCGCCGCCGCCGGTGCTTCTAGCAGCAGCGCCGCCGCCGCACCTTCTCCGTGCCTCTGCATCGCAGCCACCGCTGCGCAGCCCCTTAGCCACGGGTCCTCGCCAATCCAGGCCATAGATCCCCGCCGCCGCTAGCTCCAGCGAGGATAGTGGATACGAGATGACGGAGGAGGAGCTCGTCGTCGCCGAGCAGGAGATGGAGGAGGACGCCGGCACGGCGGACCGCGGCGCGTGGGCCGGGTCATGGGTCTGTCAAGATGACCTTGACTGGATCTACCGGACAAGGCGCATTCCCGCCAGCGTCACCGCTCATCTCCCCTCCTCCGAACTGGCCCCCTCACACAATCTGGGTGAGTTTGTTGTATTCCTGTCCCACTTCCAATGGGGATTTGGTCTTCCGGTGAGCGATTTCTTCCGGGATTGGGTTAGGACATATCACTTGCAGCCGCACCATCTCCCAGCCAACGCTATCACCTCTCTTTCCGCCTTTGCCTCTACGATCGAAGGCTACACCGGACTATGGCCCACGAAGGAGCTGTGGATTCGGTTCTTCGGCCTTCGTCGCAACGTTGTCCCCAATATCCACATAGAGTCAGAGGATAAGCAGCTCACCCAATTCAGAGGTGCCTCCATCTCGCCTCGGAGACTTTCCGTCTTTCCCCGGGTTACCAGGCTTGACTCCTGCAAAGGATGGGCCCGGACCTTCTTCTACGTCCGGAATGAGGGTACTGAAGATTTGATTCGGTTGCTGCCCTACGCTCCGGGTCTACCTGACACGGATTTCTGGGAGGAGGTCCCCAAGAAGCCTACCGCTCTGGCCAACCAAGTTAACAAGAGGTTCGTGGAGCTGAAGAAACTCGGATTGCGCAACAAGGATGCTATGATCACGTTCGTGCGCAACCGAATCTCTCCCCTCCAGAAGCGCACCCACAAGTTGTGCCACATGAGTTTCGGCCGTGACCCCAACCGAACCTCCTCCTTCGAGTTGAGCAACACGGAGATCTTTCGCCGGGTTAAGGCTCTTTTCACCACCCACAAGGATTTCTCCGCCGAATGGACCTGGGGAATTGAGCACTACTGTCAGGATAGATCCTCCCATGATAAGCTTCAAGGGCAAACTTATTTCAGATCAAGTATGTGTCGGTTTTTGTTGTATTTTTGACTCTGCTCTTCATGCTTTTTCTTAGCTGTTCCTTCAGCAAACTCTCGAGGATGGTACGGACCCGACCCTTAAGTGGGTGCCGGACCAAGAAATCCCGGATGAGGAGGAGCCGGACCAGGAGATGTTCCTCCCTATGACCAACGCTACCAAACAACCCAGCGGTAAATTCTCTTCTCTTAGAGATTGGCCCGATGATGAGGATGACTCGGATGTCGACGTGATTGAACCTGTTGAGGCTGTCCCTCTTTCTTTTGCCTTTCCGGCATCAGCTAACCCCGGTGGGCATATCCACGAGGATCCTCCGCTTGCTACGGGCGAGCCGGTTCTGGTGGCGTCGAAGAAGAAGCACGGAGCTGCATCCAGTTCTTCCTCCGAACCTTCTCAGCCCACAAAAAGGCAAAAGAAGGCCGGAGACAAGACTGCCTCCAAGCGGGCAGGCAAAGCCCCGGCACGGAGGGCCCGAAAACCCAAGGAGGCCGAAACCTTGGATGCGTAAGTCATTTTTCATTGCGTAACTCACTTTTCCTTGCATCGTGGTAATTTCTCTTCTGACATTATTCTCTTTTTCAGGCCTCCGGTGGAGGTCCCTCGGAGCGGATCGAGCATCTCTTCACCCCTTCGGTCTGGCCCTTCTCCTCCTCGTGACGACGAGTCATGCCCGCTGAGCCCTATTCCGGAGGGTTCTGCGGGTGCTCCGAGTTCCGTAGTGCCTCATCGAGAGGAACGCGACCTCGGAGCGGGAGGGGTCGGTCCAGCCGAGGCGACGGCGTACACCACTTCGGCATCGCTGCAACCAACAACCACCGAGTCTATCACAACACCAGCACCAGCAACAGCTCCAGTACCAGCGACCGAGCCAGCACCTGTCCCGACACCAAGGAAACCAACAACAGCTCCAAGTCCAGCTACAAGAGCTCCAGTGCCAAGTTCTTCTGCCTCGTCCGAGTCATCTCAGCCTCGGCGAGGAACTAATCCAGCAGCTTCTAAAGGGAAATCCACCATGGTTACTTCTTCCCAGCAAGCTAAGGGCAAAAGGGCTCCGGATACTGCCAAGTATGCATCCGTCGAGGCCGGACAGCGAACCCTATCGTCGATGCTTCCGAAGAAATCACCAGCAGCGATGGATGTTCCTACCGAGCCGACTGATGTGCAGCAGATGGTTCTGCACACCAGCCCAGCTCTTGCCCTAGTTGAGAGGAAAGAAGCTCATGCGAAGGGCCTGGTGGCACCCCATATGCCCACCGGCGAGCGGTACCCTCTGATCCTTATCGAGTTCGTCATGAACTGGAACAAGGCGGAGTTCGTCCACAACGACGATCTCCCGGAAAAGTTCAGCCCCGCAGAATTTTCCGCCCAGATGAATACTGCCGCTAAGGCAATTAACCTCACGGGGCGAATGATGGAGGTATGTCGTTTCTCCTTTACATGCTATAGATAATAACCATTAGTCCCCGAGCCTCCGGTGGAGTAGCTTGTTACTCGGCCAGATGCTCATTAGAAAACTAACGTAGCTGCATGTAAACTTCGAATCCGCACACACCTAGAGCCGGGTTAAGTTCCACTTGGCCCGAATCTTGTACACTTCAAATATGCACACACCTAGAGCCGGGTTAAGTTCCACTTGGCCCGGATCTTGTACACTTCGAATATGCACACACCTAGAGCCGGGTTAAGTTCCACTTGGCTCGGATCTTGTACACTTCGAATATGCACACACCTAGAGTCGGGTTAAGTTCCACTTGGCCCGGATCTTGTACACTTCGAATATGCACCAAGCTAATTTTACACTTCTGTACTTTGTTCAGGTAACCACCAATCGCCGGAGCGCTGAATTCCAACGCTTGCTTGATACCCACAAGATGCTATGCGCAAAACATGTTGCACTTGGTGCAGAACATGAAAAGAGGGGTAATTTTCTCCCTTGGCACCTCTCCGTTTTTCTTCACTTTCTTCCGCTGAACTAATCTCCTCATACGGTTTCTGCAGCTGGGGTGGAGGGTGAGAACAAGATTATGCAGAAGAACTTGGAGGAAATCCGGGGTATGTCCTCTTTTGTTCGACCTCGTAGTGTTTTCTATTTCTTCTTCTCCTTGGCTCGGCAAACATTCACTCCTCGGCTCTACCGGGTCAACATACTATTTCAGCATCGCTTGAGGATAGTGTGCCCGTGCCTGATATGATGCTGCATTTTCTTGAACAAGCAGGGCAGCATCAAGCTGAGCTGAAGAAAAAGGATGGTGAGCTTGCTCTCCTCCGGACTAAGGACAACGAGATTGCCAAGCTCAAGGCTGAGATGGAGAAGATGAAGGCCCAGCACCGAACCGAGCTCCAAAAGGTTGGCCAGAACTTCACAGAAGAGCGTGAGCGTCTTACTCTCCAGATCTCCAAGGACCAGGGCCTACTCAGAGAATCCGACCTCCAGCTTGGGTCGGCAAACGCTGAGCTTGAGCAACTTCGCAAAAGACGCGATGCCTGCATCAAGGAGTTAACCCGGATCCATAGCCATATTTCTTGTAAGTTCCTTTCCCTTGTTCGACATAACTCTCCGGGTTACCTCATATGTCTTTTCTTTATCTTCTTCCTTTGCCTTGTTTCCAGACCACTTTCCAGAGGGTACTGCTATTGCAAGCGCTGTTGTTGCCAAATTTCGCCGAGAGGGGGGTACTCCCATTGCTCTTGATGGTGAGAACATTCCCTTGGACATGGAGGACCTATTGGTCAGCTTGTCCTCTCGCATGGAGACCATCAAGAATTATGGCAAGGATATCCTCGACGTTGCAATTCACATTTTCAATATGTTCTGGCCCGGAGAGAGTAGCCCGGAGACCCTCGAAATTCTTGTCGAGAAGTTAATGGAAGTTGACACCCAACTTGACCTCTGGAGAGAGTCCGCTGGTCGTGCCGCAGCTGACACCATCCTTCACCATATTCTCACATGGTACGAGAAGATCGACCTCAGCCTCCTTACACGCCAGTGCACCGGATCCAGATGGACCGATGATCCGGAGTGGGTAGCTCGGCGCCAGGCTTGCGCCTACAGTCTCGTCGAATATTCTCCTATTCATGAGTGGGTTGAAGGACCGAGCTTCCTGGAATCCGCTGGGGACGAGCACAATGAGAACGTTGAAGATGGGTCGGATGAGGGTGGAGAAGATGATGCTTCAGATATTGAAGACAGCGACGACGACGCCGAACTTCCTCCTCCTGCTGCTCCTTAGTTCCAAAAAACTTGAAAATTTATCAGATCCCCGGTATGCCGGGTGCAATTGTATGCTGGATATGTGATATTTTGCTACTACATTTCTATGCCGGATTACCTTGGGCATAGTCCCCGAGTTTCATTTTCTTGTTCGTCCAATTCTCTGGCTCGGTCCGTTTCTACCTTGATTCGGTTTTACGACTTACGAACCCGAGCTTCAAATATTGTTTTAACAATACTTAGAAACTTTGAGGCTTGGCTCAAAATAATTCAGCATAATAACTTGAAAATAAATACAGGGTTAGTCCGAAAAACAAGCGTTAGCTCGAATAAACTCGTTTCCTTAGTCGTTTTTCATGTGCTACGCAATTCCAAACTTGTTCCCTTGCTTGCCATGAAGCCAATTCTTGTTGGACAGCAGCAAGTCGAAGAGTTGGGTTTTTGGTGCTCACACATTACTAATCCGGGTTAAGTAGAACGACTTATTCCAGCTACCGCATAAAAAGTAACAACAAACATTATTAAGGCAGTCCCCGAGTTACTGCTCGAGGCACTACTATTTCATTAATAAGCTCATTGCCGACATACATACCGACATATGAGACGACTCGGATACATACACTTCTTAGCTAAGTGTAGAAGGGACGAAGTAGTGCTACATTCCATGGTCACTTGGATTCCTCTCCGGACCTGTCCGCCTTGTTCTTTTCCTATGGCTTTGCATCTATGAGATAGTAAGAATCATTGTGCAATGGTTTGCTCACAATGAATAGCCCTTCCCATGGGGGGATAATTTATGCATGCTAGCAGTATGTTGTACCAACCGGAGCACCAGATCGCCTTCCCGAAAGACTCGGGGGCAAACTTTTTGGCTATGATAGCGTCGGATATTTTCCTGATATATGGCGGATCTAGACAGTGCCAGTTCTCTCGCTTCTTCTAGCAGATCAACATCATTTTGCCGGGCTTCTTGCACTTCGGCTTCTGTGTATTGGGTGACCCTAGGCGAATCATGCTCTATGTTGGCTGGTAATACAGCTTCTGCCCCATATACCAGAAAAAATGGCGTATAGCCTGTTGATCAATTCGGAGTTGTTCTTAAGCTCCACAAGATCAGGTAGTTCTTCTATCCAGCACCCCGCTGATCTTTGCAGCGGCTCAATGAGCCAGGGTTTTATCCCGGATAATACTAATCCGTTGGATCTTTTCACTTGTCCGTTCGATGCGGGGTGGGCTACAGAGGCGACGTCGAGGTTGGATCCTCTTATCTCGGCAGAAGCGCGCAAATGCTCCTTCCGCAAAATTTGTTCCATTATCGGTTATAATACTGTGTGGATAACCGTATCTCAAGGTGATGTATTTGAGAAATGTCACGGCCGTAGCTCCATCACATTTTCTTATGGGTTTAACTTCAATCCATTTTGTAAACTTGTCCACCATGACCAGAATGTGTGTCATGTTTCCTCTCACCGGTTTGAACGGGCCAACCATATCCAAGCACCATACAGCAAATGGCCACGTAATTGGTATGGTCTTGAGTTCTGACATAGGCATATGTGTCTTGATGGCGTACCTTTGATAACCATTGCATTTTCTCACCAGATCTTCTGCTTGTTCCAAGGCACTTGGCCAGTAGAATCCATGCCGGAACGCCTTTGCCACCACGGCTTGGGATGAGGCATGATGCCCGCATTCTCCTTGGTGTATATCTCGGAGGATGTCAAGCCCTTCTTCCGGGTCAACGCATCATTGGAGGACATTAGTTACACTCTGTTTGTACAACTTGGAATTGATGATTGTATGCTTTTGCTCTCCTCTGAGTTTGCCTGGCTAACACCTCCTCAGCGGGTAACGTTCCGTCTTTCAGGAATTGGAATATAGGCAGTGCCCAAGCTGGTATTGCTCGTGGAGGGAACATCTCCTCATCAATTTCCATCTGATCCACCGGCATAACTTCAGCCGGATCACACTGAGCAGTCCCCAAGTCTAACGAGGTAGTCCCCGGGTTTGCCGAGGCAGTCCCCGGGTTTGCTGATGCAGTCCCCGGGTCTCGCGTACTACCTCCCGTGTCAATGTCCATGGGCTTAGCTCCGGATTCCATATTTTCCGGGACATAGATCGAGTCGGTTCCTGGGGACAACCTGATAGATGGTTTTCTGAGGTGTTTCAATGCTACACCCGGTGGAATTGCCTGTCTGGTCGATCTGAGCTTTGACAACATGTCGTCAGCCTCGTTTTCCACTCGGGGTACATGGTGAAATTCACACCCCTCGAAGTAACCAGATATCTTCTCCACGTGAAATTTGTATAGTGCCATGTTTGGATCCAGGGTGTCCCACACTCCGGACACCTGCTGCACCACCAGATCCAAGTCACCAAAGCATATTATCCGATGTATGCCAATCTCCTTTGCCACTTTGAGCCCATGCACAAGAGCCTCATACTCAGCGACATTGTTCGATGCCGCGAAATGGATCTGCAATACGTACTTTAGCTGGTCCTTCTTTGGCGAGGTAAGCACAACCCCGGCACCTAGCCCGGTTTTGGTTTTCGATCCGTCAAAGTGCATCCTCCAGTAATTCGGATCTGGTGGTGGTGGTTCGTATTGTACCTCGGCCCAATCCACAAAAAAGTCCGCCACAGCCTGAGATTTGATCGCTTCTCTTCTGTCGTATTGGGGCGCATAAGGGGCTAACTCAATTGCCCATTTTGCAATTCTACCACTCGCATCCTTGTTACCCATTATCTCGGATATGGGAGCTTCACATATTACTTTGATGGGGTGCTCCTCAAAGTAATGCTTTAACTTCTTCCGTATGCCACCTTTTGAAAGTGCGGGTAGTTCTGTTTTGAGGCAGGCAATACCTCGCTCTGGTAATATACTGGCCTCTGCACCGACTTACCCTCTTCATTGCGCTCCACTACAATTACTGCACTTACAACTCGGTTGGTTGCGGCTATGTAGAGCAACATTGGCTCCTTTGATAATGGAGAGGCTAACACTGGCGCAGTGGCCAACATCTTTTTTAAGTGGGCAAAGGCTTCATCGGCATGTGGCATCCAAACGAATTTATCCGACTTTTTCATGAGTTGGTAGAGAGGCAGTGCCTTTTCTCCCAACCGACATACAAACCGACTCAACGATGTCAGGCATCCAGTGAACTTCTGGACATCGTTAAGACACTTCGGCAGCTCCATTCGTTCGATGGCTCGGATCTTAGTTGGATTAACTTCGATACCTCGGCTGGAGATGAGAAATCCGAGTAATTTTCCAGCCGGGACACCGAAGGTACATTTTTCCGGGTTAAGCTTCATCCGGAACCTTCTCAAGTTCGCGAATGTTTGCCTTATGTCATCAAGGAGCATTGTGCTTTCCTTGGTCTTGATAACCACATCATCCACGTATACTTGTACGTTTTGACCTATTTGGTCGTGCAAACATTTTTGCATACATCTTTGGTACGTTGCACCTGCATTACGTAAACCGAACGGCATAGTGCGATAGCAGTAAGCCCCGTACGGGGTAATAAACGCAGTCTTTATTTGATCATCCGGGTTCAGAGGTATCTGGTGGAAGCCAGAATATGCATCAATGAATGACAACAGTTTACATCCCGCGGTCGAGTCTATGACCTGATCTATCCTCAGCAGTGGAAATGGATCTTTTGGACACGCCTTGTTCAGGTTCGTGTAATCGATACACATACGCCAAACCACTGCCACGTTCGGATCGTCCTTCTTCTTTTCTACCAGCACCAGATTAGAGAGCCAATCCGGATATAGTACCTCCATGATAAATCCTACAGCTAGTAACCGAGCTATCTCGCCTCCAATGACTTTTCTCCTATCCTCGGCGAAGTGGCGGAGAGGTTGCTTCACCGGCCTTGCTCCGGGTCTTACGTTCAAAGAGTGCTCGGCTAACTCCCTCGGAACACCTTGCAAGTCCTGTAGACCAAGCAAAAATATCCCGATTCTCATGGAGGAAGTTGACGAGCTCGCTTTCCTATTTGTCAGTTAACCCGGCACCAATTGTTACGGTGTGCTCCGGGAACATGTTATCAACTAGAACCTTCTTGGTGTCCTTTGTGGCTTGAAATGAAACGCTGCCATGCGGGTTACTTAACGTCGGCATATACTGCTGCGCGGACTGAGCTAATGCCGCCACCTCTTGGATTTTTATTTTCTCTTGCGCAATCACGAGTGACTCGGCTAGGTTAGACCCGGCTGAAGCACACTCAATGGAACGTCGGAAATCTCCAGCAATGGTAATCACTCCATTTGGCCCGGGCAACTTCATCTTCAGATAACTGATGTGACAGCTTGCCATGAATTTGTTCAATGCTGGTCTTCCGAGTAACGCATGATACGCACTTTCCAAGTTTACCACCTCAAACTCCAGATTTTCAGTTCGGCAGTTATCCCTTGTGCCGAATAGCACGTCGACCCGGACTTTGCCTATGGGCTCACAAGAAATGCCTGGTACAATGCCATGGAAAGTTGTTCTCGTAGCCTGGAGCATGTTCTCCAAGATGCCAAACTTGCGCATCGTATCCGCGTACATGATGTTAATGCTACTGCCATTATCAATCAAAACCTTGGAGAACCTCACATTGATGTTCGGTCCAATGAATGTCGGATCTAGCACTAGCGCATACGAACCTAGACTCGGCATAAGTTTAGGATGATCTTTGATGTTCCAGGTGATTTCCTGGTCTGACCAAGGCATGTACCTCGTCACTGCTGGCATGACCGCATTGACCTCCATATGTCGGCGTTGCAAGCTCTTTCTATCTGTTTCCTCAGTCGTGAACACACAATAACTCTGGTGATGTTCCCTGTACTCATTCCTTCCCTCGTTTCCGGGGTACCTCTGATCTGGTTGTTGCTGATTTTCCACCTGATGCATGGCATCCCTTCTCTCATTGTTGTCATACCTCGGTGGAGGGGGAGGCAACATTAGGTGCTGCGTGTTCGCCCTGGAAAGCAATTGCTACCGAGGTAACTCCTGCCGAGGTTGCTCATTCCGGGGTGCCTGAGCATTCCCCAAACCACCTTGCTCTATCTTACGCATCCACTCACATTGCCTCGTCGTGTAACCCGCCGGGCTATTCGGATTTGGCGTGTGGAACTTACACGGCTGGTCCAACATTGACTCGTAGGTATACCTCGGACGGTCTTTCTTTTCCTGCCACTGTTCCTTTTGCTCTGGAGTCCATGTTTTCTTGCCATCATTTCTTGGAGTCCATTGCCCTCCCATTCTCTGGCGTTGGTTGCTCCCTGCCCCAGGTTGATCTTGATTCACAGCTGCAACTTGTTGCAAATCGTAGCGATGATCCGGTCTATCATCTCTTCTTTTTCCTCTGTAATTGTTCCTCTGGGATGACCCAGCTCCATCCCTCTGATAGTATTCCTCGTTTGACTCATTTGACGCAAGCCTAGGTTGAGTCGGATCGCCCAAAGCATACGAATGAGTAATCCGGATCATCTCTGCCAGCGTAATTGGCATTTTCCTTTGCAACTTCATCCACAGCTCGCTGCCATATCTGCACCCTTGCGCAAACCACGCTATGGCCTGTGACTCTATGACACCCTCACACGAGTTTCTCACAGTACACCATCGGGTCAAGAATTCACGATCCGTCTCGTTAGGTCTTTGCTTGCACATTGCTAGGGTCTACGGTCTATTTGGCCTCTGATATGTACTTGAGAAGTTGCTGATAAACATTTCTTCAAAATCTATCCAGCAGTTGATGCTCCCGGGTGGTAAATTATTCAGCCATACTGTGGCCGGGCCTTCCAAGATCTGGGGTACGTAACGTACAGCCCATCTCAAGTTGCCAGTTGCAATTTTCACCGCCGTAGCATAATTTATCAGCCAATCCTCCGGCTTGGTACTGTCGTCATACGTCTTCGTGCCTCTGGGTAACTGGAAGTTTGGTACCGGCGGTTCCTTCATGATCTGGGGTTCAAAGCACGCTGGACCCGGAGGACCTTGACATTCGATCTGTTCTGACCTATACAGGCGATCTAGTTTTAACCTGGCGTCATCCGGCATTAAATCCCTGCTTCCCAATCTTGATCCTATCACATGATAGTCCGGTCTGGGGTACCCTGCGTTCACCATCTCCGAATCACCGTCGTTGTATCGGTTTTGCTCTCGTTGCGCACCTTTCTGTTGCATACCTCGCCGGTGCTTTGCTCTTGCCTTGGTATATTCCGCTGCTGCGGTTGTCCTGCTCCTGCAGAGTTGCGCTGTCCGGCATTGCCGTTGGCAGCATTCCCTTGACCGGCATTGCCTTGGTCGTGATTACCTCGGCCAGCTTCACCTTGGCTCACACTCTGTCGATCGTCATTTTTCCGCATCTCTTTTTCTTTTCCCGCACGTGTCGGGTCATACGGGACGATCTGTTTGTTTCGTCTGGCCGAGGTTACCACCTCTTCTCTCCTTGGACCACCATGAGGCAATGATGCGGCTCCAGCGGACTTCTTCGGGTTACCCATCACCGAATGGACGATTTTGGAAGCTCCAGCTCTCTCCGGGTTAGCCCTCAGCAGCTCTTCGTTCTGTCTGTTCGTGATCCGAACCAGCTCGTTAATCCTATCTTGCTGTCTTTGACGGGCCTCACTCGTCAGACCCTCTAATTCGGATGCAGCCGCATCTGCTGCTCTGAGGTTCTTCGCCGGAGTACTATACTTCGGCAATCCCACAGACAGATAGTTTTCCGACCCTTCTACTCCATCATCACCTTCTCTGTTCATCTCGCTTATGAGATTTCTCCCTTTTACTTTTATCGTATCAACTTTATTTGCCTTTGCGTACTCACGCAACGTCATGTTCAGCGACTGCTGAGCCACAACTATTTTCTTTGCGCCCTCCAGTATCTTTTGCCTAGTTTCCTCTAGCTCGGCCTGTGCCCGAGCCGGATCTACCACTGCTGCTACCGGGTTAGCCAAGCTATCCATAGCTTCTCTCAGTACGTTCTCTGGCCTCTCTAGTGGAGGTCCTCTACCTTTCCTCGGTGCCTTAGGTGTTACCTCCGGGTCTGGTGCTGGGTCCTTGCTTGCGCCTGCACCTGGCGCAGTCATCATCACCTCCGCGTGGTCCGGGGAGCGAGCGATACGAGCCCTGCGAGCCACAGTGAGGGGTGGTTCCCCCGCATCGACGACGTGGCGCGACTGAACGCATGATACGTCCACAGCAACGTAGACCTTGTGCGCACCGAGCTTGACGAAGAGGCCGTTGCGCGGAAGTGAGCGCGTGCCGAAGCAGCCAGCGTTGTCGCTGACGAAATCCAGCGCTCCAAAGCGCTGAACGAGCCCGGAGACGACGCGTTCGCCGGTGCCGATGAGGTTTCCCGTCCGGATCTTCACCCCTGCTAGCGCTACTAGCCCCATGGTGGGCACCAACTGTCGTGGTGGTGTCATGGCAGATGCCATGGATAGGCTAAAGGTGGGGACTAATACACGCTAGGGGAATCTAGGGAGTGATAGTGGAGTGATTCTCCACACAGAAGTTTGTATTGCTATATCTCGAGATTACAAGTGCTCCTTGAGCTGTATTGGCGAGAGAAGGAAGAAGGATCTCTCTTATTCTTGCCTACTATTTTTCCCTAGAACCCTTGATCAACTAGCCCTATGGAATCACCAAATGAACTAGAGCTCAACCAACCCACTCTACCAGAAACCTAGCCCCCCTTATATAGAGGAAGTTCGGTCCTTGTCTAGGGCATACGTGGAGGCATATTCCTAAGAATATTCCCCCTCCCAAAGTGGTAACCCGACTGGGGTGCTTTTCCCCCGCGTCACACATGCTTTAGCGACATAAGCCTCTACGGCGCCCGCGTCAGCCGACATGGGCGTCGTCACCCTTGTCGGCCATGACCCGGTGGTCTTGCCCTTGCTTTCTCCGCTCATGCCGTGCGTACCGGACCTTCTTTTTGACCAGAGAGATTCCTTCCTTCTCCCAGAAGCTAAGCGAGGATCCGGATCATAGTAGATCCAGCCACACATGTTCCTACATATAAGTTAGACAAGCACTTCTCCTTAAGTCGGATGAGACAATGTTTGGCGACCCTCTTGGTCCGGGTTACTCCGTGATCCGGCCTGCCTTGAGGTGACTCGGCTAGCATCCGCTTTTACCTTGCCGAACCTCGGCTAACTCGGCCCTTATACCCCGGAGTGACCCTACCCGGGGGTATACCCCCAACAAGTCTCATCTAAATAGTGTGTGCATGCATTGTATCCTTTGTTCGTCTATCCTGAAATGTTACTAAGAGCAGGCCAATCATTGATGGTTACGAACAGCATTGTAGGTCAAATTCCTGCTGTTTGTGCTCATCCCACACACGTACACCTGGTTTGGCCCACAACTGTAGAAGTTCATCAACTAATGGCCTTAGGTACACATCAATGTCGTTGCCGGGTTGCTTCGGGCCTTGGATGAGCACTGGCATCATAACGAACTTCTGCTTCATGCACAACCAAGGAGGAAGGTTGTAGATACATAGAGTCACGGGCCAGGTGCTATGACTGCAGTTCTTCTCCCCAAAAGGATTCATGCCATCGGTACTTAGACCAAACCATAAGTTCCTTGCGTCACCAGCAAAGTCCGGGAAGTCTCTCTCGATTTTTCTCCACTGCCGACCATCAGTAGGGTGCCTCAACATCCTGTCTTTCTTACGGTCTTCCATGTGCCATCGCAACAACTCGGCATGCTCTTTATTTCTGAACAAACGGTTCAACCGTGGTATTATAGGAGCATACCACATCACCTTGGCAAGAACCCTCTTCTTGGGTGGCTTGCCCTCAACATCACCAGGGTCATCTTTTCTGATCTTATACCGCAATGCAGTGCATACCGGGCATTTATCCATATTCTCGTACTTCTCACCGCGGTAGAGGATGCAGTCATTAGGGCATGCATGTATGTTCTGCACCTCTAATCCTAGAGGGCAGACAAGTTTCTTTGTTTCGTACGTACTGGAGGGCAATTGGTTATTTCTTGGAAGCAGCTTCTTCATTATTACCAGCAACTTTTCAAATCCCGAGTCAGTCATACCGGTCTCTGCCTTCCACTTCAACAATTCCAGTGTGCTACCCAGCTTCTTCTGGCCATCTTCACAAGTTGGATACAGCAATGTGTTGTGGTCCTGTAACATCTGCTCGAACTGCAACCTCTCCTTTTCTGTGTTGCAGTCTCGCCTTGCATCACTAATGACCTGACCAAAATCATCAACAGGCTCATCTGGTTCCCGTTCTTCACCCCCTTCTTCTTCATTATCATCAACTGCGGTATCATCCTATTCCGGGAACATAGATCGGTAGTTGTCATCATTGTTCTCTTCTTCATCGTCGTCTTCCATCATAACTCCACTTTCTCCGTGCTTGGTCCAAGCATTATAGCCGGACATGAAACCGGACCGAAGCAGGTGGCTCTGAATGACTCTTGAGGAAGTGTGAGCCTGCTCATTCCGACATTCAACACATGGACAACACATAAAACCATCCCGCCGCTTGTTCGCCTTGGCCACAAGGCGAAAAGAATGCACGCCTTCTCTGTAAGCGTCAGAGCATCGGTCACCGTACATCCATGGGTGGCTCATCTGCATCATACAACCATGCATATATATGAAACGCAATAACGATGCTTAAATTAGTACCGCGCGGTCAAAATGAGAAAATAGTTGCTAACCTTTTAGGACACTTCAAAACAAAGAGGAGAAACCTTAAGTGTCGCTCTGGCACCTCATCTCATATTTTGTCTTGTGTGAACTCAAGTGGCATCGCTCTAACAGGCATTTCACCGAACACCTCTAGTGCATATGAAGAAAAAAAGTTAGCACAAAGTTATACCCACCTCTCACATAGGAAAAAAACAGGAGAGAGTGGAGGGCTGGGTGCATATATATAGGGCCAGGCCATTAGTCCCGGTTTGAGATACAAACCGGGACTAAAGGTTCTGCCAGGAGCACGCGCGCCGGCCTAGACCCATTTGTCCTGGTTTGTATCTCAAACCGGGACTAATGGTTCCTTACTAACCGGGACAAAGTGCCTCAGCCTCCTCGGGCCGTTTGTTTCGGACCATTAGTCCTGGCTCCAGCCACGGCCGGGACTAGTGGCCCGAACCAAAGGCCCATTTTCTACTAGTGTATTCCAAATGATTTTATTATTCTTGAAATGCCAGAGGATGAAAAATTATCTATAATACTTGGAAGAACTTTCCTTAGTACTGTGGGGGCATCAGTTGATTCTGTTGAAGGAAAAATAATATTCAATGTTTGTGTTGCTAAAATCATCCGGTATTTTCCAAAGAAGCTAGAAGCAGGAGAAAGATATATTCCATCAGCAAAACAAGTTCATGTGGTAAGTGCCTTTAATAAGGGGCAGCCCAAGGTAAGAATTCGAGAACAGAGGAGGGGTTTAGTTATTCAACCATCCTTAATAAAATCCTTAATGGGAATCAACCCATCACATTAATAAAATAAACTATAGAATAAAGTGTTCATCGTGTTCCTACAACTTTTTCACAGAAATTTTTGCGGAAGCGCGCGCGTCAAGATGCAGCTGCCAAAAAGTAGTAGAAATATTGATTGAACAAGTGTATAATAAGTATAAAAATAAAAGTTTGAGTTTTATCTAAAAAACTAGCTTAATAGTTTTTGTTGAGATCAAAAAATGAACCTCCGATTGAGGAGAAGAAGATAGGTAGAGCTAGAAATTCTGCTCTATAGATGTTGTTTTTGGTTGATAATTTCGACTGTTATTTTTCTGTCAAAAACAAGGTATTTCGCTAAGTTTCAGGATAAGAAGGTATTCTTGAAGAAACAGATTTTTTTATGAGTACTGATGGTTTAACGACCGCGAGAATAAAACATTTGGCTGTATAGTTTGGACGTATAGATATCTTTGCCGTCAACAAATTTTCTTGCATGGGCAAAGAGAATTTAACGACCAACTATAATGCAGGAGTAAAAGTTCCGAGCGTATAGCTCCGGTCATATAGATATCGATGCTTTCATACATTTTCTTCTCAAAACTACTGATGGTTTAACGACTAACTATACGATAGGAATAAAATATCCGGCCATATAGTTCTGGTCGTATAGATATTGATGCTTGTTTTAGAAAATTTATCTCGATGGTATAGACGGTTTGATGACCAACTATACGGCAGGGTCATTATGATCCGGACGTATAGTTGCGTCCATATAGTTGTGTTCTACATAAACAAACCCTAATTGGCAGTGTCGCCGCAACTATACGGCGGGAACAACATATCCCGCCCGTATAGTGTCGGCCGTATAGTTCGGTGCGACCTCATAATCGCGCCGGGGCGGCTAGGTTTTTCTCCCTCCTCACTTTTTTTCTCTGATATTCTCTCTCCAAACCTCTCCAAACCCACCTAGAACTCTTGATTCTTTGTGGATTTTGTTCGTTTGAGTGGGGGAATCAACAGATCGGTATTTTTCTCTCCCTACCATGCTTTATTTTCAGATTTCCATGGTTGAAACTCTCACATTTATCTAGTGGATGAACTCAAGCTTATTTAGTTTCTCTTAATTTCTCATGTTAGGATTAAATTTTTCCACGTAGAATCGTTCGTATATCATGTAGAAACTATATGCCTAAGGTTTTATGATGAAATTTTTCAGTGCATCAAGATGAGCTTATTTAGTTTCTCCTCTTAATTTCTCATGTTAGGATTAAATTTTTCAATGTAGAATCGTTTGTATATCATGTAGAAACTATATTCCTAAGGTTTTATGGTGAAATTTTTTAGTGCATCAAGATGAACAAAATTGGTAGCATTTTTCGCAAGGGCAAGCGTCAACGTGGCGAGAGTTCGGGGCACCGGGCCGAGCTCAACCCCAAGCTGGCCGTAGTTTCATCAAGGAGGATGTTGCCCACACGTTGGGCCAGTGATAGCTTTCTCGCCGCGACAGGGTTGAGGGCAGACTTCAACCTCACGTGTGCAAATTCAAGACTTGCAGTACTCACCTATGAAAGCTACAATACCTACATCGAGCTCACCTATGAGTTCCTTTCCTCCTTCTATGATCATCACAGGGAGAAAGGTAATGCGTGCATGGTAAGCTTCACCATGAACCGGTAGCCCTATGAAATTACTTTTGAACAATTTTCCAATGCTTCCGGCTTCCCTCATGATGGGGATTCAAATGTTACTAACCTATACAGCATCACATGTGGAGAAAATTGGGAGGTTGTTTCTATTAATGGTGGTAGGGAATTCTATCAGAAGAAGATGCCCACCATTCAGAACCCAACAATTCGCTACTACGCCTTGTTCCTTGCCAACACACTACTGGGAAGAGGAGATACCGGTTCCATGGCCAATGCGGACATGGCAATGATCACCATGGCACTCTTCCCCAATGCACCGCAAAGGCCCAATCCCTAGGCTCTACTCATCTAGCACTTCTGTCACCAGAGCAACAAGACAACAGGTGACATTCGCATTGGTGGATGTGTAACCCATCTGGCTCATCAATTAAACATTGTCTTACCTGTGATGCAACCTGTTGATAGCTCCAAACTTATGGATTCAAATACTTGACTGCTTGTGGCTTCCTCGGTGTTTACCGAGCTAACAGGAGGCTCCGAGCATATCAGTTTGGTTATCCTGGTGATGTGTAGGTTGAGCAGGTTATGTTGCCCTGTCCCCAAGCCTTCTCGATTATGGAGAAGGACACCTAGATCCTCACCAAGGATCAGGTGGCGAAGATCATGGCTAAACTCCAGCCTGATCAAGAGTAAGATGAAGAAGGACAGGAGCAGGATGAGGATGAGTAGTAGCAGGTGCAGGAGCAGCAATACAACACTGCTTGGGAGGGACAGCAGCAGTAGTAGGGGGACCCTGGGACCATGGCCCAATCAGCCGCAGCAGGGGTTCAACTACGTCCCCTATCAAGAATTTCAGCAGCTCAACCAGCGCGTTGGGGAGATTGACCACACTCTACAAGGAGTGAATGAAGATGTGAGTGCCTTAACTCAAAACTTCAATCACTTCATGACCAACTTCCCAAACTACTATTAGCAGTATTCGCACCAGCCGCCGAATGACGACAACAACTGAGTTTGGCAATAGCCTAAGCTTGGGGGAGGTTTGAAAACCTCCAAACCTTGCATTCATATTATTATTTCTTATTTTGATTTATTTTACTTCTTCAAAATTGAATGTTTACTTCTAGTTTTCTTTCCTAAACCAAAAATACAAAAAAATAGTTGTAACCTTTATTACAAATTCGTTTCTTTGTTTCTCTCGGACATTTCTCAATTTCAGGTGACTTGGCAATAGGGAAATATAGAGGGGGTTCAACTCAAGTACGAGAACGAAGCAAGCAAGAGGAGGTATCACATTCCTTTCATCACCTTTTCTGCAACCTTGAATTGATCCTACAATTATTTACTCGCTTTGACTAGAGTCACTCCCCTTTTAGCTTGTTATCCTATAAATTATATTCCTTTGCTAGTGTTTCTTTTTAGCTTTGAAACAATGAGGAGTGAACTTGGTTAAAAATACTTCCTACATTTTTACAATAAGAAAAAGCATCTAAAAGATGACTTGAGTCCATGTTTAGCCCAAAGGATTTGATTTTAGCACTAATCCATCCCGTTTGATCTTAATGTAAATAGACTCGATAGTACCCTTAAATGAAATCGTCTGATAAAATGGATTCTTTGAAGTAGTAGAGATTATGCCACTGCTTTTTCTAATAATTACCGTAAGATATTTCTTTATGCGTGTCATTACAACACTGTCGTGCTCCATGGGGAACTATTAACTCCGCTGGCCAACGAACGATCTAAATGTGGGATTCCACTTGATTTCGGCTATTGAGTTATGTAAACGTCTGTAGCAGCAATGCTATGACGTGTAAAATTTAGTCTCCTTGCGGTTTCACGTTCCAAGTGAAGTTGTAGTACTCCTCTGACCCACTATTACTCAACAATTATTTATTGGCATGGTCACGAGTGCACAACATAGTCCCAATTAACATGTTAAAAACAGTGACATGATTTCTCTATGAAAGAGCTGAAGTTTTTGAAAAGCAAGGAATGGAAAAAGGTGCTTTGAGAGACTTGAAATTTTGACATGGGAATAGATGAGTTGTTCTTAAATTTAATGTTTTGGTGCCAACTTGAGTACTCTTAATTGATTAAAGAAACAAAAGCAAAAAGTTTTCATCTCTCAACAAAGAGAGACACCAAAAGAATTTGTCTCACTTTCCTAGCTAAACTTTTGACACTTGCTCGGGCATATGATTTATTTGCTCGCAAGATATACGTGGTTAGGAAGTGGACTCAGTTCAATCTTTTGAATACTTGTATGATCATGTTTAAGATTGCAGGAACTATCAAGAAAAGAATTTGACACCAATTCAAGCTTGTAAGTTCTTTTATTTTAGTCTCAAATCTTCGCTATCCTACCTTATTTCCTTGTCACTTGAGGGTGAGCAACATCTAAGCTTGGGGGAGTTAATAGCTGTGAGATTCGACACATTTTTGATGGTTCTCATTGATGGTTTTCTCCCGAATTTGATTGTTTTCTAGCTTTACCTAACGCTAATACTTCGCTAGCAAAGAAAACTTGGTTTTTAATGTGTGTTTCAGGTTCAGAATGTCAACAAAAGTTTTTAACTAGAGAAACACAATATTCAGGCAAAAACAAGCAAGTCTCTTTTTGGAAGTAATCGAGGGAAGCACATAGAGGCTTTATCAAGCAACTATACGGCAGGAACATTTTCCGGCCATATAGTTCCCACCGTATAGCTATCGCCGCCTTCGTCTTGTCAAAAGGGCCAACTTCTATGAAGATGCCATACGCGAAATCATAACACAACAGCTGCAATCCCATTTAGAAAGGAGATAGAAGAGATCTGGAGAAGAAGGGGGAGACGTTCTTCATCTCGCTCCACGATCTTCGACCTCCTAGCAATCACACCCCCATAGTCATTACTTCACTTGAGAGAGAGAGTGATCTTCACCTTGCAAGATTACGGTTTGAGATTGTTTCTTCCAATCTTCAATTGTGTTGGATTACTTTTCCATTCTTATTGTCGATCTCCACGGTAATATCAAGAAGAACTCCCTTTATTTAATTATATCGATGATGCTTTCTTCTCTCATGTGGGAGTAAGTTCTTTGGGCATGGGAGATGTAAGGGATTGGTGAGATGTGATGTGCCTCCATATATTTTCCATTAGTTTGTGATTAATTTTAATTAATATATTATGTGTGCTTGACTATCTCTGGGATGCCTAATGCTTGTTGTCCAATTAAGGGCCCAGACAACATGATTCTTTGTTCTACATAGATAGGATCTTGTTCGCTAGCAGACCAGCGACCCTCGAGTGACACGGGGATATCAATGGGAAACTAGTTGACTCGAGGATAATGAGGAACCACTGAGCTTATTGCGTTAGTCCGATCCAAGGAGCTTAATTGCTAAGCAACCTAAAGGGTCTTAATCGTCTAGTGTCTGACGATGGTTTTGGTAACAGGCTAGTAGGATTATTGAAGTTGGGATGAAATATACCAAGAGGAGTTCCGACTAATTATGGGTCGCTTGCCTACACATATACTTATAAGATTACAATTATTATATTTATCACTTGTCAGCCTGGCACAGTCACTATCACCATGAACTATATCTCCCCGCGCCTTTTTCGTCATCTGTAGAAAACAACAAACAACAGAATCGTCCTTTACTTCTATGCTTTTTATTACTAAAGTTTACATTTTAGTTTAATTTAAATATCATCCAGTTTAATCCAAATTTCATTCTTATTTCACACTTGCAGTCAATTCACTCAAAGACCTGTGACAACTTTGAGTGTGACAGAGACTTCATGCATAAACACTTACCTTTGGGCTCCCTGTGGATCGATATCTATACTTCAAAACTAGCTGCAAACGATATGTGCACTTGTAGACACCGTGTGCGCGCACGGTTCCCAAAAAACTGAAGCGACGGGATGTGTGGTCAGTTACTACGGATAAATTCAAAATGATGGGACGTGTGTTAGTAAGCCCGGTCATGGACGGCTAACGCAAGGGCTGACCTCTATGGCCAACTTCCTATCTCCTCGAAGATCCGGCTGTGACAATCGGTCGCTATTCATCACCACTTCACCCAGTGGGTGAACACCGATTCCATAGCCAAGTCCATTCCACGCGGGCATCAACAAAAGCAACAAGGTCAAGCTCCGGACGGCCCTACAAAAAATACCTCGTTCTAGCCAAAAGCATGCAAGAACCTCCCCCAGGGTGAAGTCGCAACGTGCTCAGGGACTAGTTTCGGGGGGATAACCCTCAGGTAGGATAAGCCAGACCAACTTGCCCGGCACCAAAAGAGATAGACCGAATGGCCACGATACAAGAAAAGCAATAACCGGCTGAAGTACTCTAGCCAGACCAACATGAAGCAACACATGTTGGCTCATCTAGCCGACCAAGTAGAGAAGCAGGCTAGGTGGCTAGCTCCATCCAATCGCCTCGAATTCGGTGGAGAGATATAGAGGGCGTGACGCCATGTCAGAGCCACACATTCGTATCTCGCTTCACCAGACAACAGACTACGGCACCGCCCCACGCGGCACTACTAGAGAACTATAAAGTAGGACAAAGCTGGAAGCTGAGCGTTACCCTGATGATAAAGAGCTACTGTTTGGCAGCTAAGGACTATAGCACCATCACCAAAGGAAGTCGTGATAACCACGGCACTAGGGACCACCGGCTGGGCCCCGCCAGCCGGCCCGCATTGTAAACACTAGACCCACTGGGAAAACCCCTAAAAGCCCATTTGTAATCTACGCCTCCCAGCTAGTATATAAGGTAAGGTAGAGCTAGGTTTATAGGGAGGACTCAACTGATTCGAGATCGCCATCTTACAGTTCTAGTTCTTCCTTAGATTGGTAGGGAAACAACTCAAGGAGCACTTGTATTGTGCATTCTCCCCGAGATAGTAGATCCTTGCAGGATTAGAGGTGTTACCTCGCCAAGAGGGCCCCGAACCTGGGTACTTTGTTGTGTTTATAGTGCTCGTGCCCAACCCATTGTGATAGCCATCGATAGCATCATGATTGTCCCCTCTCAAGCCATCTCCAATGGCATTGCCATGTTCTAGACCATGATAGTGGACGCTGACAAGCTGGTGTAGACTACTGTTGGATGTCAGTTCTATGCAAGGTAACCACATGTTCTAGCTAAAGTATTGTGAACAATACAAATTACTTGGCTATTTGCAGTATGGGGGATTGACATGGTTGGTCCCTTGAAGACGACACCTTGTGGGTTTACACATCTGCTGGTTGAAGTTGATAAATTCACTAAATGGATTGAAGCTAAACCTATTAGAAAGCTCGACGGGGGAAACAACCCTGAAATTTGTCTAGCGTCTAGTGGTGAGATTTGGTCTCCCACATAGCATCATCACCAACAATGGCAACAAATTATCACTCGGAGAAATAGAGGCTTACTGTCATGATAAAGGCATCCACCTTGACCTAGAATCTATGGCACACCCAAAATTTAATGGTCAAGTTGAAAGGGCCAATGGACCAATTCTGAAAGGAATCCTCAGAGGCACCGCTACAAAGAGAGGTTGGGGCTTGGGCGGAAGAGTCACCATCTGTCTTGTGGATTTTATGAACAACCCCCAATAGATCCATCGGCTTGACCCTCTTATTCATGGTTAATGGAGCAGAAGCAGTCCTACCATTTGACATCCTCCATGATGCACCGAGAGTTTCTGCCTACGATGAAGATGACGCTGAAGAATATAGACTCTTATCTATGGACCTGCTCAAGGAAGGACACATCTTGGCATGCCAGAGATCCACCATCTACCAGCAGAATCTACGCAGCTACCATAGTCGCAGCGTTAGGCATCGCTTGTTTAAAGAGTGGGATCTTATGCTTCGCCTCAAGCCGCAAAAGTCACACAAACTATCCTCGCCTTGGGAAGGACCATTCCTCATAAGCCAAGCGTTGCTCGGTGTTTCCTATTACCTTGTCGATATTCACAAGTTGAAAGATAGACTAGTTAAAGATCACAAGCATAAGCGACGTGACCCTGATGATAACTATACGGAGACTGACCGAACATGGAACATAGCATAGCTACATCCCTTTTACACTTAGAATATTTTCTATTATGTAATAAGTACCTTATAATGATCAATGAAATAAAGCATATGGTTCACTCATATTTCTTGAGTCTTTTACCTCCTTTAGTGTTCATTTTTGATCATATAAACCCTTTATGTGAAAGTTTACATTTTCACTTGTGAAAATTCCGCCTATGGGCGTTGGCTTAAGTTTTCTAGTCTACACATTTTCTGTTGTTTTTATGTGGATTCCAGAGTAGTGACATTTCGGCACTCAAAGCCGGCGATTTTGTCCTTAGGTTCTATACGGTGCTATTAAGCATCATCACCTAAGGACATGGTTCTATGCTATGAGTCTTCCGTCTCATGGAAGGTTATGCATAAGAACCAGAATAATGGATAAGCTAGCACTTGCTTAAAAAATATATACATGCTAGATATAAATAAGTAGCAGGAGGCTTGTAGCCAAGTTTTCTGCCTTACTTCTGTTGGAGATATGCCCAAGAGGCAATAATAAAGTGGTTATTATTATATCTTTAAGTTTATGATAAATGTTTACATCCCATTCTATAATTGTATTAACATGAAACATTAATACTTGTGTGTTTTGTAAACATAAAAGAGTAACTAGTAAGCCTCTTGTTAAACTAGCTTGTTGATTAATGGATGATCATGGTTTCCTGATCATGGACATTGGATGTCGTTAATAACAAGATCATATCATTAGGAGAATGATGTGATGGACACACACCCATAGTAAGCATAGCATAAGATCAAGTCATTAAGTTCGTTTTGCTACAAGCTTTTCAAATGCATAGTAACCTAATCCTTCGACCATGAGGTTATGTTAATCACCATCACCAGATGGGTACTTTGATGACATAAAACGTCGCTTCATAACTGGGTGGTTATAAAGGTGACATTGGGTATTCTGAAAGTATGTGTTGAAGCGCGTGGACCAAGATTGGGATTTGTCCATCCATATGATGGATAGATATGCTCTGGGCCCTCTCGGTGGAATGTCATCTAGTTAGCTTGCAAGGATGTGACTAGGTCACAAGGGATGACATATCACGGAATGAGTAAAGAGTACTTATCAGTAACGAGGTAGAACTAGGTATGGAGATACCGATGATCAAACCTCGGATAAGTAGAGTATCGCGTGACAAAGGGAATTGGTTTCGTATGTTAAATGGTTCTATCGATCACGAAGTCATCGTTGAGTATGTGGGAACCGTTATGGATCTCCAGATCCCGCTAATGGTTATTGATCAAAGATGTGTCTCCATCATGTCTACATGTTCACGAACCGTAGGGTGACACACTTAAGGTTCGAAGTTGCTTTAAGTAGATATGGAATGTGCGTTGGAGACCGAATGTTGTTCGGAGTCTTGGATTGGATCCGGGACATCACGAGGAGATCCGGAATTGTCCGGGGAATAAGATTCATATATTGGGGATCATTTTCTAAGTTAGGAAATGTTCCAGAGTATTTGTATGGGGATTCTAGAAGGTTTCGGAATGTTCCGGAAGGTTCTAGAAGATTTCTTGGAGTTTACTTGAAAACCAAGAAAGGATCAAGGAATCGTTGTGGGGTAAGACAAGGATTCGTGGGGGAGTAGGACTCTCCCCCACCTCCTTGATCCGCCGGCCAAGGGAGAGGGGAGTCCTACAAGGACTCCACCTCCCCATGGCGCCTCCCTCCTTTAAATAGAGGGGTGGAGGCATAAGCCCCCTGCCCCTTCTATTCTCTAGATCTCAAGTTGCCTCTCTCCTCCTCCTTCCCTCTGCTCTGGCTTAGGCGAAGCCCTGCAGAATTCTCTACTCCCCCACCACCACCACACCGTCGTGCTGCTGGGATTCCGTGGAGAGATGTACTACCTCCGATGCTCGCTGGAACAGGGAGAGGAAGGTCTGCCGACCGCACGCAGACCGATCGGAAGCGCTGTCGGAACGCGGCGCCAGAAGGATCGTCTACTCGATCTTGAGATCGTCAAGTGATCGACTACATCAACCACGAGATCCGATCTCGTAACGCTTTCGGATCTACAAGGGTTAGTACAGATCTATCTCGTTGCACATGTCTAATAGATTAGATCTTGGCTTTTATCTAGATTAGATCTGGGTTTTGTTCGTTCTTGCGGTAGAAATTTTTTGTTTTCCATGCTGCGAACCCATCAACTTCTACATTGTTTTTTATGCATACACACAAAATATGCAGAGACACATTTAATACAACAAGTGTTTATGGCTCTTCTGTAGGTGATTTTGACGCTACATCATCAGCAATAGGAGAAACAGCCCTAGAGATATCATCGAGGTCGGAAGTCCTAAGGGAAGAATCTGATGCCAATGGCTCATCATCCATCTGCTCGATAGGCACAAAGACATCTGCCTTGACTAACTTGGAAACCTTGGTATCGTAATCGGTGAGGGAGTTCAAGATAACAGTATTATCAAGTTCATGGCCCTCTTCGTCGATCTCCTGCACACCAAAGGTTATCAAATCCATGTCGGCATCGTCGTAGTGGGCTTTCACCAAGGACAAGGCCATCTTGGCGCCGCCCTGGATGGAGCATGCTTTCCAGATCCTTATCTTCTGGGGGCTCAGTGGAGGATTCCGAGTACTTGGCGATAGAATCTACCGCTTTGATGGTGATGTATAGGGGTTTAGCTATCTCCTAGGCCTCAGTTATGGCAGTGTTGATGAAGTTGTAGGCAAGAATCATGGATTCCTTTGAATCTGGAGCATCTTCACCCATGTTGGTTAAACCAATCGAGGTTGTGTTTTCATAAGAGACAAAGATCATGAGTATTTCAACAATTTAAAGTATCTGACTTATAGAAATTGAAAAAGACGAACAGTAGTTACCAATGATGCTAGTTTCAGCTTGATGGCACCTCTCCGCCAAGATGTCATGATCCTAATGAAGTTTCTTGAATTCTTCAAGGTACCGAGCATTCGGCTCTGCAGTAGCGTGGTTATGTTCCTTGAGTTGTTCAATATCCTTCTTTAGGCGCTCCATCTTGATATTTGCAGATTATTTTTGTAGGGACTTCATTGCCTCTTCAAGCATTTTGATAGCATCATCTAGGTCGTTCTTAAAAATCTTATTCTCATCATCCAACTCTTGGATGTGCTTGGTGAAAGGAATATGCTCGAGGGGCAATAATAAAATGGTCATTACCTTATTCAATTTTTATGATAAATGTTTATTTCTTAGGATATAATTGTGTTACCTGGAACTTTAATACATGTGTGTTTAATAAACAAAGAAAAGGTTCCTAGTAATGCCTCTCATTACACTAGCTTGTTGATTAACAGATGATCAAGGTTTCCTGATCATGACATTGGATGTTGAAATAACGAGGTCACAACATTGGTAGAATGATGTGATGAACATTCTCCCAAAGTATAGTAATACAATCATGCCATTATGTTTACATTGCTATAACTTCATTCGAAGTAACTCTAATCCATAGACCATGAGATCACGTCAATCACTAACTCTGGAAGAGTACTTTGATTCCATCAAACGTCACACCATAACAGGGTGATTATAAAGATGTCGTTAAGTACTTGGAAAGTCTTATTTGACGCTCATGGATCAAGAGCGGGATTTTTCCATCCTGATGACGGAGAGATATACTCACGGCCCTCTCGGTGATATCTCATTAGCATAGCTTGCAAGAAGGTGATAAGATCACTAATAATGTTATATCATAGAAATGAGAAAAGAGTACTTGTCGGTAATGAGATCGAACTAAGTATGGATGATACCAAATAATCAGATCTTGAACAAGTAAAATATCGCAAGACAAAAGGAATTGGTTATTGCGAAAAAGGTTCACACGATCACTACTTCATCATTGAATTAGTGGGTGACATGGGTATACCCTACAGGTACTCGAGCTTGGTATATACGGCCTAAATACGTACATGCCCACGGTGTCGCCAAGGCCCAAATGAAGGATTCGAGTAACCTACGGACTCTCGATTGCTTGAAGAACAAGAAGAAGTTAAAGATAGAAAGTTTGAAGGGGAAAACCCTAATTTGTAACCAACTCGACCTGCTACCCGAGACCTAGCCTATCTATATAAGGGCTAGGAGGGGGCGGCGAGGAGGACACACGCAACCCTAGTTTCCACAACCCTCGCCAGATTGCATCTGCGCACCATTCTAACCTTCGGTTCCTTCGATAATTCCACGAGCAGACAAGCAGGAGTAGGGACCTCTACGAGGCCTGAACCTGGGTAAATCTTTGTCCCCTGTGTGCTTGTTTGCTAGCCGATAGATGTCTCCGGTGCTCCCTCCTTCTCCAAAACCCAAGTCCATAACAATGGGCATTGATGAGTTAAACCCTCGTCAATTGGCGCCGTCTGTGGGGATTGGGTGTGCTGATGTTGCGGCTTCTTCGGCCCCATCAACCGCGATCTACAACTCCGCAACAGCGGAGATCCGCCAACTCTTCGGTGCATTCTACTTCACCGTCCACACGCCAGCCACTCGCCCGTCCTTCGAGTCCATGGGCAACGGAATCAGCCTAGCGATAGGGAGCTTCCGCTTCCAAGTCGGTCAGATGGGCATGCTTCGCATGCCTGATCAACCGACAGCACCGTCGATTGCCCCAGCATCATGGTTCCCTCCATCGATCGGCACCCTCAGTGAGCTCAACGCCCCGACAGCAATCGAGAACACGGTCAGCGACAGCAGTCGCGACTCCGTTCTGAGTGATCTGGCCACTAAAGATGGAACCTACGGTTCTGGATCTGAGAGTTATGGAAGCAACAGCTTCCCCAATCACTTCATGTGCGCCGTCATCAACGCAGGTGACACCTCTGCCAACCGCGACAACGGCGCCAATCGCGGCAACGGAACTGACCCGCCTAACGGCGGCAACGGCGGCAATCGCACCCCCGTTGACAATAGAGGAGCAGTCAAACTTCCAACCATAGTAAATGAGCAAACCGGCGAACGCGTCGTGATCAAGCTCAATGAGCAAGAATGGGATCGCTGCCGCGAGGCCCTGCGAGGCACCCCTCTACCCTTCGGATCCCCGCAAGAGCTACTAATGGGCTATCACTGGCTCCTGAAGGAAGAATTCAAGCGCCAAGTGCAAAAAATCGTGCAACTCGAGGCACGCAAAAAGGCGGCAGACGAGTCGAGCCTTCGTCGTGCAGGGCTCTCCTCCTACGGAGGATCCTCTTCAAGAGGCAACGAATACGTTGCCAAAAAGAGACAATCTCGGATGGCCCATCTCACCGAGCAGGAACGCATAGAGGACGCAAAGGTCCTTGATTTCGGCTCTATGACAGTCGACACTAGGGGCAATGTGGTCCCCAAGACGCTACAGGCTGCGGTGACAGCGGCCACCATGTACTTCCTGAACATCCAGCCACCGGCTGGGGACCCCCGAGCCGCCATACACCGATCTACGATCAAGGGCTTGGGATTAATCGAGGCCGCCCTCGACAAGGAGCCGACACCGGAACCAAAGAAGGGCAAAGCGCTAGCAAAGCGTTACTCCTTGCCCTCATCCAGCGATGACAGTCACGACTTGTATCGACGTCGCCGCTCACGACGACACGACCACGACCACGACTATGACGCACGTGATGACATCACGCAGCGCAAGATCGACAAATCAAGAGCACGACATGCTCGGTCGACAGACTTAGAAGAGGAAGATGTGGAGCTCTGCGGCGCCAGATGCTTCAGCAGATCCATTAGGCAGAAACGAATGCCTAAAGGGTTTAAACTCCCGTCAGAGAACCCAAAGTTTGACGGCCTACAGGACCCAAAGATCTGGCTGGAGGATCACATCTCCTCCGTCAGGCTTCACGGAGGCATTGGAAGCACGGCCATGCAATGCCTGCAGCTACAGCTGCAGGGCGCCACCCGAGCATGGCTCAACAACCTCCCACGCGGATCCATCCGCAGTTGGGATGAGCTGGTTTGCAGCTTCGTGCGCAAATTTAAGGGCACATACAAGCGGCCCGTATCAATCAAAGAGCTTAGATGTTGCCAGCAAAGATCTGGCGAATCGCTACGCTCTTACATCCAAAGGTGGTCCATCATCAAGAACTCTGTAGAGAACATCTCGGAGGATCGCGCGATTGACGCATTCAACGACGGCGTCCGCTGCCTAGAACTCAGGGAGGAGCTAGGCCGCTCAAAGCCCCACACCATCGACCACCTGATGGAGATCGCGAATCGGTGGGCCGATGGAGAAGATTTGGTGAAGAATCGTTCACTCCGACGAGGAGGCGAAACTCGAACATAGACGCGATCACCGAGGCAAGCGCCGCATGCGCATCTACGATGAGCCGCTCCAGGCGCCGTGGCACATGGCGCACCGCCACCACCACCTGGGCCACCCCCGAATGTAGCTGCACCGGACCAGCACCACGGAGGCGAACCATACCCACGAGCCATGGGCACCATGATGATCCAAAAGGGACGCCCCTCCAATAGGGCGCAAAAGGCCATCACTCGCCAAGTCAACCTGGCCACACACTCGCCACCACCTACCACTGAGTACCTCAGTGGAAGCGAGTCCTACATCACCTTCGACAAACACGACCATCCGCCTCAGGTACCCCGTCCATGCCACTGCCCCCTCATACTCGAGGCGCAAATCGGGGGCTTCGACATGAGCCGCATCTTCATGGTTGGCGGAAGTGGCATCAACCTTATATTCGCGAGTACCTTGCGAGCAATGAGGATCCCCCTAACTTGCCTGGAGGCCTCGGACACAACATTCCATGGCATCATCCCAGGGAAAGGCGTATACCCCTGGGCAAAATCAACATCGACGTCATCTTTGGCACGCCGAAGAACTTCCGGCACGAGCACATAGACTTTGAGGTCGTCGACTGGCCCTCACAGTACCACTGCATCCTCGGGCGCGTCGCGTTCGCTAGGTTCATGGTTGTGCCCCACTACGCCTACCTGCAGATGAAAATGCCAGGTCCCAATGGCGTTATCATGATCAACGGGAGCTTCGAGTGATCTGACAGTTGCGACAGGGAATTCAACAGAATTTCCCAGTCCTTCGGCATGCAGGAGGAACTTGCAAGACTAAAGGAGACGACAGACAACAGTCTGCCTCCGCTGAGTTGGCCAAGTTCACCTGATCTCTCCTTCGACTCATCGGTGCACACAAAGAAAGTGTAGGTCCACCCATCGGATCCCGCCAAGACGGCCCTCATCGCCAACAACTTGAGTCCCGCATAGGAAATCGCGCTCGTCGAATTCCTCCGTGAGCACTGGGAAATTTTTTACCGGTGTCCCGGACATGCCAGAGTTCGTGGAATTCGAGCATGCACTCAACGTCAACCCCGATGCAAGACCAGTCAAGCAAACAATTCGGCGATTGTCTGAGCCACGAGCGCAGGCAGTCATCACGGAGATCAACAGACTCCTCAACGCCAAATTCATACGCGAGATCAAGGAAATCACTTGGCTCGCCAACATAGTGCTGGTACCAAAAAAGGACACGGATATCCTGCGGATGTGTGTGGACTTCACCTCTCTGAATAAGCATTGCCCAAAGGATCACTTCCCGTTGCCACGCATCGACCAGATCATCGACTCCATTGCAGGATGCGAGTTCCTCTGCTTCCTCGACACCTACTCAGGCTATAATCAGATTCGAATGAAGGAGGAAGATCATGAAAAAACAGCGTTTACAACGTCCTTTGGTGTGTTCTGCTACAACACAATGCCCTTCGGGCTAAATAACGCAGGAGCTACCTACCAGCGGTGCATGCAGGCTTGCCTCAAGGAACAACTGGGTGGCAATATCCAAGTCTATGTCGACGACATAGTAATCAAGACCAAGGAGGACGCCTCGTTAATCAACGATCTGCGCGAAACCTTCGCCAACCTCGACCGCTACCGGATCAAGCTCAATCCAGAAAAATGTGTCTTTGGCGTGCCATCTAGGCAATTACTCGGGTACCTCATCTCCACGAGGGGAATCGAGGCAAACCCGAAGAAAATAAAAGCCATACTGGCCATGGAGAAGCCGAAAAACATACGGGGTGTTCAGCAACTGGCTGGGCGAATCGCAGCCCTCAGTCGATTCACCAGTCGGATGGGTGAAAAAGCGCTGCCTTTCTACCAGCTCCTCCGGAAAGCTGAAAAATTCGAGTGGACCAATGAAGCGCAAGAAGCATTCGAAGACCTCAAGCGCCTGCTATCCACTTTGCCAGTGCTGGTGACCCCACGAGAAAGGGAACCACTGTTGTTGTATATCTCTGCCACCAACCAGGTGGTCAGCACAGTGCTCGTCGTCGAGCGAGCTGAGGAAAACAAGGTCCACGGAGTACAACGCCTAGTATACTACCTCAGCGAGGTCCTCACACCAACAAAACAGCAGTACCCGCACTACCAGAAGCTGGCATATGGCGTCTTCATGACCGCCCGGCGACTGCGCCACTACTTCCAGGAACACCCAATCGTGGTGGTCAACGACACCCCGTTGGGGCATATCCTCAATAACCCCGACGCCACGGGACGAGTCACGCTTTGG
This sequence comes from Avena insularis, assembly GCA_023614405.1. NCBI lineage: Eukaryota > Viridiplantae > Streptophyta > Magnoliopsida > Poales > Poaceae > Avena > Avena insularis. The sequence continues at coordinate 84,589,059 of CM042694.1, read as the reverse complement.
GGAATAGAATTGTCTCCACGAGACATCACATACGAAAAGCGCGACGCAATCAAGTCGCAAGTTCTCCCGGACTTCCTCGTGCACTGGATGGAGAACCAGCTCCCGGACAAACCAGACATGTCCTACCTCTGGACAATGCACTTCGACGGGTCCAAGCGGAAGGACGGAGCAGGCGCAGGTGTCATACTGACATCGCCTCAAGGGGACAAGTTGAAGTATATCCTGCGAATGCAGTTCACAGCCTCCAACAACGAGGCTGAATACGAGGCCCTGTTGCACGGAATGAGGATGGCAAAAGCCTGCAGCGCCAAGAGTCTCATCATATACGGCGACTCCAAGTTGGTCGTCAACCAAACAATGCATGAGTGCGACGCACTGAATGACAACATGATCGCGTACCGCGACCTCTACGACACACTCGAAGGAGACTTTGACGGTTGCAAGATACGGCACGTAGGTCGCGAAAGCAATGAAGAGGCAGACGCACTCGCCAACATAGGCTCTACCTGTGCCCCCATACCACCTGGGGTATTTCTCGAGCGCATCTACGAATGCTCCATCAAGCCAAAGGCCGCAGAGAAGAAAACAAGCGCAGCACGGACTCGGGAGCTACGCCACCCAATGAGCCAATGGCACTCGATGGCTTGGAGCTGGACACAGGACTCGAGGGACCAATGAGCGTCATGATGATTGAGCAATCCTGGACACAGCCATACATCACGTACCTCCTCAGCAAAAGGCTACTGGACGATCCGACAGATGCACGGCACATTGCGCGGCGATCCAAGGCGTTCGCTGTTATCAACGGCGAATTGTATAAACACGTCATCACAAGAGTACTCCAACGATGCGTCTCCACGCCCGATGGAAGAGCAGTTCTCCTCGACATCCATGAAGGGACCTGTGGGTACCATGCCGGCAGTCACGCCCTCGTTGCCAAAGCTCTACGAGCTGGATTCTACTGGCCTATGGCCATGCGTGACGCCAAGGACATCGTCCAAAAATGCAATGCTTGCCAGCGATTCGCGGACAAGCCGAACGCACCAGGCGCAAAGCTGCGGCCAATCCCATTGGCCTGGCCCTTCGTGCAGTGGGGGCTCGACATGGTTGGCAAACTTCCAAGGTCCTCACGAGGAGGCTACGTCTACCTCTTAGTCGCAGTCGACAAATTCACCAAGTGGATTAAGGCCATGCCAGTGACCAACCAATCAGGGCACAACGCAGTCAAGTTCTTCGAGTCCATCGTCTACCGCTTCGGAGTGCCGCACAGCATCATCACCGACAACGGAACGAACTTCACATCCAAGGAGTTCCAAGAATTCTGCGAGAACCTGGGGATCAACATCAGCTACGCCTCAATAGCGCATCCACAGACCAACGGTTAGGTGGAAAAAGAAATGGGCTCGTCTGTGGCGGTATCAAGAAGCGACTCCTCCCGCCACTCGAACAAGCCGCGGGATGCTGGCCGGACGAACTGCAATCCGTACTCTAGAGCCTACGCACAACTCCAAACAGTGCCACGGGCTATACGTCATTCTTTATGGTGCACGGAGCCGAGGCAGTGCTACCCGCCGAGGTACGGTACAAGGCGCCACGCGTGGTCGCTTACAGCGAACAAGAGTCATCCATCACACTCGAAGACTCCGTCGACCTCCTTGACGAGGCAAGGGAAATCGTTGTGGAAAGATCCACGATCTACCAGCAGAACCTGCGCAACTACCACAGTAGGAGGCTTCGCCCCAGATCCTTCGTCGAAAGCGACCTGGTCCTGCGACTGAAGCAGCAGGGATATCTCAAGCTCGAGTCCCCCTGGGAAGGACCGTACGTGATTCCAGAAGTATTCCCAGGTGGCGCCTATCGCCTTCAAGATTTAGAGACAGGAGTCGCCTACTCCAACCCCTGGAATGTTGCACAGCTGCGATGCTTCTACCCCTAGTCGTTTTTACCTTCTACATTGAAAATAAGGCTACTCAACCAAGGCTACTTAGCCACACATTGTATCTTGTACTATTCTTCGAATAAATAAAGCTAAGTGCCCCAAAACTCGGTGTTCTCCTTTACTTTTCCAATTTATCTACTCGGGGGCTGCACCACCCTATATACATCTGTTCTTCGAACCAAAATGTGATATCCTGAGTAGCTGGTACATCAATCGAAACCCTTAACACAACATCAACCCAGCTGCAACGCACCTGACAGGTTGACAAGGGACTGAGATTAGAGCGTGGCCAGGCTAACGAAAAGGACTCGCATAGTGCAACACACTTCATGCTAACAAAGCTCTTTATGCATATTCGACAATAAATTATTTACAACATTTTTACGAATTTTACAACACAAATACACTTATGTGCAGGATACAAACTAAACAACTACTGCAGCAAGAGAACGTTGGTTTGTTCCTCAAAGAAGTCGACAATCTCTTCTGCTGGGCGATCCACCGCCTAGTAGTGCGGCACCATATTCCAGGCAGAACCCGCTGGTGGCGCAGGCGGCCCAGATGCAATTGCCACAACATCTACGTCAGGCCTATGCAGTCGCACCATTGACAGAGCAGCCTTGGCACCAGCCACCAACTGTTGCCTTACACACTCGCGAACGGCGGCCAAGTCTTGAAACTTGGCAAGGAGGGCCAGCAGGCTTGATGGAGTGTCATCCAGCAGAAACATCACCCGGTATATGTTCTTGAAGCATGACTGAGATTTCTTCAGAAAGTGTAGCACCCGCGCTACACGATCCTGCAGGGTCGCCACGCAGTCGCACGATCATGATCCACCCAGAAGTATCCACTCTCTTGAAGTTGTTCCTGGGTGAGATCATGCATGCGAATGGCAATTCTATCCTTCTCCTCCTGCGGATGACGCGTGCTGACAACTACACAAAGCAGCAACAGCAGCATAAGTACAGCGTACAATTGCGAGTGACAACAAGAAGAAGATGAGAGCAAGCAAACTAACACTTGAATTGGTCGCCCAGCTGCGTCACCTGCAAGCGATATCTCTCTCGGTGGCGGCTTTTTCCGCCTTCGACTTCCATACATCCGCGTTACCGCGGAGCACGGGCAACTCACGTTCGCTGCTTCACGCGGTCACGCAGTCGTGAAAGCAGCGACAGCTCATCTACTCTAGAGCGCGGTGGTACCACAATATCATCAAGAGTCGGCGAGTCCTGAGTTTCCCTCAAAGGATCACTCGATGTACCCTACCACAAGTCAAGATAGAAGAAAATAAGACGACCAAATCAACACAATGACAAAGGATTCAAATGCATTCAAGACCAGCAAAAGTATCAGCAGATACACTCGCCAGCAGGCACATTCTTAAACAAAAGGACATAAGCTAATTAACTATTACAAAAGCTAACTAAGGAGAAGCTGGCTTCTTCGACTTCGACGGCCTCGGAGGCTTCATCGAGTCTGTGGCAGTGTCAGACGCCACTGACTTTCCCCCAGCCCCTGATGCCGCCGCTTTTGCCGCCTTCTTGGCGCGATGCAGCTCCTCAGAATAATTTGCAACAGTATTTATCAATTGAGTCCCATATTTGCCACAGGAAGTCGTCAAAGGAGCGAAGACTACCTGCTGGTCGTCCGTGCTAACAGGCATCGCCTTCGACACTGCGGCAGGATCAATCTCGACTCCGTGGGCCTGCACCATGGAAGTGACATGGACGCGCCGGCCGAGCGGAGCGAGTTCTTGAAGCTGGCAGGCACACCTCTAGCGAGTGACTCCACCAGCTCGTCTATATTCTTGACTAGCTCTGCCTTGGTCATCAGCTCCTTCCGAAGGCGACTGAGTACACTTTTGGCCTTAGAGAGCGTGTCCTGCACGGCGATGCTACGGTCTTCGACTGCTGACAGTGCACCCGCCAGAGCGTCATCACGACGAAGGGCCTGCGGGTCAAAGCTCAAATCACCAGCATATGTACATAAATCCACACATGGACAAAACCATCAGCGCCACCAGCAAAAACATTCGAAGCAGAGAAAGATAACAACATCCACAAGCAAAGTACCTGAGAGGGCCTTGGCAATTGAGAGTAGTTGTTCCTCGAACAACTTCTCCCTGGCTGCGAAGGAGGCACGTAGATCCTCTTCGCGCCTTTGCGCCTCGTCACGCGCCGCGATTGCTTCATCACGACCCTTCACAGCCACGGCGAGTGTCTTTTCCATGGTGGCAGCATTGCGCAGGAGAGCGTTATGTTCGGCTACAAACAGAAAGGGTTTGACTATCAGTCGACCATATTAAAAAGAAGACAAGGAAGAAGAAGAATTGCAAGACACTCACTTTCAACCACACGATGATGCATCTCCAGCATCGCATGCTGGCGACCCATCGCAAGCACTTGCTCCGCCAAGTGCGTGGCTTCCTTCACAAGGAGTTATCGCACAAAAAGGAATCAGCAGAGGCAATAGATAACATCGACTGCAACACCAAAAAGGAGAAAAACTACACTTACATGGTCCTCCAATGACTCCAAAGATGTCTGCTGTACCGTCATCCGGGCAACCATTCGATGCTCCCCCGCATGAGGAGAACTAGAAGAGTTGTGCCCGGAGTAGGCCGCCAATGGAGGGGAAGGAGCGCGCTCGACCTCTTCCTTGGCCCTTGAGGTCGCGACTCCTGATTCCTGCAAAAACTGGACGTCGCCAGAAGATGATGACGCCTCTTGACTGCAAGACAAAAACCATATCGAGATAGGGAAAACCCAGAGACGAGCCATCAAGAGCAAAAACAGAGAAGAGCAAATCGACTAGAAAACTTACCAATCAAACTTGTCAAAGTCAAAAGTTTCTTCCCCCGACTCTAACGAAGACTCCTTGGGCAATCGCATCTTCCTGCGAGAAGATGGTGCCATGGTGCTCACACGAATGGCAGGAATTGGCGACTCCGCACCAACAGACATACCTTCCGGAGTCGAGGAGACAACGTATCGGAATCCTCGCTGCGCGAACGCTTGTGACTATCGGACTCGGGGGCTTCCTCCTCCGCATCAGAAGGGACGGTCGACTCCGACTTATCCTCTTCCAAAGCTTCGCGAGGTATAATCCCCTCAGGTAGAGGGGGCATACAAGGTGATACCGCCCAATCCTGGACACAGACAACACATTCAGCAAAAAGCAAATAAACAAAAGAGAAGCAATCGACAAATTTAGCTACTGCGTAGCACAACTATACCTTAGGAGGAGGGTTCGAAGCATCAAATGGAGGAACAACTGGCTCACTGGGAAGCACATCCTTGACGGTGTACTTGGTGACCAGTCGAACCCTCTTGTCCACCTCACTCACAGACATGCCATCGGCAGACACGCGAGTGGCATCATCAGCGCCAGCCCACTGAAACATGGGGTGGACTCTGGCTTGCAGGGGCTAGACGCGACGGCGCAGCCAAGTGCGAATGAGGGCGCAACCTCCCTCCTCTTTGTCTATGTGACTCTCGAGGTCGCAGACGTGCTGGTACAGCACATCTGTCTCCGTGGACTCGCCAGGCATGACTCCATTCTTCCAGGAGCGCATCCTCCTGCACGGTGTCGCGGGATCGAAGGGCACGAGTCCGAAGTGCTCATCGTTCGCCTTCTCATCACGGATGTAGAACCATTTGTCCCTCCACCCTTGGATGGACACTGTGAGCTTGATGTCGAAGTAGGTGGCGGATGGGTCGACGTGGATTCCGCAACCACCTACATCATAGACTAAAGAGCCAGATGCAGATTGGCGCTTCAATTTGAAGAGGCGCTTGAAGAGGTCGAAGTGCGGCTCGATTCTGAGCCAGCACTCACAGAGAGTGATGAAGCAGGAGATATGGAGGATAGAATTCGGGGACAGCTGATGGAGCTGAAGCCCGTAGAAACAAAGGAGGCCCCTAAAGAAGGGGTGAAGAGGCAAGAAGATACCACGAATGATGAATGCTAAAAACATCACTCGGAAACCAGCGGGAGGAGCAGGAATTGTCTCACCACCGGGGACGCGCGTGTCGGCGACTACGCCGGATAGCACCCCATCTTGACGAAGAAGGCTGAGATCCGACGACTTGATAATGGAGGGGCGCCACGCACCATTCGTGGTGCGGGTGCCTGCGGCCTTCTTCTTCTCGCCAGCGGCGGTGCTGGTGCCCGCAGCAGCGGAGCCGCCCTTCTTCTTTGCCGCAGCAACGGTGGCCGCGGATTCAGCTGCAGCGCCTCCCTTCTTCTTCCCCATTGCGTGGCAACGATGCGAGCGAAGGAAGTAGCTCGGAAACGAGCGGAGCTGGTCCAGCATCACAAAAGAAACGGGCGCAGAGAAAAGTAGAGGAGCAGCAGCAATGGCGATTGAAGTGAAGGATGAACGAGAGCAGATGAGAAAATTACTGTCGCAGCGCCGCTACTTAACCCCTGGAAGATGCAATCCAACGGCTCAGAAAAACCCTACTGGACGCGTGGCAAACATCGTGTTGGACACGTGGAGGAGTGGAAGAGCGAACCGTCCCTCCACTACTCCCATTACGCGCGGACATCGAGGAGATGCAGTTAAAATAAAAGATTACGCACGCCCAGTCAAATCAAAGTCGGAAAATGGGACCCACTGCTCGTCACGTCCCGTCAAACTCGCTCACGCGAGCAACTGAGGTCATGAAATCGTTAGCACTGACGTCATCAAAGCTATGTAGCAGAGGACTTCGACTACTTTAGTCCTTGCTTGAGTCTTCGACTCCACCAAGCACTCGGGGGCTACTCCCATAGGGAGCGCTGGTCGCGCACCCTATGATTTTTCTTTTTGCAGGAACATGGACAGTCAAAGGTAAACCCAACCACTCGAATAACGGTTCGACTATGGACATGGGTTACTCCCATAGGGAGCGCCAGAAACAAATTCGACTTAAACAAGCAAGCAAAAGATGACAGCAGTAACGAAAGTTCTTTAGTTCCTGCCTTAGTTTTGACTCAACCAGGCACTCGGGGGCTACTCCCATAGGGAGCGCTGGTCACACACCCTATGATTATTTGTACAAAAAATTGTGTGTTGATAACATCCACACTCGAAGCTCATGGAGACACCGCCTCGTAATTTTCCCCTACAAAGAGACTGCGTCTCCTGGGTCACCCGAATCGTCTCCGCAATGATAAATTTTGGATGCCGCGCTTACAGCGTGAAGGTAAGACCTGAATAAGGCCTGGCAATGCATTAGCTACGCACTACCAGAAATGTATCCATGCCTACAGGTACGATGAACATGCCTTGACGGACGCATCAAGTGCTCACACCCATATAACTGGAATTCGACTCCTGTAAGACCTCCGCGGCTTGAGTCGAATTACACCAGCACTTTTCCGGATTCGAGTCCGGGGACTCGAGTTTGAGTAGATTGCGTTGTTTCACCCTAAGGTGGTTAATTGATACCGATACTTCGGTTATATCAGGCACGTACATCAACAATCCCTATGACACAAATAAAGCAGTCGAAATATACTCATTCATGAAACTCGAAAGACTTCAAAAGTCCCCAGTCGAATCTGCGATTCCACTGGACACTCGGGGGCTACTGACATGGGTATACCCTACAGGTACTCGAGTTTGGTATATACGGCCTAAATACGTACAGGCCCACGGTGTCGCCAAGGCCCAAATGAAGGATTCGAGTAACCTACGGACTCTCAATTGCTTGAAGAACAAGAAGAAGTTAAAGATAGAAAGTTTGAAGGGGAAAACCCTAATTTGTAACCAAATCGACCTGCTACCCGATACCTAGCCTATCTATATAAGGGCTAGGAGGGGGCAGCGAGGAGTACACACGCAACCCTAGTTTCCACAACCCTCGCCAAATTGCATCTACGCACCATTGTAACCTTCGGTTCCTTCGATAATTCCACGAGCAGACAAGCAGGAGTAGGGACCTCTGAGGCTGAACACAGGTAAATCTTTGTCCCCTGTGTGCTTGTTTGCTAGCCGATAGATGTTTCCAGCGCTCCCTCCTTCTCCAAAACCCAAGTCCATAACAATGGGCATTGATGAGTTAAACCCTCGTCAGTGGGAGTCATTGTGGATCTCTAGGTCCCACTAATGATTAATGATAGGAGAGAGTCTCGATCATGTCCACATAGTTCACGAACTCGTAGGGAGACACACTCAAGGATAGTCGACGCATTTGAGTGGATAGGGAACGCATTAGAAAATACTGGACAACACAGAAACTGTTCTGATAAAAACTGTCGGAATAGTTTTGGTGTACTAAAATATTGCAAGGGGATACAATTTTAATGTGTTCATTAAATGAAGTACTCATTAAATGAAGTGTTCATTATATTGAGTGGCATTAAACCAAGTGAATTAAAGTGCTTTAATGGAAAGACCTTTGATTTTTGAGTGGAGAACTAATGAAATTATGGTGACCCTTTTATTTGTGTGAGTGGAGACGCCACTACCTTCAAGAGGGGAGAGGTGGGGGCACCACTAGGGGCTTGTGCATGCCTCTTGGGCGCAGCCAACCTCTCCTATAGAAGGAGGAGGTGGAGACCCCCTCTCAACACACCATTCCACTCATTACAGCTCCTCTCATATGCCCTTTGGTGTCCACCTTCTTCCCCTTTCTAGCTTGTCCATTATCACGAGTATGGTGCTTAGGTGAAGCCATGCTCAAGACCTTATCCTCAACCACCACTACCATGTCACAGTGTTGCTGGAGTTCTCGAGGATCCACTACTTCCACTGCCCAACATGGAGCAAGGGACGTAGGTCATCGGCACACCGAACGTGTGATCAATTACGGATGTGCTACTGCTTTGCCGTGCTAGAATTCATCACGATCTTGAGATCGCAAGTAAACAACTACATCATCCATGAAATCAGATTTCGTTAAAATAGTTTTTCGGTCTTCAAGGGTAAGATGTCTATGGATGTATATCCACCCGTTGAATGTATCTAGGTAGATAGATCTTGGTTCTTAGTGGTTCATATCGTAGGAAAAAAATGTTTTCTATGCTGCGAACCCAACAGTGATATCAGAGCTATGCCTATGCATAGAAGCTTTGTACAATTAGAACACATAGAGATGTGGATGTTGATGATCATGTTATGGCATACTTTCGTGAATTTGGATCATGGTGGCATGTTGGGATGAAGCGTCCCAGACTAAATTTACATGTTCTCACACATGAGACTTGTCCCATGCTTGACATGCAACTTGTATTGCATAAGTGGTTCAGCGGGTGTATGTCTCTCCCAACATAGTCATGATCTAATTTACAATGGTTTGCTAATAACTTGATTATCCTTGATGTGGTTGAAGTTCGTAGGTAGAGCGGTTCTTTCCTAGAAAGCCCAGAGCCACGTAAAATATGCAAAAATGAATTAGAGACATCTAACTTGTTTTTGCAGGGCATGTGATGTGATATTGTCGTCGATACAAAAATTGTTGTATGCAGTGAGATTTATTGTAAGTTAAACAACCGGAAGGAGCCATATGGTTGTCTTTATCATTTTAAGGCTTGTGTGCTATTCATGTATATTTGAGAGAGATATTGTAATGGTGGCAACGGCCATGATGGTGGAGCCATGGACCTTGGTGCCACACCGGTGGAATGATGAAGATCATACCATGCCGCACAAGATGGACATCAAGTGTAAGAAAGGACTATATCATATCACATATTATATATGCATGTGATGTTTATACCTTTTATGCATCTTATTTTGCTTATGTCTTGCTTAGTTCTTAGCGGTAGCATTATAAGATGACCCCTCTCACTAAATACCAAGATAATAGTATGTTCTTCCTTAGTATGCATCGTTAATAAAGTTCATCGTTTCGAATTACCACATGATGATCGGGTGTGATAGACTCTATGTTCACATACAACGGGTGTAAGACAGTTTTACACATGCGAGTACAAGGTTCTTACTTGGGGAGCCTAGCATGTACAGACATGGCCTCAAAACATGAACCGAAAGTTAAAGAATGAGTCATATGAATGATATGATGTCCATATGATGCTCGCCATTGGAGCTGCACCACCTCATGTGATGATAGAACATAGTTTAGTGTATTTGGTTCGTGTAATCACCTAAATGACTCGAGAGATGTTGTTTTGAGTGGGAGTTAATTTAGTAATTTGGATTAATCTGAACTCAATTTATCATAAACTAAACCAAAGTGAATTTGCATAGTTTGTTGTAGTCACTGGCATTCATTTACTACCTTGTATTTAGCTATAGTTGATATAATACAACTATAGAATTATGGAATTTTACGTTACGAACTAGTATTGTATTGTTTTATGAGTGTCAATCTAAAGTTTAGAGTACTATTGTAAACTTTCAGCAAAACCTGACTTACTCCATGTAATTCAATAAATAGTTTTGAACCAAGAGTAACAAATTCCAGTGTTAGCATCTAAGTATCATGCTTGCCTCCATGATTCTTGATATTGAAACATCGTTTTAATATCAATGTTATCTAGGAGCTGAAAATTGATTCAGAAACCATCATATATAAAAGATATTGTGATATCTGAAACAATTCTTGGTTGCAATATTATAGAGTATAATTTAATAAAATACATATTCTCGTACTGTATGAGAATTTGCAAAGGTTGGAGACGATGGGCGTCCTAATGATCACCCAAAAGGTTTCGAGAATTAAAATTATATTCGTGATTTATCCTTATGACCTATAGTAGCTTGATCATGAAATTTTTCATGATCGGGATGGATAGAAGATGTAGGTAAAATGTTTACTACATTAAAAGGATTACTAAAAGGAACGAAATTTGGAAGAACGCCAAACATTTGATGATGGTGATCTACATCAAAAGTGCAAGTCCAAGGATATTAGTATTAACTAACATGATTTGAAATATGTGTCATATGTATGGCACCACTATTTATGTTGATAGATTCTTTTGAAAGAAAAGGATATGCTAAAAGAGAATCTAGAAAATATTTGGCAGGAAAAAGAAAAGACTAGAAATGTCTAGCTTAGGTATATAAATGATATACACGTTATGGGTGTGTTCTTTGCTTGTTAAACAATGTGGTTCTTGGGTATTGGATACCAAATTGGTTGGTGTGAAAACTCACATAGAGCAACACAATTCCTGAACTACAATGGCCTAAGTAACTAGCAAGAGAATATGTGATGATGTGCATTGAAAAAAAATGTTATTGTGTTTCTCGTTGACATCAAAGCTTGCCTTCAAGATTTGTTTTTAGTAATTGTTATTTTGTTCCGATATTATGAGAACGATGGTTGTTCAAATAATTACTGGATTCCATTGAAGATAGATGAACTCTTACAAATCTAGTTGGATAAATCATGTCCATAAACACTAATGCTAAAGTATCGTAAGACTAATGATTAGAAGATCACTTATGAGTAACACTACAGTTTAAATCATATCGGAAAGAAAACATGAAGAAACTCCATGTTGATGGAATTTTGGAGTCTTTTTAGTTTTGAATAAATTGACACTTGTGAGAAATTCCTAGAAATGATTTAAATTCCGTTCATAAGCCAAAGAGGAATGAACGACTAAATTATTGGACATTGTGCATATTAATGCATATAGTCCATGAAGGAAATATGCCCTACAGGTAAATAATAAATAGGTTTTTATTGTCATATCTCAATTAGTTCGTAATAGTTTCATACTGTGCTATAACTATATTAATACAAAACGTTAATACATGTGTGGTATGTAAACAAACCAAGTCTCTAGTTACCTCTAGTGAACTAGTCCGTTGGTCATGAAGATGATCTAATGTTTCAAGATCATGGGCATTTATGCCAATTGACAATGAGGTCACGTCACTAGTTGAATGATGTGATAGACAAACAACCCAACCAGTTGTATCTTAATGAAATCTAGTTACAAAGTTCACCATTAATGATAAACTAAGGAAACCTCGCAACCTGATCCTTAGACTATGAGATAATGCAAATCACTGTTCTGGAGGGAGCTTAGATGGTTATCAAGTATCACATTGTGATTGGGTGATCGAAAAGGTGCTACTCAGGTTTCCCAAAGGGGCGCGTAGAGGAATACATATATCAAGACCGGGATTTGCCAATCAATGTAATAGATATATACATATGTGGCCATCTCAGTGACATTGCATTAACAAAGCTTGCAAGCGTGTGACTAGGTCACAGAATGCAACGACACAGAAACGAGAAAACAAGTTCATAGGTAACGAGATCGAACGAAGGTATGAAGATACCATAGATCAAATCTCGGGTGAACTAGGTATCAAGTGGCAAAGGGAATAGGAAACGACTGTTTACGGTTCAAATGACATTATCATCGTGGAATGCACAGGGTCATTATGGACATCCCGGTCCCGCTATTGATCATTGATGGAGATCATGTATGTGCCATTCCCGAGCCGTGGGGAAATACACTTAAGGGTACGATGAGCTAGAGATCCTATGTAAGTTGGAATCACCATATGAAAGAGAAAAGGAAATCGGAAAAGTTCCGTGAGAGAAGTAGAATCGTTCCGGGAAAGTTTTGAAGTCATTCGAAGGAAATCGAAAGGAAACTGAAAGGTGTTTCGGGTCAAATCGAATTTTTTAATATGTATTTACATATTAATTAATGTAATCAATATCAAATGTAATATTAAAATCTAATTTGAAGGGGTATTCCACTAATGGGCTAAACTTCCTAGGGAAAAGGGCCCATGAGGGAAAACCGAAGGACGGAAGGGCCAAGGGCCAAAGGGCCAAGGCCTAGCCACCTCAAGGGGGCCCACCCGGCCAGACTAGGGCTGTACGCGGGGTGGGACCCACCCCTGGCCGGATGGACCATGAGGCCCATGGCGCCTCCCTCCTCTCTCCCTTGTTTAGTACCACATGGGAAACCCAAAGGGGAGGGCACAGCCCCTCCCCCTATATAATAGGGTGCCCATGGGTGGGACTGGACACACCAATATTTAGAGAAGTCCTTTGGTTGACTTTCTCCTTCCCTCTCTCTCGTCTCCATGCGTTGGCACGGTAAGGACTATCCATGCAAGAGACACCGCACCTATAGCACGCCGTTGCGCTGTAGGGATTCCAAGCCGGAGATCTCGCACTCCTGGTAGGGATCAAGGAGCCAGAGGTCGTCATCATACACCGTATGTGTACGAAACCACGAGGGGCCTCACTTGAGGCACCTTTGATGTCGTGAGCCAGAGCGGCTGCATGATAAAGAAGGAGCAAGGGGTGACCTTCGAGGAGCCTCACGACCTTGAGGTCGGCTACGAGTTCGACTACTTCAACCACGTCCCCCTCGGAACGTTAACCGCGTATGGTCTACAAGGGTATGTGTTCTATACGCTCGTCTGTTACCGCATTACTACATAGATATATCTTGGGCAGTTTAGGATGTTCCAACGTAGGAAATTTTTTGTTTTCTACTGCGGAACCCTTCAGTGGTATCAGAGCCGATCTATGCGTAGGAGTGTTGTACGACCAGTACGCACAAGTTTTGTGCGGGCATTGGTCCCTTAGCTGTTACCCTCTAACGTGTACTTGTTTATATCGCGGCATTGTTTGATGAAGCGGCCCGGACCGACCTTACGCTTATTCGTACGCGAGACTGGTTCCATGCTCGACATACGGCTTGTTCCATATAAGTGGCTAGAAGGTGTCTGTATCTCATTCAATAGTTGATATAACATTTATAACAGAGGGCCCTGGAAGGGGTGTAGTAGACAAAACAGTTGTAGTTGGAAAGTTCATAGATTAGAAACGGTTCTATTGCAAAAGCCCTAACAACCACGTAAAACTTGCAAAAAATAAAGTAGAGGCGTCTAACTTTATTTTGCAGGAGGGCTTGTGTTATGATATGGTATTGGTCGTTACAAAGGTAAAAGTAGTTTACTTTTAAGTTACTAAGCTAAGTAGTAATGGCCATCGTTCTGATGGACGACCGGGTGGTGGCATCGTGGACTTGGCGTCAAACCAAGGGCAAGATGGAGATCATGCCGGAGCGCTCGATGGAGATCAAGGCGCAAGAAGGACCATATCATATCACAATACACATGAGATGTTGATACCTGCTTTATATCTTATTATATGCTAGTATTAGATACTCAACCGTAGCAAATAAGATAATCCCTAAGTAATTCCAATGATAGTGTTCCCCTTGTGTGTGCACCACCAAGAATTGTCATTATGAAGCCGGCTGTGACGATCGGGGGCTAGACATATCTACATTCGCATAAAGTGGGTGTAAGCCATGTTGCATAGCAAATACACACAATTTAGATTTGGCAAGCCTAGCATGTGTAGACATGGCCTCGGAACACAAGAGATCAAAAGATCAAGCATGAGTCACATGGATGATGTGATTGACATTAGGGAATGTGTACCTTTGATGTTGCACTGATGGCCATGACGATCGAGGGAGGTGGAGAGGATTGGGATCATGTGATCACTAAAATCTTCCAGGGGATGACAATTTTAGTGGGAGCTCAATTAGGATTGAACTCATATTATGAACTTAGTCTAGATGTCTATTTGCAAATATCTTAGTAGATCTTGGCCTATCCCATTGAGGTCCTTTGCGACCATGGGAAATTTATTGCTTGATATGGAACTTGCCAAAAGGGTCCAACTTCATAGAGTAATACCCACGCCTAAGGGATATCCTCGTAAAAGGTGATCTTCTCTTCTTGATACAATGACCATTAGGAGATAATCCAATGACTCCGCAATGCTTGTGTGTTCTCCGTAATCATCCAACAAGACATTCTCCATTCGATGGAGAGTTGGATTACAATCTTGTATTCTACAAGATCAGGCACATAAAGTATGAGCCGTTTGATGAGTTTCTTCCATGATGGATGAAAAAGGGAATATTTGGAGAAACACTTAGCAATCTTGCATTAGAGTTATGAACTCTCAGAAAGGCTTGATTACAATGGAGTTCATGAATGAAAAATGGTATATGTTAGATATACAAAGTTATAAATGTAAAACTCGTTGTAGTTTATATAAGTGTTGGATACTTGTCCCGTTTTGTGAAAACAGGATGGTCTGATTAAGAATTGCTGGAATTGAGGCAATGTGGCAAGATGACGGCAAGCAAAATAGTTTATGGCCGACATTACCCCTTTCCTCAAAATTATCATTTGGATTTGTGGACTTGAATTGATGGGTTCGTAGCATGGAAAACAAAAAAATTCTACCGCAAGAACGAACAAAAACCAGATCTAATCTAGATAAAAGCCAAGATCTAATCTACTAGACATGAGCAACGAGATAGATCGGTACTAACCCTCGTAGAACCGAAAGCGTTAACGAGATTAGATCTCGTGGATGATGTAGTCGATCACTTGCCGATCTCAAGATCGTGTGGACGATCCTTCCGGCGCCGCGTTCCGGCAGCGCTTCCGCAGACGGTCACACGTGCGGAGTCGGCGGACCTTCCTCTCCTGTTCCAACGAAAGCAGAAGTAGTAGATCTTCTCCACGGAATCCCGATGAGACGACGGCGTGGTGGTGGTGGTGGAGGTGAGAATTCTGCAGGGCTTCGCCTATGCCTGTGCAGAAGAAAGGTGGAGGAGAGAGGCGGCTGAGATTGGGAGTTATGAGACAAGGTGCAAGAGGGGGCGCCCCCTCCCTTCTATTTAAAGGAGGGAGGCGCGCCTGGGGAGGGGGAGTCCTAGTAGGACTCCCTCCTCCTTGGGCCGGCGGGTTGGGGGGAGGAGTCCTCCTCCCCCACGAATCCGTGTAGTACCCCACTTGGTTTCTTTGATCCCTTTCTTGGTTTTCAAGCAAACTCCAAGAAATCCTCTAGAACCTTCCAGAACATTCTGAAACCTTCTAGAATCTCCATACAAAACATCCAACATTTCCTAACTTAGAAAATGATTCCCAATATATGAATCTTATTCTCCGGACCATTCCGGATCTCCTCGTGATGTCCCGGATCCATTCCGAGACTCCGAACAACATTCGGTCTCCAACGCAAATTCCATATATACTTCAAACAACTTCGAACCTTAAGTGTGTCACCCTACGGTTCGTGAATATGCGAACATGATGAAGACACCTCTCCCATCAATAACCATCAGCGGGATCTAGAGATCCATAACGGCTCCCACATATTCAACGATTACTTCGTGATCGATTGAACCAATTAACATACGAAACCAATTCCCTTTGTCTCGCGACATTCTACTTATCCGAGGTTTGATCGTCGGTATCTTCATACCTAGTTCTTCCTCGTTACTGATAAGTACTCTTTACTCGTTCCATGTTATGTCATCCCTTGTGACCCAGTCACATGCTTGCAAGCTATCTAGATGACATTCCATCGAGAGGGCCCAGAGTATATCTATCCGTCATATGGATGGACAAATCCCAATCTTGGTCTATGCGCTTCAACACATACTTTCAGAATACCTAATGACACCTTTATAACCGCCATTCTGAGCGGCGTTTTATGTCATCAAAGTACCCATCCGGTGATGGTGATTAACATAACCTCATGGTCGAAGGATTAGGTTACTATGTATTTCAAAGCTTACAGCAATACGAACTTAATGACTTGATCTTATGCTACGCTTACTGTGGGTGTGTGTCCATCATATCATTCTCCTAATGATATAACCTTGTTATTAATCACATCCAATGTCTATGATCAGGAAACCATGATCATCAATCAATCAACAAGCTAGTTCAACAAGAGGCTTACTAGGGACTCTTTTATGTTTACAAAACACACAAGTATTAGTGTTTCCTAATAATACAATTTTAGCATGGGATGTAACCATTCATCATCAACACAAAGATATAATAATAACCTCTTTTATTATTGCCTCTTGGGCATATCTCCAACATGAATATAGTTTTGTAATCCTTGTTTGTGTGTCTTGCTTTTAGCAAGACGATTTTTCGTATGAATAAGTTATAAGCCAGTTGTACTGTTCTTATGAATAATACCTTTATGGTCACTTTACTATTATGAATGAGTTATTCTCATCACTATGTTAATGATAATAGTTTAAACATTTATAAAGGATTAGAATGCTAAAATATATCCAAAGTTTAATGATGACATGACACTATAGTTTAAGTCATTTTGTTTATGGCATATTCTTCATTCTAGATGAAGATAGAGGTCTTAGATACTTAATCTAGAGACTTTGCAAAACCATGCCTCATTGGGCAGAATGACTAAAACTCCGCATTCTGGTAAAACGGTGATATGCGGAGAAATGTTGAATCTTATACATAGTGATGTATCGTATTTTCAACAAATAGTGGAAATCATTATTTCACACTTCATTGTGGATTTAAGTGAATATGAGCATTTGCTTAATGAAACATAAGTTTGAAACTGTTTTGAATTGTTCAAAAGATTTCAAAATGAAGGAGGATATTGAATTAACAAGAATACAAAAGTCTCTTCGATTTGATCGACATGACTAAATTATTTATTTTTGGCATAAAAGGACATGTGAAAGAGGTTTCACAAATTATGGTAATAGGGCAATTTCAAAGTGTATTGAAATGTCTAAATATCATAATCATTATGTATTAGATACATATGGTATAATATTATCTCTTATCGGGGTTATAATTATCGTTTAGAGTTAGAGATCAAAATGAGCAAACACTCGGTTGAAATACAAAGGAACATCTAAGGATTCGTTGAAACAACACCATAAGAGTTATGGCATGTTCAAGTTTCTAGAGGTTTCGACAATTCGAAATCGTGGAGAATAAACAAGTCTTTGTAGCGTATTCTTAGGCAACTATGAATACGTCTTCCAACAAGGGGCAAACATGTTGTTGTCCAAAGTTGACGTGTCTTGATGAAGATACAGGTGGAAGAAAGTAAAAGATCAAAATAAGGTATTTGACCTTGCCTCTGGATTGTTGAGTGGCGTGGCGGAATTTGTTTCATGAAACCGAACTCTAGAAATAGAGCAGAAACTAATGATAATTATCATAAAGTTTTAGTGAATACTTTTACTAAAGAAAGTGAGATTCAATAATATATACTCTGCAAGTTCGTGGAAATATGTTATTGATTCACTTGTCATGTTTATGAACAAGACATACCTACTAATTACAAAGAAGTGTGCTGGACCTAAGTGTGAGAAATGACCAAAAGTCATAAAATCCTATATTAAGTGAAATTTAATATTGCGAAGTAATATGTTACTTGATCTTATTAAGTAAAGAAGTTTACTTGATATTTCTGAATGACTTCAAAGTAATAAGATGGAAATGAAACTTAATGGAGACGTAAAAGCTTGATTTGTCACAAAGTATGGACAAATTCAAGGAGTTGACTACAAATGTAGTGATGCTTGAGTCTATTGGATTTACACTAGCAATATATGGATATTGAAGTCTCATAGCTGGAATTCTCAATTTGATGATGATCAAAGAATTTTGGAATGTCCAAGATTATCGAGAGGACCTGCATTTGAGTGGGAGATAATTAGCTTGCCCAAATCTTAATATGTAAGAGACATATTTTGAGTGGGAGCTAAGTAGCTTGGCCAAATCTTAATATGTAGTAGACATATTTTGAGTGGGAGCTAAGTGAAATCCCTGGATCTCAAATATGGATGCCATATTTGAGTGGGAGCATGAAATCATTCTAGGATATGTGGACGACATATGTGAATGATGTGATTGATGTTAATAACATTTAAGTAGATAAATTGGGATGAAGTTGAAGTTATTAAACAATGAGATCTATCAAGATAGATTGGTGAGTTTAATAAACATTGAATGTCGAATGCTTCTTGGACTTGATTCTGAAGATGTTCAGAATGTCCTAAGCAAGATTCCGAAGAAGTTCAGAATGGAACAAGGTAAGAAAGAAGTTCTTACTATATGAAGCATTGTCTTGGTATTACAATGATGGTTAAAAAGGAAGAAAGAGATGTGTTGCATCTCCTATGCCTCAGTCATAGGTTCTTCCATACAACCATATTGTATAATCGATGTAATGTGACCTGAAATTCTGGTTGGAAGGACAAGCTCTTATCTGTAATAACATGTATTGAAGTGATTCTTGAGTTAATCACTGAACCAGAATTAAGTTTGTACTTAAATGGCAAGAAGCAAAGTAAGTGGCATAGTTGTGTTTCATGCACTAGGATCTACATAGATATAGTAGATATAGAAGTATAAAGGCTCCATCTGATGTGATGTATATTGTTATGGCGGGACTAGTTCGTCTTTAACGTAGAATGATGTGTCCCAGGGCATAGTGCCCATGAAAAAGCCCTCAAGGTTGATCTAATTCACTATAGGCTCCTAGGAATCGGCCTCGTTCTGCTGCCACAACTGTTGCACATACACAAAGGATTGCAAAGTGTGATTCAAAGTTTAGATGACAATAGTGAAAACAACCGTCATTATAAATACTAGAAACAAAGTCTCACTTTGTTGCCAGACAGATATTTTGACCCATTATACGATAATGGTGTGAATGTCAAAAGTAGGAAGACATTAACGATTTGCAAAATACATAATGATCTGGTAAAACAGAACATGGACATGACGGTTCCCGTGAGTATGCATGATCTATAAATGCATATGTTATATGGTTTATGATGAGTAAAATGAGAGCTAGATTATTTGCACTCTAGTGCAAGTGGGAGATGATGTCTACGCACTTCTATTCTTGTAGACAGTTGTTGGGCCTCCAAGTACAGAGGTTTGTAGAACAGAAGCAAGTTTTCCCTTAAGTGGATCACCCAAGGTTTATCGAACTCAGGGAGGAAGTGGTCAAAGGTATCCCCTCTCAAGCAACCCTGCAATCAAGATACAAGAAGTCTCTTGTGTCCCCAACACACCCAATACACTTGTCAGGTGTATAGGTGCACTAGTTCGGCGAAGAGAAAGTAAAATACAAGTGGTATGGATAAAAGGCAACGGTACCAGAAAAAAGCTTGATGGCATGGAAAAGACTAAAGTAAAACTGAAATAAAGATGGAAGCAAGCAAACATGTAACAGATCTAGTTGCAAACGGTGTTTCAATGCTAAGAAACAGGGCCTAGGGATCATACTTTCACTAGTGAACACTCTCATATAAATATCTTCTCTTTATGAGACTACTCTTAACTACTCTCCGGTTGAACACTCTAATCGATGGTAGGGCTATAACAGCACACCTCAAAGTTCGCTTTCCGCATCTAGATAACCCCATACTATCACCTTGAGCACTAGATGGTTCCAACAAACACCACAATTTCATAGAGACATCCAACTCCAAATATAACTCATAACAAGTATTTGTAATCTCTAGCCTAAGTGCCACCATGGTGTGTACGCTGTCACTTTCACACACATGGGGAGAGCAGAGATCTATTAAAGCACTTCAGTAGCAAAGTAGATCTACTTGATTACAAAGCTCATGATCACAATATGATCATGCATAGAGAGAGAGATGAACACATAGCTACCGGTAGAACCCTTAGCCTCGAGAGAGATCTACTCCCTCCTCATCATGGGAATCAGCAACGGTGATGGAGATGGTGGTGGAGATCGATGGAGATGGCTCCGGGGGCACTTCCCCATCCCGGCAGGGTGCCGGAACAGAGACTTTCTGTCCCCCAAATCTCCCCTTCGGTGGCGGCGACGCTGCGGAACTTTTCGTGGCTGGAGGATTGATGATTCATGGTTTATGCATCGGGAGGCTCTTATAGGCGAGAGGGGAGACCGAGAGGGTGCCGGAGGGGCCCAAACCACCACCTGGCGTGGCCTGGCCTGGCCCGCGCCACCAGGTGGTGTGGCCACCCTCTGGCCCTTCTCTGTCTCGAATTCTGGCTCCAAGTGTCCCCCCGGTAAAATAATAACTTTGGCTTTTGTCCCGTCCAATTCCGAGAATATTCATTTTCTAACTTCCTGGAACCAAAAACAGTAGAAAACAGGCAGCTGGCACTATGGCTCTTGTTAATAGGTTAGTCCAAGAAATCATATGAAAAGTACCCCAAAGTGTGGACAAAACATAAGAAAGTAGATAAAACCAAGCAAGGAACACCAAAAATTATAGATACGTTTGCAACGTATCAACATCCTCAAGCTTAACTCCTGCTCGTCCTCGAGTAGGTAAGTGATAAAAAGAAAGAACAATTTTTTTGGTGACATGCACCATCATAAACTTGATCAAAGTATTTGTAAAACATTCATAGCTGGGATCATAGTACTTCAATCATAACATGAAAGACAAAGTTCCAGCAATAAGACAAAGTAACTATGTTGCAACATGAAAAGATTCATGAATAACAATGCTTTGCAAGTCGTTTGTTTGTTTCACATAAAGAAAACATAGCATAGTGGCATTCAACTTGTCCCTCATAGAGTAGCAAACATAAATGCATAGGACACCTTCAAAGTTCATAAGAGTGACTAGATACAAATAGTTTAAAACAAGCAATATCAAAGTTATGCAACAATCAACTAGTCTTGGGACAATGCACATAGAACTAAGAATGGCCACTATGCTCTCAAAGTAGGTGCATAAAGGTAGAAGGTGGAGACTCAATGTAATGGTGGAAGAAAGGCCTTCATAGAAGGAAGCGGAGATTCAAGTTTCATAAAGAGCTTCCAAAAATTATGGTACTTATAGCTTTCAGCTCTCATTGCCCGTATCATAAGCATCTTGAAGTGATTAAGGTTAAAGTGAACAAACTATGGTGTACATGCTTAACGAAGTATAAGTTGGAAATCTCATGTCCCTTGAATACGAGGGTCGCTCCTCATGCTACTCAAGTTTAGTCACCGGTAAGTTCTTGTCATCGTAAGTACATGTGTATCATAGAGAACCGCCAACGGGATACCCCTTGCCCGATGATACGAAAGAATCCCCATATCAAAATGACAAAGCAAGCAGGCAACGAGCATCTCAGCAATCTTCTTATTTACCATGGGAATATGGTGCTTTTTTCTCTCTTTCCTCTTTTCATAATATCATTTTTTTTCTCTTTTTCTCCTTTTCTCAATATAGGACTCTTTTTTATAAGAAGTATGCTTCATAGACAGCTCATTATGGTTACGCTGCAGGTTTCCACCATGTCAGCATGGATTAGACCAGTGGCTCAGGCGTTTCTCTAACACATATACATAACTCCATGGACTTACAAGCTCCCCTTTCATTTCACACCGACGACATCCATAGACAAAAGAGCATGATATCAACTAGGTACAAAGTACCCGTGCAATGTTGAAAGCGTTCCCCATGACAGCATGGTTCTGCTAATCTCCAACAAATAAGTGCAAGCATATACAACATAGACGACACAATGGTTCAAGTTTATTAAGGGCAAGAAAAGTAAAGTGTGCCATCAAGTTCGTGAGAGCTTTAATCACTAGTTTTCTCATAACAAGTTTAATTCGAAAGGTAAACAAAAGCATGAATATACTTGGAATAGCATAAGCTAGTAGGTAGGTATGGTGGACTCTTTGGAATAACTTGGTTTAGGGAGTTGGATGCATGAGTGGAACTCATACTTGTTTTTGGAAGCTAGCAAAAGACTGGGGGCGACAAAACTAAGAGAGCAATAATGGCCATAATCATGCAGAGCGACAAAACATCATTGATTAAAGCATAAAGTGATACTACAAGTTGAAAACTAAAGGATCATAAAGGCTATGGTGACTTGGGATAGTCATAACATGGTGTGAGCATGCGCCAAGTTAACCCAAATAAAGCATCAAAGGAGAATACCACTATACTATGCTTTTAATATGCTAAAACAACGCATGATTCGTCTAAGGCACATTAAGCAATCTCAATTGTTTATAACAAGTCATGCTATAGAAAATAATACTAAGCATAAAACCAAAACAATATCAAGCATGGCATGATGAAGCATAGGCCACAGTCAAAAACAAGCTCTCTTTACCACTTAAGCATGAACTTTCCTACTCTTTTCTAAACCAAACCAAACTATTTGAAAACCAATGTATGAAAGAGAGGGTCCAACCAATTTATTCAGCAAACTAAGCAAACCAAGAAAATGAAAAACCAAAACGAAAATGAAAAAGAAGACGCTCCAAGAACAACACAACTGTGCATGAAACAATAAAAATAAAGCGTTTGGAAGAAACCTGGGATTTTTATTGATGAAGAAGGGATGCCTTGGGCATCCCCAAGCTTAGACGCTTGTACCTCTTCGATATTTCTTGGTGTGACATGCGTGTCATCTCCAAGCTTGAGCTTTAGTCCATCCTTCATCTCATTACTCATTTCTTCCATACACCTGAAATTTTTCCTTCATACAAAACTTCACACAATCTTTATTAGCAACATTAGTGCACTCAAGATAATAGGTCTTTAGGTTCAGTTCTAACACCAATAAAACTTTCATTAAAACACAAGCTACTATAGCAATTCCCTCAAAAAGCTCAATTCTCCAAAAGAACTCAAAAAAAACCAACAAGAAGCAAATGCAGAAAATGGCAGAAATCTGTCAAAACCCCTACAACAAGATCCCCTATATAGCGATGCATATTTTGCAACGCTTTAAAAATGTGTTGCAAATTATCTAAGTAGCTACGCATATTTGTGTTGGTAAGTTAATCCGTTCTCGGCCATACGAATGGCAACGAATACCTTGTGTTGCAACCTATGTGTTGGAAGACACCTACAGTCATGATGCATGCGTAATCGGATGACCTTACCAACTGGTTTGCTGACCTATGGGACTAAACAAAATAAAGCATAGAAAAAAGTTTGTATTGTTTTCCAACTCCATTAATCCAAGGAATTACCTTTCCGATCTTGTGGGCTGCATCTCAAAACGAACACGTGGACTGCATGTTCAGAAAAAACGAGTTTTTTTCTTTTTTGCATCACCAAAAAAAAGTTAATCTATTTTATACCCCAAAATATCAGGTTTAGGCCGTTATCCACCCGAATGCCCCTATTGGAGGCCGGGCTACACACAGCCCTGTATCCCGGCCATCCATTCCCACACTTAGTGATTTTCGCCTTTTCAAAAAAGCTTTAAAAAATGAGAAAAAATAATCAAGGTGTAGTCAAGGACTCACATCACACATATGAAAAGTTTCAAATTCAGGACGCAGTAAAAAAGACAAATTTTGATGCATCTCATATGTGTGTTGTTCATGCCCTAGATCTGAAATTTTCTCATTTTTCTGAGCCCAAAATATAATGTATTTTCACACGATTTTTGGCACAAGTGTAGTGTATACGATGATCTACATGGCCATATTTGTTTCGTATTTTTTCGAATCTTCAAATTCGGATTTTTGAAAATTTCAAAGAAAAAAAACTAAAGGGCTCAGTGTAGCCCGGGAGCCATTACGCCGCGCTCGTTATCCACCCTATTTTTTCCGGTTAGTCCAATCCCCGAGATAATTAAGCCGGAAAATTGTTAAGGTGGAGTCGTGGAGAATTATTTTCATATCTATCCATTTTTTCGTGCATTTCCCCTTTCCCTCTATTTCTCCCTCTTTTTTTCATTTCCCTCCAATTATTTTAGGATTTTACTGGTTATACCCGCGTGTTTTTCTCTCATTTTAATGCAAAGAAGTTCCGAATGGCATGGTATTAGCTAGGTGACCCCACCTCCCAAAGAAATTAAACTATGCTTACTTAAAATGCGAAGAAAAAATATCAAGGTAACTGCCTCTAAATCTCCGCACCTCCCTATCTCAAATGCACAAGTCGTGCCTTCTCTTCTCCAACAGAACTAGAAGATACCCCGCGCGTTGCGGCGGAATTTTCTGTATTTTATTTATAGACTGGTTAGAAGAGGTGCACATAAAATATATTTAAAGTTGAAACAAAATTGTTGATGACAATATTTTGAATGTTGTAGAAAAACAATTTTGTTCTTAAATGAGTACAAAAGGTTGAAGATAAATCTAGGTATATCTTTTTACATCCCGTAATAGCAACGGTAAAGATTTTTAAAACTAAGCTCAAACTACAATCAAGCCATGGCTTGCGTCAAGTAGGTTGCAAAAGACCTACATTAGTTACTCGAATGTTAGCCATGTTATGTCTTATTACATCAAGATGGAAGAACACATGGCATTATTTACTCAGGCATTCTGATACGGTTGTAAATCATTGCCTATGGTTGTATCGATGGACAAAAGTTTAGTAATCATAGAAAAAATAATGCCCATACTCCTAAATCAGGATTCAGACAGAATATATCATTTGTTAGGTTTCTACCAAAGTACAACTTATTTAGCTTAAATTACTAAGCAGCAAAGTAATGGTGTAAGTATATTTGTAGTATCATCCATTCAAGTAATTCCATTTTCTAGTTCCCAGAACACCATCGCACTACCTGTAGCCTGTAGGTAACAATAGAGTATGCATAAGTAGGCTTGCAATCAATAGCAAAAGAAAATGATAGATTACTCACTCAGAAATTCGTCTAGATTACTTGCCTTGTCACCTGCACATCTAGGAATTCCATCAAGCACTTAGCAAGCAAGAAACTACCAATGCATAAGGAAGATAAGAATTAGGAAGAGGATGCTGGTCGGTTGATCAAGGGGGCACGGGAAAAATAAAGAGTAATTGCTATCGTAATTAATTCGAGCAGAGGATGACGCTTTGCAGTGGTGTCACAGGATTGATCTTTCTTTTGCAGGCATTGAGTAGCAGGACTTTCGTGGACCTCTGGCACTGACAAGTATAAAGAAAGTCAAGGAAGTGAATGGCATGATGACTGATCCAATGGAACCAACGAATCCTTATTTGCACAAAAGAGATTAAGCCAAAGTCAGCTACAACACATGAAAAATCCTAGTGCTAGGCGCGTAGGATCTGGTCGAGGCGACAGAGGTTCACCTGGGTATATGGGTTTCAGAGCTGTGTTGGTCTCTTTGTCCTCGCCATTCTACATCTCTGCATCTCAGGACTCCATGGCAGTGTGCTTGTTATTCCCGCAAGGAGACAACGGAGCACGAATATGGCCACGGTGCACGGTAGAAGGGTTCATGGAGGGGATTAAGTTGACGAAAGTTGGCCGTGAAAGGAAGAGTCGGATATGATCTGCATTTAAATTGGACGGAATCTCTCCATCCGTTACCAGCAGGATATGAGTGTGGAAGATGAGGAAAATGGAATCCATCAGTTTTCTTTTCCAAAATAGTAGTGGATGGTACAGCAATTAAATTTAACGCAGAAGATGAATAGGATAAAGGAATCAGTAGGAAGGGAATCAATGGGGGTAATTAAGGAGAGAGGGTCGAGGGGCAGGGGAGAGAACTGCGGCTTTTCCGCGCTGAGGGGATCGGCGAGGTAGTCTGAGGCCCGAAAAACAATTCTTCTGTTAGGTGACACGGACGGGGTATTTCTCTAGGACGGAGAGTGGACGGTGAGATGGTTGAAATCAAACGGCTTAGAAAAAGGAGATGACGTGGCTAGTCTGTATGTTGAGATAGACAAATTAAATGACTCTTAGCTACTTTATAAGAAAACTAAAAGAATACCCCGCACGTTGCAGCGGGAATCCTCGGTGATACTTGGCGAGTTGCTGCCAAACTCTTTTGAAATCGAAAGATAGGTATTTTTTGTAGCTAAAAGATGAAAGGCGATATATCCAAGTAGTAATTTTTATTTGTCAAATCTCAATATTGGCACACATGAGATATACATATCTAGATTGTGAGATTTGTCAATTCTCAATACGGTACGTACCAACATAAACCTAGGAAAGTGTGAAAAGGAGAGCACATTTTAGCCTTATTAGCAATGTTTGCAATTCCCCTTTAATATATCCAAAGAAAATAAAACGCACTTGCGCAATGAGATATACATGTCTAGATGTATGTTTAATTCAAAACTTTGGTGGTCCTTCATTTGGTCGTACAAAGGTGAATCTTGAAAGGGATTATACTAATGATGTTTTCCTTGGTCCCTTCCGTGGAATTCTTTCCTGGTCTCTGTTTGAACAACATAAATCAAAATCTGAAAGACATCAAAGGATATAAATAGCCACCACAAAAATAAGAAGCAATTATGAATTGTAGATACAGAAAGGGTAAGTATTACAACCGCTATTAGCAAACCTAAAAATAGGGAGAAGATGAACCGAAATATGTTCCAGGACCATGAAAAATAACAAAGTTCACCATCCCGCCATGCATGCATAAAAACTTGCAGATCGTCTTCAACTGCAAGGAGCATCGCCGCAAGAGACATGTGCGGTCTGGCCTGCTGCCATCATCCAATGGCTCGTGCCTCCGCTCGCATGGGCAGCACGCTGCAGCCAATACAACTTGACTGATCTTGGAACCTCCAAAGAGATGCAGATGCAGTGTGGATCAGTTGCAACCTTTATGAGATGGGGGCTCCTAAAGGTAAACTTTGCACAGAAGATTAGTTTCAGATTTCAAAGGGTCGATCTAAGGGAGAAGATACTTGAACCTCTTCGTTTATGGGAGGAGACAAAAACGTCAATGATGTGTGAAAGGGCAACTGACGAAGGAGCACTCAAGAAGATACCAGATCACCAGAGGCTGCGGGAGGATGAGAAAGATTTATATGGCGATGTGTTGTTGGGGGAGACCTTTCGTTGGAAGTCTGAAACAGAATGGTTAATTTCGCACCTACTCCAGCTGTAACTGATGAAGTAATTAATACAGGAGCAACAGAGGAGCAAATAATCGCTATCAAATAGTAGGCCTGACAAACTTGGCCTCGTGATGGCTTCGATAGGACGTGTAAGGAGAGGAAGCAACCTATCCAGGAGTGGCTCAGATGACGTAGCAGTCTGCATGTGTAGGAAAATGAGGCAGTGGCTTAGTGAGTGCTCAAATGAACGGCCAGATTATGCAGATCGGACGGCTGCGAATATGGGGTGATGTGGATAGGCTGCATGTGTAGATAGACAAACTTTAATGACTCTTAGTGGGGGTCTACTTTATAAGAAGATATAGATCTCCAAGGAACATCTGCTGGCTGATGGCGGCGGGCAATTCAGAGCCATTCTCTTCGATTGCAGGTCAGTGCTCCCTCTCCCCTGGTTCTACTTTCCTTCTATCCGGTTCATCCGGCTACCCCGCCCGTTCGTCTCACCCACCACGCATCACGCCGCCAGTTGGATCTCACTCTGACCTGCGAGGCCACAATTACATCGCCTCTTGGCTTCGTCGTCCTTGCCATCCTCGTCGATGTGATGTTGGACCATGGACACCTCCTGACCTCCGACCCGGGTAGCGACTCCACCACATCCACACCCTGCTATGCCTCTTGTCCGAGGGACGGCCACATCCGCTGGCGGCCAAGGATCTGGGGGCGACCTCTTCCTCCCCCGGCCTATGCCATCCTTATGTATTCAAGTTCAAGGTCGTCACATAGCTCTCTCGGTTGGCAGTGAGTTGTTGGTCAACATCCTAGTTCTCAGGGGTTGGACCCATAATTCTGTACCAAGGGAGGACGGTGCATGTGCTGAATTTGTGTAGCAGTGTAGTAGCTCACAGGGGTTGGCAAATTTCTGTACAACAAAAACTTGGTGTCTCTGATTGATAATGAAATCAGTTGTAATCATGCCATCGCTGTTGTTTTTTGCAGTATTTCGATATATGCATGATACTGAACCAGTTGTACTAAGTTCAGAAAATCGAATATTTCATTGCTCAATTTTTTTGCAATGCCGATTTGCATGCAGATTTTGGAAAATAGAAACCAACGAGGTGTGGCATGGTTTTGTTCTTTTGTCAAAATCTATTGGTTCTATGATGTATCTTGTTCATTAGCAGTCCTGAAAGGTAATGGTTGAGGTATGAAGAGGAAGCCATATTAATTTGTACTCAGTTGTTTTGCAGAAACTAAGCTAAATGAGGATTACCTGAATAGCTGGAGGTACAAAGGCCAAAGGATGGTGCAGCCGGCTTATTCTTATTTGGTTTTGGATCGGCAGAGAGTATATGGTGATCTTCGTAGTCAACATATTGGTACACTTGGAGAACATAACAATCTGACGGTACTGTACACATGCATAGGTACATAACCGTAAAAGAG
Organism: Avena insularis; assembly: GCA_023614405.1. Classification (NCBI taxonomy): domain Eukaryota; kingdom Viridiplantae; phylum Streptophyta; class Magnoliopsida; order Poales; family Poaceae; genus Avena; species Avena insularis. Next base: position 84,560,120 of record CM042694.1, on the reverse strand, counting down.
AATTTTTGAGGAAGCGTACATGTTGTGGCCATTCGTGACCAAGTTCTTGGAAGCTGAATTCATGGAGGAGGTGGAGGTGCACGATGCTCAACCATGCATGGATGTTGACTTCAGGCGCGGTTATTACACAGTCATCGTACTCTCCTCTTATATGATAATTTCAGGTGTGGTTATTACACGGGTGGATGTTGGAATTTTTTGCATTATTTTCTATCACTAATATTATGGAAACTTAAATTTTAGCTAAGGTATGTATGAATCAAATCCGAACTGCTCACACTTTTGTTAAACAAGTTGTATATATAGAGTAGTATATATTGTTTTTAACTATTCCCATAGCTATCTACTGTTGCAGCCTGCAAAGAACATATTTTCTTGCCGCATAACAAGAATGGCATTCATCACCCCTGGGATCTATGTCATTTCAATGCATTGTTGCTACCCTTCTCACAAGAAATAAAGTAATGGCTATTTTTGTATATCTTGGTATGAAGGTAGATTGGATTACATATGTAACGTGCCTGTGCACGTGCTTAATTACTAGTGTAATTAATTCCTTATACTTTAGGACCAGGACATTGTCCCCCAACACAATGACACACTTGAACATCTTAAAGTTCCCTCCGCACACACAATACTTTCTCATTCATCATGTGTACATTTATATTCAGTTTTCTAATTCTATTACTTCTCATTAGCATGGTGGCAATAAAGCATTCTCATCTATGAAATGAAATTTCTATATCTTCTACTTCTTCTTTTCAGTTTGCTTGTGATTTAATATATTGTGTACTGATGTCTGACTATATTATCTGCAGAAACATCCATGCATTACGACAAATTGTTTGGATGCCAACTCGATAGATGTGTGTGCATTATGTTTGTGTTATTCATGATTCTTCACAAGTTTCAAATTGCATTGGAATTTTTTTACATGTTTACTTTTGTTTATGTAAAAGGTTCGCACTATCATATTTTTGAAGATTTTGTAAAATCCAAACAAGAATGTTGTTTTTGCTACAATACAAAGTAGAAACCCAGAATATACAATTGAAGGAGTTAAAAGTAGAAATAAAATCTGGGAAGTGCGTGTTAATGCTACATTTGCAGAATCCGATGAGTTGATACACCCACTCAAAAAGGTCAAGATTATTGGTCATGCAGCCAGATTCATTATTGTCTGGCCATAAACCTTTGTATGTTACCCTCTTGTAAATTTTACCCCTCTCTTAATTTTACTACTACATAACCTGATGAGTTTTCTTTACTGTTCTGAACATTTGTTCTTGTAGATTTCCAAGATAAATTGATGATGCCTGGTTGAGGTGTTGATTTCAAGATGGAGACCGGAGCTACTACACAATAGCTTAGATTATGTTTTAGAATCTCATTTTCATGGTCAATGTTCGAAACAGAACATATATATTTGTAACAATGCAAGTCCTAGATAATTTGTATTGTCTGGATCTTGTTCTTTGTAATGCAACATAGTCGATATACTATATAGAAATATTTCTGTTCCATATATCTGGCTCATGTGTGCACTATTTCCATTGACCTAGTGACTGTTGCTAGCAATATATAAAATATTATTACCTAGTTTCAAAATCATTTCTGTAGGGTATTACCAACGCATATAAAGTGTAGTTAGCCTCTACTTATATATGTTGCTATCTAACAACGGTTATAGACATCAATTACCAACGCATGTTTTTGCATTGTTGTAGACCCTTGCAACGCCACCAACGGCAACGCATAATAATCCGTTGGTATAGACCTTACCAATGCTTATATAGGCATATGGCAACACATCCATTCGTTGCTGAAGGGGGAGTCAAGTTGTAGTGAACAGACCAGCAGGTAAAGACGAATTATTTCGAAGACCTTCTGTTGCTCAAATCAAAATGTGTTGAACTAACGAAAGTTAGATAACAACCTGGGGCAGAAGCACAAAAAATCACGCCTCAAAAGGACGTACATAGATTTTACACCAATTTTTACGGTGAAGCACAAAAATCTGTTTCGGGACAGCAACTTCCCAAGCATTACTTCTCTCTCATTAGAGGTTACTCTTGGCACAAAAAGCAAATAAAAAGGATAAGGAGCGGTTATTACAGAGGTAATAACTTCCAAGACTCATCTAAAACTTTTAGGTTATCTCCCAATAAGTATTTTTTTCTTTAACGCCTTTAAGTTAGGCTTGATAGTTTGAGAAGATGCTCACATAAGAAATATGAATTGAAGTAAAAGAGAGCATCAAGAAGCAAATTTAAAGCATATTTAAGTCTAACCCACTTCCTATGCATAGGAATCTTGTAAAGAAACAAGTCATGAAAGCACAAAGCAACAAGTATAGTAAAGCAAAACAAGTGCAACTTCAAAATTTCAACATAAAGAGGGGAAACTTAATATTGTTGAGATGCATAAAACCATATTTCCCTCTCTCATAATAACTTTCAGTAGCATCATGAATAAAATTAACAATATAACTATCATAAGAAACATTCTTATCATGAGCCACATGCATAAAAGAATTAATACTCCCACATAAACATAGTCATTGTTATTAATTATAGTGAGCAAATTCAACAAAATAGCTATCATTATTATTCTCATCACCATAATCATCAAATATAGGAGGCATATTGTAATCATAATTAATTTCCTCCTCAATAGTAGGTGGACTGAAAATATCATATTCATCATTGCAATCATCATATATTGGAGGTGTAGTATCATCATAAGCAATAGAATAATTATCTTCCAAAGTGTGTCCATTTGTAAACATATCATCATTGGAAGGATCATGGATAGCACTAATAGTACAGCAATCATTAATTGTAGGGGTTAAGTAGCATGGAAAACAAAAATTTCTATCGCATACAAACAAACAAGCCAAGATCTATCTACTAGATTGTAGCAACGAGTCGATGGAATAACTCACCCTCGAAGATTCCAAAGTGTTTAACGAGCGATTCTCGTGGGTGATGTAGTCGTACTCTTTCCGATCTCAAGATCGCGTGAGACGATCCTTCCAGCGCAGCGTTCCAGCAGCGCTCCCCATGATCGGTCACACGTTCGATTTTCGCGAAGACCTTCCTCTCCTTGTTCCAGCAGGCAGCGGAGGTTGTAGCACTCTCCTCGCGATTCCGGCAACTGGCGTGGTACCGAAAGTAGAGGGAAATCCCATGAGGCCGCCTTAAGCAGTGCGGTATGGTGGAGCTTATGAGAGAGGCTATTAGTGGTCTAGTAATTAGACACACCAATTAGAAGGCTCTAAATCAATTAGAAGGCTCTAAACCGAAATAGCTCTAAACCGGGGTTTAGGTCTAGGGTTTAGTTTAGAGGATAGGAACTTGTGTGTGCAAGGAGGGGCAGCCCTGCCCCTCCCTTTATAGGTGGGAGGGCGGCCAAGGGAGGAGTGGAGTCCCTCCCCAACTCGGCTGAGGTGGGCGCCGGCTTGGGGAGGAATCCTCCCAACTCGGTTTCCACTTCTCCTCCTCTTTCCACTTTCCAAAACTTGCCGTTTGACTTTCAAACTAGCCGTTTGACTTTTCAATTTAGGATTTAAATAAACCCTTTATTTTGGACAGCGAGAACACTTAGTACATGATGCAATCATTCCAACTTACAATGACACATTCATGTACCCTTCCCCTCCGAGTGCGGACATTCCGGGACCTTCTAGAATGTTCCCGATGAAAACACCGAACCATTCCCCTACTCCAAAGCAGGACTTTCCTTATATGAATCTTATTCTCCGGACCATTCCGGATCACCTCGTGATATCCGGATCCCATCGAGACTCGAACAACATTCGGTCTCTTTCTCATAATACCATAACTACTCAAACAACGTCGAATCCTTAAGTGTGTCTCCCTACGGTTCGTGAATTATGCGGACATGATCGAGACACTTCTCGAACAATAACCAATAGAGGAATCTGGAAATTCATATGGCTCCCATATTTCTCGATTACTTTGCGATCGAATGAACCACTTACATACGATACCAATTTCCCTTTGTCTCACGATATGTTACTTATCCGAGGTTATGATCGCGGTATCTCTGCATACCTAGTTCATCCTCGTTCTTGATAAGTACTCTTTTCTCGTTCCGTGATATGTGATCCCTTGTGACCAAGTCACATGCTTGCAAGCTAATTGGATGACATTTCACCGAGAGGGCCAGAGAATATCTATCCGTCATGTGGATGGACAAATCCACTCTTGATCCATGTGTTTCAACCAATACTTTCCGAACACTCAATGCCACCTTTATAGCCACCCTGTTACGGTGTGGTGTTTGATGACATCAAAGCATCCATCCAGTAAAGGTGATATGCATGATCTCATGGTCGAAGGAATTAGGTTACTATGTATCAGAAAGCATATAGCAATTGAACTATTGAAATGACTTGATCTTTATGCTACGCTTATCTATAGGAGTATGTCCACCATATCATTCTCCTAACGATATGATCTTGTTGTTAATAACATCTCAATGTTCATGATAGGGAAACCACAATCATCTATTAACCAACAAGCTAGTATTATATAGAGGCTTTACTAGGGACTTCAAATTAAGTTTACAATTCACACAAGTATTAATGTTTCCTTGTTAATACTATTATAGCATGAATATAAACATTTATCATAAACACAAAGATATATAATAATAACTACATTTATTATTGCCTCTAGGGCATATCTCCAACAGTCTCCCACTTGCACTAGAGTCATCTAATCTAGATTACATGGTAATATCCCGAACACCCATGGCAGTTTGGTGTTGGTCATGTTTTGCCCTCGGGAGAGGTTTAGTCAACGGATCCGCCACATTCAGATCTGTGTGTACTTTGCAAATCTTTATATCCCCATCCTGGATATGTTCTCGAATAGCGTGGAAAGGCAGCTTGATATGCTTGACTTCTTGTGTGACCTTGGTTCTTGCGCATTGGCTATGGCGCCCATGTCATCACAGTGAATAGACATTGGGTCCAGCACTTGGAACCACACCCAGCTCTGTAATGAACTCTTTCATCCATATCGCTTCTTGTGAAGCCTCCGAAGCAGCCATGTATTCCGATTCAGTTGAAGATCTCGCCACAACGCTTTGCTTTGCACTCCTCCAGCTAACTGCTGCACCATTCAAAATAAATACGTATCCAGATTGTGATTTAGAATCATCCGGATCGGTGTTCCAACTAGCATCGGTGTAACCATTAACATCGAGTTGTTCATCACCTCCATAAGAAAGAACCATATCCTTAGTTCTTCTCAAGTACTTAAGGATGTTTTTGACCATTGTCCAATGATCCACTCTGGATCACTTTGATATCTGCTAGTTAGACTAACAAGATATGTGATGTCGGGTCTAGTACATAGCATGGCATACATTAGAGATCCTATGGCTGAGGCATAGGAGTCTTACTCATCCTTTCTCTATCTTACGCCGATGTCGGACTTTGAGTTTTACTCAAGGTCGTATTAGCAACATGGGCAAGAACCCTTTCTTGCTATCTTCCATTCAAACCTCTTTAGAACTTTGTCCAAATATGTACTTTGTGACAATGATATTTGGCGTTCGATCTATCTCTATAAATCTTTATGCCTAATATGTAAGCTGCTTCAAGATCCTTCATTGAAAAACTATTATTCAAATACTCTTTGACACTATTAAGAAGGTCTACATCATTCCCAATCAACAATATGTCATCCACATACGTATTAAGAATGCTCTGAGCTCCCACTCACTTTCTTGTAAATACAAGCTTCTCCATAAGTTTGTATAAAACCAAAACTTTTGATTACCTTATCAAAACGTTGATTCCAACTTCGGGATGCTTGCTTCAATCCATAGATGGATCGTTGAAGTTTGCATACCTTGTCAGCATCTTTAGGATCGACAAAACCTTTGGGTTGCATCATATACAACTCTTCATCAATGTCTCCATTGAGGAATGCTGTTTTGACATCCATCTGCCATATCTCATAATTGTAATATGCAGCGATTGCTAACATAATCCTCACAGATTTTAGCTTCGCTACTGGTGAGAAAGTCTCATCGTAGTCAACTCCTTGAATTTGTCGAAACCCTTTTGCGACAAGTCGAGCTTTATAGACAGTAACATTACCATCAGCATCTGTTTTCTTCTTGAAAATCCATTTGTTCTCGACAGCCTTCCGGCCATCCGGTAAGTCCACCAAAGTCCATACTTGGTTTTCGTACATGGATCCAATCTCGAATTTCATGGCTTCTTGCCATTTATTGGAATCTGGGCTCATCATCGCTTCCTCATATGTCTCGGGGTCATCGGTGTTGTCCACCAACATGACATTCATAACAGAATCATACCAATCTGGAGTGGTACGATTTCTCGTTGACCTCCGAGGCTCTCTGTAGCAACTTCAACCGAAGTTTCATGATCACCATCATTAGCTTCCTCTTTATTGGTGCGAGCACCAAAGGAACTTCTTCGGTCTGCGCTACTCAATTCGAGAGAAGGTTCGACAACCTCGTCGAGTTCTACTTTCCTTCCAGTCACTTCTTTTGAGAGAAATTCCTTCTCTAGAAAGGATCCATTCTTAACGAAGATTTTGCCTTGGATCTATGATAGAAGGTATACCCAATAGTTTCCTTGGGTATCCTATGAAGACGCATTTTTCCGCTTTGGGTTCAAGCTTGTCCGTGTAACTTCTTTACATAGCTTCGCATCCCCAAACATTAAGGAACGACAATTTAGGTTTCTTCCCAAACCATAATTCATACGGTGTCGTTTCAACGGATTTAGACGGTGCCCTATTTAAAGTGAATGCGGCTGTTTCTAATGCATAACCCCAAAATGATAGTGGTAAATCTGTAAGTGACATCATAGAACGAACCATATCTAAGAGAGTTCGATTACGACGTTCGGACACACCATTATGCTGTGGTGTTCCCGGCGGTGTCAACTGCGAAAGTATTCCACATTTCTTCAAATGCTCGCCAAACTCGTAACTTAGATATTCACCTCCACGATCAGAGCGTAGAAATTTAATCTTCTTGTTACGTTGATTCTCTACCTCACTTTGAAACTCCTTAAACTTCTCGAAAGTTTCGGACTTATGTTTCATGAAATAGATATACCCATATCTACTCAAATCATCCGTGAAGGTAAGAACATAACGATAACCACTGCGCGATGCTACACTCATTGGACCACACACATCGGTATGTATGATTTCCAATAAGTCCGTAGCTCGCTCCATCATACCAGAAAATGGAGTCTTAGTCATTTTACCCATCAGACATGCTTCGCATCTTTCAAGTGATTCAAAATCAAGTGATTCAAGAAGTCCATCGGAATGGAGTTTCTTCATACGCTTCACTCCAATGTGACCAAGGCAGCGATTGCCACATATAGGTCGAATTATCGCTGATTTCAAACGTTTAGCTTCAATGTTATTGATATGTGTATTTCCACTATCGAGATTCAATATGAATAGACCATCTATCAAAGGTGCATGTGCATAAAACATATTACTCATATAAATCGAACAACCATTATTCTCGGATTTAAACAAGTAACCGTCTTAATAAACAAGATCCCGATATAATGTTCATGCTTAACGAGCACCAAATAACAATTATTTAAGTATAAAACTAATCCCGATGGTAGATGAAGAGGTAGCGTGACGCGATCACATCAACCTTTGATCCGCTTCCTACATCGCCGTCACCTCGTTCTTCACTAGCTTCCGTTTATTCTGTAGCTCTGTTTGAGTTACAAATATGAGCAACGAACCGAGTATCAAATACCCGTGCACTACTACGAATACTAGTGAGATACACATCAATAACATGTATATCAGATATACCTTTCTTCTTGATGTTGCCGTTCTTCAAATCCGCCAAGTACTTTGGGCAATTCCGCTTCCAGTGACCTTCTCCCTTGCAGTAAAAGCACTCAGTTTCAGGCTTAGGTCCAGCCTTGGTCTTCGTCGGCGTGGTAACTTTCTTACCACCCTTCTTGAAGTGTCCCTTTGCTTAGACTTGCCTTTCTTGAATTTGGTGGTCTTATTGACCATCAACACTTGGTGCTCTTTCTTGATCTCCACTTGCAGATTTTAACATAGCAAATAGTTACGGCAACTCTTTGTTCATGTTCGCATGTTGTAGTTCATCACAAAGTTCTTGTAACTTGGTGGTAGTGATTGGAGGATGCGGTAAACCCCCAAAGTATTAGGAATCACTATACCCAAACTTTGAAGTTTATTTGCGTGCCTGCACATCTTAAGCACATGCTCACCGATTGAGCTACCCTCTTCCATCTTGCAGTTAAAGAACTTTTCGAAGCTTCATAACTTTCAATTGCCGCATGAGTCTCAAAGATTAATTTGAGATCCTCGACAATATCATATGGATCGACTCTTCAAACCTTTTAAAGCTCCGATTCTAAACCATACAAGATAGCACTGAACTATGGAGTACTGATTCTTAGGCGAGGTAAACATTCTTTACTTCATCGGTAGCATCACTGCAGGTGGTCACCTAGCGGTGCATCCAGCACATAGGTCAAATTACCAAATTGAGGACAATCCTCAAATTGCGGAACCAATCCATGAAGTTGCTTCCATTGTTTTCAACTTTTCTTTCTCTAGGAGCATTAAAATTGATGGTAGGGGCTGCCATTGATCTACAACATATTTGCAATAGTTTAGACTAAGTTTATGACAAATTGAGTTCTAATTAATTAATGAAATTAAACTAGGTGAACTCCCACTCAAAACAACATCCCTCACATTGTTTTAGTGATCACACGAACCAAATCCACTACATCAACACCGATCATCACGAGAGTTGATATAGTTTCAATGGCGAACAATCATCATGTTCATCATATCTACTATATGATTCATGCTTTACCTTCGCGATCCGTGTTCCACGAGGCCATGTCTGTACATGCTAGGCTCGTCAAGTTCAAACCAAAGCTACCTCATAAGCAAATCTGGCTTGCTTACGTTGTATTCACCATGGAATCAAAGACACCCGATCATCACGTGGTGCTTGAGCAGCAAGCTTTGGCAACGGTGCATACTAAGGGTGAACACTTTAGAACTTGAAATTTATGTGCATGAGGGATCATCTTATAATGCTACCGTCGTCTACTAAGCAATACAAGATGCATAAAGGATTAACATCACATGCAATTCATAATATGTGATATGATATGGCCTTTCTTCTTTGTGCTTCCGATCTCCATCTTCAAGCACGAACATGATCTCCATCATCACCGGCATAGCATCAAGGTCAATGACGCTTCTTCATAGTTGTCGTCCACCAGCTTCAACTATTACAACTATTTTGAATAGACACGCAGGTCTTAACAGAAATTAAAGACAACCATATGGCTCCTGCCGGTTGCCAACTTACAATAAGGAACATTGCATACATCAAATATAATCACAATCATGGCCATATCACATCACTGCACACCCCTGCAAAACAAAGTTAGACGCCTCTACTTTATTTGCATATTTTACGTGGTTTGGGGCTTTCAAAAAGTGTCGTTCTAACTTACGAACAAGAACCACAACATTGATACTAGCATTGTTGATCACCCGTTGTAAATTGGATCTTTACTATGCTAGGAGAAACAGGCACCCGCAAAGCCACTTATGCAATACGAGTTGCATGTCAAGCATGGAGCAAGTCTCATGAACGATGTCATGTAAGGTTAGCCCGGGCCGCTTCATCCCAACATACCGCAAGATGCAAAGTACACAAAAAGCAATCTACAATAAAAGCATCAACGCCCACAATGATCATTGTGTTCTACTCGTGCAACAGATCTACATATAGACACGGCTCTGATACCACTGTAGGGGTTCGTATCATGGAAAACAAAAAATTTCTATCGCATACAAACAAACAAGCCAAGATCTATCTACTAGATTGTAGCAACGAGTCGATGGAATAACTCACCCTCGAAGATTCCAAAGTGTTTAACGAGAGCAGATTCTCGTGGGTGATGTAGTCGTACTCTTTCCGATCTCAAGATCGCGTGACGATCCTTCGGTAGCCGCGTTCCAGCAGCGCTCCATGATCGGTCACACGTTCGATTTTCGTGAAGACCTTCCTCTCCCTTGTTCCAGCAGGCAGCGGAGGTTGTAGCACTCTCCTCGCGATTCCGGCAGCACAACGGCGTGGTACCGAAAGTAGAGGGGAAATCCCGCAGGGCTTCGCCTTAAGCCGGTGCGAGTATGGTGGAGCTTATGAGAGAGGCTATTAGTCGATATACTATATAGAAATATTTCTGTTCCATATATCTGGCTCATGTGTGCACTATTTCCATTGACCTAGTGACTGTTGCTAGCAATATATAAAATATTATTACCTAGTTTCAGAATCATTTCAGAGGGTATTACGCATATAAAGTGTAGTTAGCCTCTACTTATATATGTTGCTATCTAACAACGGTTATAGACATCAATTACCAACGCATGTTTTTGCATTGTTGTAGACCCTTGCAACGCCACCAACGGCAACGCATAATAATCCGTTGGTATAGACCTTACCAATGCTTATATAGGCATATGGCAACACATCCATTCGTTGCTGAAGGGGGAGTCAAGTTGTAGTGAACAGACCAGCAGGTAAAGACGAATTATTTCGAAGACCTTCTGTTGCTCAAATCAAAATGTGTTGAACTAACGAAAGTTAGATAACAACCTGGGGCAGAAGCACAAAAAATCACGCCTCAAAAGGACGTACATAGATTTTACACCAATTTTTACGGTGAAGCACAAAAATCTGTTTCGGGACAGCAACTTCCCAAGCATTACTTCTCTCTCATTAGAGGTTACTCTTGGCACAAAAAGCAAATAAAAAGGATAAGGAGCGGTTATTACAGAGGTAATAACTTCCAAGACTCATCTAAAACTTTTAGGTTATCTCCCAATAAGTATTTTTTTCTTTAACGCCTTTAAGTTAGGCTTGATAGTTTGAGAAGATGCTCACATAAGAAATATGAATTGAAGTAAAAGAGAGCATCAAGAAGCAAATTTAAAGCATATTTAAGTCTAACCCACTTCCTATGCATAGGAATCTTGTAAAGAAACAAGTCATGAAAGCACAAAGCAACAAGTATAGTAAAGCAAAACAAGTGCAACTTCAAAAATTTCAACATAAAGAGGGGAAACTTAATATTGTTGAGATGCATAAAACCATATTTCCCTCTCTCATAATAACTTTCAGTAGCATCATGAATAAAATTAACAATATAACTATCATAAGAAACATTCTTATCATGAGCCACATGCATAAAAGAATTAATACTCCCCACATAAACATAGTCATTGTTATTAATTATAGTGGGAGCAAATTCAACAAAATAGCTATCATTATTATTCTCATCACCATAATCATCAAATATAGGAGGCATATTGTAATCATAATTAATTTCCTCCTCAATAGTAGGTGGACTGAAAATATCATATTCATCATTGCAATCATCATATATTGGAGGTGTAGTATCATCATAAGCAATAGAATAATTATCTTCCAAAGTGTGTCCATTTGTAAACATATCATCATTGGAAGGATCATGGATAGCACTAATAGTACAGCAATCATTAATTGTAGGGGTTCGTAGCATGGAAAACAAAAAATTTCTATCGCATACAAACAAACAAGCCAAGATCTATCTACTAGATTGTAGCAACGAGTCGATGGAATAACTCACCCTCGAAGATTCCAAAGTGTTTAACGAGAGCAGATTCTCGTGGGTGATGTAGTCGTACTCTTTCCGATCTCAAGATCGCGTAGACGATCCTTCCAGCTGCGTTCAGCAGCGCTCCCGATCGGTCACACGTTCGATTTTCGAAGACCTTCCTCTCCCTTGTTCCAGCAGGCAGCGGAGGTTGTAGCACTCTCCTCGCGATTCCGGCAGCACAACGGCGTGGTACCGAAAGTAGAGGGGAAATCCCGCAGGGCTTCGCCTTAAGCCGGTGCGAGTATGGTGGAGCTTATGAGAGAGGCTATTAGTGGTCTAGTAATTAGACACACCAATTAGAAGGCTCTAAATCAATTAGAAGGCTCTAAACCGAAATAGCTCTAAACCGGGGTTTAGGTCTAGGGTTTAGTTTAGAGGATAGGAACTTGTGTGTGCTAGGAGGCGCCTGCCCCTCCCTTTATAGGTGGGAGGGTCGGCCAAGGGAGGAGTGGAGTCCCTCCCCAACTCGGCCTTGAGGTGGGCGCCGGCTTGGGAGGAGGAATCCCTCCCAACTCGGTTTCACTCCTCCTCTTTCCACTTTCCAAAACTTGCCGTTTGACTTTCAAACTAGCCGTTTGACTTTTCAATTTAGGATTTAAATAAACCCTTTATTTCGGACAGCGAGAACACTTAGTACATGATGCAATCATTCCAACTTACAATGACACATTCATGTACCCTTCCCCCTCCGAGTGCGGACATTCCGACCTTCTAGAATGTTCCGATGAAAACACGGAACCATTCCCCTACTCCAAAGCGGGACTTTCCTTATATGAATCTTATTCTCCGGACCATTCCGGATCACCTCGTGATATCCCGGATCCCATCCGAGACTCGAACAACATTCGGTCTCTTTCTCATAATACCATAACTACTCAAACAACGTCAATCCTTAAGTGTGTCTCCCTACGGTTCGTGAATTATGCGGACATGATCGAGACACTTCTCCACAATAACCAATAGAGGAATCTGGAAATTCATATGGCTCCACATATTTCTCTGATTACTTTCTACATCGAATGAACCACTTACATACGATACCAATTTCCCTTTGTCTCACGATATGTTACTTATCCGAGGTTATGATCGCGGTATCTCGCATACCTAGTTCATCCTCGTTCTTCGATAAGTACTCTTTCTCGTTCGTGATATGTGATCCCTTGTGACCAAGTCACATGCTTGCAAGCTAATTGGATGACATTTCACCGAGAGGGCCCAGAGAATATCTATCCGTCATGTGGATGGACAAATCCCACTCTTGATCCATGTGTTTCAACCAATACTTTCCGAACACTCAATGACACCTTTATAGCCACCCTGTTACGGTGTGGTGTTTGATGACATCAAAGCATCCATCCAGTAAAGGTGATATGCATGATCTCATGGTCGAAGGAATTAGGTTACTATGTATCAGAAAGCATATAGCAATTGAACTATTGAAATGACTTGATCTTTATGCTACGCTTATCTATAGGAGTATGTCCACCATATCATTCTCCTAACGATATGATCTTGTTGTTAATAACATCTCAATGTTCATGATAGGGAAACCACAATCATCTATTAACCAACAAGCTAGTATTATATAGAGGCTTTACTAGGGACTTCAAATTAAGTTTACAATTCACACAAGTATTAATGTTTCCTTGTTAATACTATTATAGCATGAATATAAACATTTATCATAAACACAAAGATATATAATAATAACTACATTTATTATTGCCTCTAGGGCATATCTCCAACATTAATATCATCATTTTCAGAATTGGTACCAAAGAGATTTTCAATATCAAAAGAAGTGTGCTTTTCCCAATCATGATCACTACTATAGGTAACAGGCATAGGGACATCATCGAGTTCAGACTCATCAAAAACTACAATAGGAGCAACATGCTTAGGGGAAAATACTGTTTCCTCCCTCCTTTTACTCCTTCTTTTTTTCTTTATCTTCTTCTCTTTAGGAGGGAGAGGCTTGAAAGGAAGCTTCCATATATCCTGGTTCATTGTTAGAGACAATAGAAGAAACTTTGGAGGATTCCTTCTTTTCATCAATAAGATCAAAACACATATTACTCTTGTCATATTCTGGTAAAATCTCATCTTCTATAATATTTTGTATGTAAGTATTTGTGTGACAATTATCAACACAATAAAGATGAAAACTACGCAGGACACTATTCATATCAAAAGCACCCATATCTACCAAAGAGGTTTTTCTTGATAACTCTTCACACCCCAAAAATAATGTAAGTTCATCATGCTGATAAGGAGTGATCATGTCATCACAATACAAACTTGCAGTACTCATTGGATTAGAAGGGCTATTATTATGGCCTGAGCATTGAAAATTGAAATGACCCACTTCAAAGCAAAGTTCACAAATAAAAGGATAAAGGGCACAAACCTTATTACCAAGATCATTTAAAGCCCTATACCACATTCTAGTTTTTCATTCATGTGGGTGATACAATATTCTTCTTCAATTTGATTATTCTCACAAGTTCTATGTATTCCACAAAAATTAACATGCTTATAAGAAATAGTACATTTAGAGGTTTGAGCATGTTTATTGCTATCATTAATAACAATTTCATTTTCACTGCAAGTGTCTTTAAAAGGCTCATGATACATGTCCCATTTTTCTTTAGGAGCATTAATATGAGAAGAAAAGGCTCTAAAACAATCAATAAGAATTGGAGGATCAAGACCATATTTAGCACTAAGCTCTTGAAAATCAGGAGTTTCAGCGAAAGACTTAATGCAATCATACTCATAGTTTATACCTGGTTCTTTACCTTTGTTGTTATCCCAATATTTGGTATTGCTTTGAATTGTTTCAAGAAGATCCCACTTAGCTTTGACATCCTTGCTTGAGAAGGATCCCTCTAAACAAGTATCTAGATAGTCCTTGTAATGTCCTGAAAGCCTTGCATAGAAATTATAATAACAATATTACTGGGGAGCTCATGAATGGGACATTTGAGCATTAGTGACTTCAATATCCCCCATGCTTGGGCAATACTTTCTCCATCATGAGGATGAAAATTATAAATGTAATTCCTATCTTTATGAATTTCATGAGGAGGATAAAATTTAGAGTAAAAGAGAGATTCAAGTTCCTTCCACTCCAAATGATGAGGATCATCTAGTAGCTCATACCACTCCCTTGCTTTGCCCTTAAGTGAAATAGGGAATAGCTTCCTCTTAACTTTGTTCATTGAAATACATGCACACTTGAACAACTCGCATAATTCATGTATAAGGAGTAAATGATCACTAGGATGGACAATTTCATCTCCAAAATAGCAGTTATTCATAACACGTTCAACAATTTTTATAGGTATTTTAAAAGGGATGCTTTCAGTATGTGGAATTAAAATATCACAAGTATCATCAGAATTACCACATATGGGAGATAAAGTATCATCAGAGCAAATTTTCTTCTTTAAAGCTAGGGAACTAAAAAGATCATTTTCATAAAAACTAACTTCCCCAAGCTTAGACGTTTCCATAGCATTAGTAACAAAGGTGTTCAAAAGATTCATACTAATAACATTGCTATTAGCATGCAAAGAAAGTTCCATGGGTTTCTTAATTTTCTTTTCAGACAATTCATGTTCTATATTAGGAAAAATACTAAAAAGTTCTCTAATTTTTTTGTTGTTTTCCATTAAGCCTAACTAGTGAAAACAAGAAACAAAAAGACAAAATTGTAGAATCTAAAGGAAATAACTTCGAGCACTCACACCGAAGGATGTGAGTACCTTTTACCTTACCTTCCCGGCAACGGCGCCAGAAAACAGCTTGATGTCTACGCACTTCTATTCTTGTAGACAGTTGTTGGGCCTCCAAGTGCAGAGGTTTGTAGAACAGCAGCAAGTTTTCCCTTAAGTGGATCACCCAAGGTTTATCGAACTCAGGGAGGAAGTGATCAAAGGTATCCCCTCTCAAGCAACCCTGCAATCAAGATACAAGAAGTCTCTTGTGTCCCTAACACACCCAACACACTTGTCAGGTGTATAGGTGCACTAGTTCGGCGAAGAGATAGTAAAATACAAGTGGTATGGATAAAAGGCAACGGTACCAGAAAATAGCTTGATGGCATGGAAAAGACTAAAGTAAAACTGAAATAAAGATGGAAGCAAGCAAACATGTAACAGATCTAGTTGCAAACGGTGTTTCAATGCTAAGAAACAAGGCCTAGGGATCATACTTTCACTAGTGAACACTCTCATATAAATATCTTCTCTTTATGATACTACTCTTAACTACTCTCGGGTTGAACACTCTAATCGATGGTAGGGCTATAACAGTACACATCAAAGTTCGCTTTCCGCATCTAGATAACCCCACATTGTCACCTTGAGCACTAGATGGTTCCAACAAACACCACAATTTCATAGAGACATCCAACTCCAAATATAACTCATAACAAGTATTTGTAATCTCTAGCCTAAGTGCCACCATGGTGTGCACCCTGTCACTTTCACACACACATGGGGAGAGCAGAGATCTATTAAAGCATTTCAGTAGCAAAGTAGATCTACTTGATTACAAAGCTCATGATCACAATATGATCATGCATAGAGAGAGATGAACACATAGCTACCGGTAGAACCCTTAGCCTCGAGAGAGATCTACTCCCTCCTCATCATGGGAATCAGCAACCATGATGGAGATGGTGGTGGAGATCGATGGAGATGGCTCCGGGGGCACTTCCCCTTCCTGGCAGGGTGCCGGAACAGAGACGTTCTGTCCCCCAAATCTCCCCTTCGGTGGTGGCAGCGCTGTGGAACTTTTCGTGGCTGGAGGCTTGATGATTTAGGTTTTATGCATCGGGAGGCTCTTATAGGCGAGAGGGGAGACCGAGGGGGTGCCGGAGGGGCCCACACCACCCCCTGGCGCGGCCTGGCCTGGCCTGCACCACCAGGTGGTTTGGCCACCCTCTGTCCCTTCTCCGTCTCATATTCTGGCTCCAAGTGTCCCCCGGTAAAATAATAACTTTGGCTTTTGTCCCGTCCAATTCCGAGAATATTCATTTTCTGACTTCCTGGAACCAAAAACAGCAGAAAACAGGCAGCTGGCATTGTGGCTCTTGTTAATAGGTTAGTCCAAGAAATCATATGAAAAGTACCCCAAAGTGTGGACAAAACATAAGAAAGTAGATAAAACCAAGCATGGAACATCAAAAATTATAGATATGTTTGCAACGATCAAGAGACTGAAGCAGATATGCCCTAGAGGTAAATAATAAATAGGTTTTTGTTGTCATGTCTCAATTAGTTCAGAATAGTTTCATACTATGCTATAACTGTATTAATACGAAACGTTAATACATGTGCGGTATGTATACAAACCAAGTCTATAGTTACCTCTAGCGAACTAGTTCATTGGTCATGAGGATGATCTAGGGTTTCAAGATCATGGGCATTTATGCCAATTGACAATGAGGTCACGTCATTAGTTGAATGATGTGATAGACAAACAACCCAACCAGTTATATCTTAATGAGATCTAGTTACAAAGTTCACCATTAATGATAAACTAAGGAAACCTTGCAACCTGATCCTTAGACTGTGAGATAATGCAAATCACCGATCTAGAGGGAGCATAGATGGTTATCAAGTATCACACCATGACTGGGTGATCGAAAAGGTGCTACTCAGGTTTTCCAAAGGGGCACGTAGAGGAGTACATATCAAGACCAGGATTTTCCAATCCATGTAACGGATAGATACATATGTGGCCATCTCGGTGATGTTGCATTAACGAAGCTTGCAAGCGTGTGACTAGGTCACGGAATGCAACGACACGGAAACGAGCAAACACGTTCATCAGTAACAAGATTAAACGAAGGTATGAACATACTGTAGATCAAATCTCAGGTGAACTAGTTATCAAGTGGCAAAGGGAATGGAAAATGGTACGGTTCAAACGACATTATCATCGTGGAATGCACAGGGGTCACTATGGGCATCCCGGTCCCGCTATTGATCATTGATGGAGATCATGTTGGTGCCATTCCCGAGCCGTGGGGAAATACACTTAAGGGTACAACCATATGAAAGAGATCCTCTATAAGTTGGAACCACCATATGAAAGAGAAAAGGAAACCGGAAAAGTTCCATGAGAGAACCGAAATTGTTTCGGGAAAGTTCTGAAGTCATTTGGAGGAAATAGAAAGGGAACCGAAAGGTGTTTCAGGTCAAATCGGATTTTTTAATATGTATTTACACATTAATTAATGTAATTAAATATTAAATATAATATTAAAATCTAATTTGAAGGGGTATGCACTAATGGTCCAAACTTCCTAGGGAAAAAGGGCCCACGAGGGAAGGGCCAAGGGCCAAGGCCTAGCCGCCTCAAGGGGGCCCACCCAGCTAGCCTAGGGCTATGCGCGGGGTGTGGCCCACCCCTGGTTGGCTGGCCCATGAGGCCCATGGCGCCTCCCCCTCTCTCCCTTGTTTAGTCCCACATGAGAAACCCAAAGGGGAGGGCACACCCTCTCCCCCTATATAAAGGGGTGCCCATGGGTGGGATTGGACACACCAATATTTGGAGAAGTCCTTTGGTTGACTTTCTCCTTCCCTCTCTCTCTCTCGTCTCCATGCGTTAGCACGGTCCCAAGTAAGGACTGTCCATGGAAAAGACACCACACCTGCAGCACGCCGTTGTGCTGCAGGGATTCCAAGCCGGAGATCTACTTCCGCACTCCCGGCAGGGATCAAGAGCCGGAGGTCGTCATCATACACCTTATGTGTATCAAAACAACGAGAGGCCTCACTTGAGGCTCCTTGGGTGTCGTGAGCCGGAGCGGCTGCACAATCAAGAAGGAGGTCGGCTACGAGTTTGACTACTTCAACCACGTTCCCCTCAGAATGTTAACCGCGTACGGTCTACAAGGGTATGTATTCTATATGCTCGGCCATTACTGCATTACTAAATAGATAGATCTTGGGCAGTTTAGGAGGTTCCAACGTAGGAAAAAAATTCCTGCTGCAGAACCCTTCAGTCCATTATGTGTAGCCGTATGTGGTGGTTCATTCAAACTTCATATATTTTAACCAAAGATTTGAGTGAATATTTGTATATTTACTTAATTAGAGATAAGTACGAAACATTTTAAAATGTTCAAATGATTTCAAGAGGAAGTGGAAAATCATTGTAACGAGAAAATAAAGAATTTATGATTGGATCATAAAGGAATATATTTGAGTTACAAGTTTAGCAAAAACACCCAAGATTCAAGGAATCATTCCATGGATTTATGTTTCCTGATAAACCATAGGAGTATGGAATATTCGAGAGATGTAATCAAACCTTGTTTGACATGGTAGGATCAATGGTGCTATTTATAAAATTTGCATTATATTTTGAAGATTAAACTTTAGTGACTACTTCTTTTACACTGAAAAGAGCTCCATCGTAATCTGTTTGAAATCACACCATATGAGTTATGAATTGGGATAAAACCCAAGTTGTCTTTTTCTTAAAACTTGATATGCTAGGCATAAGTAAAATGTTTACAACCAAAGTCGGATAAGCACGTCTTTGTAGGTTATACCAAATCAAAAGTTGGGTATTCCTCCATAACACCAAAGACAAAAGTGTTTTTCACTTAGAACGTCAAGTTTCTTGAGAAGGAATTTTTCACGAAAAGTTAAGTAGGAGGACAATATAACTTTGATAAGGTTATTGAACCTTAGATATATGTGCTAATTTGCATAGCACTGAAAACTGTCCCGGAGGAAGCCATAATGCTCATTGCTATCGTGCCTCAAAGGTTTTGGTCAGGGAGATCTAAGTTCCTGTTGAACTGTGTAGGTCAGGTAAACAATCAAATACTAAGATTAGATATTAAATCATTATTGTTTGACACTGATGAACCGACTATATGCAAAGAAGCGATGATGGGCCCTGGCTCCATCAAATTGCTTGAAGCCATAAAATCCGTGATAGTTCCATACACAAGAAACCAAGTTACTGAACTTGGAAGATCCTCTGAAAGGCATAAAGCCTATCAGTCGTATTTGGATCTATAAAGAAACAGACATGGATGTTTCACATCTATGAAATAGTTGACATGTTGGTAAAGAGTTTACGACAATGTTCAAGGAGTTGAATATGACAAGATTTGATCTTTCATAGTGATATTTAGTCTGGACGGATTAGTGTAGCAACCACTACATATGTTAATTGTTGTATATGCTAGTTGAACAAACAAAACAATGTTCTTCTAAAATAATGGTTACCAAGGATGTGTACATGGCACGGTCTGAAGGGTTTTGTTAAAATCAAAGGGTGCTGAAAAGGCATGCAAACTTCAATAGTTGAAGTAAGCATAGCGGAGTTAGAATCTTAACTGTGATGAAACTATTAAAAGGTTTAATTTCATCAGAGATGATGAGGGTGCTCGCATTTGCAAAAAATTAAGTGGGAGCGATGAGACATATTTCTAATACATTGTATATAAGACATATTGTTGATTGGAAATGATGTATCTTTTATTAACACAAGTTAAAGATTTCTTTAAAATTAGATTTCAATGGAAGTTTTGGGAAAAACCAGAATATTTGGCATCAAAGTCTATTTGGATAGATTGAGACACTAATATGGTTATGCCAAATGTACATAGATGAAATATTGAATAAATTCAATATGGAAATGACAAGAAAGGTTGTTCACACATGGAAAAGGTTGAATAAAGATTCAAGTGTATTGACACTTGGTGAGTGAATCAAGATTCAAGTATTTTGACACTTGGTGAGTAAAATCACATGAATATCTTGATAAACGAGATTCAAGTGTTTTTACACTTCGTGAGTAAAATCACATGAATATCTTAATCAATCATACTGTGATATGCACATATTCAGATATGTCCTATGCTCTAAATGTTATGAGCATATACCAGGGTGACTTATAAGATGATCATTGGACGATAGTAAGGATATTATTATGATCTTTGGAAGAAATAAGAATATATTCTATATGTAGAAGTGACAAATAGTTCATTGTAAAGTGTTACATTGGCACTAAACATATAGTTCATTGTAAGATGTTACATTGGTACTAGTTTTGTCACAAGATATAAATTAAGCTTATCTCAATTTAGGCTATGGGTTAAGGTGGCACAATTTGATGGAAGAAAGTTTTGTGATAGATTTGGATGAGTTCCAAGAGGTTAAGTATTATGAAGGATACTACAATGAAAGGCTAAATATAAGACTGCTCTAGTAGCAGCAAAGGAAGGCATTTGTGTCAAGAAGTTTGTTCATCAAACTAGGCGTAGTTCCAAGTGGAATAATACTATGAATATCTATTGTACGACAATAGTATCAACATATTTTAAATCCCAAGGAACTAAGATCTCACCAAATGACCAAATTTATACAATGTCATCTCATTTGAGAATGAGTGATGTGTAGAGACGCAAAGACATGCAAATGCACACGGACCTAAAAGTGTCAGATCTGGAGATTAGGTTTACCACAAGAAATGCGTACGTACAATACCAGCCATAGGTGTTTATATGTGCAAGTTTCAACTAGATTATTGACTCTAGTGCAAGTGGGAGACTGAAAGGAATATGCTCAAGAGGCAATAATAAAGTGGTTATTACCTTATTCCATGTTTATGATAAAAGTTTCTTTCTCATGCTATAATTGTGTTAACCGGAAATGTTAATACATGTATGTTTAATAAAGAAAGAAAATTTTCCTATTAATGCCTCTCATTACACTAGCTTGTTGATTAACAGATGATCAAGGTTTCCTGATCATGACATTGGATGTTGTTAATAACGAGGTCACATCATTGGTAGAATGATGTGATGAACATTCTCCCAAAGTATAGTAATACGATCATGCCATTATGTTTACATTGCTATAACATCACTCGAGGTAACTCTAATCCATAGACCATGAGATCACGTCAATCACTAACTATGGAAGAGTACTTTGATTCCATCAAATGTCAGACCATAACAGGGTGATTATAAAGATGTCATTGAGTACTTGGAAACTGTTAGTTGATGCTCGTGGGTCAAGAGTAGCATTTGTCCATCCTGATGATGGAGAGATATACTCACAGCCCTCTCGGTGATATCACATTAACATAGCTTGCAAGAAAGTGATAAAATCACTAAGAATGTTATATCATGGAAACGAGAAAATTGTACTTATCGGTAAAGAGATTGAACTAAGTATGAATGATACCAAATAATCGGATCTCGAACAAGTAAAATATCGCGAGACAAAAGGAATTGGTTATTACGAAAATGTTTCACGTGATCACTATTTCGTCATTGAATTAGTGGGAGTCATTATGGATCTCCAGGTCCCGCTAATGATTATTGGTTGGAGAGAGTCTCGATCATGTCCACATAGTTCACGAGCTCGTAGGGAGACACACTTAAGGGTAGTCGACACATTTGAGTGGATAGGGAATGCATGAGAAAATACTGGACATCACAAAAATTGTTCTTATAAAGGTTCGTGAAGCTATACTAGTCTTGCACTGATTGCTTCCATTACTAAATGTGTAATTTCACATTCCATAGCAATAAAAGTGTGAGTGGAGACTCCACTACCTTCAAGAGGGGAGAGGTGGGGACACCACTAGGGGATAGTGCATGCCTCTTGGGCGCAGCCCCCTCTCCTATAAAAGGAGGAGGTGGAGACCCCCTCTCAACACACCATTCCACTCATTCCATCTCCTCACATATGCCCTTTGGTTGGCATCGTCTTCCCCTTTCTAGCTTGTCCATTATCATGAGTATGGTGCTTAGGTGAAGCCCTTCTCATCCACCACCACTACCATGTCATAGTCCTTTTGGAGTTCACGAGGATCCACTACTTCCGCTGCCTAACATGGAGCAAGGGTCGGAGGTCGTCAGCACAACGAATGTGTGACCGATTACATAGGCGCTTTCCTTTGTGGCGCTTATAGTCATCGCATCGTTGAGGACGGTCGTGTACATTCTACAGCATCCATGTTTATTTGCAGGAATGTTATCCCGCTTATGGTCTTCGAGGGTGAGTCCTTCTGAAACCATTAAAAGTATCGCACAGATTTGATCTTGGCAGTTGCAACCATAGGGAATTGTTTTGTTTTCTATGCAATGAACGCCATCACTTTGATTGCTCAACAATGTTGTTGGCCTTGGAAACAGCATCTGCAAGTTGGAACAATAAAACATTATGAGTATTCGGATGAAATAGCTACAAATGATGGATCAGAGAGCTGTTGGAAGAAAACAGACGCTTGTTGTTTTTGATACTTTCCTTCAGAAAGCTTGTTTTACCCTTTTCAATATATAGTTCAGTTTGCAGCTTGGCAAACCTTTCATTGGTGTCCTTCCTCCGGTTATTCTCATTCTGCACAAGAAACATGCTTAGTTTCTCTAGAGCAACTAGCCAGAACTTTTTAGTTTCACCTAGAGGGTCGGGGCTATAGTATCAGATTTTAACCCATGTATGCTTCTCTTAGAGTATCTAGCCGGAATTATTCATTCTACCTAGAAACTGGGGGGGCTACACTTTCAAGTTTTACACTTAGTTCCTTTTAGAGCACGTAGGCCAATAACTTATGGTTTTCCGCCTAAGAGCTCAGGGGCTACAGTGGGATATATTATAAAGTGAAATGTAAAGACCGAAGACTTATGATTGAAATAATCTTGAGAGTATTTGCTATAGTGGTGTATGCGTCATGGAAGGTCTTGGAATTATTGTGAATAACACCCGCTTGCCGGATAAGATCATCCAGACTTAATGTGAAAGGAGTCTGAGGCATTGCAAGCACACCAACCAAGGGAGAAGAGGAATCTCTAGCCATCTGTTGTGTTACTATAGTAGTGGATGGCGTAGAAGTCCCTGAATTGGTTGTTGTTGTTGTCGCTGCATCTATTACCAATGCCAGTTGCTTCCCTTTTCGGTGGCATCCTTAGCCATAGCTTCAGCCATTTGAGAGGAGGTGCTCTCATGTGTCGTTTGAGTGCCGAGAACATCGTCCAAACCGGTACAACCTGAGACATCCTTTGCAAGATTGATGTCTAGCTCCATGATGGAGGCCTCAGGTGTAAACGGGGACGGTGTTCCGGCAGAGCCTGTGTTTGGCATGACGGCAGGAGTTGGGGGAGCAACGGCGGGGAGGACTTGGTCAACATCTCACGAATATTTTTAGACCCTCCAGTATCTTTGGAGGTGCTCTTTAGACTAATACTTAGTTTCTTCCTAAAACATACAAAATACAATTACAGGAATGAGTAAGTACAAATCAAAGTAGAAAAAGAGAGGTTCTTACACAACAGCAAGTGACTTGGTTAACGGGATATTGGTAGACTTTCTCTTCTCCGCCTCTAAGGCGGCAGTGGATTTCTTGGAGACTCCACTCTCCGGTTTCTTCTTCTTCTTTCCCCCAGCAGCAGAGTCATAGGTGGAGCTCTTCCTCTTTCGCGTTGCTGGAGCTTGATGATCCTTGGAGGTATCATAGTCAGACAAACATGCACATCCTTCAGTTTCAGATCGTAAACTTGCGAGGCCATTTCTTCTGCGTCTAAGCTCGCCAGCTGACAGAATAAAAAGCATGTTAGATGATTGATACATCCATGACGGAGAACTTAGAGTATACACAAAATCAATGAAGGAAACATGATTACCTCTAGGCATTTGCCACATTTGAACATGTCATAGGTGATGGTGAAGCCACGCTTCTTGTCCTTCACCTTGACGATGTCCTTAAGACGGAGCTTGATGGAGTCTTTGGAGAAGTTATCATTAGAAATCCACATGGGATCTTTCCTCTCCTTAGAGTACTCATGCATCATCTTGGAGCGATGTTGTAGTGGCTAGATCCACCTTTCAAACCACCACATGGCTAGGTCCAAGACGGTCAGACCTTCATCTACTAGCAACTCTATCTGCCTTACAGCACGGGCGGCTTCGTCGTCGGAGCGGAGAACTGCTTGGGACCTCCAAGTGTTGGCTTTGGTGGTAGCCCCATCGACAAAGTCGGGGTATGAGTCTTGTCGACCGGCCAGAGGAATATCTGGGCCGTAGAAATAAGTCGTTTGCCAGTTCTTGCAAGACTCATGGCCAACGATGTCGGGGAACCGTTGGCCTGGACGGTTCCACAATTCCGAAGTTCATCCTTGGAATCTTCGAATTCTTTCTCCACGGTGAAGAAATAGATAAACAAGTCTAACCTAGGCCTAATCCCTAGGTATCCCTCGAACAAAGCTACGGAATTGCTAAGTGCAAAGATGCTATCGAGAGATAGATTGTGAGGGAGAACTTGGAAGTGTTTTAGGACCTCAAGGAAGAAGGCGGAGAGTGGGAAGGCAACGCCACGTACCATTTGCGCTTTGAGGTAGATGTTTTCTCCGGCTTGGGGAGAGGAGACGACCTCGCTGGCCGGCGCTGGCCACCAGACCAGCCCCTCTGTCGAGGGAAGATATCCCTCACCAGCAAGATCCTTCAGGTGCTAGGCAGTGAGTTCAAAGCCCCTCCACACTCCCTTGTGGGAATCAGCTTCCTCCTCCACGGCTTCGAACGCCGCCTATTTATGGTCGCCGTTGGTGGTTTCGACCATGGCGGAGACAGGGATCACTAGCCCCCCGGTGGGACATGGACGTCCTTTAATGGCTCCTTGGAAACCTCGGGAACCACCACCATCGATGGAGCGCTGCTGCTCCTTGCCATTGAGTTAGATTGGAAGGAAAGGGGAGATTGGATTTCTATGTTAGGTTTTTTCGTTGGAGCTCGAAGGTTCGCTCGTCTAGATGAAGAACACGCAGGGAGAATGTGGGTAAACGAATTATCTTCGGCCGCAGTAAATATTTATAAGGCCTGGCATCAAGATTCGTGTGCAAAGGATATAACAGTTAAAGCATTGACAACATGTGAGCGAACGTGCGCAGTGATTTCGC
This sequence comes from Avena insularis, assembly GCA_023614405.1. Classification (NCBI taxonomy): domain Eukaryota; kingdom Viridiplantae; phylum Streptophyta; class Magnoliopsida; order Poales; family Poaceae; genus Avena; species Avena insularis. Next base: position 84,534,432 of record CM042694.1, on the reverse strand, counting down.
CACGTCCCTCAATTTCCGCTTAACATTTCAGATTTCATGCGCGGGAAAATCGCTATGATTAACCACTAGCATATGTATGTTTCGAGGAAGCGTAGATTGTAGCCTACGTCAGTGTACTGACTATAGCAGTGGAGTAGTCACGTCTAAAGATTCCAGTATGGAAGGATTCTATCCGACTATGGAAAAGAAGACTGAAGAACTGAAGACCTCTGACTTACGTGTTGAAGACGGAGAAGATTACAGGGTTATTTGGGAAGACTTTGAGATATTGCTTGATGAATTGTCAGCATCACCTATATGGAGCATTCAAGATTAAAAGGCAAGACGGTGCAAGATCTTAAAGTCTTCTAGGGCCTACTATTGGGGATATGCTAAATGGGTATTACCATTTCATGTCTCTAATCCGGCTAACCCAGGTGGACTACAGTTGGTAGCAAGGCCTATGGCCTGCTGGACGGGCCAGTTAGACGGATCCAGAACGGAGGCCTATGTCGGGAGAAGGAAGGGTACGGTGTAGTCACCGACCAACCCAGAGCCTTGGAGTGCAAGGCATGAAGACTAGGTTTTTTTCGAAATGGGGTTGTACCCCGGCCTCTGCATCCTAGGATGCACACAGCCCATTTATTACTCAGAATCTTAAGTACGGAATTACAGTTCAATGGTCGGAGAGGGTTGATACAAATACTAACCATCTGAAAAACGGAAGTAGACTGAAGACACAGAGCATACAAACGCTACACATCTCTCAATCTACTAGTATGACGCCACGAAGCCCGGTAGTAAATATCCTGAGCAACCATCACCAGACGGGTGCATCCAGAAACCATCAAGTCTCAGTGTTTCTCCGGGAGCAATAAAGTCCAGAGCTGGATCCATTGGGACGCCGAGATAATAACCTGCAAAAAAGAATAAACTCGCACCCTGTTAAAAATGATCGCATTGCGACTCTTCCAAATAGACCAACATAAAGCCGATACCCCAATACGTATTCGAGCTTTGTTGGCCCTATCCATCCCATTTAACCAATTTCCAAACATATTAGTAATGTTGGTTGGAGGTGGAAGATTATAAGTAAAATAAACAATTCGCCATATAATTTTAGCAAAGGGGCATGCAATAAAAAGATGTTCAATAGTTTCTTCCTCATTACAAAAACAACATTTTTTGCATCCATTCCAATTCCGTTTAACTAAATTATCTTTAGTAAGCAAAACCTTTTTATTTAAAAACCACATAAAGATCTTAATCTTTAAGGGAATCTTAAGCTTCCAAAGGAATTTTGTAGGGAGATTCTGCTGATCATTCATCAGATCCTCATACAAAGATTTAACAGTGAAAACCCCATCCGTGGTTAGTTTCCACACAAATGAATCAGGCTCACTAGTCAAGGTAACTTGCATCAATCTCTGACAAAGATGCAACCATGCATCCCATTTTGAACCAGTCAAATTCCTCCTAAAACCTATGTTAAGTGGAATGTGAGATAGAACATCATGAACAGAAATATTTTTCCTATGGACAATATTGTAAAGCGAAGGATATTGTTGGGAAAGAGGTGTCTCCCCTAACCAAACATCCTCCCAAAACCGAACAAGAACCCCATTCCCAACTTTGAAAGACCCTCTGACAAAGAAACCATCTTTTACCTTCATTAGTCCTTTCCAAAACGGGGAATCTATCGGTTTAGCTTGTACTTGTGCCAAAGTTTTGTTTTTAAGATACTTATTATGAAGAAGTTCCTGCCATACCCCATGCTCAGAAAGTAATTTATATAACCATTTGCTCAGTAGACATTTATTTTTAACTTCTAATACCTCGATACCTAATCCACCTTGATCCTTGGGTCGACAAATTATATTCCACTTAGTTAATCTATACTTTTTCTTATGTTCATCGCTTTGCCAAAAGAAACATGAACGATAAAAGTTCAATCTTTTCCTAACCCCTTTTGGTATTTCTAGGAAGGATAACATGAACATGGGCATGAGTTAATTAGCACTAATCTGTCTCCGTATGATAAAAGTTTACCCTGCCAACAGCCTAATTTTCCTTCAAAACGATTCTCGACCGGGTTCCACTCAGAGTTCCTAAGCCTTCTATGATGAATAGGTATCCCAAGATACTTGAAAGGCAAAGACCCAGACTCGCACCCGAAAATATTCCTATACTCTTGTTCGTGATCTTTAGCCTTTCCAAAACAAAATACCTCACTTTTGTGAAAGTTAATTTTAAGCCCTGAAAGTTGCTCGAAAATGCAAAGTATTAGCTTCATGTTGACCGCTTTCATTAGATCATGTTCCAAGAAAAGAATTGTGTCATCTGCATATTGAAGTATTGAAATCCCACCCTCAACTAGATGTGGAATTAAACCTCCAACTTGTCCATCTTCCTTAGCTCTAGCTATGAGGATGGCCAGCATATCAGCCACAATATTAAAAAGCAAAGGGGATAACGGATCACCCTGTCGTACCCTCTTTCTAGTTTGAAAGAAATGGCCGATATCATCATTCACTCTAATTCTAACACTTCCCCCTTGGATGAAATTGGCGATCCACTTGCACCATAATGGATCAAAACCCTTCAAACGAAGAGCTTGATGCAAAAAGAGCCATTTTACCTTATCATGTGCTTTCTCAAAATCTATTTTGAAAAGCACACCATCAAGCTTTTTAGCATGAAGCTCATGAACAGTTTCGTGTAAAATAACAACACCCTCTAGAATATGCCGTCCAGGCATGAAAGCAGTTTGAGTCGGTTGAATCACCTTGTGAGCTATCACCGAGATGCGATTCGTGGCTACTTTAGTAAAAAAATTGAAGCTAACATTTAACAGGCAGATCGGCCGTGTAGGACTCTGCAACCTGTCCGATAAGTATATTTCCTTATAACACTAGGTCCTGGCATCTTTATAAGCCGGACCTATGGGAGCCTTTAGGGCACAAGTTCATAGAACACCACAACCTCGCACGGCGAACCAATCTCTGTAACTCGGCGTATTGCCATTATAGTGATTTATAGCAGAAGTAGGATTCCGTCACCGTCGTGGGATCTGAACGTAGGTAAGCTATGTTACCTCGTAACCGTCAACTCACCGCCTTCCCCACCTCTCTAAACACGCTCTGTGAGGACCCCTCTATGGCGTACTCGTCGGCAATACCACAACAACGTCAGGCCTCCATGTGGAGGTTGAGTCGCCGGTCTTCATCGCCGGTTGTAGAAGCCACCAGATGGCAATCAGAGTCGACAGGTAATCCATGGGCGCTGAGGTTGTTCCTCTTGAGATTGCAGTATCCCATGTCCGGTACAACCAAGCACCAAGACGCGGAGCACTACCCCACCCCTTCTCTTCTCCACCACAATGGAAAACGGAAGAGTGTGCAGAACTTCTCCCACGACCGAAGCCCAGTAGTCAAGCAGGGGCCATATTTATGGAGTATATCCGGGGTGTGTCCCTTCCTGCCTCATCGGGCTCCATCCACGGGAGCGCTGCGATCAGTAGCACCGCAGGCCAGCACACGGGATCTATCCCGTAGAACTTGTTGCTTTCCTCGTGGCATCTCGCCAAACGACCCTACAAACCATAGTACTCGAAGTAGCCCTACTATGTACAGTCGTACAGATCTGATGCCGGTGCCTTTCTTCAACCATGTCTGGGCGTGAGATCTGTCCAGAGATCCAAGGTCGACTCTCAATCGGAGGAACAGGGGAGGCTTCGAGAGAGTTGGAGAAGAGTTAAATCACCACCACTCGTGCCGACCTAAACGTGAGATTCCCCTAAAGAAAACTCAAGCGTGAGATGAGCTCTCCGAGAAGGGCACGCTATAACGGACTAAACACAAAACTACTAGTATTTCCCGGTTCCTGCGTATCTACTCTCATCGATCCATTCCTTCCTTCTCCAATCCATTCGTCAGGTCGGATGGTGACAGCAATGTACATTTTTGAGCTTAGTGCACCAACTCACAACGGTGATTAATAGTTCCTCCCTAATCATTCCCACCAATCGCATCGGTGATTAATAGTTCATCTCTAATTAGTAAACTGTGAGTCCCTGGACAATAACATATATATTAGTCTATGTCGATGAGCTCTTGACACTATATAAGGCTGCCATGGATATTTGCATAGTGCATTACACTAGGAGCTAGTAAGCCTTAGCCAGCCAGCGAAGTGTTTGCAACCAAGCATCGGATCTCGCTCGTTTAGTCTCTCGACCAGGCATGGGGAAGGGGGGAGAAGAGAAGGGGGCAGGGATAGGAGCTGACGCGCGGTTTAGCTTTAGCAGTGTCCATCTTTCCCGACGCACGGAGGCCATCATCGGCGGCCTTCTGCTAGGCATCGTCGTGCTTTCGGTTGGGGCAATGCTCGTCTGCTGCTGCTGGCGCGCGGCGGCGCGGCGCCGTGCGCTCGGACGAGTCCACCCCGTGGCGGAGGAGGAGGACGGTGAGGGCCCCGGCGTCAACTGATCGATCACGCTCGGACGAGTCGATCCCGTGGCGGAGGACGGCCAGGGCACCAACTTATCTACTACCAGTTTTTCCATCTTTTTCGTCGTGCTTCATGGTCTCTACGCGTGCTTGCATGCTGTAACCCACCTTTCACGTTTCAAATAAAGTCATACGCGTCTTTCTGTTACTGTATGTTTTTATGTGTTTTGTTTGTCAGTGTAGCAATGCTCGGGGTCAATGCCCCGTGACGACTTAATTGTCTGCTCACACTGTTGCCGATCAAGTCAGTTACATGGCCGGTTCACAACTAAAAGAAACAAAACAGATAATCAAGTGCTACCAATCTCTCCCCTTAAGCTAAGCCCCTCTTGGGAGGCATTCATAATTTCCTACCTATGAAATTCAAGCTGAAGTAAAGGAAAAAAACAACGCGGCACACTCTCTAGTCCACGGATTCTTGATCGGTACTACAACCGATCGAGTAGATTTTCGGTTGAAACGGACATATACAAACTTGGTCTCTTGGGAGGAAAAATAACAATCCAAGCATTTTCCTCAGAGGAATATTTTTCTTCGTGGGAGAAGAGAGGAAAATTTTGCTCCAGATTTCTTTTTTCCGGAAGGGCCGATCGATCTGCGTGGAAAGTTTGCAGAGCAGAGCACGAATGTTGTGAGCTTTTGGAGGACGGTCCAATAATATGCGGTGTGTTGGATGTCTTCTTTTTGCGGTGTGTTGGATGTTTTTTTTTTAGGGACGACGTAACCAATTTTCTTTCGATATTGTACTACTGATCATCTTAGGCCTTGTTCTTAGCGGTGTATCCTAGACATTTTGTCTACATGGCACTATAGTTAATGAAGAAAGGGATTGGGGTTGTATCTTAGCTAAGAAACACCTCTTGCACAAAACCATAGGCAAAAAGCATGGTTAGACCAATTAAACGTATGCATGTCATCTAAATTATTAAATGTAGAGACACTACTTAAAAAACAATGCATTGGAGAGGTTGTCTCTTAACAATTTATTTCTCCTAGGATAATGTGCCAAGATACACTCATTGTGAAAGGCCTTAACCATGTGTGTCTTCCGTGCAGTGGTGTAGATAGGGCTGCCATAAGAAAGACGCTACTACTTGTACACCATGATATTAGTCCTACCAAGCTAAATTTTTTTCTTCTGAAATGGGAGATAAGAACCCTGCATATGCATCAACTGATGCACACGGCCTGAGCGCTACCAAGCTAGTAAAGCGGCCGGCTTAACGTGCTACACCTGTGGAAGCGAAATACTATCCTAAAGTGGTACGGACTGCCTTTTGTGCTAACTAATACGGAAGCAAGAGTAGTATGTTGCTGTTCATAATGCTGAAAGGTGTCCAGTTGGAGGCCACCTCTTGCTGGTAACCTCCCCTTCCAAATGCTTCAGCAGCTGAGGCCTTCGCTTGCCGAGACGATGGAGCATTTTTTTCAGAAGAAAAATTGCAGTACGGAGAGTGTGATCACGGAGACTGATTGCCAACAACGGGTTGACCTGTGGAAGACAAGACGTGAGCATTAGGTTAGTATTTTACCTGTATTGATGTCAATAGAAGAGCTGGGCTAGGAACCAGTTGGTCTGCTGTCTAGGAAGTTGTCATGACAAGCTAGACAAAGGAAAATCTTGACCTGAGGTGGAGCCAGAGACTTCCAAATGTTCCAATGGGCCCAAGTCACTTGAACCCTGGAATAGGGTTTTGGGGCATCTCCACCGGGAGACCCATTCGACCAGGGGCTGTGCGAAACTGTCTGTCCGGACAAACAACCCACTACAGCAGGGAGACCCAAACGACCATTTGTCCTTTTTTTTGGCTCGGACAAATCCATTTTCAGCCCAAATTTGCTCTGGTTTTGGGGTCTGGCTCTCTGGTCGGTCCTCCCTTGTCTGGCCTTCACATGGACTAGCCCATCTGGCAGCCACCCACCCACCCATTTTATGGGTCTCTACCGTTGGGGGCACCCCCCCTCACCCAAACGGATCGGACAGATTTACTGTCTGTGTGGAGACCCATTCGATCACAAAACAAACAGATTTTGTGTCCAAATGAATCAGCCTGGTGTTGATACCCTTTTATATCAGGGCCTAGATGGATAGACGTCATCCCTCGTCCACCCAACTATGGCCTAACCAAAAGCTGAATCCCGTGGATCACCCTCCAAACCTGGATATACTGCAATAAAGTGAGGTGGCTAAGAGCATCTCTAAGAGACACTGTAAAGTCGTGGCCCGTAAAACGTGTTTCTAGTCACACAAAACGTGGTTTTCGAGCCCATTTTCGCTCGTGCGGAACAGACACTGCACTCTGGGCCCGTAAAACAGAATACTCTATTGTATGGGCCCAATGTAAATTCAACTATAAACCATGATTTCATAGTTTTTCAGATATGCTCATACGAAATTTGTGATAGTTTACAAACCAAACTACTTCATAAACATCATGCCAGGCCAAAGAACAGGCCATCACGCATCACCATTTCCACCATCGTGACTACCATCTCCACTGCCGCGAGATGCATTGCCGTTGCCACCACCACCACCATGTAGGAGAGCTCGATTTCTCCTCTACAAGATCTCCATCCTTGCTATTTTCCACCATTCCAATTGGTGTGAATCCATTTTGGTTGGATCCATCATCATTGTTCTTGTTTGTTCCGTAAGAAGCTCCCTCCTAGCCTTGTCCTCCTCAATCTTCACTCTGCTCTCCTCCAATTCATACTTGATCTTGGTATGTTCACGAATTGCTAGCCATTTCGCTTGTTTCATTTCTTGTTTCTCCCAAGCGAACATAACCTTGGCTTCCAATGCCTTGGTAGTCAACAACTCTTTAGACTTAACCATCTCATCAATTTTGCAACCCAAGTTTGTTATTTTGATAGCATTCCAATCTTCTCCTTTGCCTTGTTGTTTCCATCAGGCTTGTTCTTGTTTGTTCCACCCTCAACACTTTCATCATCATCCAATTGAATCATGTCGCCTCTTTTTGGAGGTGCTTCTTGGTCCCGCAACCTCCACTTGTCACTCTTCTCAAGCAACTTGTAGAAATGATGAAATGTGAATGGTTTGTTCTTCCACCCTGCCATGTGTTGTATCTTTCTAGTGCAATCTATCCTAGAATGCACATAAAATGAATGTTATAAATTTGATCACTAACTAGGGGTTTTCTCACATGGAAAGAAATGATTGAAACTTCAAATTCATCAATGTTGACACCAGTAGGGTTGTGCAGCCCGCACTTGCTCAAAGCAACTGCTCCATCGGCTACAGCAAGCTTTGATGGCATCCCAATGCCCTTGGAGAGATCGGTAAGAGCAAGGAGTAGGGTTGGCTAGTTGAGGCATGAGTTGGAAAAACTTGTTCTTAATCCTTTGCCAATATCGCTTTCCGGTTTGATCATTGTCGCACACCGAATCGAGTGAAACTAGTTCCCATGACCGCACCAAGGTCACATCCTCAACCTCCGTGTAGTTCACCACCCTTGGTCGCTGTTTCTTCTCTTCGAAGGCCCCCCATTTATCTCCTCCACCTCGTTTCCTTCATCATCACCACACTCGTGGTAGACTGTGTCGTCGGCACCATTGGCACCCTCTTTGGCATCATGAATGTGCCCTCCTTACTCCTCACCACTGAATCCCCCAATTAGCGCCTCGGATACATCAACCGCTGTGGCGTTCAACAAATTTGTGAACATGTTTGGCACGGCACGCAAATCATAGCTAAATTGATAAATTCACGGTAAAAATTGGGGATCGGCATGCCAAATCATGAAAAAGAGGGGGATTTCATACCTTGCGGATGCTTGCATGAACACATCATGGGCGGCGGTGGAGGGGTTGTTGGTGATGGTAGACGTGGCCAAAGGTGGTGGAGGCACGGCCGAATGGCGGCTGCAGGTGATGGTCTTCTTCGCCACAGGGATGCCCTTCGCGTCCGGCTTCTTCGTTTTCTTTGGAGCTTGGACGACAGTGTTGTGCACCGATGCGGAGGCCACGAAGGGGACGGAGGATGGTGCAGCTACTATCGGGATCACGTGTTGGCCATCGCATTTCCTCTTCATGCTAGTGTTGTATAGCTTTGCGATACCAAAGTCATGCGGTTTCACAGTCGGCGGGGATGGTGGAGGGGGAGGGGTAGGCATCGATTGGGGCGTCGCCTCATCTCCAGTTGCCGGTGGGTGGTCGAGAGCGTCCATCATAGCCGAATCTGGTATGCGGCGAGGCATAACATAGGCAGGGGAAGTGGATCTACGGTGATGGAGGGGACGAGGTAGGAAACAACGATACTGAAATGTCCATCCTGCCAAAGCTACAACGTGTCTAAGGGGCCCCCTTGGTTCGGCCGTGAGACCTGATGGTATACGGGCGCGGGGGACGACTATCCGGGGTGACATAAAAAAATTCAGGTCGGGTGAGGTTTACAGTGTTAGTTCGAGTTAATTTTATGACCCAAGTGCTTCCAAGTGGGTAAGACAATAGTAATGGTAAATGCAATTTACGACGCCCGGCCCACCTTCCCTCCCCCTTTTACGCAGTGTCTCCCCCTCCACAGCAGCACGACACTGTTTAAAATCCCTAGCACCTTCTGTCGTCGTGGCCTTCGCAGCTGCCGCGCCATACCACCATAATAGATCTCTCCATGCCATGCCAATTCCCAGCCACTTCAACCGACACTAGGCCGTCGTCGCCATAGTAGTTGCTACCATGGATGCAAAGTACAATGTGTTCAGCGATGGGAGTGACTTCACCGACTAGTACGCCATCATTGCCCATGGCACCACCGAGCTGATGGTCGTCCACACTAATGCGTCAGCGGATGTGGCCAAGGTCATCACAATGTACGAGTGGTGGCTACAGGAGCCGATGGGGAAGTACAAGATCGTTGGCCTTGACCTAGAGTATACAGGCGATAGGAAGAGGGCGGCGCTCCTGTAGCCACCACCCTGGCGCTCTTGTTTCCATCAGGCTTGTTCTTGTTTCTTCCACCCTCATCATCATCGAATTGAATCATGACCCTTCTTTTTCGAGGAGCTTCTTGTTCTTGCAACCTCCACTGGTCACTCTTCTCAAGCAACATGTAGACATGATGAAATGTGAATGGTTTCTTTGGCCCTGTCATGTCTTTGTATCTTTCTTGTGAAATGCTATCCTACAATGCACATAAAATGAATGTTAGAAATTCGATCACTAACTAGGGGTTTTCTCACATGGAAAGAAATGATTGAAACTCACATATTCATGAATGTTGACACCACGAGGGGGTACAGCGCGCACTTGCTCAAAGCAACCTCTCCATCGGCTACAGCAAGCTTTCATGGCATCCCAATGCCCTTGGAGAGATCGGTAAGAGCGAGGAGTAGGGTTGGCTAGTTGAGGCATGAGTTCGAAAAACTTGTCCTCGATCCTTTTCCAATATCGCTTGCCGATTTGATCATTACCGCACACTGAATCAAGTGAAACTAGCTCCCATGCCCGCACCAAGATCACATCCTCAACCTCCGTGTAGTTCATCGCCCTTGGTCGTTGTTTCTTCTCTTCGAAGGCCCCCCATATATCTCCTCCACCTCGTTGCCTTCATCATCACCATACTAGTCATGGTAGGATGTGTCGTCGGCACCATCGTCACCTGATACCTTTGATCCGGATTCACGGATATAGTATAATAGTTTTTTCCCTATAAGACCTAGGTTTAATCAAACCTCGGAAAGCAATGCTAAAAGGAAATAAAAATGACACGTCTACAAGAATTTGTTTGTTCATTTTACCTTAGTTTACCGGACCAATCTAGTTTACTTTATAATGGGTTGAATCAATGGATGGAGATAGGCCAGGGTTGAAGATCCACCTGTAGCTGCACATAATATGGGGTAAAAGGTAATAATAAGCATAGTCATGTGTAATGTCTGAACGAAGATAATCTCTTGTGGGTAACACACCCTAATATACTAGAGTGATGCAGTGGGCATAGCAATAGTATTTTAATCCAACTGAGTGCACATTGAAGCAACGGGTTACAAACGATTATTAAGTGTAAAACATGGATCAAAGCTTTAAGCGGTGATGTTGTTGTGATCCCAAATGGGTCGCTAAGCAAAGACCATACTACCCTTTCTGTCACTAGGGTTCCTATGACATCGCCGCTAGCCAAGTATCTCACCTCAAGCCTTTATCAATGTATGGGATCTTAGATACCACAAGTCCACATATCGAGACAAGAGACAAAGAAATAAAAGATACAAATCTCAATTGCAAACAAAATACAATACTCCCATGAATTAGATGCACATAATTGCTGCAAGGTTTCTCCCAACCCACGGCCCGTGAGGACTACTCACTCACAACAAATATATCAGAGATATAAAACATCATACAAATACTTAGATTGAAATAAAATATTCTTACAATGGTCGCCAAATCATAAGGAGATCTAAAGTACAAAGCAATGGCTATGGATAGTGGATGGGATAGATGGTGGAAGTGATGAACAATGGATAAACAATGGTGTGGATATCCTTTGGTGGTGTTCTGATGTAATCTGAGAATGGCGGCTCTCTAGCCGGCGGCTGGAGCCTCAAAATATATAGGCGTCTTCACGAAATTCATAGGGTTTGACGAGACGAGGTCAACGCCACCTGGTATGGGCGAATGGTACAGGAAGGCTCTGCCCGTACCAGTGGTTGTTACGCGTGCTGACGCCCTGGAATGGCTTCCCAGTTACTTGGCCATGTGGACTTCCTAAAAAAACCTTCATTATGACACATGATTTCGCATTAAAAACCATGATTTCCTGCACAATATAATTCAAAGAGAGGTTTTGCATATGTTTGCAATTATTAGTCATTAGTGGTAAGGACTGAGAGTTTCTTGTCAATTGCTTGACCCAAAACAGTGTTTAAACGCCTGGAAGATGGCTAATTTTGGAGCCATCGGCACCCTCTTCGCCATCATGACCATGGCCTCCTTCCTCCTCAGCACTGAATCCCACAAGTGCTGCCTCGGATACATCAACCGCAGTAGTGTTCAACAAATTCGTGAACGAGTTTGGCACGACATGCAATAGCTAAGTTGATAAGGTCATGGTAAAAATTTGGTATCAGCATGCCAAATCGTGAAAAATAGAGGGGGATTTCATAACTTGTGGATTTTTGCACGAACACATCGTGGGCGGCGGTGGAAGAGTTGTTGGTGACGGTAGACGTGGCCAGAGGTGGTGGAGGCACGGTCGAATGGTGGCAGCTGGTGATGGTCTTCTTTGCCACGGGGATGCCCTTCGTGCCTGGCTTCTTCAGTTTCTTTAGAGCTTGAACGATGATGTTGTGCACCGATGCGCAGGCCAAAGAGGGGACGATGGATGGTGCAACTAGTATCGGGACGACGTGTTGTCCAGCGCTTTTCCTCTTCATGCCAATGATGTACAGCTTCGCGTCATGCGGATGCACAGTCGGCGGGGATGGTGGAGGGGGAGGGGAGGCATCAATTGGGGTGTCGCCTCAGCTCTAGTTGCTGGCGGGAGGTCGACAGCGTCCATCATAGCTGAATTCGGGAGGCAGCAAGGCATAACAGCGGCATGGGAGGTGGATCTATGGTGACAGAGGGGACGAGGCGGGAAACGACGACGCTAAAATGTCTAACCCGCCAAAGCTTAATCGTGTCTATGGTGGCCCCTCGGTTCGGCCGTGAGACCTGAGAATATATGGGCGTAGGGGCCGACTATCCGGGGCATCGTAAAAAAATTAGGTCAGGTGGGGTTTATGGTGTTTGTTCGGGTTACTTTTATGACCCAAGTGCTTCCAAGTGGGTAAGATCACAGTAATGGTAAATGCAATTTATGACGCCCGGCCCACCTCTCCTCCCTCTTTTACGCATCGCCTCCCCCCCTCCCCGAGTAGCACGACACTGTGCAAAAATCCCTAACACCTTCCGCCGCCGCCGCAGCTATCGCGCCATACCACCACCATAGATATTCCCACGCCATGCCCAATCCCAGCCACCGCAACCGGCGCTAGGCCACCACCACCACAGTAGTTGCTACCATGGATGCAAAGTATAGTGTGTTCGACGATGGGAGTGACTTCACCGACAAGTACACGTCATTGCCCATGGCACCACCGAGCTGACGGTGGTCTGCACCAATGCGGCAGCGAAGGTGGCCAAGGTCATCACAATGTACAAGTGGTGGATACAGGAGCCGATGGACAAGTACAAGATCATCAGCCTTGACCTAGAGTATATCGGTGATAGGAAGAGGGAGGCGCTCCTGCAGCTGTCAATGTGCAACCACTGCCTCTTGTACCACGAATGCAGGGCCAAATGGGTATCCTCGGAGCTTTGCGAGTTCTTACAGAGGAGGAAGATCTACTTCGCCAGCATCGACATCACGATTGACACTTTGAAGCTAGAGAGGGATCTCCTAGTTCATGTCGTTAATCACACCAATCTCCGGTGTGTGTGGAGGTACCCGGACGATGATACGGGGAAATCCAGCATTACTAGACTCGCTGCTGACATAATCGATCATGAGTACGCCAGCATGAAGGACGAGTTCCCGAAGCACCTGGACGATCGATGGGAGTGGAGGTACTTATATCAAAATGCAATCTGGTATGAATCCAGGGACGCGTAGGTCTGCTACGAGATGCTCAACAGGATCTAGCGGATGAGTGAGTGTGTTGTTTACAACTACTAGTTTCACATTTCGTTCCTAATTTATCTCGCATGTATTTTGTAAGCATTATATTTTAGAATGGAGCTTGTATGATCCTTGTGCTACTGTATTAACTAGTATGAATTAAATTTCCCTTTTTATTTATTTTTATTGTCAATTTTAGAATCGTGTCAGCATTGTACTTAGAAATTGTGTTTATGCCCTTTGCATGCGGCAAAATCCAATACTGCCATGCATGGCCAGTGTTTATTACTAAATATAGCTACTTGAGCTTATGGTGGGACCCACAATATAAGATGCTTGCATCCACAAACGGGCACAAACTAAGGACAAAGACATAAAATATGATGCTAGCCAACTCGGCACCTCGTGCTTCGCCATAGTGGCACAGACATAATTTCTGTTATAACTAAGGACATAGTCATAAAAACCCCAGATTATAGTTCAAAAAGGTAATGCACCAAAAACTGGAAGCACTCCCAGAAATTCAGATTACTACCACACATACTTGTGAAAGAACATGTTTGCATAAACAGAATAATCATAAACATAGATAATGCTCATAACACATAGTGGCACACATACAAACACAACAATTATAAACTTACGACCATAATACTGCAACCTAATTATCCTACACTAACATAGTATGTCCAACGGTCCCAACATGTTTGATTGACTAGCGGAGAAGACGATCGATCCCTAGTTGACTTTAGGCGCTTATACCAGCTTGTAGATTCCTCACAATTCTCGCACCTGGGGCAGACCACTTGCCTTGGTGGTGGTTCTAGGTGGATTTTCCTGAAACAAAACAATTCAATCTAGCGGTACAGCTCGTGGCTGACATACCTGTCAATTACAGCTTACTTCAGGTTAAGATCAGAAAGAGGCATATCCTCCCACAAATCGTGCCCTACATGCCTCGACCCGCATGTCCTGAATTTTGTCTTCATGTCAGTGTACAACAGGTCAATGATTTCAGCTACAAGATCGGCCATCCTAGCCCTGTCGCCCTTCCATGGGATCCTGTAAATATCCTCGATGTCTACTCTGTAGGCGTTTGGGATATCAATACGGAAAGTCGGGCTCTTAAGGAGGATATTTTCACCCCTTGTATAACCACTAGTAAATGTTATCTACTTTTGGACAAGAAAGTCATGAAAGAGCGACTTGATCATTTCATCCCACCTGCAGGAAAATGAATCCAGACAAAAAAATTATCCAAATTTTGCAAACAAATGGTTTAGGAACAAAAGAACAACGATATGTACCTAAGACCCTCCCGCCCCTTCTCGCAATAAGGCTGGTATACCAGGATGTGACCCCCCATGAGAGTTGCACCAGGGCGATCCTGCAAAGATCACGGTTGTACTTGTAACTACCTCGGTGAATTACGCTCCTAGTTACAAGCCTGGATGAGCGGAAATGGTTAAAATAGTATGGTGGGGCCCAAATGCCACTCACAGGTAGACCTTTCGGCCGTCCTAACCATTTCCAAACATCGGGACAAGAGCGGGCGGCGTAATCGGCAAGCGAAGGGATCAACTACATACACAAATGAGTATGTATGCAAGCCACCATACAACAGTATATCAGAGCCATTCCATCTAAAAAGAAAGGAAATATTGCAACGCCATATGGCAAGATCCAGATATCCTAGATAGATATAATAGTTTAGGATATCTCCTCATACATCAAACATCAGAGTATCAAGCGGAAGCGGAAAACAAGATCCGAGTACGGATAAGAAGCAAATCGGCATAAGATGCCCCATAAATAAACACATCCCGCCCACAGATCTCACGGATCCCCGTTCCCGGAATCTCTACACCGAATGATCGTTGCCCACATCGTCCGTCTCCTCCACCCAGTATCCATCTTGCGAGTTTACCTGTTCATCTGAATCAAACAATGTATCGTGTGAGACCCTAGGGGTACTCAGCAAGTCTTTATGCCTCTAAAGGGGACACAACCTGGGGTGACGCAATTGCAGCAAAAGATAAACCCTAACAATTCTATAGATACTCGCTAACCATCCGCCTAACTAGAGATAGACGGATGTCCGTGAATTAATAACAACAGTTATAATGGTAATGTCCACAGATCCATCCTCCTCCTCGCTTACCGACGAGGAAGCGGACGAACAACCCCCCATCCGTTGGCAGTTTTATTATCCATTCCATGAGTGTTGCACTATTTACTAGTCAGGTACTTAGTCAAATTAAAAGCGGTTCTTTAGTTATTCTTGTCTATGATCAAGAAACTGTGCTCCAAGTCGTCCATAACCGCGGACACGGCTTTCAGAAAGTTTTACCTAGGTGCACAAATAGCAACACACTCGATCAACCACGAAAAACCAAATCAAAACCCAGCGAGGCACGACAAAGCGATCACAGATTGAAATATTTCAGGGCCACCCCATTAAGCTACCGATGAAGTTGGCGACTCGAGACGGACTCAAGGTTTGCGTCAATGGTCAGAAACGACGGGAACCCGAAAATGTGACTGGGCTTGTCGATACAGCGAAAACACTCCGCTTACCTAAGCGATGCGATTAAGCAAGACTCGCACAATCTTAAGTAAAGCGAAAGCATGGCATAAGTACAGGATAGTAAATAAAACCTCAAACTAGTTTGTGGCCCCAAGAAATAAGAATGAATCAAGCTCTGGCTCAGGGGGGTTCATAAGCCTCCCGGATGTGGATAGCACGAATATTCGAGGAACAGGAATCAAGCACTCGGGGTCCTACGGGACACAAGTGAGCCTGAAAAACCAAATAGCAAATATGGCTCACCGATGCCTCTTTCATTAGTTATCCCATTACTTTCGAGATTAAGTTGTATAGGTACCTCGTTATCCATCGACACTCACATACCCTACACATGTTGTTTCTCGACGCATGGCTCAAACAACTCCTGTAGTAATGGCTCATGGGATGGAGGAACAAGCTTCGGTGGGGTTTAAAAGTAAAGGCTATGCAATACTTGGGATTCAGATTAATGCAATCGCGACTCAATGATGCAAGAATAAGATAGAGGCATTAGGTACTATATGTAGCAAGCATGTGGTAGTGCTTGCCTGGCAGCTCAGTTGAAGCAAGGGATGGATCTGGGTAGTGCTCCTGGTTCTCTTGATATATTCCACCTTCACATTCTAGGAGAAGAACCAAACAAACAAGGGCCAACATAAATAAAGTGCACAAGCATATGAATAAAATGCATCAAGCAAACAATCATGCCATGATGAATGATGCACAATTTGCATGGCAATAAAGTAGCATGGCATGGGTGAGGTGTGGAATACAAGAAATAAACATTTTATTGGGTTTTAAACACATTTTAGCCTCATATTAGTTGCTGTACACATTATATTTATATGATGCATGCCGCAAAACAGATAATGGATTGCATAAACAGAAAGGTCTCGTCGAGCTAATCATTTTAGACATATTATTTGCTAAATTTGGAGTTATAAAACAAAAGTTATTAATTAATTAAGGTAAAAGGGCATTTTGTTGTAATTTTAAATTAACTTGGAAAATAAAGTGTTCAAAATATATTTTAAATGGCATATTTGAAATCCTCACATTTTTCTGATTTCAAAACATATATTATTTGTATTATTTGGAATTATATTTTAAAAGTTATTATAAAACAGATTGGAATTTTTGAATTTGAATTAATTTGAAAAGATTTAAATTAAAACAGAAAATAGACAGAAACCTTTTCTACTCAGGCAGACCCAGCCACGATCAATGACCAGTGGGGCCAGTCTTGTTGGGCATCACCACCTTGAAAAACTTTTATCACCCCGAGCTAACCTAGCCTAAGCGAATGACAGGTGGGGCCACAGCAACCTCAGGGCCACACGCGGGCGCGCCAGCGGGGACGCGACACGTGGGAGATCCGGGTATCTTGGGTTCTGGCTGGAGAAACAGGAGGGTCTAAGCGCAAAGCGGTACTACGGCTGTGGTGGGCTCAGGCGGGCCATGGTTTAGGAGTAAAAAGCTATAGGGGTTTTCTGCAAAAACGGCGACGCGGTACTATGGATCTTCCTCTGCGCTGCGGACGGGTCGGTGCACGACAGGGCGCGGGGCGCGGCGTGCGGGATCGAACTCTGGACATGGCGTGCGCGCGCGTATGCGGATACCGCCGCAGTGCCTGGCGTTGCTGTCAGGGAGGTGGGCGTGGCCTAGGTGAGGTGCTACAGGGCGAAGCGTCTGACGCTTGATGCACTCCGCCTTGTGAGTCCGTCGACGAAAGTCCGGCGAGGCTAGGCGGTTCGTAGAGGCGGACCATGTCGGGTGGAGAGGCTCACCGCGAGGCTGTCGGTGGCGTCGGATCGGCGAGGGGCGGTCGATCGGCGAAGGCGGCGATCTGGAGCTAGGGTTTGGCATCGGGCGGTGGTTCAGGCCAGGACTCCTCCTCCTCGGGCGTGTCTGAAGCGGATGCAGAGGACCTCCTTGTCCTCTCGATCACCTCCACGTCGCGCGTGCAGGTGGCGGCGCCGGTGGAAGTGAGCAGTGTGGCGAGAGGAAGGCTGGGTCGGTGGAGAGGAGGAGGAAGGCAGGCGCCTCGGCCAGATCTGGAGAGGCAGGAGAGCCGAGAGGGAGTATATAGGTACGGGAGAGGAGAGGGGTGCCGTGGGGAGTGGGTAGGTTAAGGTGGCTCGCCACCTTTTTCCCCCTCCTTCACGTGCTCGAGCTGGGAGGCCAGGGCAGGCACGGGCAGGGGCTTCCAGGTGGGGCAGGGCAGGCCAGGCTCGGGTGGTTCGGCGTGGGGCATGCAGGGCAGGGAGAGAGGAGAAAAGAGGAGAGGGGAGAGAGGCCGAGAGAGGCAGGTGGGTAGCTAGGGTAGGTCATGGTGGGGTGGCTTGGCTAGAGAGAGGAGAGATGAGGGAGGGTACTTAGGGTTTAGAGGGAGGGGGTATGGTGATGATGGGGTAGGTGATTAGGGAGGATCTTAGATAGAGGATAAGAAAGAGAGGGAGATGGCTTAGGGTTTAAGAAGCTTGCATGCTTCAAACTTAGATAAAGCAAGAACATGAGGAAAAGGTGTAGGGTTTAGCAACTTAAACAAGATCCACAAAAGGAGTGGAAGAGAGGAATAGAATTGTGGTGGTGGATTTTAGCAAGACAAACTAGATCAAGCCAAAAGAGAGAAGAGAAGAAAAGGTGGTGATGGCATGGATGGAGATGGTGATGGGGTTTTAGATGCTTGCATGCATCAAGCAAGATCAAGCATAGGGGGTAGAGAGATATGGGGAAGATCCACTCAAAGATTCAAATAAAAACCAAAGGCTAGAAAAAGGTGGTACTTGCATGGGCCATGCATAAATAATTAATACCATGCTTATTTTTGTGAAAACAAGATTATTTACATGGCATTATTCTTATGCATTCCAAAATGTGGAGTAAGGCCTAAGCAAAAGAATTTAAAAGGAAGTTCCAAGTGGAGTAGATGGAGATGATCACATTTCATTATAATTGGGACTTGCTAGTGTGTATATTCCACTAGATGCCTACTAGTCCCAAAAATATTCCCACATGAGCATAGATCCATAATAATCCATATGGAAGCTAGGAAAAAGGGTTCCACTCACAAGGCATGCAAAGGTGGCCATGTGGCTCTCATATATCAATAATGTGAAAACAACATGATGCTAAGATGAGAGCATGTGGAAATAGAATTGGATCCATCCCAACCCATATGAGCTAGAGGTAAAACCCAAAAGAAAAACAATTGCAAGCTCATGGATGATGGAATGGTGGAAAGATGGGGTGATGACAAGAAAGGTGGTGGAGTTAAATAAAAGATATGCCCCCAACTCCACTTGGGCATTTAAACAATATATCAACAACCAAATACAATATCAAGAGGCAAATACAATTAATAATGCATATGAGATAAGAACCAAATGGAAAAGGGTTTTATATGATGCTCAAATGCAATGTGGCATGATGACATGAGCATGATATAATTATGATGCAACAATTATATATATGAAGTAGCCATTATATATAGACTAGGCTAGTAGCATTGCAATTGTTAGACAATTGGGATGCTACAACTCTCCCCCACTAAACAAGAATCTCGCCCCGAGATTCCTAGGAAAAAGAAAACAACACAAGGAAAGGCGGGTGTTCGAACGAAGGTGATCCTTGCGTTCCCAAGATGATGAAGAACGGAATGGTGCGACCACTACACCTTGCAAAACTTGCTAGACTTGTTGCGAGTCTTGCGTTTTGCTTGAGAAACAACGGGTTAGAAGAGTTGAAGGATTGTCATGAGACAAGAAGGATAGGATGGACATAGCTCCGGTTTTCTCAAGAAACATGATAAAAGAATAGAACCACTTGTGAAAGAAAGGAAAAGATGATGTATCATGGATATAGAAAGGCACACCGTTAAGATTAAAGATTTACCGATACTAGAGAGGATGAATCTTTGTGTCGCCGGAAGAAAAAGAGCTAGATTGGATAGGTTTTGAACCACTATGACAATAGCATCGTATCTTCTCTCGGATTTGAGAAATGAAGTTCGGAAACAATATTGCCTTCAAATAATAGAGTCCCTTGATATCAACAGAAAGATTTAGTTAGACATCGTCAGATTAGATTCTTCTTGCGCCGGTAAGACCCAAAGGATCACGCAATTGAGGTGCGCGGATATAACTTCCATAGACGGATGTGAAGCCAGATCATGGTGGAATCCTGAGACGCAACGATTATGGAGGATCTGGAGTTTATTGTAGAGATACTTATTGCTTTCTTTAGCCTTGAGGCTAACGCAATAGATTTGCGGCTTATGGCATTAACCATAATTGGCTTTACCACGGGAAAAGAATTGATGAAACAAAGAGAGAGATAGTTTCCTTCCATCTTGTTTGGGGATGTCAAGCATCGGTAAAAAGACGAGGATAGAAAAGAGTTTGCGTTTGTTTCCACCAGATAATTGAAGATTTTGCGCCATATAGAATAGACAGACCACCAACAAGAGATTATTGATTACTTTCTTTGAGAGAGCACTCCGGAAAAACAAAGACGGAAGTAAAAGTATCGAGGGATAAAGGCCACTTCTAACTTCCGTGGAATGAGTGAAATCGCATTAATTCACCAATTCAATGTACAAGAGCGAATGATAAGAGTAGTGGTATGGTAGCTACTCCATCCCGCACTCAAAGCATTACTCCGCACATGAATAAGAAAACCATGCAACCCAACTACCGAAACAGACTGAAGGTATTGACAAGAGAAGCTCATGGAACTCCGTTAGAAAACAAGGATAGATGCAAACGATTCACCGGATTCATGGATAGATAAATATGATGATGTTGTCGTCATGTCTGAAGTACCAAGCCACCAGAAGATATGAAGGAAGATCACGGAGACAACTGCAAGATTCCACAGATAGAGAAAAAGATAGCACCACTTGAACAGAAGGAATACAAGATCTGGAAGGTCTTCATGGCCTCTGGTGGATTGAGCATAGACGATAGAGCGAGAGGGTTTTCAAGAGATTACTTGACGAGACTGAGGTTAAAGAACTCCATGTTCTTCTTGAAATGATTGAGAGAGATTAAGCAGTCTTGAGGAAAAGCTTTATCGAAACGACGATGATATCTTGCCAACAAGGAACAACTCCGGATTGGTTGAAGATGGAGGATGGAATTAACAATGGACTTGCTAATTCCAGAATTGGAGCGATCTATTTAGCAGAAGGACGTGGCCGAGATAGGTGACTTCAAAAAGTCAGAATTCTCACTTTGAGACTTTGCACACAGGCAGTGCTCACGAAGCTGAGAGGAAAAGACACAGATGATCTTCCATGTCCTTCCATTGTTATCGAATAGGCAAGCATATTATCAACATATACCACCATGGATTAACAGGATATTCCCAGAATACCAAGTTCAAAAGGGTGAGAGAGACGAACAAATGCTCGAACACTTCCTGAGCTCAACGCTCTTAGAAAGATCAATATTAAGAGCACGGGTTCGTGTTGAAGAAGATGCACTAGAAGAATAGATTATCTGGTCCTTCGGAAGAAAGAGAGATGTCACCTGATTCACATTGTCGATCGGATCGCCGGTTACAAAGATAAAGAGATCTTGGATAACGAAAAGATGATAGATCATACCATAAGCAAAGCTATCAGAGACAAAAAGATGCAATTCCCTCGTCTCAAAGAGAATTTTGCAGATATGGAGTTCAAAAAGATGTGCAGCATGATGAACAGATGATAGACCGCCGTAGTGCCTTGAGAAACTCCGGATTGCCAAAGATACTTGAATATGCATAGATATGATCACGGTGTACTCAAAATCACAAGAGATAACCGTCACCATTTGGAGGATAGTGGTGATTGCATTTTCCATATTCCACTCATGATAAGTGTCATATAGTTATGCCGAGAACCAATTTACAATCACCAGCATCGGATCGACACATGTTATGTAATTAGCCCAAGAGAACTGGAGATGAAAAGAAACTCTAGGATTGAGCGCCGGTGACCAGAGAATGAATTAGCATGGACATGCTGATAAAAGGGAGATAGATAATGTTTCACACACGACTGGAAAGGAGTGTGGAAACACAGATGTATCAAAGAAAAATTTTCCGCATTTTTCGGCATTAAAATACCAATAGATGCGCAAAATCACTTATCAGATAGAGATTAGCAACTGATGATTTCACAGAATGTGGAGTTGCTAGAAGGAAGGACACCCTTAAAAAGATGGCACCGGTTAACAAGGAGTCAGATAGATCGCGTCGGTTTTCAAAATCCTGTCGGTATGGAATATACCAACAGTTGATACCCAAAGGCAGATTGTGATAACAACTTGGATGCAATAGATAGACAAGGAATTACACACACACACACACACTTTCTATGGTACTACGGAAACCCAGAACACGTGAATCCTAGTTTGAATTTTAAGAAGAGGATTGAAAATGTTACACTTCCTTACCAGAAAAAGGTGGGTGGGTGGGTAAGAAGAAAAGTGGAAGCAGTCCTACTCTCGCGTTTTGTTTTTCCCTAGTATACATAGCTACCAAAATATTTGCTAGACAGACAACGACCATTTGGCTGAGACCCTGAAGGTCGGGATGGCTCTGATACCAATTGTAACTACCTCGGTGAATTACGCTCCTAGTTACAAGCCTGGATGAGCGGAAATGGTTAAAATAGTATGGTGGGGCCCAAATGCCACTCACAGGTAGACCTTTTGGCCGTCCTAACCATTTCCAAACATCGGGACAAGAGCGAGCGGCGTAATCGGCAGGCGAAGGGATCAACTACATACACAAATGAGTATGTATGCAAGCCACCATACAACAGTACATCAGAGCCATTCCATCTAAAAAGAATGAAATATTGCAACGCCATATGGCAAGATCCAGATATCCTAGATAGATATAATAGTTTAGGATATCTCCTCATACATCAAACATCAGAGTATCAAGCAGAAGCGGAAAACAAGATCCGAGTACGGATAAGAAGCAAATCGGCATAAGATGCCCCATAAATAAACACATCCCGCCCACAGATCTCACGGATCCCCGTTCCCGAAATCTCTACACCGAATGATCGTTGCCCACATCGTCCGTCTCCTCCACCCAGTATCCATCTTGCGAGTTTACCTGTTCATCTGAATCAAACAATGTATCGTGTGAGACCCTAGGGGTACTCAGCAAGTCTTTATGCCTCTAAAGGGGACACAACCTGGGGTGACGCAATTGCAGCAAAAGATAAACCCTAACAATTCTATAGATACTCGCTAACCATCCACCTAACCAGAGATAGACGGATGTCTGTGAATTAATAACAACAGTTATAATGGTAATGTCCACAGATCCATCCTTGTAACATCCCAAAAATCATGTTTCAAAACTCATTCATATCATCCTTGCATCTTTCATTCATATAGGGTTTTTTCTTTCTCAAAATCATTTAGATGCATAAACTTAGGCTATGATTTCATGTGGGCAAACTGTCTCAATTGGCCATCACCATTTGAGATTTGATTGTCTATGAACTTGTTTGCTTGCCTCCATGGTTGGAAAGATTAGGTATAGCATTTCAACCCAAGTTTCCATTTTAGAAATATTTTTAAACCCTATTCCAAACATTTTCAAACTAGAGACAAAGTCTCTGTTTATTTCAAAACCCAAGCTTGACCAAGCCTTGCAAGGTAACCACTTAGTTAAAATGACTGTTTCTGAACCCACAAAACCCTGCAAAAATTCCCAAAGCAGTTTGTATTCAAAAGGATTTGAATTCATATCAAAATCAATTCAGAAAAATGGAATTAGAAAAAGAAAAGGAATTCTCAAAAGAAAAAGGTCACAAGGGCAGTTCTGGCCCAGCAGCAAATCGAGCCGAGCAAGCCCACCCGGGGACCTTCCTTTTCTTCTCTCACGCGCAAGCACACGCAAACAGACGCTGACAGCCAGGCCCCACTTCTACTCCGCGCACCTCGCTGACAAGCGGGCCTCCTCCACGTCAGCATCGTCTCCCCCGCACGACCAGTTCATCCCCAAATCAACGCGGGCGTTTTCTGTGTTTAATCCGCGGCGTTAATTCGATTAAATGGCCGAGTAATTCTCGCTCGTGACCAGGCTATAAGAATCCCCTATGCCCCCTCTTCTCCTCAAACCTCAACCCAGAGCGCCACCAGGCTGCGAGCATTACTCTCTGTAGCCCCGCCGTCTCCGACGACTGCGCCGGCGAATTCCGGTGAGTTCTGAGCTCCCCTCTGCCTATCGTTCTTGCAAACTGGTTCAGTGAATCTCTGTGCTTCTTTTAACACATTTCGTTTGCCCTCGCATGAACCGTAGCTCCGGCAGCATCGTCGACTGGCCGCCACCGTCCTCTGTACGAACTCCGGCGAGCTCTAGTGGTAAGCCCAGACCGCCCCGCGCCTTCTAGTTCACGCACACGACTCTGTCTCGACTCTGTGAATCTAACCGTGTCTTCGCCTTGCCTTGGGGTGATTCACAGCGACGTCCACGACGACCACCCGACGCATCGACGCTGTCCTCCACTCCGTCGAGGAATCGGTGAACCCGAGCGCCCCTTGACCAACCACGAGTACGACGAGCATCACCGTGACCCCCTGAGCCCGGTGAGCTACTCTTCTTTCTCACTCGCCTCCTGCATCGTCGCCTCCGTCGTCGACCGACCGTTCCGCCGCCGGTAGCCACCGCTCCGCCGCCAGATTTTGGCCAGGGCAATAGGAACCGTTAGATCTGCATCTGATGGCTTGGATAGAATGACTAATCGAAGGGGTACGCGATGATCTGAGCCGCACCTGCCCCTTTAAATCCAGCGGTCTGTATCACTCGATCCAGACGAACCGGTACCGACCAGTTAGACAGTGACGCGTGGCTAGGGTTAGGTCTGAAAATAGATTTAAAACCAGAAATTTGATCCAAATTCAAATGCCTATATCTTTTGAATTCCACGTTGGAATTTTTCAAACTTTATACCGTTGGATTCAGAAAAACAAGACCTTTCTGCCTATCCTTTTTGTTTAGCAAATAGTAACCATTAGTTTGGCTTAAATTGTAGAAACTTGTTTGAGGCCTTTTTGAGTATAGATTTAGTTTAGTATTTTGTTTTAGGGTTAAATAAGTTTGTCTTGGTTACTTTGTGACTTGTTTAGATTCTGTAATCTTGCCCTTGATTGGTAGAATTTTCAAAAATCACCACTTAGTAGATTCATGCATGCATGCATTCATAATATCTTTGTTTGTATATATTTGTGTGTAATTGTGTGCTACAACTTTGTGTGTAGATTTTGCTAGTGATTGTGATTGTGACGAGTGCTACTCACCACACTACCAAGGCAAGTGATATCTTCATGAATATTCCATTCCTATATTTTATCTATGCATTAGTATTATTTTTCCAATTATAGGACTTGCATGGATTTTTGCTAAGTATAAACTATGCTATGGGAAAACCTATTAGGTGAAACCTTAGTGAAAATTACCTAAGTCAAGAATCCTAATACTATCATGCTTAGCCTAGCTACTAGAAAACAAGGGTGGTTTATATATTCACATTTTGAAAAAATTCTAAGTCTTTGGACTTGTGTTTTATTTTAACAAAACAACTAAGTTAATGAATCACCTGGGTGGAATGGAAGGAATGGTTTATGTTGAGTGGTTCACAAGGCCATGGACTTGGCTTGTGTATCTCACTTGTGGATGGCCACCCAGAACAAAGAGATTTGAGATGTCAAATGTTGAGAAGCTTCAAGTGCAACCACTTGGCATTATGGGCTCTGCCATGATCTTAGGATGCTAGAACTTAGTCTCTTGGACAGTGGGTGGTAGATGGGATGATAGGTTGGAGCGCGTCCATTTGACTAAGGAAAGGCTATCAAGGATCTTGTCTTGGGAAACCAAGTCTTGTGGGGAAAGTGCACCACCTCTGCAGAGTGTAAAACCTAAGTACTTAGCCATGTCCCTGGTAAAGGACAATTTGAGCATCAAGACATGGAAGCTTCAAGAATCTCATCACTCCAATTTCTAAATAAAACTTGTGGGTGAACAAGGGTTAAAAGGATCTTCAGTCCTTGATTGGTAGATGCCCTGAGTGGATCTTCAGTCTTTGATTGGTAGATGCCTTGGGTGTTTTGTGCCAAGCAAAAACTTAGTATTTTCAAAAGTTAAGGAAAAATCTATTTTGAGCAATGCAAGCCTAAGCTCCACCAGCCAAATGCATATAGTATTATAGTCCACTTAAAATATACTAAGGTATCACTTGCCAATACTATTCCAAAGTATTGACCCTCTGTGGCTGTAACTTGTAATGTTGCAGGTTATTCTGATGATGATTAGGAGTCATGAGTGTACACTCAACATGCTTTCCTGTGGCACATGAAGATGAAGACTTATGTTTATTTACTTATTCCATAAACTCTTGTATTAGGACTTTGGCCATGAGTTGTAAAAGACTATGTTTTATCTCTGGAATGACTATAATAAACGACCTTTGTATCTATGTACTTCATCTTAAACTGTGGATGCTAGCATTGATCCAGATACTAGCATTGCAATCACAGGGATCTTTTCCTTTACAAAGGAGGGATCTTACAGATGGTATCAGAGCATTGTGTTGCCTGTAGGATTATGACCCTAGGATTGGAAACCACTAAGGAAAAAAAATTACTTCTTCTACACTTGTCTATTCTTCTCGTAAGCTTTTCTAATCTTTTGATTCTCATCTCTATTTGTAGATGAACTCCATCAACGAAGCCGTGAAGAGAGGACCACTCATGACCATGACCTTGGAGTGTGAGACTGAGTTTCCCAAGATCCTCAAGGATCTCATGGAGACAATGGGAGCACATGGTGCAGCTGTGTACAAGGGCTTTCCAGTGATGGAGGATGGAGTGGAGTATTGGTGGGTGCAACTTCACTTGTACAAAAACAAGGAAGACAACCACAAAGAAAAAGGCTTCTGCATGTACACCAACACTTTTATGCACACCACATTCTTTGAGTCAGCAAAAGAAGCAGCTTGGAAGACTATCAAGGAACTAAGTGCTAGAGTCAAGTGCAGGATGATCAACCTCCAAAAAGACTTAGAGAAAGAGAAGGGACATACTCAAGAGTTGGAAGTCACCAACCAATCCTTAAGAGGAGATATTATAGACTTAGTGATAGAAGCATGTGAACAAGATAGGGTGATTGCCTCTAGGAACATTGTGTTAGCCACCAGATCCAGTGAGATAGGATTGTAAGCGCACTTCGTTAGTTGGACCACCACCTATCACCTTATTTTCCAAAATGATACCTTAAATAAGTTTGAACCTTGGTTGATGTAATGAATTTTTGTATGCATGACTTGAGTGATTTGTGTGTTCCAAGAATGTGTTTGAATGTTGACATGGTTATCTTAAATTGTGTTGTTCTAACTTTTTCAATCTTATAAATAGATGCCTATTGCCATCAGCACTGTTGAGGAGTTCCAGGCTACCCGTTTTGGTCCTCGTATCGTAGAGCTTACTACTTTACTCGATCTCCCTCTTCCTATCATTACGGTGCACTCACTCACCAAGTTTGAGAGGAAGGACCTTTGGGGCTTCAAGGTGAACCAGCCAGGACGCGGACTGAGCCTACTACGGAGGCCATCGCCTTCAAGCTTATGCGATGGCGGGGAGAGAGGCATGGAGGTTGTCATGCAGATCCGATAGGACGTTAGGCCGTCACTCCGACAGTTAGAGCACTCACTTCCACGCCTCGGAAGGCGTGATGATGACGGAGAGTCCATCGACTTTGAGGACGACTCGAGGTCACAAAGCAGAGCCGATCGCCTGCACCTCCAGGACTTAGAGACTCTTATTAGGCACGTGGATACCGATAGGACCAACGTCATGCTTAGTAATGACGAGCTCCAGGTGCAGCTTCGCGAGAAGGACAAGCTCTTCGCGCAGCAGGACGAGATAGTCAAGGAGATGGAGGCAAAGTTCGAGACCCAAGACCGTAAGTTCAAGAGTCAAGAGAAGCGTGTCCAGGATAGGAACAAGAGGATTCGTGATATGACCAAGGAATTGCAGTCGAAGGACTTCGAGTTAGAGCAAAGAGCAAGGATTGAGAGGCTTCCCGGAAGAGGGCTCTCAAGGCCAAGATTGACTCTTTGACCACTACCATCGAGGAGAACAAGACCGCAATGGAGAACAGGTCTTACCTTTGTCGAGGAGGAGATTGAGGCTGACGAGTAGATTTGACTACTCAGTTATCTTTATTTACCGCACTTGTTATTTGTGAACTTATTATTGGACCATCCGACATGTGGATGGCTTGCCACTTGTGTGTTTTTACTTTGAGACTTTTGTTATCTTGTTGTTAACTTTTATCCTGTGTTGCATGCTATGTGTTTGCTTGTGCAATGTATTGTGCATAAATCATGTAAGGGTATCTCATTCTTATCTTTATATGAATAAACCACAGATGCCTCCCGTCACAAAAACCCCAACCCCAACATTACCCGGAAATGCAACAAATGATGAATGCTTGAACACGACTTATGCAAATGATGACGTTCATCCGTAACCACAACAACAACAACCCCAACAACAACAACAACAACAATAACAACAACAACCCTCCGGTTTGATATGCTCACCAGATTTCTGCCCGAGGCCGACTAAGTTTTCGAACGATGATCCCATGGTGGCCAATGATTGGCTACGTTCTGTGAACAAAGACTTAGTGACCGTGGGATGCACAGATGCTGAAAAGGTCAGGTTCGCACCACATTTGTTGGAAGGACCAGCCGCCGCATGGTGGGACAATTTCCAGATCACCACACCTATTGATGAGGTGACTTGGGCTATCTTTGAAGATGGCTTTCGTACTACTCATATCTCACCAGGTATGATGACCCCGAAAAAGAAGGAGTTTCAAAACTGAAGCGCCACCACGGTGTGGCTGAATATATTGAAGAATTCAACAATCATGCTATGCACGGATGAGGTTGATCGATGCCAAAAGAAAGGAAAAGTTTCTGGAAGGCTTAAATGATGAGCTGAATCTGCAGTTGTCCGTGGCATATGTTCCAACTTATCAGTCGCTGTGTGACAAGGCTGTTATTGTGGAGAATAAAATGAAGCAAGTTGAGAGTAGAAAGAGGAAACACTCCGACAAGCACAGCTCGGGATCGTCTCATAAACGATCTCACTATGATGATAGTGTCACCAGATCCCACAAGCATGGGAAATTTAACAAGCACCACAACCACAACCGTCATGACAACAAGCATCATCATGACAATGATAAGTATAAGAACCACAAGAGTGGATATAAGAGCCACCATAGTGGAGGTGGAAGTGGAAGTAGAAGTCAGCCTAAAGGACGGACATCAAAGTTGAGTGCTACAAATGCAAGAAGTGGCATTATGCTAATGAGTGTCCTGAAAAGAAAGTTGAAGGACCTAACAAGCCCAATCCTTTTTGAAAGGACAGGTTAACCACATCAATGTGGAGGAGGTCTATGAAGAGCCCGATCTTTGTTGCTGGTAAGTTCAGACTAAATTCCATCTCGGATTTGTACTCTTCGACATCGGGTGCATCTCATTCATTCATATCAAAAGCATTTGTTGATAGAAACGGGTTTGCATCTGAAAACATTGGGTGTCCGATAAAAGTTAGCTCTCGGAGGAGATATGATAGTGAGTCTTGGATGCGGAATCTAGTCATAGAGATCGGAAAACATAAGTTTCGATAAACCTAATAATCCTGAATTCCCAAAGGATTGGATGTAATTTTGGGAATGGATTGGATGGCTAAGTATGAGGGAGTACTAGATTGTGCAAATCGTGCAGTCTCACTCACAACCCTGAAGGTAAGAGGATAAAATTTAAGTCAATTTTAAATCTAAAGGAAGTAAGCTAAATTCTCTTAAGGGGTTAGCATGGACAAGGTGCCAATTGTGTGAATATCCGGATGTGTTTAGGAAGAGTTGCCGAATGCCACCAGATAGAGATGTGGAGTTTATAATAGATTTGGTACCGTGTTCGGACCAAGAGCAAAGAGGCCTTATAAAATGTCAGTTGACGAACTTAAGGAACTCAAGAAACAACTTGGAGAACAATTGCAGAAAGGATTCATCCAACCAAGTTCTTCATCTTGGGGAGCTCCAGTTTTGTTCGTAGAAAAGAGACAGAACTCAAAGATTATGCATAGATTACCGTTATCTCAACGAGGTAACCATCAAGAACAAATATCCTTTGCCAAGAATCAATGATTTGTTTGATCAGCTAGAAGGAGCATGTGTGTTTTCGAAGATTGATCTTCGGTCAGGCTATTTTCAACTCAAGATAAGAGAGAAAGACATACCTAAAACAGCATTCACCACAAGGTATGGATTGTATGAGTACACTATGATGCCTTTTGGTTTAACCAACGCTCAAAGATACTTCATGAATATGATGAACAAAGTGTTCATGGAATTTCGACAAGTTCGTTGTCGCTTTCATCGATGACATCTTAGTCTACTCCAAGAGCAAGGAAGAGCATGAAAGACATCTACGCTTGATACTTGAGAAACTAAGGGAACATAAGCTTTATGCCAAATTCAGCAAGTGTGAGTTTTGGTTAGAGGAAGTTGGATTTCTTGGTCACGTTATGACAAAGGATGGTGTAGCATTGATCCCGCTAAAGTTTCGCTATGATGTAATGGGAATCCCTAAGAACGTAAAAGAGGTTCGTAGTTTCCTTGGTTTAGCAGGTTACTACGAAGGTTCATTGAAAAATTTTCTAAGGTTGCTAAACCAATGATGAATTGTTAAAGAAAGATAAGAAATTTGCTTGGTCCAAGGATGTGAACTCAGCTTTCAAGAATTAAAGAAGAGACTTGTGTCAAGACCAGCTTTGGCCTACCAGATTTAGAAAAGGATTTCCAAGTGTATTGTGATGCTTCGCATCAAGGATTAGGTGCCGTACTTATGCAAGGCGGAAAAGTTGTGGCTTATGCCTCGAGACAACTCAAAACTCATGAAGTAAATTATCCTACCCATGATTTAGAGTTAGCCGTTGTTGTCCATGCACTCAAAACATGGAGACATTACCTTTTGGGAAAACGTTGTGAAGTATTCACCGATCATAAGAGTTTGAAGTATATATTCACCCAGAAGGAAATCAATATGAGACAAAGGAGATGGCTAGAACTTATCAAGGATTACGACTTGAGTTTGCAATACCACCCCGGTAAAGCAAATGTAGTAGCAGATGCTCTAAGTCGTAAGGCGTTTCTAAATGGCCTTACCAAAGGTGAATTGCCAGATGACTTGTGTAAGCAATTCAAGAACTCAGGTTGGAGATTGTGCCAGAAGGACATCTCATGTCTTTGGATGTTCAACCCACTCTGTTGGATAAGATTAAAGAAGCCCAAAAGATGGATAAAGAAATCAAAGAGATTAAGGAAAGGATTAGCCAAGGGAAGGCTAAAAGTTTCCATATGGACGAACAAGGTACTTTATGGCACGGGAAACGTATTTGTGTTCCACAAGATCCGGAAATGCGGAAACTGATTTTACAAGAAGCCCATAACTCTCCATATTCTATTCACCCGGGAAACACCAAAATGTACATGGATATGAAAGAAAGATTTTGGTGGAACAATCTCAAAAGAGACATCGCCGAACACATTGCTTTGTGTGATGTGTGTAGTAGAGTGAAAGCGGAGCATCAGAAACCAGCAGGTTTGCTTCAACCAATGCCTATTCCTGAATGGAAGTGGGAAAATATTGGTATGGATTTCATTACCGGATTACCAAGGACCAGGTCAGGGTATGATTCCATATGGGTAGTAGTGGATCGCCTAACTAAAGTAGCTCATTTTATACCCGTAAAGACAACTTATACCAGTGCCAAGTTAGCCAAAATCTACATGAGCAGAATTGTATGCCTTCACGGTGTACCTAAGAGTATTGTGTCTGATAGAGGAACTCAATTCACTTCTCACTTTTGGAGACAGCTTCATGAATCTTTAGGAACAAGGTTGGAATTCAGCACTGCTTTTCATCCTGAAACTGATGGACAAACAGAAAGGACTAATCAAATTCTTGAAGACATGTTGAGGGCATGTGCCCTAGACTATGGAGCAAGTTGGGATGAAAGTCTGCCTTACGCAGAGTTTTCTTACAACAACAGTCACCAATCTAGTATTGGGATGGCACCATTTGAGTTTCTATACGGAAGGAAGTGTACCACCCCATTGCAATGGAATGGTGTGGGAGAAAGAAGTTTGTTTGGACCAGATCTTATCAAAGACGCCGAAGAAAAGGTCAAATTGGTTAGGGACAGGTTGAAGATAGCAGTCTCGATGAAAAGCTACGCAAATGCTAAGCGAGAGAAGTCACTTCACGGTTGGGGATAGAGCTTACCTTAGAGTATCACTACTTAGTGGAGTGAAAAGATTTGGAGTCAAAGGAAAGTTAGCACCAAGATATGTTGGACCATTTAACATTCTAAGTCGCAAAGGAGAAGTTATGATGAAATAGAACGCCACATCTTTATCAGCATCCATAATGTTTTTCATGTGAGCCAGCTCAAGAAATGTCACCCAGAAATGGAAGAATCATCTTTGAAGGATACCATACCTTTGGAAGAAGTTCAACTAGAAAGTGATCTCACCTATGAAGAAAAGCCTGTCAAGATTCTTGAGACCACAGAAAGAGTCACAAGGACAAAAACTATCAAGTTTTGTAAAGTACAATGGAACCATCATTCCGAAGAAGAAGCAACATGGGAAAGAGATGATGATCTTTGGAAAGACCACCCACACCTATTTGCTAGCCAATCCGAATCTCGAGGGCGAGATTCATTTTAAGGGGTTTAGATTTGTAACATCCCAAAAATCATGTTTCAAAACTCATTCATATCATCCTTGCATCTTTCATTCATATAGGGTTTTTTTTTCTCAAAATCATTTAGATGCATAAACTTAGGCTATGATTTCATGTGGGCGAACTGTCTCAATTGGCCATCACCATTTGAGATTTGATTGTCTATGAACTTGTTTGCTTGCCTCTATGGTTGGAAAGATTAGGTATAGCATTTAAACCCAAGTTTCCATTTTAGAAATATTTTCAAACCCTATTCCAAACATTTTCAAACTAGAGACAAAGTCTCTGTTTATTTCAAAACCCAAGCTTGACCAAGCCTTGCAAGGTAACCACTTAGTTAAAATGACTGTTTTTGAACCCACAAAACCCTGCAAAAATTCCCAAAGCAGTTTGTATTCAAAAGGATTTGAATTCATATCAAAATCAATTTAGAAAAATGGAATTAGAAAAAGAAAAGGAATTCTCAAAAGAAAAAGGCCAGGCGTAGTTCGCCCAAGCAAATCGAGCCAGCAAGCCCACCCGGGACCTTCCTTTTCTTCTCTCACGCAAATGACGACAGATACCAGGCCCCACTTCCACTCCGCGACTCGCCGACAAGCGGGCCTCCTCCACGCCAAGATCGCTCCCCGCACGACCAGTTCATCCCCAAATCAACGCGGGTGTTTTCTGTGTTTAATCCGCGGCGTTAATTCGATTAAATGGACGAGTAATTCTCGCTCGTGACCAGGCTATAAGAATCCCCTCTGCCCCCTCTCTCTTCTCCCTCAAACCCCGAACCCAGAGCGCCACCAGGCTGCGCCGGCGAATTCCGGTGAGTTCTGAGCTCCCCTCTGCCTATCGTTCTTGCAAACTGGTTCAGTGTATCTCTGTGCTTCTTTTAACACATTTCGTTTGCCCTCGCATGAACCGTAGCTCAAAGATCGTCGATGGCCGCCACCGCCTTCTCTGTCGAACTCCGCGAGCTCTAGTGGTAAGCCAGACCGCCCGCGCCTTCTAGTTCACGCACACGACTCTGTCTCGACTCTGTGAATCTAACCGTGTCTTCGCCTTGCCTTGGGGTGATTCACAGCGACGTCCACGACGACCACCCGACGCATCGACGCTGTCCTCCACTCCGTCGAGGAATCGCGGCTGAACCCGAGCGCCCCTTGACCAACCACGAGTACGACGAGCATCACCGTGACCCCCTGAGCCCGGTGAGCTACTCTTCTTTCTCACTCGCCTCCTGCATCGTCGCCTCCGTGCCGACCGACTGCTCGCCGCCGGTAGCCACCGCCTCGCCGCCATTTTGGCCAGGCAATAGGAACCGTTAGATCTGCATCGATGGCTTGGATAGAATGACTAATCAAAGGGTACGCGATGATCTGAGCCGCACCTGCCTTTAAATCCAGCGGTTCAGATTACTCGATCCGCATTTAACCGGTACCGACCAATTAGACAGTGACGCGTGGCTAGGGTTAGGTCTGAAAATAGATTTAAAACCAGAAATTTGATCCAAATTCAAATGCCTATATCTTTTGAATTCCACGTTGGAATTTTTCAAACTTTATACCGTTGGATTCAGAAAAACAAGACCTTTCTGCCTATCCTTTTTGTTTAGCAAATAGTAACCATTAGTTTGGCTTAAATTGTAGAAACTTGTTTGAGGCCTTTTTGAGTATAGATTTAGTTTAGTATTTTGTTTTAGGGTTAAATAAGTTTGTCTTGGTTACTTTGTGACTTGTTTAGATTCTGTAATCTTGCCCTTGATTGGTAGAATTTTCAAAAATCACCACTTAGTAGATTCATGCATGCATGCATTCATAATATCTTTGTTTGTATATATTTGTGTGTAATTGTGTGCTACAACTTTGTGTGTAGATTTTGCTAGTGATTGTGATTGTGACGAGTGCTACTCACCACACTACCAAGGCAAGTGATATCTTCATGAATATTCCATTCCTATATTTTATCTATGCATTAGTATTATTTTTCCAATTATAGGACTTGCATGGATTTTTGCTAAGTATAAACTATGCTATGGGAAAACCTATTAGGTGAAACCTTAGTGAAAATTACCTAAGTCAAGAATCCTAATACTATCATGCTTAGCCTAGCTACTAGAAAACAAGGGTGGTTTATATATTCACATTTTGAAAAAAATTCTAAGTCTTTGGACTTGTGTTTTATTTTAACAAAACAACTAAGTTAATGAATCACCTGGGTGGAATGGAAGGAATGGTTTATGTTGAGTGGTTCACAAGGCCATGGACTTGGCTTGTGTATCTCACTTGTGGATGGCCACCCAGGAACAAAGAGATTTGAGATGTCAAATGTTGAGAAGCTTCAAGTGCAACCACTTGGCATTATGGGCTCTGCCATGATCTTAGGATGCTAGAACTTAGTCTCTTGGACAGTGGGTGGTAGATGGGATGATAGGTTGGAGCGCGTCCATTTGACTAAGGAAAGGCTACTGAAGGATCTTGTCTTGGGAAACCAAGTCTTGTGGGGAAAGTGCACCACCTCTGCAGAGTGTAAAACCTAAGTACTTAGCCATGTCCCTGGTAAAGGACAATTTGAGCATCAAGACATGGAAGCTTCAAGAATCTCATCACTCCAATTTCTAAATAAAACTTGTGGGTGAACAAGGGTTAAAAGGATCTTCAGTCCTTGATTGGTAGATGCCCTGAGTGGATCTTCAGTCTTTGATTGGTAGATGCCTTGGGTGTTTTGTGCCAAGCAAAAACTTAGTATTTTCAAAAGTTAAGGAAAAATCTATTTTGAGCAATGCAAGCCTAAGCTCCACCAGCCAAATGCATATAGTATTATAGTCCACTTAAAATATACGAAGGTATCACTTGCCAATACTATTCCAAAGTATTGACCCTCTATGGATGTAACTTGTAATGTTGCAGGTTATTCTGATGATGATTAGGAGTCATGAGTCTACACTCAACATGCTTGCCTGTGGCACATGAAGATGAAGACTTATGTTTATTTACTTATTTCATAAACTCTTGTATTAGGCCTTTGGCCATGAGTTGTAAAAGACTATGTTTTATCTCTGGAATGACTGTAATTAACGACCTTTGTATCTGTGTACTTCATCTTAAACTGTGGATGCTAGCATTGATCTAGGGACTAGCATTGCAATCACAGGGATCTTTTCCTTTACAAAGGAGGGATCTTACAATCCTCCTCCTCGCTTACCGACGAGGAAGCGGACGAACAACCCCCCCATCCGTTGGCAGTTTTATTATCCATTCCATGAGTGTTGCACTATTTACTAGTCAGGTACTTAGTCAAATTAAAAGCGGTTCTTTAGTTATTCTTGTCTATGATCGAGAAACTGTGCTCCAAGTCGTCCATAACCGCGGACACGGCTTTCAGAAAGTTTTACCCTGCAGGGGTGCACAAATAGCAACACACACTCGATCAACCTCGGAAAAACCAAATCAAAACCCAACGAGGCAGTCACGACAAAGCGATCACAGGATTCAGAAATATTTCCGGGGGCCACCCCATTAAGCTACCCGTGACGAAGTTGGCCGACTCCGAGACAGACTCAAGGTTTGCGTCAATGGCTGTAAACGACTAGGAACCCGAAAATGTGACTGGGCTTTTCGATACCGCGAAAACACTCCGCTTACAAGACAAAGCGATGTTAGACTCGCACAATCTTAAGTAAAGCAGTAAAGCATGGCATAAGTACAGGATAGTAAATAAAACCTCAAACTAGTTTGTGGCCCCAAGAAATAAGAATGAATCAAGCTCTGGCTCAGGGGGGTTCATAAGCCTCCCGGATGTGGATAGCACGAATATTCGAGGAACAGGAATCAAGCACTCGGGGTCCTACGGGACACAAGTGAGCCTGAAAAACCAAATAGCAAATATGGCTCACCGATGCCTCTTTCATTAGTTATCCCATTACTGCTCAGATTAAGTTGTATAGGTACCTCGTTATCCATCAGACACTCACATACCCTACACATGCTGTTTCTCGACTGCATGGCTCAAACAACTCCTGTAGTAATGGCTCATGGGATGGAGGAACAAGCTTCGGTGGGGTTTAAAAGTAAAGGCTATGCAATACTTGGGATTCAGATTAATGCAATCGCGACTCAATGATGCAAGAATAAGATAGAGGCATTAGGTACTATATGTATGCAAGCATGTGGTAGTGCTTGCCTGGCAGTTCAGTTGAAGCAAGGGATGGATCTGGGTAGTGCTCCTGGTTCTCTTGATATATTCCCTGCTCAGCGTCTATTCGGAGAAGAACCAAAAAAACAAGGGCCAACATAAATAAAGTGCACAAGCATATGAATAAAATGCATCAAGCAAACAATCATGCCATGATGAATGATGCACAATTTGCATTGCAATAAAGTAGCATGGCATGGGTGAGGTGTGGAATACAAGAAATAAACATTTTATTGGGTTTTAAACACATTTTAGCCTCATATTAGTTGCTGTACACATTATATTTATATGATGCATGCCGCAAAACAGATAATGGATTGCATAAACAGAAAGGTCTCGTCGAGCTAATCATTTTAGACATATCATTTGCTAAATTTGGAGTTATAAAACAAAAGTTATTAATTAATTAAGGTAAAAGGGCATTTTGTTGTAATTTTAAATTAACTTGGAAAATAAAGTGTTCAAAATATATTTTGAATGGCATATTTGAAATCCTCACATTTTTCTGATTTCAAAACATATATTATTTGTATTATTTGGAATTATATTTTAAAAGTTATTATAAAACAGATTGGAATTTTTGAATTTGAATTAATTTGAAAAGATTTAAATTAAAACAGAAAATAGACAGAAACTTTTGTTACTCGCACAGATCCAGCCACAGTCAATGACCAGTGGGGCCTTGTTGGGCATCACACGCGCAGAAAAACTTTTATCACCCCGAGCTAACCTAGCCTAAGCGAATGACAGGTGGGGCCACAGCAACCTCAGGGCCACACGCGGGCGCGCCAGCGGGGACGCGACACGTGGGAGATCCGGGGTACTGCGGGTTGCGGCTGGAGAAACAGGAGGGTCTAGCGCAAAAGCGGTACTACGGGTGACAGTGGGCTCGGCGTGACCGCGGGTTTAGGAGTAAAAGCTATAGGGTTTTCGCAAAACGCGGCGGCATCGTGGATCTTCCTCTGCTGCGACGGGTCGGTGCCTGACAGGCGCTGGGCGCGCGCGTGGATCGAACTCTGGACTGGCGTGCGGCGTGGCGGATACCGCTAGGTGGCTGGCGTTGTTGTCGGGAGGTGGCGTGGCCTAGGTGAGGTGCTACGAGCGCTGACGTCAGAGCGCATGCACTCCGGCCGGAGTCTGACGGAAAGTCCGGCGAGGCTCAGGCGGTTCAGAGAGGCGGACCATGTCAGGAGGGATGGAGAGGCTCACCGCGAGGCTGTCGGTGGCGTCCCGGGGAGCGGTCGATCGGCGACAGGCGAGCGATCTAGAGCTAGGGTTTGGCTTCGAGGCGGCGGTGGTTCAGCGTTTCTGGGACTCCTCCTCCTCGACGGCGTGTACGGAGCGGATGCAGAGGACCTCCTTGTCCTCCTCGATCACATCCACGTCGCGCTTGTCGTCTGGTGGCAGCGCCGGTGAGCGACGGTGGCAGAGAGAGCTGGGTGATGGAGAGGGAGGGAGGAAGGCCTGGGCGCCTCGGCCAGATCTGGAGAGGCCAGAGGAGAGCCGAGAGGGAGTAGATAGGGACGGGAGAGGAGAGGGGGTGCCGTGGGGGAGTGGGTAGGTTAAAGGTGGCTCGGCCACCTTTTTCCCCCTCCTTCACGTGCTTGAGCTGGGAGGCCGGGGCAGGCAGTGTGGGGGCGGTGCCAGGCTCGGGTGGTTCAAGCGTGGGGCATGCAGACAGGGAGAGAGGAGAAAAGAGGAGGGAGGCTCGGCGAGGTTGGTACTAGGGTTGGGTAGAGAGAGAGGGAGTAGATGAGGTGTGGGACCAGGGGAGAGGGTAGCAGGTGGGGCCTATAGGCGTAGAGAGGAGAGAGGCCGAGAGAGGCAGGTGGGTAGCTAGGGTAGGTCATGGTGGGGTGGCTCGGCTAGAGAGAGGAGAGATGAGGGAGGGTACTTAGGGTTTAGAGGGAGGGGGTATGGTGATGATGGGGTAGGTGATTAGGGAGGATCTTAGATAGAGGATAAGAAAGAGAGGGAGATGGCTTAGGGTTTAAGAAGCTTGCATGCTTCAAACTTAGATCAAGCAAGAACATGAGGAAAAGGTGTAGGGTTTAGCAACTTAAACAAGATCCACAAAAGGAGTGGAAGAGAGGAATAGAATTGTGGTGGTGGATTTTAGCAAGACAAACTGGATCAAGCCAAAATAGAGAAGAGAAGAAAAGGTGGTGATGGCATGGATGGAGATGGTGATGGGGTTTTAGATGCTTGCATGCATCAAGCAAGATCAAGCATAAGGGGTAGAGAGATATGGGGAAGATCCACTCAAAGATTCAAATAAAAACCAAAGGCGAGAAAAAGGTGGTACTTGCATGGGCCATGCATAAATAATTAATACCATGCTTATTTTTGTGAAAACAAGATTATTTACATGGCATTATTCTTATGCATTCCAAAATGTGGAGTAAGGCCTAAGCAAAAGAATTTAAAAGGAAGTTCCAAGTGGAGTAGATGGAGATTATCACATTTGATTATAATTGGGACTTGCTAGTGTGTATATTCCACTAGATGCCTACTAGTCCCAAAAATATTCCCACATGAGCATAGATCCATAATAATCCATATGGAAGCTAGGAAAAAGGGTTCCACTCACAAGGCATGCAAAGGTGGCCATGTGGCTCTCATATATCAATAATGTGAAAACAACATGATGCTAAGATGAGAGCATGTGGAAATAGAATTGGATCCATCCCAACCCATATGAGCTAGAGGTAAAACCCAAAAGAAAAACAATTGCAAGCTCATGGATGATGGAATGGTGGAAAGATGGGGTGATGACAAGAAAGGTGGTGGAGTTAAATAAAAGATATGCCCCCAACTCCACTTGGGCATTTAAACAATATATCAACAACCAAATACAATATCAAGAGGCAAATACAATTAATAATGCATATGAGATAAGAACCAAATGGAAAAGGGTTTTATATGATGCTCAAATGCAAGGTGGCATGATGACATGAGCATGATATAATTATGATCCAACAATTATATATATGAAGTAGCCATTATATATAGACTAGGCTAGTAGCATTGAAATTGTTAGACAATTGGGATGCTACAGTACTCGAGGTCGAGACCAACAAACTTGCGGGTTTCGAACCACATCCAATCCTCGTACATGGCTAGAGTGTGCTCCACTGTCGCAGGGTTGGTGGTGTAGATGACATCGATCCTCTTCCCTCCATGGACTTCTATCTGGAATTTCGCAGTCGCTAACATGCCGTCATTTCGGACATTGGGCAGATGCCGCTGCCGGTCCATGACTTCAAGCAAGAGGGAAAGGAGACGGAGGAAGAGGATGAGGACATATCGGAGGAAATGGATGAGGTCGTGGCAGAGTAAGAGTATGAGGCCATGGTAGGAGAAAGGAGATGGAGAAGTGGAACTACCTATTGCAAAAATGCAACCGCCCTTCCTAAAATGTGGAATGGTG
The DNA here is from genome assembly GCA_023614405.1 of Avena insularis. Classification (NCBI taxonomy): domain Eukaryota; kingdom Viridiplantae; phylum Streptophyta; class Magnoliopsida; order Poales; family Poaceae; genus Avena; species Avena insularis. Next base: position 84,494,319 of record CM042694.1, on the reverse strand, counting down.
CACGAGCATTTGTAGTGGGGTGAAGGAAAACATAGGTTTTACATGGAAAATGATTTTACGACCGTCCCACTAGCTCTGCATGAAATTGGATTTGTGCCACTTGAATGCAGGGGAATCAAGATCTTCCATGCAGGATCTAAGTCAAACATAGTCACGATTTCCCGTTTCGACAGGTGGGACTATCCCTTTTCCTATTACGATTAATTTTTTCACTGCCTCTAGATGGTTCTCATGCCCACCCCTCAATAATTACAGCACCCCCTTCCTTCTCTTCCACGCAGATGTGACCGGCGGTGATGGTTCCTCACTCCCAATTCGAACAAATTCTCCCCTCCTCAATCCATTCCCTCCTGAATCCATCCTCTCCCGATCCCACCGCCTCCACTAATATGTTGGATTCCATACTCCATTTGCCGCTATGAAGTGGGATAAGCATTGGGGTAGCAGCAAGCTGAAGCGAAAGAAGAATGACAACGACGAGGATGGCCATGGTCTCCACCGCCAAGAATGGGGATGGTTGAACCTCTGTGCTACGAACATGGAGAAGATCGCCGTGGGGCTCGACATCATCTCCGCCGGTTGCATAGCTCGGAACATCCTTGGCTACCACGTCCCGATGCAGGACGACCCCAACCTCCCGTTCAGCATACCATACCTTTTTTACCCTGATAATAGCTCATGGCCATACGACCGCGATGGCTACGTAAGTTCTAATCTCTTGATGCATATGTTCTGAAATTTCATCGAGATCTTATGTTCCTTCCATCGAACGTGTTATGTGCACACGCATTTTGAACAAATTGAACTATTTAATACTATTATGTACAGTGAAAGCTCTACTCACACTTGATATTTTGGTATTTTCGTAGTGACACAGTCATAATTTAGGCAACAGCTGATGAGACAGTCATAATAAAAACTATAATCTAAGAGTCTAGGTGTTAAGTTGCATTTTCAATGGAATGCCTTGATACATTGCAAATGTATCTATAATTTTTGATGTTCCATGCTTGGTTTTATCTACTTTGTTGTGTTTTGTTCACACTTTGGAGTACTTTTCATATGATTTCTTGGACTAACCTATTAACAAGAGCCACAGTGCCAGCTGCCTGTTTTCTGCTGTTTTTGGTTCCAGAAAAGTCAGAAAATGAATATTCTCGGAATTCGACGGGACAAAAGCCAAATATCCTATTTCACCAGAAGACTCCCGGAGCCAGAATATGAGACGGAGTGGGGCTGGGGCCCAGCCACACCACCTGGCCGCGCGGGCTGGGCCTGGCCGCGCCAGGGGGTGGTCTGGCCACCCCAGACACCCCCTCGGTCTCCCTCTTCGCCTATAAGATGCCTTCTAACCTAAAAACTCAGGGGGGTCGACGTTTTTCCAGAAAGAGTTCCGCTCCACCGCCACCACAAGATTCCACGATTCGGAACCAGAAACTCCGTTCTGGCACCCTGCCAGGACGGGGAATTGGAGGAGATCATCGCCATCATCGTCACCATCGCTTCTCCTTCGACCATCCATCTTTCCCCCATCTATGAGTGCGTAATCCCCCGATGTAGGCTATGGGGATGGTAGGGATTGGATGAGATTGTTCATGTAATGGCATCAGATTGTTAGGGCATGGTGCGTAGTATCTTCTATTAGTGTTTTTTGACTTTTTGCGACTTGTTATGCTTAATGCTTGTCACTAGGGCCCGAGTGCCATGATTTCAGATCTGAACATGTTATTGATTCATTATGATAGTATTGTTTTTGGTCTTATCTGCAAGTTGTATACACACGTTGTTGTCCGGAACCAATGGCCCCGAAGTGACAGAAATCAGGATAACCGGAGGGAATGGCTTTGATGTGAGGATCACATGTGTTCACGGAGTGTTAATGCTTTGCTCCGATGCTCTATTAAAAGGAGCACCTTAATTGCCAGTAGTTCCCTTGAGGCCCCGCTGCAAACGGGCTGGCAGGACAAAAGATGTTGTGCAAGTTCTCATTGCGAGCACGTATGACTATATATGGGACACATGCCTAGGATTATCTAGTACTTGGATGCTTTATTTTATTTATCTGCAATTGCCCTATGTTTTGATTGCTATGTCAATTGTCTTGTCCATGTAACGCCCGTCCATCCATCCCTATGCCTACCGCACTCGAATCCTACTGTTTACTGCTATTGTTACTATTGTCTTTGCTTTTACTACTGCTGCTACTTTACTATTCCTACTACAAAACTGTTGCTACTGATAAACTGCTGTGAGCAAGATTGTTTCCAGGTGCAGCTGAATTGACAACTCAGTTGTTAAGGCTTATAAATATTCTTTGGCTCCCCTTGTGTCGAATCAATAAATTGGGTTTCACTTCCCTCGAAAATACTGCGATACACCCCCTATACTTGTGGGTCATCAAGACTATTTTTTGGCGTCGTTGCCGGGGAGCATAGCTTTATTTATCAAGTCCACTTGGAATCACTATTGTTCAAGCTTATTTTATTTCTACCTTGTTTTCTTATTTGTTTATCAAAAATACAAAAAAATTAGTTCCTACTCTAGTTGTTATTTTCGTTGGTCTATTAGTGCCTTGCTTTATCATGCTTTGTATCAATGTGTTTTCTTTGAAACTGAATCTTATTGGCAAGGTGGGTTCACGAAAGATCAAAAATATTATTATAAGGAACACCGCTTGTCACAAAAAGGAAAACACTTATGGGAACAAATTGATAAATTGTATACCATTGCTAGAAACGTGTGCTCTACTTATAATTTTACTTATTGCTTTGATAAATCTTGTTGCTGTAAGAGGTATAAACACCTCCCTTTTCAATGTGAGTATAATGATAATGTTACCATATCTTCTTATGTTAAAGGAAATTATGACTTTTATGATGTGGAACAAATTGAAGAATTTATTGCTTGGAAGGGTGCATTTGAACTTGCTAGTTTGCTTGAAAATATTGATGATTCACCTTATAAATATGAGGTTTATGATATACTTAAATTTTCATTTGATAATTACAAGGAAGAAAATGGCTATATTCTTGAATATATTAACAGATGCTTTCCACAAATGGAAGAGACTAATGCCTTGCAGGATCTTATGGAAGAAGAAATTGATGAACCTGAAAGCTCATTACATGAAAAAGAGGAGGAGAGTGATGAACAAAAGGACGAAGAATGGATTATCTACCCATGCCTACCTTCTAATGAGAGTAACTCTTTATCCCTTACATTATTTGATTGTCCCCCATGCTTACCCAAGGAGGATGAATGTTATGCTCATGTTATCTGTGATAATCCTTTATTTGTGCCTAACTTCGAGATGCATGGTACTAAAGAGTTTTGCTTAGAAATTGTTTATGATAAAGCTCTAGATGATGGTCCTATATTGAATGATCAGTCATTGTTTTATAGAATTGTTAAAAGTGGGTTTGAAGGTTTTAATCCCACTATTTTTGAGCTTGATAAAAATTATGTTTTTGTAGAACATGAAAAGCATGCTTTATGTGATAGTTATATTGTTGAGTTCATTCATGAGGCTACTGAAAATTATTATGAGAGAGGAAAATATGGTTGTAGAAGTTTTCATGGTATTGAAACACCTCTCTATGTGCTGAAAGTTTTGAAGTTACTCTTGTTTTATCTTCCTATGCCTATCACTTTGTTCTTTGCAAATTTATTTGCATACAAGATTCCTATGCATAGGAAGTGGGTTAGACTTAAATGTGTTTTGAATTTGCTTCTTGATGCTCTCTTTTACTTTAATTCATATTTCTTATGCGAGTATCCTCTCAAACTATCATGCCTAACTTAAAGGCATTAAAGAAAAGTACTTATTAGGAGATAACCCAAAAGTTTTAGATGAGTCTTGGAAGTTATTACTTCAGTAATAACCACTCCTTATCCTTTTTATTTGCTTTTTGTGCCAAGAGTAACCTCTAATGAGAGAGAAGTAATGGTTGGGAAAGTTGTTGTCCCGAAACAGATTTTTGTGCTTCACAGTAAAAATTTGTGTAAAATCTCTGTACGTCCTTTTGAGGCGTGAATTTTTGTTCTTCTGCCCCAGGTTGTTATATAACTTTCGTTATTTCAACACTTTTTTATTTGAGCAACAGAAGGTCTTCGAAAAAATTCGTCTTTACCTGCTGGTCTGTTTTGACAGATTTCTGCCATTTTTTGCATTTGCTTCTTGTTGGATCCTTTTTGAGTTCTTTTGGGGAATTGAGCTTTTTGAGGGAAGTGCTAAAGTATCTTGTGTTTTAATGTAAGTTTTATTGGTGTTGTAACTGAACCCAAAGACCTATTATCTTGAGTGCACTAATGTTGCTAATAAAGATTGTGTGAAGTTTTGTATGAAGGAAAATTTTCAGGTGTATAGAAGGAATGAGTAATGAGATGAAGGATGGACTAAAGCTCAAGCTTGGGGATGCCACGCATGTCACCCCAAGAAATATCCAAGAAGTACAAGCGTCAAAGCTTGGGGATGCCCAAGGCATCCCCTTCTTCATCAATAAAAAATTTCGGGTTTCTTCCAAACACTTCATTTTTATTGTTTCATGCACAGTTGGGTTGTCCTTGGAGCATCTACTTTTTCGTTTTTGTTTTGCTTTTTGTTTGCTTGGTTTTCTTAGTTTTTTTAATAAATTGGTTGGACCTCCTCTTTCATACATTTGTTTTCAAATAGTTTGGTTTGGTTTGGTTTGGAAAAGAGTAGAAAAGTTCATGCTTAAGTGATAAAGAGAGCTTGTTTTTGACTGTGGCCTATGTTTTGTCATGCCATGCTTGATATTGTTTTGGCTTTATGCTTAGTGATCTTTTTTGTAGCATGACTTGTTATAAACAATTGAGATTGCTTAATGTGCCTTGGATGAATCATGCGTTGTTTTAGCATATTAAAGCATAGTATAGTGGTGTTCTCCTTTGATGCTTTATTTGGGTTGACTTGGCGCATGCTCACACCATGTTATGACTATCCCAAGTCACCATAAGCCTTTATGATCCTTTAGTTTTCAACTTGTAATATCACTTTATGCTTTGATCAATGATGTTTTGTCGCTCTGCATGATTATGGCCATTATTGTTCTCTTAGTTTGTCGCTCCCAGTCTTTTGCTAGCCTCCGCAATCAAGTATGAGTTCCACTCATGCATCCAACTCCTTAAACCAAGTTATTCCAAATAGTCCACCATACCTGCCTATTAGCATATGCTATTCAAAGTATATTCATGTTTTTGTTTACCTTCCAAATTAAACTTGTTATGAGAAAACTAGTGATTAAAGCTCTCACGAACTTGATGGCACACTTTAATTTTCTTGCCCTTAATAAACTTGAACCATTGTGTCGTCTGTGTTGTATATGCTTGCACTTATTTGTTGGAGAGTAGCAGAACCATGCTATCATGGGGAACGCTTTCAACATTGCACGGGTACTTTGTACCTAGTTGATATCATGCTCTTTTGTCTATGGATGTCGTCGGTGTGAAATGAAAGGGGAGCTTGTAAGTCCATGGAGTTATGTATATATGTGTTAGAGAAACGCCTGGGCCGCTGGTCTAACCATACTGACATGGTGGAAACCTGCAGCGTAACCATAATGAGTTGTCTATGAAGCATTCTTCTTATAAAAAAAGAGTCCTATATTGAGAAAAAAGAGAAAAAAAGAGATTATGAAAAGAGGAAAGAGAGAAAAAGCACCATATTCCCATGGTAAATAAGAAGATTGTTGAGATGCTCGTTGTCTGCTTGCCTTGTCATTTTGATATGGGGATTCTTCTGTATCATCGGGCAAGGGGTACCCGTTGGCGGTTCTCTATGATACACATGTACTTACGATGACAAGAACTTACCGGTGACTAAACTTGAGTAGCATGAGGAGCGGCCCTTGTATTGAAGGGACATGAGATTTCTAACTTATACTTCGTCAAGCATGTACACCATAGTTTGTTCACTTTAACCTTAATCACTTCAAGATGCTTATGATAGGGGCAATGAGAGCTGAAAGCTATAAGTACCATAATTTTTGGAAGCTCTTTATGAAACTTGAATCTCTGCTTCCTTCTATGAAGGCCTTTCTTCCACTTATATATTGAGTCTCCACCTTCTACCTTTATGCACCTACTTTGAGAGCATAGTGGCCATTCTTAGTTCTATGTGCATTGTCCCAAGACTTGTTGATTGATGCATACCTTGATATTTCTTGTTTTAAACTATTTGTATCTAGTCACTCTTATAAACTTTGAATGTGTCCTATGCATTTATGTTTGCTACTCTATGAGGGACAAGCTGGATACCACTATGCTATGTTTTCTTTATGTGAAACAAACAAACGTCTTTCAAAGCATTGTTATTCATGAATCTTTTGTTTGTGCCTTTTCATGTTGCAACATAGTTTATTTGTCTTATTGCTAGAACTTTGTCTTTCTTGTTATGATTGAAGTACTATGATCCCAGCTTTGAATGTTTTACAAATACTTTGATCAAGTTTATGATGGTGCATGTCACCTCAAAAATTATTCTTTCTTTTTATCACTTACCTACTCGAGGACGAGCAGGAGTTAAGCTTGGGGATGTTGATACATTGCAAATGTATCTATAATTTTTGATGTTCCATGCTTGGTTTTATCTACTTTCTTGTGTTTTGTCCACACTTTGGAGTACTTTTCATATGATTTCTTGGACTAACCTATTAACAAGAGCAAGAGCCGCCGCCTGCTTTTCTGCTGTTTTTGGTTCTAGGAAAGTCAGAAAATGAATATTCTTGGAATTGGACGGGACAAAAGCCAAAAATCCTATTTCACCAGAAGACTCCCGGAGCCAGAATATGAGACGGAGTGGGGCTAGGGCCTAGCCACACCACCTGGCCGCGCAGGCTGGGCCTGGCCGCGGCGCCAGGGCCTCAGTCTCCCTCTTCGCCTATAAGATGCCTTCTGACCTAAAAACTCAGGGAGGTTCGACGTTTTTCCAGAAAGAGTTCCGCTCCGCTGCCACCACCAGATTCCACGATTCGGAACCAGAAACTCCGATTCGGCACCTAGAGACGAGGAATTGGAGGAGATCATCGCCATCATCGTCACTATCGCTTCTCCATCGACCATCCATGTTTCCCCCATCTATGAGTGAGTAATCCCCCGATGTAGGCTATGGGGATGGTAGGGATTGGATAAGATCGTTCATGTAATGGCATCAGATTATTAGGGCAAGGTGCCTAGTATCTTCTATTAGTGTTTTTTGACTTTGTTGCGACTTGTTATGCTTAATGCTTGTCACTAGGACCCGAGTGCCATGATTTCAGATCTGAACATGTTATTGATTCATTATGATAGTATTGTTTTTGGTCTTATCTGCAAGTTGTATACACACGTTGTTGTCTAGAACCAATGGCCCTGAAGTGAAAAAAATCGGGATAACCGGAGGGAATGGCTTTGATGTGAGGATACATGTGTTCATGGAGTGTTAATGCTTTGCTTCGATGCTCTATTAAAGGAGCACCTTAATTGTCAGTAGTTCCCTTGAGGTCCCGCTGCAAACGGGATGGCAGGACAAAAGATGTTGTGCGAGTTCTCATTGCGAGCACGTATGACTATATATGGGACACATGCCTAGGATTATCTAGTATTTGGATGCTTCATCTTATTTATCTGAAATTTCCCTATGTTCTGATTCCTATGTGAATTGTCTTGTCCATGCAACGCTCGTCCATCCATCCATATGTCTACCGCACTCGAATCCTACTGTTTACTGCTATTGTTACTACTGTCTTTGCTTTTACTACTGCTGCTACTTTACTATTCCTACTATAAAAATGTTGCTACTGATAAACTGTTGTGAGCAAGATTGTTTCCAGGTGCAGCTGAATTGACAACTCAGTTATTAAGGCTTATAAATATTCTTTGGCTCCCCTTCTGTAGAATCAATAAATTGGGTTTCACTTCCCTCAAAAATACTACGATACACCTCTTATACTTGTGGGTCATCATGCCTGCTAGGTGACATTCTGTTTTCTCAAAAAATAAACAAATTAGACCATTTAAGACTATTATATCCATAGTTGTTTATGATCACCGTCAGGAGTTAGTCTAGGGAAGCTCTTCTCGTACTTGATATTTTAGTATATTCGTAGTGAAACAGTCATAATTTATGCGAGAGCTGAGGAGACAGTCATTATAAATACTTTAATCTAAGGGTCTAGATGTCAATTTGTATTTGCAATGAAATCCATGCTAGGTGATTTTACCAACTGGCAAAAAACTTTGTAGAATATTAAGGCAAAACTGATGCTACTAGATACGTGGTCGGGATTAGTAGTGGTGAATATCAAGAAGGAAGACGAGACAAAAATAGGAGATGACCAGAACTGGGTGGATGGCAATGACAATTTGATGGTCCTTGTATCCAGGGATCGGAGAACTTAGACTTTCAAAAATGTTTACAGATCGATGAGATTTACACTATCATCTTTGGAGGTGTCGGCATTAATGTACTCACGTCCTAGTGGACGCCTAGATCCGAATTCGCTTACAGGTTCAACATGGGAGAACTTGAGCTCTTGAAGGTACAACTCTCACATAGGCCCCGCTTTGTGAAGGTTCTACACACTTTATCACATTTACACGGTCACTGAACCTAGCGGTGACGTGCTTGTTGGGGAGCTGTTCACCTGGGGTAGGTCATGTTGTCATATAGCATGTAAAATCCTATTCAAAATTCCACTTCAAGCTTTGTTAGCGACCATCGTACTAATTGTAAGTAACACGCATGTACACACGCAACCTCGCATGTCATTCAAGCTTCGGTGATCGAAGATGTTAGTGCAATAGTAGATGCTGATCTTGGATCACGGCGCTGGTTCCTGCTGGCACCTCTCAGAGCTGATGCAAAACAGGATGCTAAACTCATGTGGATTCATATCAGGGGAGCACTAAACAACGTTAGTAATATAACAGAGCATATGGGGACACTACTTTCTTCATACCCATCGCTGAGGTGTCACCTTTTTCTCAAGGTCCGCAAGTCCATACCAAGACCTAGCAGAACAAGTGTGGAGCAGAGTCGACAATCTGAAGGGACAATATACATTTTTTGGGATCAACTACCCTTTCTTCCTTCAAGCCCCTAGAGCTGACCTGTAATTTCTCACGTAGCACCCATTCCCGCTGCTGGTGGTGGTGAAGCTGAAGAAATACTTGATGACGCTAGTGGTGGTGCTGACGACGAACAACCTGAGGCTGCTGTCGGAGTCCAGGAAGAACATGTTGGTGTTGTTGCTGGGGTGTCAGCGCTTCTAGTATTGAGATCAGATTGTTTGTTTGGTGCACACTCGTGCTCCTATCATGTTGACCCTCTAGATCAGACCTGGATCCAAATACCCATCAAGGGAGCCGTACCATTGGCTCATCACGACCAAACACAATGTTCTGATTTGTTCCAACGATGCCACTAGCCCCAGGGAGCTAGTGCTCAATTGGCAGATCCGATAAATTATTTATCTTTATCTTTAGTTTTTTTCCTAGTTCTACGAAATAATGCTTCTTTAGTCAAGACTTAGTTATGCTTACTTGTGTAAGACTATGATTTTCTTATTTGTGTAAAAACAAGTTAAGACTATTTGTGTAAGACTAAGTTAGGCGTGTGTAATATTCAGTGAAGCCTATATTTGTGTGAGACTCTAGCTTGGTCACTAATGCGTCCAGCTTTTCTTTTCATGCACCTAACAGCAGAACTGCATCATAGAACAGACAAAGTTAATGCGCATACCAGAAATTTTGCTCAAAACAGAATAACAACCACTTCAAGTGAATTATAGTTTTAAGATTACTATCTAGGAAAAGCAAGGTGTCATCAGTATGTAAAATGAATATCTCATACAAACAGCTACCAACATTGACGATACTGTTATTGTTTTGAAAGATACATGGTATTTGCATTTGAACGCGTCACTAGAATGTTGAACCTATTCATGATTGATGACATGGATCTAGCTTCTCTTCTTGTATTTGCATTGAATCGCTTATAGATTTGTTCCTGTTATTTTTAGCAATGGCTGATGAATTCCACTCTCTTGGTAACAAGCTTCATCAACGAGACCTTGGTGACGCAATGCAAAGTACAGAGCATGGTCTTCATCATCATTCCCTTTAGGTTCTGGTTTGTTCCAGCGAACCGACGAGGGTTTTTCTGCCCATGCCGGCGGCCCCAACCCCCGCGCCCGATGCTTTGTCTCTCGCTCAGGCGCCACCTGCAGTTACTCCTGGAGCATCGACTCCAGGCGCATTGTCCACTGTAAGTTCCCGATTTCCTCAGATTCGTTTAGGGTTTGCGAGATTGGAGTGCACAAATCGCATCGGAAATTTTGATTGCGTTACGGTTAGGGATTCAATCGAACAATCTAGGATTCGAAAGCGGTTCATGAGCAAAATTTGGCCTTTTAGGGATTTTATTGCATGGAATCGCAATTGGGGATTGCACTGCCAGAATGCCCCGAACTGGGGATTCGAAATGCCCCAATTATACTAGTTCATGTAAACTTAGATTCATGTGCATTTCTCTATTTGGGAAACTTGGTCTGGACATTTTACTGGTTCATGTGAACTTGTGTCACGAGCATTGCCCAATTAGGGAAACTAGATCATGTGTATTACCCAATTAGGGAAACTAGATCATGTGCATTGTACTAGTTCAGGTTAGCTTTTATTACCCAATTTAGGAAACTAGATCAATTGCATTGCCCAATTTGGGAACCAAACTGGATCATGTCAGCTGAGCAAGGGAACCAAACGCTGACATGTTTGATGCACCGGATAGAAAATTATTGCACTGAAAGCCACCAAGGATGGAAAATTTTCATGATCAGGTTACAGCCTGACGGACGAACTACTCCGACTCAGACACTGGCACCGCCGCCGCACACACGGTCACGCTCTAACTCAAACATCCCACGGAAGGCCAGCATCTTGTCCGCAGCGATCGCCACCGTCGCCTGCACCGAGCCGGGCTCCCTTCCAGCGACGAGCACCATCTCACCGTCGTGGTTCATGGACGCCAGCTCCACCCTCGCCGGCTTCCCGAACCCGAAGTCCACGCCGTACGCGGGGAACCACGGCGACCCCGCCAGAATGACCGCGCGGCCCGGCGGAATGGCCGCAAACTTTGTGCACCAGCGGGAGCGGTCGCCTAGCGGGTCACGCTTCACCTCCGCGACGGCCTCCTGTATGGCCAGGAGCGCCATGGCCGGCCCGTCCGGCCCCGCGAGCTCTGACCCGCGGAGCGAGGCCGTGCAGAACGCGAGGCAGTTGCCGACGTATGCGCCCGGCACCAGCGGCGACATATGGGCCCGTAAGTCGGCGAGGAAGGCGGCGAACACCGGTGTGTCGTCGGTGAAGCCCTTGGCGCGCGCGATGGACACCCACCCATGCGCCGCCATCACGGCGAATGTTGACGGCGTTGTGCCGGTGTTCGCGTCGGCGGCGAGACGCTGCTTGAGGCGCTGCACCGCAGACGCGCTGAACGTGAAGGTCTGTCGTTTGAGAAGGCGCTTGCGTTCCGGCGCGGCTTCTTGCTTCGGAGCAACCTGCAGGGGATTGTTAGTTTGTGGCATAATTGCGTAGTGTATCATTGTGGTTAACTCAGTGCTTAATTAAAGCGGTAAACTTTCCAAGTGTTTTGCTGCAGTGGTATCTTTTTAAATGGCAATCCATTCCAAGTTTCAACGACTTTATTAAGACTGTTCATCATCAGACAGATACTACACCGGAAATCCCTATAACTACGATTGAGGACAAATGTGGCTTGGGCTACACATAGCCGGGTTTTTTGGAAATTTCAAAAACGGCATTTATTTGTACCCCCGAATATAAGGTATTCCAAATTGTGATTTTGCATGTTCATAAGTACACCAATATCTCTTTTTGCGGGTAAGTACAATAATATCTACATCTAGATATTTTTTCAGATCAAAATAGCCTGCTATTTCATTTAGCGGCGGCTTTTTCAGAGGTTATGAAAGGCTATAACGCAACTATAGCGGGTTATTCCGTTTTAGCGTATTTTCAAAAAAAGAGCAAACTATTATTCCGTTTTACCGTATTTTTTGAAAACAGAGCAAACTTTAGCAAAATTTTGTCAAGAGAAGAAAAAAACTATGACTCAAACAAGATCGAACTACAACTCATGCAACTATTCAACCAATTAAATCACAAGTTTTATTGAATCAGGTTGAAAATAAATTCAATAAAAGAAATAAAAAGCTGAAAATAAGTGGAATTCAGAAATTAAAAGTTTAGTGGCTAAATTGGAGACTAATTTAGACCTAAATCGGGCTATAGCTGGCTACTAGCGACTATTATCAGTTTAATCTATAAAGGGTCTAGCCATAGTGGGAGGCTTCTTCAATGGTTATAGCGGCTATTTAAAACTTTGTTTATATTACAGTTTTTTTTTGTTTTTTTTAATAGGCTATGCGTAGCTCGGGATAGACTTTGAGTTTCACCCGTAATTGGTGATGGAGACTCGTGCCAGATGGTACAAGATGGACGGAGGTCATGGCCCGCAGAGTCAACTAGTGGACCATGGTAGAATGGGGACCGGCAGCCACTCTTTTCTTTTTTGGGGAAATAAGAATAGTAAAGTACTAGGATCTGAATTTGTCACGGCGAGGGAGAATGGAAGCGCTCACCCTGGGGAAGTCCGGCGCGAGTTGCTGCAAGAATAACCTGGCAAGATCGTCGTCCCCGTCGAACCTCACCAGCCTCCGGTCATGCAGCGGCTCCGGCCCCACCCACACACGGCCCTCCTTGAGACCGGCCGCCGTGGCCGACCACATCTCCAAGAACCGCCAGAGGCCGCGCCCATCGGCCGCCGAGTGATGCACTGCCACCCCTACCGCCACGCCACCGCCGCGTCCGACGAACTCGGTCACCTGCGCATGCACGCGTTTCATACAGCTATGAAAAACGCGGCACAGCAAAAAAAAATAAGGGTTACCGCACGCGTGGCGTACCTGCGCCGCCATGACGGGCGCCGGAAGCTCGTCCCGGCGGATGTCCGGAGCAAGCTGCCGGAGCGCATCCTCGTCGTACTCCTCGACGAGGCTATCGAAGTCGAGGTCCGTCTCAGCCTCGACGAACGCGACGCTGCAGGCGCCCTCCTCCCCCTCCGGGAGGACGATGGAGAGGGCGTGCGACTCCGGCGTGTAGGTGAGCACGCCGGCGAACGGGTGGAAGGCCGGGAGCACCCGCTCCAGGGAGGACCTGAGGGCGCTGACGATGTCAGTGAACGGGAGCAGGCTGGGCGGGGAGCGGTAAAGGAAGACGCGGCGGACAGGGGGCAGCGTGACCCAGTACGCGTCGAAGGGAGACAGCGGGACTGTCCGGCCAGGTTCCGGGAGCGGGGCGCCGCCGGCCGGGAGGATGATGTCGAAGGTCTTCCTCGGACGCACCACAGGCGGCATCTTTCCGACGGGTTAGCTTGGTACGCGCTGCACTAGCAGAGACCAGAGAGTTAACAAGCACGAAGCGGCACTGCGGCGAGCAGTTGTCTGCTTGTTCGCTTGCGTTTGCGTGTGTCGGCGTCATGCCAAGCCGACTGGCTGATGTGTGCCAAAATAGTTTGTTCTAGATAGTTGGGTCCACTAATATATTACTTTAATCGTCACATTGAGCGAGAGCAATAACAATACTAGAATCATGTTGGTTATTTAAATGAATCTGAATCCATTAACTTGGATGAGAGGGAGTATATAAACTCTGTAGTCCCCTATCAATTAATATAAGTTATTATTCTTTTCAAGTATCACTTTTTAAACAGATTTCGTGTCCCACACATGGTTATATTGTCAAAAAAAAAGTCTCTAACAAGGGATAAGATCTACTTACACAAGTCCAGTAGCTAAAAAGCATGCTAATTGTTTAATCCTACTGTTTACTTGTCTTTGTTGTACTGTAATTTTACAAAATTAAAATGTATTCTTGACCTGAAATTTGGAACATATTATAAAGTTATAATATTATGAGATTCAACTGTGGTATTTATATTACCTTTTTAGGTAGATTTTGTATTTTAGATGGGTCAGCGCCAAAAAATTTGGAGTGCAGCCATCCTCCGATTTATTCATGCATCCCGCCACTGGTATCCGGGAAGACCGGATCATACCTGCGGCGTCCGTTTGCGGTACTAGGATCAAAGTTTAAAATAGTCGGCTATTTCATTTAGCGGCAACGTTTTCAGAAGCTATACAATGCTATAGCGGGCTATTCCATTTTAGCTGTTTTTTGAAAAGGGAGGAAATTTTAGTCATATCTTGGCAAAAAAGTAAAAAACTATGACACAAAAACATGATTCGAGCTACAACTCGTTCAAGTATTCAACGCAAATAAGTATTTAACTATTCAACTCACAACTTCTTTTTTAATCAGATTGAACAGACTGAAAATAAAAGAAGAAAAAAGAGCAATCCATAAAGCATGACCTTTAGCGGCTAAATTGGAGGCTAATTTAGGGCTAAATCGGGCTATAGCCGACTATTAGCGGTTATTTTTTATTTAGCCTATGAACGTCATAACCATAGCGGGAGGTCTCTCGAAAGGCTATAGCGTGGCTATAATCAGGCTATAGCCGGCTACTTAAAACTTTGACTAGGATCTGAATTTGTCATGGCGAGGAAGAATGGAAGCGCTCACCCTGGGTAAGTCCGGCGCGAGTTGCTGCAAGAATAACCTGGCAAGATCGTCGTCCCCGTCGAACCTCACCAGCCTCCGGTCATGCAGCGGCTCTGGCCCCGCCCACACACGGCCCTCCTTGAGACCGGCCGCCGTCGCCGACCACATCTCCAAGAACCGCCAGAGGCCGCGCCCATCGGCCGCCGAGTGATGCACCGCCACCCCCACTGCCACGCCACCTCCGACGAACTCCGTCACCTGAGCATGCACGCGTCTCAGGCTCTCAGCTATGAAAAACGCGGCACGCCCAAGAAAAACGAAATTTACACGCGCGGCGTACGTACCTGCGCCGCCATGACCGGCGCCGGGAACTCGTCCCGCCGGATGTCCGGAGCAAGTTGCTGGAGCGCATCCTCGTCGTACTCCTCGACGAGCCTGTCGAAGTCGAGGTCCGTCTCAGCCTCGACGAACGCGACGCTGCAGGCGCCCTCCTCCCCCTCCGGGAGGACGATGGAGAGGGCGTGCGACTCCGGCGAGTAGGTGAGCACCCCGGCGAAGGGGTGGAATGCCGGGAGCACCCGCTCCAGGGAGGACCTGAGGGTGCCAACGGCGACGTCCGTGAACGGCAGTTGGCTGGGCGGGAAGAGGAAGACGCGGCGGACAGGGGGCAGCGTCACCCAGTACACGTCGAAGGGAGACAACGGGACTGTCCGGCCCGGCACCGGGAGCGGGGCGCCGCCGGTCGGGAGGGCGATGGCGAAGGTGTTCCTCGGACGGACCACGGGCGGCATGTTCCAGATCGTTTGCTTGGCACGAGGTATAGCACTAGCAGAAGAGACCAGAAAGAGACTTAAAAGTTAGTACGAAGCGGCACGCAAGTGTCTCCTTGTTCGCTTGCGTCTGTCAGCGTCGTGCCACCGTTTTAGAGCCGACTGGGTGATCTCTGCCAAAACAGTAGGAGTACTACCGTAGTATAGCGCTTTGTAACTTTGTACAGGGAAGCAGAGCGGACAAAACTGTATTGGCAGTCATATATATTACTTTACACATTGACACTTAAACAAGCGATCTATGTGTACAACTTTTGTGGCATGAAACAAGCACCAAGGAAAATCAGAGTCTATACTGTTAGCTCAGAATATAATACAAAGAGACTTGCTTCGGTGTCCCCCTTAGGCCTTGTTTACTTCTCTTGTATTCGCTAGTGTATTCGCGGGGATCGTAGGCGATTGTTCTAATTCCCGCAAAATCTCCTTACCACGCTGAGTTTTGTCGGGATAATCTTGGCATATCCCGCAAATCCTTCATGTTTTTGTCTAGATTGAAAACTCTCCTCTAAGGTAGAGTATTTTTGAGAAAATGTATTTTAGAGGATTGGAGAGTATTGGATGAACACCAAATCCCCGTATATCTCCGAAACTCTAGTGGAAAAAAGTACGAGACAAGTAAACAAGGCCTTAGGAAAACATTGAGGGGAAAACCGGTTTTGGGGGTCCCAGGGTGTGCTCCGGGTCAGGTTAGGAGCCGGTCTACTCCAGTATTTATTTTTCTTCCATTGTATCTATTTGAGTCCGGTTTTACATGGTGTGCGTAGGGGAAAACAAACTACCGGTCCCGCTCGCGGTAATCCCGATCCAGATCGCATGGGTCACGCACGATCGTCGCCGATACCGTATGCGTCGTGCGTCTTCAGAGAGCTCTGTTCCGATCTCGTGCTCCTCGACAGGCTGAGACGGACCTCGACAGGCTCCTCTGTTCCGAGCAAGCTGTCGAAGTCGAGGTCCGTCTCATCCATTTGAGATGCAGACGGAGGTGGTGGAGAGGATATGGGGACGGATACGGTGGTGGAGAGGAGATCTTAGTTTGCCAAATTTGAGAAGGGAACGGAGACCACGGGGCCAAGGATTTCCTTTTATATCGTCTGAGTGTTCGGTCACCCGGACATGTCATCATTGTATTGTACTACAGGTCGTATGTGTACATCGTATGGATCAAAATGGCCAGACCTGGTCCAGCTCAAACCCGAAACCCACAAAAACCGGTTTACAACTCAGCGTTCCCTAAGGCCTTGTTTGGTACTAAGTTTTTGTGGGAATTAGTAGGGATAATTCCCTAGAGTATTGGGTGAAATCTCTACCTTCATCCAATCCCATAAAACCCCACCCACAATCTACTAGGTAGGGGTAGAGTATTGGGGATTGAGAAAAATACACTAAAATTTAGGGAAAAGTGGAGATAAACGGGAATTAAACTCGCCCAATACTCTAGTAATAAATGTATTTTTAGAAGTAAGTGAGAATTTGGGGTTTGGTGGGGATTATCTCCACAAAAACTCTAGTACCAAACAAGGCCTAAGGGGATACCGAAGTAAAGGTGTAATCCAAAAGGTTGCACTAACTGAATAATAATATAGAAACATCATGGTACTGCATACAATACTCTAATCCATGACTAAGTTACTAGTTAAGTAGATGCAGTGAAAGGTAGACGGTACCTAGCAAGAATAATTGTTTTAGACGGAATACTCCAAAACGAGCACCTCTAACAGGCTAAGAGTTACAACAGGCACAAACATGCTCGGGATGCCACCCTTACAAAACAAACACAGAAAAACAAAAAATGATTACTACAAAAAGTCGAGAAGATCTAAACAAAGCAGATAGCCTAGTCCAAGTTGAAGGCGTATCTTCTGTTACACCGGAGTGGCACCAAGACTATCCAAATCAACCGTGTGTGTTAGGGCATCTTCACCGGGCTGACCCAATCTGCCGACCCAAACGGTCTTGTTTTGTCCGTTTGGGTCCGGTCATGGACAAGTTTGGGTCGTAGTCCGGCCAGCCATGCCCAGCGGCGCGACCCATCTGTCCGTCCTAGCAGTTGGCATTATCGCTGGCCAATCCTTTTACAATCATCTTAAATACACAAATTGACTAGCAAATAATATGGCAGACGTGTGCCATTGGTCTTTGGACATCGCTAACAAGTGACCAATTGATTTGAAATGTGCAAAAGGGGGCAAAATCATACACAATGTCCAAAAAATGGCAAGTTCCTCCCAAAAAGTTACATTCACCGTCGACATTGCCCTTCAAGCATCGCGAGTCTGGATGATATGCTGCTTCCTTGCGACGCAAGCCCTGCAATCGGGGCCGGTGATGGTATCCAGGTCGGTGAGCATGATGGCTTTCTTCTCGGCCATGATCTTGGCTTCGGCCTCATTGGCCTTGGCATCTACCTCCAACACCCTAGACATAGCCTTGGCCTCGGCCTCCATGGCCCTTGCCTTGGTCTTAATCTCCATTAGCCTAGCCTTGGCGTTGGCCTCCTCTACCTCAATAGACCTCGTCTAGAGCTCGGCAAAGGTCTTGGTGGTGGCCTCTTTCTCATTGCGCCACCTCTCTTCCCTCTCGGTGATGGCCACTTCCTTCTTCCCTAGGAGCTGCCTCAAGGTCTCTTGGAAGGCCAAGGACCCAGCCTGGCGGGCGATGTCGGCCTTCATAGCCTTGTGGCCTCTAGGTCGGCGGGCACGGGTGGTTGTTCCGTTGCCTACAGGGTTGCCAACGCATTCGCCATTGTCGTCTTCTAGGTCGACAACATCGCCCATCGAAGAATTGCCCTTGCCATTGCCCTTCTTCTTCGCTTCAAGCTCTTTCCAAAGGGCATAGCTAAGCTCCCATTTTTGGTGTCCTTGATCAACCCCCAACAATTGGTCAACGTGAAGGCCTTGTTGTCATTCACCTTCTTAAAGTGCTCCATTGCTTTCACGACCTACACATATGGATGCCAAGAATGGCTCAATGCATATGCTACACATCGACATAGAGAGGAAGAGGTTTTACCATGTCAACCGGCAACATGCCTCTTATTGGCCTTTTCGTCACCGTCTCGTATGAGCCTTGGAACTTGCTACACTCGGAATGGATGGTGCCCCATCACTTGGAGAGGGAGAGATCATTTCGATCGCTATAGAAGGCGTCTTTCTCGAACTTCCTATGCTCATGGAAGAACTTTCCCACCCTTTTCCAATAGGCAAAGCCCTTTTGCTCGGCGCCGCATAGTGCATCTTGTGAAATCTCCATCCATGCCTTGCATAGGATCTTGTCCTTATCGGTGGTGTAGCTCGCGGTTCGTTGGCTCAACTTCTTGCCATCGACAAGTGATGCCGCAAGTGTAGTAGCCAACGACGTGGCCATGCCCCCTCGCCCATGGAAGTGCCATCGTTTCCAAACAATGCCTCATCCTTAATGTTGTAGGCATCTTGTTGAGTTTCTTGTTGGGTATTTTGTTGGATCTCGTCATCCTCGCAATAGTCATCGCCACCCTCATTGATCATGTCATGCATGACGTCCTCACCATCGTTGGCCACTAAATCCTACACACAAAATTGGCCATGATAAAGTGGTGGGGGCAGGTTACTGGCAATGGCAAAGAAATGCCGTGACCATACTGCATCATTGGTGAATGGTTGCTGGTCGGCCATTCTGTCGAACAGGTTGACTGGCACCGGCATGTCCGAGGCGGAGATGGCCTACTGCTTCTTCAATGCCTCATGGGTTGTGTCCGTGGCCGTGGGAGTGCGGTTGAGGTTGATGGCGAGCTCTTACGTCTCTGACGATGTCGTGAGTGGATAGATGAACCGGGAGAGCACGGCTACATTCCTCCCACAGCCGCCAAGTGATGGTGTGTGCGGGCCTAGCATCCTGGGCTGACCTGGTGGCCGGCCGCTCGGCGTGGAAGTGACCGAGCTGGTAGAGGACCCGTCGGCCATGGCTAGGCCAGGAACAATGACGGTGCCACCGAAAGTGGCGGTCAGCGCCTCCTTCTCCATGATGATGATGGCCTGCTTGGCGGCTTTTGCTGCCAGCTCATCAGCATCCCTGGCCTGCTCGGCGAGGATGCGCTCATTCTCCTCCCGATGCTCCACGTCGATCTTGGCAGCGATGACTCGAGCTTTCGTGGCTCCCCGCCGGCCAGCGTGCTTGTTCGACTCAACTTTCTGCTCACCCGGGTTCATATCCTTGGCAAGCTTCTTCGCCCGGTGATGGCTCCAAAAATAGCCATCTTCCACCACGTTTAAACTTTGTTTTTGGTCAAGCAATTGACAAGGAACACTCTATTATTGCCACTAATGACTAATAATTGCAAAGATATGCAAACCATTGTTTTGAATTGTGTTGTGTAGGAAATAACGCTTTTTAATGCGAAATCAGGAGTCATAATGAAGGTTTTTGAGGAAGTCCACACGACCAAGTAATTGTGGAACAAATTACAGGTGTCTGCAGCCGTAACAACCACTAGTATGGGTAGGGACCGCCCGTATCGTCCGCTCGTACCATGTGGCGGCAGCTCCATCTCGTCAAACCCTATAACTTTCATGAAGACGTCTATATATTTTGAGGTCTCAGCCGCCGCACAGAAGGCCGCCATTCTCAGATGGCATCACAACACCACCAAAGGAGATCCACACCATTGTTCATCCCTTCCATATTCCATTGTGGTGACCCAGCATACCACTGCATGATGTAGTACACTATAGTCATTGACATAACACCAATGAAACATCGTTCATTAGTATTATATCCCTCAGAGTGGTACAACAGAAACACGGCCGGTCCAAGACATGACTATAGATTACAACTCGACTCTTTACAAAAGATATGGATAACACCCTAGGTTAAAGAGTGACGAGGGGTAACCTCGGCAATGGCCGCGCGAGGATCGTCGGGTGCAGGCTGCGTTGTAATTAGGTATGTTTGCGCGGCCACAATAGCTGCCTCAGCTGTTTTTGCCTTGATATTTCCGTCTTGGTCTACCGACATAAATGAGAGATCGAGGTCTCGGATTAATCCGCTTCTCCCTTCTTCGGGTATGCCTTATAATCTAGACGTTTCTCTTCTTGGCGATGCTCCTCCTATTATGCTTCTTGATCCTCGGGTGGGGCTTAGCAGTGCCTGTCGTAAGCTAGATACATCGACTACCTTTTCCCTTTCATCAAGCTGCCTTTGCATCCTGAGGATTTCTCTCTTTTTGCAGTGTAATAGGTACTGGTATGCCAATAAATCTTTGTGTGTGGCGTTTGTTGCCATTGGGACCGCACCCGAGATTGCTGATCTTGCTTTTTCCCATGCGCTGGCTGGTAGGTTAAGGGTTCGCCTCTCATCTTCACATGATTGCTCGTCTTTCTCATTTTCCCGGTTGACTGTTGGGTCTGCCTCGTTTCCTCGACTCCCTTCGTTGTCATTACTTCCTACATTATGGTTTGAAAGAACATCATCGAGGTTAATAATTGGGTTACCGTTGGAGTCTTGTTGGGTCGTGGCGTCTCTGATGATTATGCAGATTTGGTGCTGAGTGGCGTATGGACTGGTAACATCGTTGTTTTCGCAGATAGAGACACTATCGAATGAGCTAGTGAAGTCCATCAGTTTTTGTTCTGGATAGATTTCTGCCATCCGAATTCCGAAGTCAATGCTTTCGCTACTTTCTTCGGGTTCTGAATTGGCTGGGCTTGCTTCGTGTTGTGGTGTGAGCAGGTGGTCTGATCTGCGGGAGAGATTGTCATCAAGACCATCAACATCCCCTGGATTCACATTGATTTGGCCTCTTTTGCTATCTTCTTCGATCTGTGCTTCGACTTTGGTTGAGAATCTGACAGAAAGTTCATGTACTTCTGTTGATGTAGCTTTTTGGGTGGGCAGGCGTGGATCATTCGTCGAGTTGATGCTTGGTGGAGAGCGTTCTGCCGAATCCGTGCTTCCAGCGTTCAGGTTTCCCACAAACAGCGCCAATTGATGAGGGGTAACCTTGGCAATGCCCATGGTGATGGACTTGGGGTTTCGCGGAAAAGAGAACGTTGGGGATTTCGTCGGATGTCAGGAAAATGTAACACCCTCGAATCGGCCCTATGCAAGTTTTAGCCCTTTCTGCCAAACCCGCATAGAAACGATTCAAGGACGCCCACCAGGCACTTTCGTGCGGGTGGAAAAACGAAGTAATATCATTACACAACAGTCCTCGATGGGACCCACAGAACAGATATATATACAGCACGACTCCAAGAGTCAAGAATACAGATATACACTACAAAGATACAAATCACCTTGAAAACGATACAACGTCTGAGTTCGAACAAGATGCAAATGGGCCTAAGAGCCCTAAAGAATAACCAATGGCGTCCATAACCCTGCCCAGGCCAAGCCGGAAGGGTAACCCTACTAACGACGTCGATCGCAAACCTGCTAAAACAAAAGGGGTGCCGACAAAGGGCAAAGGAAAAAGAGGCGTCGATTTAAGGCCAAGACAGCGAGGCTAGAATTCGGCGGCTCTCGCCTACATAGGTATGGTGGACTGAAGCGGCAGCGCATCAAGCACTAAACAACCTATAGAGACTCGATACCTCTGTCGGCTATTAGAGTGGGGTAAGAAAGACCTGTTCGAATCCAACCTGATACTAACACCAATCATACCCATCCTGGTATTCCCCCTTGAGACCAAACGAGGAAGTCAAACCGAGGAACTCACACAGTTGGCAGTTTTATTCATTCCATTATAGTTGTAGCACTTACTAGTCAGATATAGATATCATGAGTCATCCTGAAGCATAAGTAGTGGGCAGTTTTAATCACCATTCCGTGATAGTTGGAACATTTACTAGTCAGATATAATTGTCCTGAGGAATCCCAAAACCCAGCAATTGTTGGCACTTTTATCACATTCCATTGGAGTTGCAATACTTACTAGGCAGGTACAGCATGACACAGATCACCACAGATCCACCAGTTGTTGGCATTTTTATTATCCATTCCATTGTAGTGAAGCTGATTATTAGTCACATATTAAGTCAAATTTATAACACTACTTTAGTTATGCTTGTCTATGATCGAGATACTGTGCTCCAAGTCGTCCATAACCGCGGACACGGCTTTCAGAAAGTTTTACCTGCAGGTGCACAAATAACAACACACGATCAACCTCGGAAAAACCAAATCAAAACCCAACGAGGCTTTCACGACAAAGCAATCACAGGATTCATAAAATATTTCAGGGGGCCACCCCACTAAGCTACCCGTAACGAAGTTGGCCGGCTCCGAGACGGACCCAGGGTTTGTGTCAATGGCTGTAAACGACTAGGAACCCGAAAGTGTGACTGGGCTTGTCGATACCGTGAAAACATTCCACGTTCCAAAACAGTACAGGTGCTCCACGCACATTCTTAAATAAAGCAGTAAAGCATGGCATAAGTACAGAATAGTAGTAAAGCCCCAAACTACTTGTGCCCCAAGAAATAAGAAATGAATCAAGCTCTGGCTAAGGGGGATTCATAGACTCTCCCATATGTGGATAGTGCGAATAGTCAAGGAACAGGTATCAAGTACTCGGGGTCCTACGGGACACAAGTGGGCATAAAAACCAAATAGCATATATTGCCCACCGGTGCCTCTTTCATTAGTTGTCCCAGCAATTTAATAGTTGTATTTAAAGTCATGATCATCTCCACCATAAACATCTGCCAGCATTCCAACAACTGTGGTACTTGACAACACGAGATCACACCTGAGCATGCAACTACGACTCGCAAGGCCAGCTATCTACATAACACAGGTAATAGGAGGTGTCCAAGGAAATATAAAGGCTGCACGGGTTATAACTGGTGCACGGAAAGTAAAGCATCGCGACACGGATAGCAATAGATCAACATGAGGAAATAAAGACTATAACTGCAAAATAGGTAGAAGGGGGAGAGATGCTCGCCTGGGAAACACTGATGAAGGTTCATCCGGAGAACTTGTCGATACTCGCATCCACTCATCGGCCTAATCCGCAAAGAAGCAAACACTAGGAGAAACACCAGATGCAATATTTAATACTATGGCAGAAGATCCGGCATGAGTATGATATGATGCATGGCATGGCGAAGATGCGGTGCAATTAGGCAATATTAAGCGGAATCGGGGTCCCGGCAATTAATTAGGTGGTTCGAGTTGTTTAACTACCCCGCAATTTAAATGTTGTATTAACAGGGCGAAACATGGCATCGGTTCGCTACACCAATTTAAATGGAGTCCGGAATAAGACAAAAGTATCCCGCATGTAGACTCCATATTTAATTATGAGGTGAATCAGCATAATGCCCCCGATCCATAAACAAGTATGCATGCATGAACAATTTAATATGCGACAGTTGATAATGTCATATTATATAAAAAATAGGGGCTTAGGGTCAACGAGATCGGACTCATGAAAGGGAGGAGAACGTGTCTGGGTTTGGTCTCGGCGGGAAGAAGGACTTGGCGCTTCAAGGGGTCGATGAGGTTCGGTCTCGGCGGGATCGGTCTCGAGGATCTCGACGCCTTCGGCTCCGGGAAGGAGAACTTGGCGTGGCGCCGGGTTCGATCTCGGACTCCGGGGTTTGGGCCTTGGCATCCGTGACGATGATCTTCAGGTTTCGGTGCTTCCAGTTCCATGATCGGGTTCGGGGTCCGTGTCAGTGATCTTGTCGCTCCGTGACCGTCCGAGTACCCTATCAGAGATCTAGTATCCGGCCTGTGAATCTTGTGCACCGTTATATCCCAAACATCCAGATGGTCATCAGTTTTGTGCAGTCCTTGCGCATACACCACTAATTAACCAAGCATCCACATATCAACAACACTAAGCCACACCAACTCTCCTTACCAGCACTTCACTAAGAGCCCGATGAATGTTGCGCTTGCAAGGCAGAGGCACTTCGGCGGCAGAGTGAGCTTGTGGAGGCCGGGGTAGAGGCGGTGCGGAGCGAGCGGGACAGAGCGGGGCCCAGACGGAGAGAGGCGAGGCAGCAGCGGCTTGCGGCGAGGCGAGGGGCGCTGGCTCAAAGCGGGAGGGGTCACCAGGGAGGGATCTCACGAGGTAGCGGAGGCCGGTACGAACGGCCAGAGAGGGCGCCACAGAGGGCGACGCGGGTGGTAGAAGCGTCGCGGACCCGGTGGTCGGTAGAGAGGGGAAGGCGCCCGGTGGCAGGGTGAACGTCAGGGCGTCGGAGCTCCCGTCGGCGACGGCGGAGGTGCTCTGCGTGGAGGGAGGAGGCGGCGCCCAGGGTCGAGGTCGAGGTGGCCGGACGCGGCAGCACTCGGGAGATGGAGCACGGCGGAGGGCTGTCATGGAGGCGACCGGAGATGGCGGACGGCGTAGAGGCCGCGGCCGGGCGGCGCACAGGAGGGCCGGGGCGAGGAGGACAGCACGCACCAAGGTGGAAAGCTCGGCGGCGGGGTCGGGTTAGCGGGGACGAGCGGCCCCGGGGGGAATGGAGGCGAGGGGAACCGCGGCGGCGGTGGCGGTGGGATCTGGTGGCGGGGCACGGGAGGAGAGAGGGGCTGCGGGGTGGTTGTCGATGGGGGTTGGTGGCGTGGTAGAGAGAGGGGATGGAGACAGGACGCGGGGTGGGGCCGAGCGGGGAGGATTAGGTGGAAGCGGGCCTGGAGGCGGAGATCCCAAGGCGGGGCCTTTTCGGCACGGGACGTGTGCATGCGTGTGGCGTGTGTGGGCGGGAGAGGGGTTGACGCGGCCGCTGGGTCGCGTCGGTGCGGCTGCGCGCGCGTTATGTGTTGCGTGTGTTTAGGTTAGGTGGTAGTTGGGTCAGGGTTAGGGTTAGACTGGTTAGTCTAGGGTTAGTTCTAGATCTTTAGGGATAAGACTGCCGGGTAGTAGGTGGCCTGGCCTACGGGCCGGCTGCCTCCCCGGGGATTTTTAAACATGTTTGTATTATTTATTTATTTTTATTTGTTTAAAACAAAACATTTGCAAATAGGTTTTTAGACAAATAAACTATCCGGAAAAAGACCGGTGTTTTAATTTTGAATAAAGACGGGGGATATTTAGAAAAGCAAAATAGGCTTTTAGAAAATAGTTTTAGGCAAAAATATGCATGATGACATGACGATGCTAAAATGCAAGGCGGCATGATGACATGAGCATGCGGTCATGATGATGCAATGCACAAAAACACCGCGATTTTCTAGTAGTGGTTTTAGCGGGATGCTACAATTCGACACCACTAACAAGGGATCTCGCCCTCGAGATCCGCCTCATGGTACCATGAAGAAGGTCGGCGATCTGAATCTTCATGCTTCATGTAGATCCTCGTGACACCACTAACAAGAGGTCGTTATCCGTGATCATTGAGAGAACACTCCGGGAACAAAGGGCGAAGGTAAAGGCATCGACAAATAAAGCCACCTCTAACTTCCGTGGACGGAGTAAAATTGCTGGATCCACCGATTCAATATACAAGCGAATGATAAGAGTAGTCGGATGGTGATTAGTCCATCGCGCACCCAAACCACTACTCTGCACATGAATAGGGAATTATGCTACCAACTCTCGGAGTTAGACTGAAGATCTCGACAAGCGAGGTTCAGAAACAAGGAGGGATGCAGACTCTGCATCGGATCTGGCATAGAGGATGTCGTCGCGTTGGAAAACACCGGAAAGCACGAGAAGGAACAAAGAGAAGTCCAGCAGATGAAGGATTCCTCAGATAGCATGAAGACCGGATGTAGAAGCACCGTTACCCAAAGAGGAAGCGAAACCCTGAAGGTACGACGGAAACCCAACCACGAGAATTCCTGGACTAGAAGAAGGTAAGAGAGCAGATTTAAAACACGTAGAGGTAAGAGGAGAACAGCAGAGGGATAAGGAGTAAAAGCATACCTAATCAGATCTATCCAACCGTTTTTGCAAAAACAGTTTTGACACTCTACTTTGGCCGTTAGCTAGGTTATCCTACAGGCTGGACTTGTGGGGTATCGTAACTGCTGAGCTCTGATACCACTCTGTAACACCCTCGAATCGGCCCTATGCAAGTTTTAGCCCTTTCCGCCAAACCCGCATAGAAACGATTCAAGGACGCCCACCAGGCACTTTCGTGCAGGTGGAAAAACGAAGTAATATCATTACACAACAGTCCTCAATGGGACCCACAGAACAGATATATATACAGCACGACTCCAAGAGTCAAGAATACAGATATACACTACAAAATATCCAAATCACCTTGAAAACGATACAACGTCCGAGTTCGGACAAGATGCAAATGGGGCTAAGAGCCCTGAAAAATAACCAATGGCGTCCATAACCCTGCCCAGGCCAAGCCGGAAGGGTAACCATGCTAACGACGTCGATCTCAAACCTGCTAAAATAAAAGGGGTGCCGACAAAGGGCAAAGGAAAAAGAGGAGCGTCAGTACCGAGGCCAGTACATGGCGAGGCTAGAATTCGGCGACTCTCGCCTATATAGGTATGGTGGACTGAAGCAGCAGCGCAGCAAGCACTAAACAACCTATAGAGACTCGATACCTCTGTCGGCTATTAGAGTGGGGTAAGAAATACCTATTCGAATCCAACCTGATACTAACACCAATCATATCCATCCTGGTATTCCCCCTCGAGACCAAACGAGGAAGTCAAACCGAGGAACTCACACAGTTGGCAGTTTTATTCATTCCACTATAGTTGTAGCACTTACTAGTCAGATATATATATCATGAGTCATCCTGAAGCATAAGTAGTGGGCAGTTTTAATCACCATTCCGTGATAGTTGGAACATTTACTACTCAGATATAATTGTCCTGAGGAATCCCAAAACTCAGCAATTGTTGGCACTTTTATCACATTCCATTGGAGTTGCAATACTTACTAGGCAGGTACAGCATGACACAGATCACCACAGATCCACCAGTTGTTGGCATTTTTATTATCCATTCCATTGTAGTGAAGCTGATTATTAGTCACATATTAAGTCAAATTTATAACACTACTTTAGTTATGCTTGTCTATGATCGAGATACTATGCTCCAAGTCGTCCATAACCGCGGACACGGCTTTCAGAAAGTTTTACCCTGTAGGGGTGCACAAATAGCAACACACACGATCAACCTCGGAAAAACCAAATCAAAACCCAACGAGGCTTTCACGACAAAGCAATCACAGGATTCATAAAATATTTCAGGGGGCCACCCCACTAAGCTACCCGCAATGAAGTTGGCCGGCTCCGAGACGGACCCAGGGTTTGTGTCAATGGTTGTAAACGACTGGGAACCCGAAAGTGTGACTGGGCTTGTCGATACCGCAAAAACATTCCACGTTCCAAAACAGTACAGGTGCTCCACGCACAATCTTAAATAAAGCAGTAAAGAATGTCATAAGTACAGAATAGTAGTAAAGCCCCAAACTACTTGTGGCCCCAAGAAATAAGAAATGAATCAAGCTCTGGCTAAGGGGGATTCATAGAGTCTCCCGTATGTGGATAGTGCGAATAGTCAAGGAACATGTATCAAGTACTCGGGGTCCTACAGGACACAAGTGGGCATAAAAACCAAATAGCATATATTGCCCACCGGTGCCTCTTTCATTAGTTGTCCCAACAATTTAATAGTTGTATTTAAAGTCATGATCATCTCCACCATAAACATCTGCCAGCATTCCAACAATGTGGTACTTGACAACACGAGATCGCACCTGAGCATGCAACTACGACTCGCAAGGCCGGCTATCTACCAAACACAGGTAATAGGAGGTGTCCAAGGCAATATAGAGGTTGCACGGGTTATAACTGGTGCACGGAAACTAAAGCATCGCGACACGGATAGCAATAGATCAACAGGAGGAAATAAAGACTATAAATGCAAAATAGGTAGAAGGGGGAGAGATGCTCGCCTGGGAAACACTAACGAAGGTTCATCCACAGAACTTGTCGATACTCGCATCCACTCATCGGCCTAATCCGCGAAGAAGCAAACACTAGGAGAAACACCGGATGCAATATTTAATACTATGGCAGAAGATCCGTCATGAGTATGATATGATGCATGGCATGGCGAAGATGCGGTGCAATTAGGCAATATTAAGCGGAATCGGGGTCCCAGCAATTAATTAGGTGGTTCGAGTTGTTTAACTACCCTGCAATTTAAATGTTGTATTAACAGGGCGAAACATGGCATCGGTTCGCTACACCAATTTAAATGGAGTCCGGAATAAGACAAAAGTATCCCACATGTAGACTCCATATTTAATTATGAGGTGAATCGGCATAATGCCCCCGACCCACAAACAAGTATGCATGCATGAACAATTTAATATGCGACAGTTGATAATGTCATATTATATAAAAAAATAGGGGCTTAGGGTCACACATCTAGGTTCGGGAGATCTTGGGTTCCGGGGGTCCGGGTCGACGAGATTGGACTGACGAAAGGGAGGAGAACGTGTCTAGGTTTGGTCTCAGTGGGAAGAAGGACTTGGCGCTTCGAGGGGTCGACGAGGTTCGGTCTCGGCGGGATCGGTCTCGAGGATTTCGGCGCCTTTGGCTCCGAGAAGGAGAACTTGGCGTGGCGCCGGGTTCGATCTCGGACTCCGGGGTTCGGGCCTTAGCGTCCGTGACGATGATCTTCGGGTTTCGGTGCTTCCGGTTCCATGATCGGGTTCGGGGTCCGCGTCGGTGATCTTGTCGCTCCGTGACCGTCCGAGTACCCTGTCAGAGATCTAGTATCCGGCCTGTGAATCTTGTGCACCGTTATATCCCAAACATCCAGATGGTCATCAGTTTTGTGCAGTCCTTGCGCATACACCACTAATTAACCAAGCATCCACATCTCAACAACACTAAGCCACACCAACTCTCCTTACCAGCACTTCACTGAGATCCCGATGAATGTTGCGCTTGCAAGGCAGAGGCACTTCGGCGACAGGGTGAGCTTGTGGAGGCCGGGGTAGAGGCGGTGCGGCGCGAGCGAGATAGAGCGGGGCCCAGACGGAGAGAGGCGAGGCAGCAGCGGCTTGCAGCGAGGCGAGGGGCGCTGGCTCGAAGCGGGAGGGGTCGCCGGCGAGGGAGCTCGCGAGGTAGCGGAGGCCGATACCGACGGCCAGAGAGGGCGACATGGGTAGCAGAGGCGTCGCAGACCCGGTGGTCGGTAGAGAGGGGAGGGCACCCGGTGGCAGGGTGAACGTCAGGGCGGCGGAGCTCCCGTCGGCGACCGTGGAGGTGCTCTGCACGGAGGGAGGAGGCGGCGCCCAGGGTCGAGGTCGAGGTGGCCGAACGCGGCAGCACTCAGGAGATGGAGCACGGCGAGTGTCATCATGGCCGGCGGAGATGGCGGCGACGGCATTGGCGAGGCTTGACGGCGGCGCGGCTGGCGGGGAGGAGGCGAGGCGGCGGCAGCGTGGGGAGGTGGAGGCGGGGAACCGGCGAGGGTGGGATCGCCCGAGAGGAGAGGAGGGTGGGGTGGTTGTCGATGGGGGTTGGTGGCGTGGTAGAGAGAGAGGGGGGATGGAGACAGGACGCGAGGTGGGGCCGAGCGGGGGGGGGCGTTAGGTGGAAGCAGGCCTGGAGGCGGAGATTGCGAGGCGGGGCCTTGTCGGCACGGGACGTGTGCGTGCGTGTGGCGTGTGTGGGCGGGAGAGGGTGACGCGTCATTGGCTGCATGCGTTGTGTGTTGCATGTGTTTAGGTTAGGTGGTAGTTGGGTCAGGGTTAGGGTTAGACTGGTTAGTCTAGGGTTAGTTCTAGATCTTTAGGGATAAGACTGCCGGGTAGTAGGTGGCTTACCACGGCCTACTGCCTTCTCGAGATTTTAAACATGTTTTTATTATTTATTTATTTTTATTTGTTTAAAACAAAACATTTGCAAATAGGTTTTTAGACAAATAAACTATTCGGAAAAAGACCAGTGTTTTAATTTTGAATAAATATGGGGGATATTTAGAAAAGCAAAATAGGCTTTTAGAAAATAGTTTTAGGCAAAAATATGCATGATGACATGACGATGCTAAAATGCAAGGCGGCATGATGACATGAGCATACGGTCATGATGATGCAATGCACAAAAACACCGCCATTTTCTAGTAGTGGTTTTAGCGGGATGCCACAGAAAACAATGAAGACAAATTCACCTGAATATTGGGGGAAAAACTCTATTACAAGTTGTCCTCTAGATTTCTGTATCCTCGCTTGGGCTTCTCCCGTCCTATATATAATAGGCTAGGTCTCAAAGCTGTATGCTAGGGAGGCCAGTGTTTCTTCAACTTCTTTCTTCTTAGGTTCGTGTGGTGGATCATACTTGACAAAACCCTCTTTTGGAGTTTTGATGTGTTCTGTAAAAGCTTTAACAACATGCAACACAAGATCTAAATCCAAATAAAGTTTCTTAGTTAATTCTTTAACATGGCCCTTTTTATTATAGTCATGAATACAATCATAATATATTTCTATGCCTCCTTCGCTTCCTAGACCAAAATACCATGAAACTCTATGATTGCTATTTCTATTAAGTAAGGCCCAAGCTTTAGTTATAGGAAGATTCATAAAGGCTCCTTCCGCGCAAGAGTCTAGTTCAATTTTATTAGGTTCAATTAAACCGCCATAAAAGATATGCAATAAATACCATTCAGGCAAATCATGATGAGGACATTAATTAAGTAAATATTTAAATCTGATATAGTCTCTTACGAGTCTTTCATTAGGACGGTTCCTCCAAGTCATTACAAGATGTCTGATTCCAAAAGATTTTGATAGTGGATAATATTTTGCTAGAAACTCACAAGCTAAATTATCCCAAGTAGTAGTGGCTTCTGGGGGTAGAGATTTATACCATGAGAGAGTTGTACTAGTCAAAGTCTGACTAAAAAGTTTAAACCTTACCTCATTAGCGGTATATCACTGTAGTTGGAAAGTGCCACATATATCTTTGAAACATGCAATATGCTCATATGGATGAGGATCTTCTTCATCTCCAGTAAATTGCTTCTTGTGTAGAATACCAAGTAGTAGAGGATTTATTTCAAACCCCCTTGTCTTCTCGTTGGAGTTGTCTCTTTTATAATATCATAGGGCTTCCCAAAGTGGCTGAGTGGGTTAGCACTAGTCATATGCTCAAAATCCATCATGTTGGTGGAAACCTGTAACTCAAAACAAAACTTAGCAAGACAAAAATAAATAAGAAAAAACTAAAGACCTACAGCGCTTAGCTCCCCAGCAACGGCGCCAAAAAATAGCTTGATGGTTGTAAGTGCACAGATCGTTTATAGCTAATTTCAAAATAAAGATATCGATCCTACATGGAGCAGGAGTCTGAAGTCTAATAACTTTTGAAATAAATACTACAATAGAAATGCTAAATAAAGTTCCAAGTAACAAGATAAAATGTGAATATTGTGTAAAAAGGTGTTTTTGGTATAAGATAAGCAATAAGTAAAGTAAAACAACTGAGCACAGAAAGTAAGTATCGTGTATGTAAAAGAGATTGGAACTGCAATAGGGGAAAAGGCGTTCTCAAGGAGTAGCGGATACACCTCTAGCATTATAAAGAACTAAGGTAAAGATTATTATCATGAACATTCTCAACTTTGTATGTGTGGGAGGAACTCCTTATTTGGACAAATAGGTAGCAACCACTGCTCACATCATCCTCATAATCACAACAGTCAGCAATCGACATCAATCGAATTACTGCGCTATTAAGGGACTTTATCCCGTAGGACGTATCCCATGGTATGAATAGTGTTCCGTGAATTTCCTCGATTCCTAAGTTGATACGTAAGGGGTACCAATAACTTTATAGTCACTGTAAGTGCTAACACACCTCCGTCTACCAACAAGTAGTTCCCTCCATCAAGTCCCCATAAGAGGCAAATATTGAGAGGTCGACTTCTCCCAATATCAAGATGAATACAATCTAACACATGGTCATAGCGATGAATATTATAATAAACTTTATCTTATTTAAATATCATACTAGGGTTTCCCCATATCCCCAAGAACTAATGATCTACTCAGACATGGAGGCAATCAACATCATGTCAATAACAATGGAATATATCATAGATGAATAGTACTTGTATAAATCCACAACGAGTACGGGAATTACAACAAGATCTAGACAAGATGTAGATGTGATGGATGGAGATGGTGGTGATGCAGCGGTTGATGATGAAGTTCGATGTCTTAGCCTCCCGGATCTACGTAGGGCGAAGATGGATCCCCGGTGGACGAGTTCCCCCTCCAGATGTCTTTCGGAGGTGAGGTTTCAGTGATTTCTGGTTGTTCTGTATGTCGTCTCTCCGATCCAGTTGCACGGGGTGAAACTATTTGAGGAGGCGGTGGCGGCGCCAACTATACGGCAGGAACTATATGGGCAGAGTTATATTCCCGTCGTATAGTTGGTCTTTAAACCGTCTATATGCCTTCATTTCTTTGGGTTTTTATGGTGTTATTGATATTTTCCAAATAAGCGATTTACGTTGTTTTTGACTCCTTATCTCCCCAGTATAACTGCTCCAAGAATTGTGTCCATTGTATCCATCTATCCTGATCCTGGTGAAAATAGACATAAAATGTACGTGCGAACGCCGTAAAATACCAAGATCCTACAACTACAATGCAAAATAATAATATACAACATGATGCAATTATGCACTCATCAATCATCATGGCGAGGAGAAGGTGGAGTGTCTCGGAGAGGCGAGGCAATGCTCAAACCACTCTAGGGGATTTCCTTGGGGGCCCTGCCGGGTCATACAAAGAACAAAGTAACAAGTTATAACAGAAGGAGAGAAACAAGAAATACAAGCAGAGGGATAGAAACTAATTGAAAAACAATCAAAGGGAGAAGGGCTTACTCGGATGAAGTAGGAGGCTCCCTGGGCTTTGGGGCTCTCCGAACTGTGGCCTTAGGCGCGGGTTTGCCGACACCCTTGACACCAGATTTCTTCTGTATTTTGGTGGTCTGGGGTGGCTCAGAAGAAGGAGCCAAGGTACCTGCATGTTTCCTTGCTAGAACAGGCACTGGCTTGCCCGCGGCAAGGGGAGGATCCTCGTGGACCTAACCGGCCGGGTTAGCTGGAGCCGAATCAATCGGAAAGGCATATGAGATAGGCATAGGATCATATACCTCCAAGATTTCAATATCAGGGTCTTCGTCGTCATCCGGCCAATCCCTTAAGCGAGAGGTCTTACCAGAGGGTCGTCTGACGCTGGGATCCGGGGTAGGCAAGAAGGTCTCCGAATCCGGCTCCTCCGTGTCCGAGGCCTCACGATATTTCCCCCACTTAAGGGACGGTTCCTTGCCATCCTCAACTGTTTGCTAAAGAAATAACTGAAGGCAATATTGCAAAAGGATCAAGTAAATAATACGGTCCAACATTAAACGTAACTCGGAAAAAGGATCAAGTAAGAAACATACCGTAGGAGATAGCTTATCTGGCAGAAGTGCTCGTACCCCCACTCCTAGTCCTCATTGAAGTCCGAGGTTATCTTGAAGATGGCCTTGACCCGGCGGAAGAATTGAGTGTTGTTGAGCTCAAAGGATGAGGTCCGGTTGGGGTAAAGGTGCCCGCTCATATGGCAGAGCTTGTGGGTACGCTCCTGCAGAGGGGAGATTCGGCTGCGAATGAAGGTGATCATGATGTCCTCGCTACACACCCCATCTTGTTCAGCTCCTTGATCTGTTTCTCCACCTGATTCACCAAGGCAGTGGATTTCCTAGGGATTCGTCCCCATAAGGTCCAGTTGGGGACGCCGAATGAGTAGGGAAGAAGCCGGATCTTGTCTACCTCGGTATCATTCTTCACATAGAAGAACGTCTGTGCCCATCCCTTGCAAGACTCAAGGCCGGTGACTCGGGGGAAGACAGAGTTCTTCCAGGGTGAGATGGAGGCCCAAGACCGGGTCGTAGATTTGTCTGAAGGGCAGTTCCGTCGAACGACGTTGTCCCTAAAGCCGAAGAATTTATACGAAAGATGAAGTGTGGGCCAGAGGCCGAGATATCCCTCAACCCTGGAAACAAAAGAGGATAGCGAGGTAATGGCGTTAGCCAGAAGATGGTGTGGTCGAAGCTCGAAGGTGCGTGGTGATGAACTCGTGGAAGAAATCACTAATGGGAAGGCCAAATCCATGCTGAAAATGTGAGAGGAAAACCACGAACTCACCCAGATTGGGAGAGGGAGTGATCTCCTGGCAGGGGAGGAGGCAGGAAAACATCGGTGGGGATTCGACGGGTCCGGTAGAGCGAGTCAATATCATCTTGATAAACCTAAGAACCGGCCCAGGCAATGCGCTCGTGGGCTTCACCGCCCTCATGTTTTTCTACAATGGCGACCTCCTCCTCAGTCATCTCTAGATCTCTGCCTTCGTAAATCCAATATGAAACGGGGGTAGAGGCTTAGAGTGGCGTGGCCCCGTGGCGGCATGGCTACACTGGAGCAGCGGTGCGGAAACGGCGGAGAAATATAGCGGCGCGACGCAGCAGTGGCGACGTAGCGCTAAGAAGAAGCGGCGGCGGCGGAGGTGTCACGCGGAAGAAGAAGAAACAGAAGGGGAAACGAGCGTGAAGGTGGGGAAAATGACCAAGGGGCGTCCCTCACCCCCTATTTAACCACGCCCTTAAGTGGGGTAGTGGTATCTAGCTGTGCCGCGAGCCACACGGTGTGGCCGTGTATCAGCCGGATCTACCAATCAGAAGCGGGCCACGGGAAGGGCCACAGTGCGCAGCAGATCCCACGTCGCGATGTGGCGTTGCAGTTAACAAGGAGACAACCACGATGTGACATTCACAACAGTTATCCCTGATAATAAACACAGTAACCGGCGCAGTAAAAGGCGCATGCCCTTAAAATAAGGCAAAACAATGATTACCCTCCACGTAGGACATGGGGAAGCGTATGAGAGAAGGAAGGGATCTAAGTGGGCAACCCGGATCTGAAAAAATAACCCGGCCAGCAAGGAATATCTCGGAATGAGCCAAAGGAATATCAAGTCAAAAAGTATGAAAGTCGAGTCACCGAGTAACTCGGCAAGGGGAAAAAGAACTTGGTAGGTTGAACCTGATGTGGCCTTATCAGCTGAAGTTGCTAAGACCGCACCAGCTTCGGGGACTAATGTTGGGGGATACCCCTGGGTAGGGTCACGCCGGGGTATAATGGCTATGATAGCCGAGGTACGGCGAGGTCAAACCATAAGCTGGCCGAGTTACCTCAAGGCAAGCTGACTTACGGTAGACCTGGCCCGAGCGAAGTTCACCCAGCGTAGCCTCGGCCGGCATAAGAAGTATGTTGGCAACCTCATTGTAACTTGTTTGCAGGTATCCTCAGAGCCGAGGTAACCAGGCCTGAGCCGGGTTACCACTTGGCTTACAAGGGAAGGAAGAAATCTTCTTGGTCAAAGGTTTTCTATCTCCACTATAGCGTGAGCGGAGAGGACAGAGGGATGGACCAGCGAGTACGGGCTGACAAAGGTGATGTTGCCTATGTCGGTGACGTTGGCTATGTCGGGTGACACTGCGCCGCAGAGGGGCTCAGAGAGGATTACGCCATGAGTCCGGATCAGCCTAGGCAGAGAAAAGAGGAACATCGCTTTGCTATTTTGGGAGAGGCATATTCGGAGAATATGCAATATGCCTTCCACGTACGGGCTAAC
This sequence comes from Avena insularis, assembly GCA_023614405.1. NCBI lineage: Eukaryota > Viridiplantae > Streptophyta > Magnoliopsida > Poales > Poaceae > Avena > Avena insularis. The sequence continues at coordinate 84,458,241 of CM042694.1, read as the reverse complement.
TTGTAACCTGGACTCCCCTATATAAGGAGCACCAGACCTCCATAGAGAAGGTCGGCCATTTTACTAAGGGAAACCCAAGATAGTTGTGTGGGTAGTAGAGAAGTTCATCCTCTTCCTCCCCAAGAATAGCTCAAGGAGCCCTTGTAATCCACCATTACCAAGAGAGAATACAAGCATCTCTGTGTGAAATCACCACACTATCCCTCCCTGAATACCTCTAGTTCTTATTGGCCCCATCTTTAGTCTATACATGGCATCTGTCATGCCACCACCATGACATTACCACAACATTTAACTTTTCTCGAGACCACAATTATTTTTATTCTTACAAATAGTTCTAGAAGGACTTGTAGTTTCTCTCAATTTAGCATGATTGGTTTGAGGGGGTTGCTCTAAGAGGGGTGTGCTCGAGGTGGCACTAGTATACATAATAGTAGAGCCAGGGCCGACCCTGAGGGGAGGGGTGGAGCGGCGGCCACCCTGGGCCTCGCAAAAGATATCCAGGGCACCCAATAGTAGCCTACCCACCGCTATATACCCGAGTCAGAAGGCGATTTAGGGTTCCATCCCCTGAGCCCTCCGCCACAACCTTCTCTTCCCCGCCACACAACTCTGCTCCCTCCGAGGAGCAATTAGAGGCGAATCGCAATGGGAGTCCCCATCGAAAGTCACTGACGTGGAGGCTCCAACAGGAGTTGTGGCCGTGACGGTCCCTCCCACAACTAAGATGGCAGTATCTCCGTCCTAACGCGATGGCGCAGACCCTTTTCTCGAACCATTGGTCACAACTTCGGCTAGGACATCCAAAGGGAAGTATTCCTGTCGGCGATGAAGCGCATGCAAGCTACCGATGATGCCTACTTGTAGCGCCACCATGAGCTGAGCGGGAACCCCGACGACGCGGCCACCCGCCTCCGCCTCAAAGAAGCTCAGAAGGAGGTCGAAGTGTAGAAGGCGATCGTCTGCTCTCTCGAGGAGTGTGGCGTCGTTCATGTGGGTCCAAGGAACGAGGTTGTCTTCCGCTCTCTCAGCATCTGAGGACAGGCACTCCACGATGACGATCGGGCGACTGACAAATAGCACTGTCAATCTAGGGGTAGGGGTAGGGTTAGTAGAACTAGTAGTTCCGCTTTAATATTTGCTTCGATAATATAAAAATATTCTCTTACATATGTTTAATTTCGTGTTTGCAAGAATTTGTTCTATGACTTTCATGGCGCAAAATTATCAGGTTTTTTATCAAGTGTCTGGTAAGTGAAATCCTTTTTTCCTACTGTACAATTTGTCCTGCTTCTCTAATCCGACTTTTCAGTTACCGATTACGTGGGATTTGCTAGAGATGCTCTGACAATTGTGCCGACCCCGTAACCCGTTTAAGAGCTCCGTTCGAAGGGCAGCTACGGGAGCCACTACCACCTTTCCTCGCCGGCCATCAGTAAGCTAGCATCACGCCCCCCCTCCTCCCCTCCCCTCTCCGGGCGAGCCAAGAACCACCTCGCCCATGCAGCCGACCGGCCGCGAAATGCACGGCGGCGCCGGCGGCGGACAGGACGACTTCTTCGACCAGATGCTGTCCGCGCTGCCGACGGCGTGGGCCGACCTCGGCTCCGGCAAGTCCCCCTGGGAGCTCCCGGCCTCCGGCGGAGGCGGCGACGGCGACGGCGACCCAGCGTTCGACGAGTCCGCGCTCCTCGCCTCGCGCCTCCGCCACCACCAGATCAGCGGCGGCGCCGCCGCCGCAGGGGGGTTCCTGCCGCTGCCGCTGTTCACGGACCGGTCGCGGGAGGACTTGCAGGGAGCTAGCCAGGCGCTCTATGACGGGTTCGGAGTCGCCGGAATGCACGGCGCTGCCGCGGCGCAGCAGCCGTTCGGGCAGGTGCGCCAAGTGCCATTCGTTGTCCAGTTTTGGTTCAGGTTCCTGTTTGATCAGTCGTGCTAAAGAGAACTCTGTCTTTTCCCCCCTCACGTCCAAGGCCGGATCAATGCTGGCGCCACCACCTCCGGCGGCGCAGGGCGGAGCGGCGGCGCCACCGAGGCAGCGCCAGCGGGCGAGGAGGGGGCAGGCCACGGACCCTCACAGCATCGCCGAACGTGTACGACGCAACTCCCCCCACCACCTTCCCCTTCTCCCCCAATTATTTTCCCCCACATGTTCTACTGTTCTTCACTTACAAAATTGCTGGACCAATTACTTCACTTTGACCTGTCACATTCTTCCAATCTCACTGCAAATTTCGACATTTTTGGCACACAATTTTGGTTTCGTCAACTTTGACATGTTACACTCTGTACAATTTCACTGCGATTTTTTGTGCAAAATGTTGGCACCAGCAACAAGAGGAACCTGTAATGGAGCTATGTCTTTCTCCTCACTATTTCCATGTGTACTCTTGCAGCTCCGGAGGGAGAGGATAGCAGAGAGGATGAAGGCGTTGCAGGAGCTGGTACCAAACGCCAACAAGGTGACCAAAACCTCCTGCCTTTCCTCCTCCCACTTTTGCCTTTTTCTCTCTTCTTTCCACTCTCTTTCAGCAAAGCAGCAGGCTTTCCTGGAATTGTGGTGAAAATGCATCCATGTTTCCTGCATTATTGCTCTGGAGTAAAGCTGGTTTATCATAGTATAGCGTGTGATGCTATCTCGTTTGTGTGATTTGTAAAATAGCCAGGAAAGCATGGAATAGCAAAGCATGGTAGTTGGTTCATTGCTCTTAACTAATTGCCGGGATAAGGCGATCTGTCGGACCTCGATTGGAGGATCGATCTGGCTTAGTAGTTTAGTAACTTCTAACTGGTGGCAGTAACTGAAAAGCAGGATCAGTCATCGTGCCAAGGGAACTGAGAAATATTCTGCCCATGACCAGTCTGGGCCATCATACCACAGGTGGTATTGATTTGTGCACTTACTGATAAATACCTACACCAAACTGAGGGGAATGAAGATTAAATTATGGGCTTGATGATCATTTCACTGGACATTAGGTTCCTAGACCTAGAATATTTAACATCATGAGGAGAATGACAGATTTAATGGGGGTTCCATATATCATAAGAACACATGTTTAAACTTTGAGACGTGCCACTTGCTCAGACTCCATGAGGGCTGCAAAACAATAGAGCTGGACAGACAAGGACATTGTGTAGTGCTCCAGTTTCTTGGACTCCCCATGAACCGGATGGGCAGCACTCTCCCTTCCGCCTCGTGCCATGGTTGATACTTCTGAAGCTTCCATTGGCACATGTGATAGCGAATGCCGTTTGCTTGGCTTTTGGGATAGAAACTTATATCAGTTGTCACTTCTTAGCTGACACAGCTGCCATAAATGCGAAAGCATCGTTGTCACTGGAATAACAATATGGAATTTCGTTGCAGACCGACAAGGCAACGATGCTCGATGAGATCATCGATTATGTGAAATTCCTCCAGCTTCAGGTCAAGGTAATTTGGCTTTTCTACACCTAGCCTAGGTTACTTTAGTCAGTGACTTTCTGAATGTTGCTAGTCAGTTGGCTCCTTGAAACATGGAAATCATGATCTCTGAACAGATGTAACAACTGTGCAGGTTCTCAGCATGAGCCGATTAGGCGGAGCTGCTGCAGTTGCCCCTCTGGTTGCTAGCATGTCATCAGAGGTACCTGTATTACATGATATTCCATTTCGGCAAACTTACCTGTGAAAAGACAACTGGGGAAACTACATCCCTGATAACAACTTAATACGTAGTTAGTATTAACCTATAGCCGTGCACCATAGCTTGCTTGCAGGGACTAAGTTTTCCTTAACCCTGAAATCCGCTAATGATGTTCATTACATCACAAAGTGTATACGGAAAGTGTTAACCTTTTGACCATTTGTTCGGTGCGAATACTCATTATTCTGTCGTCTTCAGAGTAGGTGTGTTGATTCTGACTCACTTAACTTTTAGTTATATATGAAAACAAAATGATTATTTTTATCTAAAGGTGTATCCCTCTTGAAGTCCACGCAATAAAATATAGCTATGTAGAATCCTGTTAAAAGCTCTAACATTGGCATTTGGAGGACTGCAAGTCACGGAAAAGCGCTACTACAACCAATAGTATGCCTATAAAAGTTGCACTGCGTCAAATCAAAAGGATTCCATGACCTTACTTAAGGAACTGGTGAAGCATTAGTGGGTGCCAACACAACAAAAAAAAGTATGAGAGGAATCTTGCTAGTTCAAGAACATGAGGGGGAAAGGAAAACACGCCTGAAAAGTGGCCCAATGTACCAAACTACTAGTACTAATCAAGCATTTAGGATGTACTAGGAGCTACCACTCACTAAGGACAATTCCAGCTTCTGAACATACCCCAGCTACTACAAGGTCAACCACCTTGATTTGACAAAATACCCATCAGCTTTTGTTTCTTGTGTCAATGCTAAATTGCCACTATACTACTGTATAATTTAAGTCCACCTTGCAGAGTAACGGAAATGGAAACGGGACCAGCAGCAGTGGAGATGGCAATGCCGCCAACGGCAACAACACCGATGAAAATGGTGGCAGCACCTTGCAAGCGACGGAGCAACAAGTGGCAAGGTTGATGGAGGAGGACATGGGCATCGCCATGCAGTACCTGCAGGGCAAGGGGCTCTGCCTGATGCCAATCTCCCTCGCCTCAGTCATCTCCTCCGCAACCTCATCGTCACTCCGATCCACCATCCGCCCTGTCGGACCCCTACCTGAAGGTGGTAGCCCTACATCACAGCAGCTGGTGAACGGCGTGGGTGCTGGTGACTCCCTGACCATCAAGAACGGCGGTAGAGAGTGAAAGTGGACGTCCATTCAGTCCGGGCAGTTCTTGGAAGATTCAGTGTTCAGAAGATTGTCTTCTAGGGGTGGGATTCAGTGTTTATAAGAAATGATGTATAATCATGCAACCTTTAGTTCCACCTTTTCTTGTTCTTATATGCAGTAGCTTTTCTAATATATTATTCTCCTTTTGAGGCTATGATTAAGTTTCTCTCTAATCTGTAGTCTTAACTACCTTATATTAAATTTCTCAGGGAACTGTCATCCCCTTGTTGGATAGAGGTAAAGAGGAATCAAAATTATTGGTATTAGGGGGGCCTTCTCATATTCTGAGTCAAAAGTATCAAAGTAATCAGTATACTACAAGCGGTACAAATGCAAAGTTCCATAGATGGCACAAATGCAAAGTTGGTCAATAAACTAAAAGATAATGTGAGAACCAAGAGAGAGAATATGATGTTTCAGGCGCTTTTTGGACAACCAGATAACCTTAATTATAGAGCATTTACTGAAATTCATGAAGAAAATCGACAGCGATGTCATTCCACCAATGATTGCATGGAAGGATTGACTAAGTTAAATTATCCTTCAAGATGCAATAAACAGTGCGCTTAAATTACTGTATATGATGAACAGATTGCAGGATTAGGGTAGGAGATGCACCCATGTTAGTGAAGTAAATGAGGAGCATCTTTGACCATGCTTGTTAACAGAAGGGAGAAGCAGCCTAGAATTGCTGTAAAATAAGTAGCTTAACATTGGATTGGACCACAGTGGCAACGCAAATTCTGCAGGGTTACATATAGAGAAGCGAACAAAACAAAAAAGTTAGATTGTACAGCTCCCCAAATATATGTACCAGATGGGGATTTAAGATGTTATCAAAAAAAATCTAGAACATCAACTGATATCACTTCACGTTTTGTTCGTTCTCTTCCTTTTAGAAGCTCCTGGCACTTTATCTCCAGACTTGGACTTCTTTGATGCATCTGGTTCTAGAGACTCTTCCAGCTTCTTTAGAGCTTTTAACCACCAAGCCAGAAAAGAAAACATAAAAAAATATTAGAATGACTAAAAGCATCTATGGGTAACGGCATGCGAACATAATCTGATTAAATTAGGACTGTTATCTCACCACTGGAGAAAATTGGGCGAAGGCTCTCTATTGATTCCTCAGGTAGTGAGCGAAGGCTGCAGCTAGAATCATCTGCCTTCCTGAGCATTTTGTCGAAAGTTTTAACCTACACAAGATTTGACTCAGCAACCCAGATAAGAGAGAATTACACTGAGATAAATCCAATTGCAACTGATATGGGTATCATCCAGTTGGGCTTTGCATTGCTAATAAAAGGCAGGCAGGTTTCTCAGACCACATTTATTTATACATCTGGTAGTATAAATGTTTGCTCTAATTCCCAAACAAATATCCCAGTGATTCAACATTCATGCATTCGTAGGTCCTAACCCCAAATCAGGAAGTCTCAATTGTCTTCTACAAGAATACAACAGTCACCTATAGCAAATCATATAGCAAGCACAGTCATCTACAGAAAATCATATAGCAAGCATAAAACAGTCATGTACAGTCTAAACATATGCTGTGCATGTGTCTAACCCCGACACACTAGGGGTGATCATCAGTTTTGTTTCTGCATATTCTTCACACAAATAATGCTATGTACATTATTATGGTGCGAGAACCAATCAAACTAGCTGACAGTATTGTACCGAAAATGCTAATATTATTACTGTTAAACAATGCATTACCTCATGTTTCCTTAAAAATGTGAAGCAAGAACCAGATTCGCCTGCCCTAGCAGTCCGACCTGCTCGGTGGATGTATGTTTTCACGTAAGGTGGCATATCATAGTTGATAACATATTTTAAACCATCGATATGTATGCCTCGAGCCATTATATCTGTGCCGATGAGAACGTCTATTTTTCCTTCCTTGAAGGCTGCCAATGTCTTCCTGCAGCAGTGGGAACAATTAATATCACAAGGTAAGACAACATATCATTATCGCATTCCACCATCCAGAGAAGCTAACTTTTCAATTCTTGTTGTTTCCTTTAGTTCACAAATCACAACCATATGAGCTATACAAATATGATCCATAGAACATTATACAAGGCATACTCGGCCAGAGATGTTGGTTATTTGCAGTTTTTATTATTGCGGCTATTTGCAATTAGCCACATGAAAATGAACTCCGATTTACAACAGGAAACAAATATGAGTAACTTACCTTCGAGCAGATTCACGCTGCAAACGTGAAAATTCACTAAACTTAAAGGGCAAGTCTTCGAAAAATCCGAGTAGAGTGCTTAGTCTATGACTTGATTCTACAGATGAAGTAAAAACCAAGCACTTCTCTCCACACAACTCTTGGAGAAGAACAATGAGACACAGTGGTTTTAAGTTAGATGTGCAGACCTGCAATAGCAGCAAAGGAGCAAGATGAATGAGAAAGCGCAGCACAATTCCCAATACCGCTTTGACATGTTAGCCATCAGCATTGAAAAAACAAATAACTAGTAAAGTTGCCACACAAAGATGGAGACACACCAGCTTGAATGACTCCAGCTTTGTAGGAATGCTGTAACGTTTCTTCCCACTATTCAACAGCAAGGGATGATGCAACTCAAGTTGAGAAAGTTTGCTAGGATCTTGAGTCAGTGTAGCAGAACAAACTATCTTCGCCAGTCTTGGAAAGCATTTACCTTTGAACCCTCGCTCGACACCCCTAATACCATATCATAGAATAGCAGAGTTCTCAACTGAAATATAAAGCAATAAAAGTGGCCAAGAGTAACATGAGCAATTAGTCTGGTAGAGTAAGGCTTACGATCTTCTAATGGTAGTAAATGGATGTAGTAGAGTTTGTCCACCAGTGTCATGCCGGAGATGATCTTGATTAGTGGACCGAGTGAACTGGATAACTGTTGGCAACCAGGACTGATATGCCTCCCTTAACATCCTGTCCGTCTCATCAACAACCTGGAAACGGAAGTTCAAAACTAAGTACCCAGGCATTAATAAGATGCAAAAGATACTCAGGATGGTATGACAAGTATCATAATATGCCACCCTAGACAGGCAAATTATACAAATTGATGAACCTATCAACCCAACAATACTGAAAACAACACGAGCAACATATGCCAAATTATGTTGTAAGAAGCAACTAATGGCAACACTAGTACGACCTTGAAATATATCCATAGCAAGGGTCTAAACAAGAGGTGGATCTGGAAAACAATTGGTCAGCCCTAAATGCACCAGAATAATCACGTATCGCTGCTATTGGATACAGACCAGCTAAAGTAAATCATGTGCGCTTCAGTCAAAACCAATTGCCAGAATAATCCAAGTGAAAAAACATCAACAGTTTTTTTATTAAAAACTGTACATGGTAGTATGCACACACACAAAATACTACGGTCAATCATTCCACAGAACATTGTAATGCCTAACAGTACAAATCAGCGAATCACATATATGCTCAGTCAGCTGTTAATTGTACGAAGAAAGACGTGTGCAGAGAAGGCATATAAATTGTTGATTTCAAGCTAACCAGGTATTGAAGATGCTCCAGACTAAAACCTTTCGTCATGTTAATATGATCCATCAATCTTCCAGGTGTAGCCACCAATATATCAACTTTAGTCTGTGGTTCCATTTCCACGAATTCTTCATCAAGAGTTGGGTAAAGCCCCTGTTTGGACTTCCTAATCAGATCTGAAATTTCATCTGCTATGGAAGATTGACCGACTGCTGAAGCTACTGTCAATCCCACGGCAGGAGCAATAGCATCAAAAACCTCTTTAACCTGAAATAGGATAAACAGACAGAAGACAACTTCATTTGTTAATACGAACTGAAGAATATGGGCTATCAGACACATGTTTCTAGAAGGTACAAAAAAAAACCCGGACAAACCTGCAATGCTAAATCTCGTGTCGGTAGCACGACCAACGCACGCAAGCACCTTACTTTCCGAGTGGAGAGCATTTGCACAATAGGCAAGGCGTAAGCAAGAGTTTTGCCGGATCCAGTTGGGGAGTTAATACAGATGTCCCTCTGGAAAGCGCCAGGACCGACTGTCTCCAGCCATGTCGCTACCTGAACTGGGAAAAAAGATTCGATTCCCATTCGCTGCAACGCTTCCGCTAATCTGTAACAGCACACGTAGCCTTCAGTTACACGCTATATCTAATAAGATGGTTGCAGAGTTAAAAGAAGGCACGGTTAATACGTAGCTCTACAAAATAGACCAAATTGAACATGTCAAAGCAAGTGAAACTAGTACTACTAGATTACATCAGACTGGACAAAATTGATGCACTCAATGCTAACTGCTAAGAGAGCTTCTAGGAGGTACGGTTACAAACAACGAGCCAGAACGGCTGGGAGCACAAGCTGTTCCTAAAGTTGCAGAATCCAGCATTACAAATTCAGCAGGCCATAACAGAAAGAAAATACTGCAGAGCTCTCGATAGTTAAAACAAGCTAGAATCCGCGCCGCGGTTCTCCCCCGTCGCCTATCAACAGCTAAATCGAAACCGAGTATTGGTAGCTCAGGAGCTCGAATCCAAAGGTAGCGAATCGCTAGTTACAAGTTTTCCGAAACCACGAACAGGGAGTAAATGTACCTGGGGTCGAGGCGCGGGAGGCTGGTCACGGGGCAGCCGGAGAAGGAGTCGATGTCGACGGGGTACCGCATCCACGGAAGGTGCGGCACGCGGTCCGACGGCACCTCATCCTCCTTGCCCTTGCTCTTCATGGTCACCATCAGCCGCCGAACTAGAAAAACAGGGAGGAGGAGCAGCGGTAGCCGGTAGGAAGGGGGAACGGGAAGGGAGAAGCGGCGGCGTCACGGCGACTTAGGGCGCGGAGCGGAAGGAAGTGTGATGATGGCGGGCTAGGCAACGGGCTGCCACTACCGGGCCGCGATATGGGCCGTACGGCCTAACAGGTTTGTACTGTGAGCAAAACCGATCGGTTTTCAGAAAAAAATAGTAACCGCGGCTTTGTTGTCATCAAGGGTGGATACTAATTCTAAAACAAAAAATCAAAAGAAAAAATCAAGGGTGGATAGTCTCTACTGTCTAAAAAGGAGGAAGGTGTTCCGTTTTCTGTCACTCCGTCGCTCCTTTCGTCGCGCGTGTCCCTCCGTGGCTCCGTCGCTACCTCCCCGCGAGAGAAAAAAACTGTGAGGCTCAGGAGTAACGTCCGTCCCGTCCATTCCTCCCCCTGAACCTGCGTTCTCATCTCCCCCCGGACCGGAACCCCTCAAGGCTACCGGCGGCCCTCTCCTCTCCAGGCCACCGCCCCACATCATGAGATCCTCCGCTCAGGAACTGCTGGATAGCCCATAAAGTCCCGCCTCTTTCACCACCACCGCCACGCTCACCCGCACTCGAGCCGTATCCCCCGTCCCCTCCAGTGCCACCATCCTCTCCCGTTCCCTCGTCACCTCGAGCTCGACGCCACCACCTCACAACTGTCGGCCCGCTCAGATGTGTTTTCCGAACCATGGATGGTCAAAACGTGCGCGGCATGATGTCTCCGATAGGAGCGGCCTCCACGACAACCCGATCCCCTTTTCTTGTCCCAGAATGATGGTGCCGACGGGTTGGGGACTGGTGATAGGAGCAGAGACCTCCACACGTTCGCTCGCCGGTTGGCCAGGAGGGAGCTGATCACCTGGGCTCTCGCGAAGGAGGCTGCCGCCATGGTCACGTCGCGAAGCTCTGAGAGATCACTGCAAAAAATCTCATGGGTGATGTGGCGCCAGATAGAGGTGGCCATGTTGGCCGAGCTCAACGTTTTATTTGCCACACAGTTTAGTATGCCCATGTGACTGGCATTGCCCTCCAATAGCCAACAGGGTCAGTGCTCCTCCTCTTCCTCATCTACACTAATTTTAGTTTCTACCTGCACTATGCATACCTGCCATGTTACTAATGATACGAGTATCTGGGGTCTTATGCACATTCAACAAGGATTTGGATCCTCATGATACAGTATATGATAGTGATGAGTCTTCAGAAAATAGTGTGCTTTTTGGATGAAACTAAATGTTCATCTTGAAGAAATTGTTTGCTATCTGCCGATCTGAATTAAGTTGCAGAAAAATGTCTAATATAAAAGACATTGATGGATAATATATCGACTTAGAGTACAACTTCAAATATGTCTCTTTCTTGTTTGATCGTCGAACATGGATGTATGCCAAACTCAGTTATGTGCTACACAATTGTTAAATTGGAGTATCAATAGCTAATTTTTCTGTTTTCAGCTAACCAATGGCACTTTGAAGTGCCTTAAGCGAAATACCCATTTGGGGGTTCAAGTTGGCTCATGAGATTCAGATTGTCCTATAGTGTCTTCTAAAAGAATCTATTCTACCATGGCGGAGAAGCCTCGAAGGAACGTCCTCGAAGGAATATTTTCATTGAGTTCTTTACAACTGAACACTACTGGAGATATATAACTCTCACTACTGGACATCTTCCAATACATAGTACAGATGTGAGTTGTTATCTACAAGGCAGCGACACCACAATACCTAAAAGAGAAATTTTTGATTCTTCCATGGAGTTTGATTATGAAGTTGGCAATTTACCTGTTTGTCAAGTTATGCTACTCATACCAAGCAGTACTCCTACTGGTTGCATCGACGAGGTGCTTGTTGTGGTTCCTGCCAATTCCAGTGTCTATTGTTTCCTTCAACAAGGTAACATGGTGACTATCTATTTTCTTGTTTACATGTACATCTCTGCTGCTGTGATGCTTAAGTGTGTGTTTCTCGATAGACAACTGTGGTGGATGAGAAGACTGTCACTAGGGTTGTAGTGTGTGCATGAATTTTAACCAGTCATTGTTGTCTTTGAATGAAGTGATTTTCACTTGGAACCATAGGGGTGTAACTGATGCATTAGTGTGTATTGAATATGTGTACTGAAGTTTCCCAGGCTACTGGAGTAGCATAGGTCATGCTTGCTCATGTCATTCTCTCAGTTTAAAGTGAAATTAGAACATTTCACCGATATGAAGATTTAGTATCATGCCATGACAATCTATTTTCTAACTTTCAGATTTATCTGAAATGATTGGCAATGTCATGAATGATGCACGGTCAACTGACAAATACTATCACTGTAAGTTTCTCTACCAGTTCTTTAAACAATGATCCCAAGAAGTTAAATAGATAAAGTTGACATGGTTGCATAAGTGTGTGTCTCTCTATAGACAACTATGCAGGATGATTAGACTGTCGCTAGGGTTGTAGTGTGTCACTGTTGTCTTTAAATAGAGTGATTTCCACTTGGAACTGTAGGGGGTGTAACTGAATTTATTTGTAGAAGTGTGTATTGAATATGTGTACTTAGGTTCCCCAAGCTACTAGGGTAGCATATGCATCAGTGTGTATTGAATTTGTGTACTTAAGTTTCCCAAACTACCGTGGTAGCATAGGTCATGCTTGCTCCTATCATTCTACCAGTTCAACGTCAAATTGGAACATTTCATCCATATGAAGATTTAGTATCATGCCATGACAATCTATTTTCTAAAATTCAGATTTACTCCAAAATGATTGGCAATGTGATGACTAATGCACGGTCAACATGAAAATACTATCACTGCAGGTTTATCTACGCAATAAGCCCAATAAGTTAAATAGATGAAGTTGTCATGGTTGCTAGGTGCCAACTACCAAAATTAGACTATTATTAAGTTATTCATAGTTTTATATTAAATTTATGAAGAGAGTAACAATTTATTGGAAGATACTTAAAGTTCAAAAAAAAAACAGTAAAGATCTACATACATAAACCCTATAACTGTAACATAAGCATTTTTTAATCATAATTAATTTTGAGAAGAAACTTGTTTGGTGTTATAACATTTTGTTGAATCGACCCTTTCTTCTTCTAAGCCATACCGACAATGCCAACATTCTCATAGCAGCACTTTATGGCATACTGGAAACCTACATAATGAATGACACCACAGTTCTCATGAATGTTTGGTACTGCAAGAGAACATATCAGATGATCCATTTTATTACATTTGTATTTTTTATCCACTCCCTAACATGTCTTTGTTATGGTTGTTCAGTTGTGAGGCTTATGGGGCGTTTCGTTTCCTAGAATTTTAGGTCCTATTTCTTGCCGAGGAGCGTTTTGCTCCCCGCCTCATTGCGCCTCCCTCTCGTCCCTCCACACCTAGACAACCCATGATTATTATTGCCCTATAACCTAAACAATTATCGCATCCCAATCAATCCCCTGGCTTTAGCTCCGCCTCGATGAGGACGAGCACATGCCATTAGAGTCAACCACACATCGTCATTGTGCCCTGTCAGGGTCGCTGTCACAGGCAAAGGAGAGGACGTGCTGAGGGGATCATCTAACTCCTTGATGGACTGAAGTCGTCTCGATGCACGGGCGACGGTAGTCCTTATGCCTTCAATTTTTTTAACGATCTATCTTCCTTATGTGTGAGATTTTGTAGATTGGAAGTTAAGATTCAAGCGTGTTTGGGGTATTAGGAGTACTTAGGATCTTGGATTCATGTTGGTGTGGGGCCTATGGGGCATCGTATGAATTTAAAAGTTTACTATAATTTGGGATTTAGGATTTTCATTATTTAGTGTATTTACTATTTACCAGGAGATCTACCGGGTTAATTGGTTACTAATTGTTTCAGACTTTCCAATTACTCTGGTTAGCAAGGCTGGCATGCACAATGGAGAGTCATGTGAACGTGGATGAATTGTGTGAGCCTTGTAGGCGGAACTATAGTGCGCTAATGCCCATACCGCCGCAGGAAAGGCTTGTCTTTTACGATGACTGATGAAGCAACAACTGTCTGCTAGCAGCAAAACTTCGTACATAGGAGACTATGCAACAGTTTTGGTATTGGTGCTTAACAAATTCCGCATACTTATATGAATCTTATAGAAGGTTTGTAGTACTTATATGATATTGATCTTAATATCTAGGGTTAATTGGATTTATGCCATTACAACTTTTGCCACTTGGAGAAATGCCATTACAAAAACAAGACTTGGAGTTATGTCACTCTAACTTCTTCGTACATAATATTGCCATTGTGGTCATTACAAAATCAAATACGACCAGTTATACTCCCATGTGTACCTTGTACACTTATACTCACATATGGGCATCTAAAAGAAAAAAAAGAAAAAAAGGTCAGGACCAAGTTGACTCAGCGCCCACATCTAGGAACCGCATTCATACCCTCCTCCAGCAGTGCAGCTACAGCCTCCTCTATACATTGTACATTTATGGAGAGATTGCTTGGGAAGAGATTGGGGACTGGTATACTCAGGCAAATGGCAACTAGGGGACCTGCAACTACATGCCCTCCTTCAGCTATAGCTGCATCTCTGGCAGCTCCCATCTCTGGAAGCCCCGATGTAGTACAACCCTGTCCGCCGACAACTGCGTGCAGCAGAAGCGTCGCGCGAGGGGGGCCTCCAGCCGCGGGCGCCTCCTGTCGCTGACGCCTGTAGCCATGGCGTCGCATGTGAGGCTCCATCCATGGCCGACTCCGGTGACCGCTAGGGTTCGTCCGGGTGGGAGAGCTGGCGCAGGGGAGAAGACCAAGTCGTGGATGCCAGCGTGAGTCGGACTTTTTTTCTTCTTATACCTGTCCATACGTGAGTATAAGTACACACGAGAGTATAATTGGTTGTATTTGGTTTGGTAATGACCACAATGGCATATATAGAGGTATGAAGAAGTTAGAGTGGCATACCTCCAAGTCTTGTTTTTGTAATGGCATTTCTCCAAATGACAAAAGTTGCAATGGCATAAATCCAATTAACCCTAATATCTATGCTCAGCTGGAAAAAGGGAAGAGTCCGAACATTTGCACTTTATCAGATAGAGCTCATAGCAGCCTACTGACACTCCTGATGTATAGTATCACATGAGCTCATCAGGCATGTCTCTATACCACTTTGTATAGTATCACATGAGCTCACTCATTGACCTTAACCAGTTGAAATAAATGTATTTTTTTGCTTAACTGAAGTTTTGATGAAATTTTAGCGGCTGTTGATGACACTTTGTTGATATTACCAAACTTAGTTCAAAGATATGATACCTCAGTTCTTTAGATAAATCATACTAGATGGGAGTTTTTAGCGGAGTTCTCAACTGGAGAGCTTGCAATATGGATTCTAAGATCTGTATTCTCACATATTCTTGAATTTTCAGGCTTCAATTCTTCACTTTTCATGTGCACACTAAGGTTAGTACAGTTAATATTCTCGGATCGGCATGTATCTTTTGTACTTTTCATCTCTGCTACCGTGGGTTTGGAAATGATTTATTTTTATTATTTGGCTGATTTCTTCACATCGAAATTAGTAAGGATGCATATATGATTGATTTTAAACTTGAAATAACATTCTTGATTTAATCAAGGTTATATCTCATGGTATATCTCTAATTCAAGTATCTCATTATTGACATGGACTCATGCATTCACCTACTTATGCACTTCCTATTACAGCTGACGTGAATATGAGTGAGTCTCAGTCTCTTAGTGGAATTTTTAGGTTTCCTTTGAGAATTTTACATTGCTACCAAACAAATCCTAATCTTGCACCCATATGCTCAATCATGTCGTTCTCTCATGTGCATATTGTGGATTTTTAATAATATGTTTTCGATTTTAGGATACAATCAATGGTGAGGAAGGTGTCAAAAATGAAGGATGCATATTCATGGGTTCTCTGGCAACATGCATAAGCAACGTTATAAATGTTCCCGTTCTCAGTTATCTATATATACTGGCGTGATCTTTTAAATTCATTTTTGAAATCTTTCTCAAAATTCAATGATTGCACTTACATATATAACGACAGATTCTCTATTGATGTCAGTGTTCTTTCCGAATTACTTGAACTATATTCAACTCCCATGTATCTATGAAATTGTAGTTGGCAACTGTTTGGATGGCCTCCAAGTTGTGTTCTTATCCCAGTTTCAAGGTCATGCTAGCTGAAGCGCTATTCAAGTCCTGATACTCGATGACACTAAGTTTTTATGGTGTTTTTTCCATGATACTTCCTGAGTAAGCTACAACTAAATGTATGCAATTTTGATGCTTAAACCTTTCCCATGTTTTGCTTTGATAGCATATTAGTTGTAAAACTAAACGTGCTGCCTGGCCATCTCAGTCACTATCTCGCGTACTTCTTTCCTTCCTTTCTTATCTGAAATATTCAATTGCCATCTCTTTGTTGTAGTGGTGAAACCGAGAATCCGTTAATGCTAATTTGGCGGTTGGGTTATTTACCCGTATGTTTCCAAATTATTCTTCAAAGGAGGTCATCTGTGCAACTCAAGTTTCATGGTGAAGTTAATGTAACAAATGTTTTTATGAAACTGGTCCACAGATCAAGGCCAGAGCACCTTAAGATCAGAACGTCTTGCAATGTACTATCAGGCAAGAGGCTTACAGTCCTGTTTGCATATCTTTGTAATTTGGTAGATGGTTGTTGTACAAAACTTTCTACCACTCGCTTGCATACAATCTATTGTGTATACTGCTGCTATTAATCTCTTGCTTACACGCGAGGTCAGATTCCATGCGTTGGTGGAGCCCTAATAGATGGGAGTTGAAGGAGGTTCTTTGTTCATAAATATGTCTGAGTTTGTAACTAATGTGTAAGAGTTTGTTGTATATAGTGCATTTGTGATGTACAAGAATTCTTATCTAGAAAAAAAAGTTAAACCTTAATGTGTAAATGATATCATAACGGGCAACAATTTATGCCTGGACATTTTTTTAAATACTTAATAGAACTTTCCTCTTAGAGTGAATGATATAGCTTTTAAAATAAGCCATGTTCTTTTCTTTTCTTTTTTCTTTTGAGAGGATTGTTGCATAGTGGGATAAGTGGACTAATACTGGACTGAAATCCAACATATTTCTAATTGTCTAAACCAAAATAAGCATGAATCCTAAGATCTTTGTTTGTACAAATCATACATTTTGCAGAACCGTACGCACATAAATTTTGTTTATGGGTTGCAACCGAATGAGCATTTTGTTATATATGTAAATTTTTCTGTGTATTATGTTTGTATTCCGACGAAAACCACATGATAATCCCGTAGCAACGCACGGACATTCAACTAGTATAATTAAAATAGGACGTGGCTAGGGTCGACTTCTTTTTAGCTTCTCGAGCAGATTTTGGGTCCAGAATCACAGAAGCCCAAAAGAATGAGTCTGATTTTGCCAGCTTTTTTCCACCGAGAAGCTGGTTTCCTATTTAAACTGAGAATCCGGTCGGACCCCGATTCTCCGTATCTCTACTGTCTAAAAAGGAGGAAGGTGTTCCGTTTTCTGCCACTCCGTCGCTCCTTTCGTCGCGCGTGTCCCTCCGTGGTTCCGTCGCTACCTCCCCGCGAGAGAAAAAAACTGTGAGGCTCAGGAGTAACGTCCACTTCGTCCGCCCCGTCCATTCCTCCCCCTGAACCTGCGTTCTCATCTCCCCCCGGACCGGAACCCCTCCAGGCTACCGGCGGCCCTCTCCTCTCCAGGCCACCGCCCCACATCATGAGATCCTCCGCCCGCAGGAACCGCGGGATAGCCCGCAAAGTCCCCGCTCCTCTTTCACCAGCCACCGCCGCTCACCCCCGCAGCTCAGAGCCGTATCCCCCGTCCCCTCCAGTGCCACCATCCTCTCCCATTCCCCCGTCACCTCGAGCTTGACACCGCCACCCCACAACTGCCGGCCCGCTCAGATGTGTTCTCTGAACCATGGATGGTCAAAACGTGCGCGACATGATGTCTCCGATAGTAGCGGCCTCCACGACAACCCGATCCCCTTTTCTTGTCCTAGAATGATGGTGCCGACGGGTTGGGGACTGGTGATAGGAGCAGAGCCCTCCACACGTTCGCTCGCCGGTTGGCCAGGAGGGAGCTGATCACCTGGGCTCTCGCGAAGGAGGCTGCCGCCATGGTCACGTCGCGAAGCTTTGAGAGATCACTGCAAAAAATCTCATGGGTGATGTGGCGCCAGATAGAGGTGGCCATGTTGGCCGAGCTCAACGTTTTATTTGCCACACAGTTTAGTATGCCCATGTGACTGGCATTGCCCTCCAATAGCCAACAGGGTCAGTGCTCCTCCTCTTCCTCATTTAAACTAATTTTAGTTTCTACCTGCACTATGCATACCTGCCATGTTACTAATGATACGAGTATCTGGGGTCTTATGCACATTCAACAAGGATTTGGATCCTCATGATACAGTATATGATAGTGATGAGTCTTCAGAAAATAGTGTGCTTTTTGGATGAAACTAAATGTTCATCTTGAAGAAATTGTTTGCTATCTACCGATCTGAATTAAGTTGCAGAAAAATGTCTAATATAAAAGACATTGATGGATAATATATCGACTTAGAGTACAACTTCAAATATGTCTCTTTCTTGTTTGATCGTCGAACATGGATGTATGCCAAACTCAGTTATGTGCTACACAATTGTTAAATTGGAGTATCAGTAGCTAATTTTTCTGTTTTCAGCTAACCAACGGCACTTTGAAGTGCCTTAAGCGAAATACCCATTTGGGGGTTCAAGTTGGCTCATGAGATTCAGATTGTCCTATAGTGTCTTCTAAAAGAATCTATTCTACCATGGCGGAGAAGCCTCGAAGGAACGTCCTCGAAGGAATATTTTCATTGAGTTCTTTACAACTGAACACTACTGGAGATATATAACTCTCACTACTGGACATCTTCCAATACATAGCACAGATGTGAGTTGTTATCTACAAGGCAGCGCCACCACAATACCTAAAAGAGAAATTTTTGATTCTTCCATGGAGTTTGATTATGAAGTTGGCAATTTACCTGTTTGTCAAGTTATGCTACTCATACCAAGCAGTACTCCTACTGGTTGCATCGACGAAGTGCTTGTTGTGGTTCCTGCCAATTCCAGTGTCTATTGTTTCCTTCAACAAGGTAACATGGTGACTATCTATTTTCTTGTTTACATGTACATCTCTGCTGCTGTGATGCTTAAGTGTGTGTTTCTCGATAGACAACTGTGGTGGATGAGAAGACTGTCACTAGGGTTGTAGTGTGTGCATGAATTTTAATCAGTCATTGTTGTCTTTGAATGAAGTGATTTTCACTTGGAACCATAGGGGTGTAACTGATGCATTAGTGTGTATTGAATATGTGTACTGAAGTTCCCCAGGCTACTAGAGTAGCATAGGTCATGCTTGCTCATGTCATTCTCTCAGTTTAAAGTGAAATTAGAACATTTCACCGATATGAAGATTTAGTATCATGCCATGACAATCTATTTTCTAACTTTCAGATTTATCTGAAATGATTGGCAATGTCATGAATGATGCACGGTCAACTGACAAATACTATCACTGTAAGTTTCTCTACCAGTTCTTTAAACAATGATCCCAAGAAGTTAAATAGATGAAGTTGACATGGTTGCATAAGTGTTTGTTTCTCGATAGACAACTATGCAGGATGATTAGACTGTCGCTAGGGTTGTAGTGTGTCATTGTTGTCTTTAAATAGAGTGATTTCCACTTGGAACTGTAGGGGGTGTAACTGAATTTATTTGTAGAAGTGTGTATTGAATATGTGTACTTAGGTTCCCCAAGCTACTAGGGTAGCATATGCATCAGTGTGTATTGAATTTGTGTACTTAAGTTTCCCAAACTACCGTGGTAGCATAGGTCATGCTTGCTCCTATCATTCTACCAGTTCAACGTCAAATTGGAACATTTCATCCATATGAAGATTTAGTATCATGCCATGACAATCTATTTTCTAAAATTCAGATTTACTCCAAAATGATTGGCAATGTGATGACTAATGCACGGTCAACATGAAAATACTATCACTGCAGGTTTATCTACGCAATAAGCCCAATAAGTTAAATAGATGAAGTTGTCATGGTTGCTAAGTGCCAACTACCAAAATTAGACTATTATTAAGTTATTCATAGTTTTATATTAAATTTATGAAGAGAGTAACAATTTATTGGAAGATACTTAAAGTTCAAAAAAAAAACCAGTAAAGATCTACATACATAAACCCTATAACTGTAACATAAGCATTTTTTTAATCATAATTAATTTTGAGAAGAAACTTGTTTGGTGTTATAACATTTTGTTGAATCGACCCTTTCTTCTTCTAAGCCATACCGACAATGCCAACATTCTCATAGCAGCACTTTATGGCATACTGGAAACCTACATAATGAATGACACCACAGTTCTCATGAATGTTTGGTACTGCAAGAGAACATATCAGATGATCCATTTTATTACATTTGTATTTTTTATCCACTCCCTAACATGTCTTTGTTATGGTTGTTCAGTTGTGAGGCTTATGGGGCGTTTCGTTTCCTAGAATTTTACGTCCTATTTCTTGCCGAGGAGCGTTTTGCTCCCCGCCTCATTGCGCCTCCCTCTCGTCCCTCCACACCCAGACAACCCATGATTATTATTGCCCTATAAGCTAAACAATTATCGCATCCCAATCAATCCCCCGGCTTTAGCTCCGCCTCGATGAGGACGAGCACATGCCATTAGAGTCAACCACACATCGTCATTGTGCCCTGTCAGGGTCGCTGTCACAGGCAAAGGAGAGGACGTGCTGAGGGGATCATCTAACTCCTTGATGGACTGAAGTCGTCTCGATGCACGGGCGACGGTAGTCCTTATGCCTTCAATTTTTTTATTGATCTATCTTCCTTATGTGTGAGATTTTGTAGATTGGAAGTTAAGATTCAAGCATGTTTGGGGTATTAGGAGAAC
The DNA here is from genome assembly GCA_023614405.1 of Avena insularis. Taxonomy (NCBI): domain Eukaryota; kingdom Viridiplantae; phylum Streptophyta; class Magnoliopsida; order Poales; family Poaceae; genus Avena; species Avena insularis. The sequence goes on along the minus strand of CM042694.1, from coordinate 84,437,620 downwards.
TTAGGATCTTGGATTCATGTTGGTGTGGGGCCTGTGGGGCATCGTATGAATTTAAAAGTTTACTATAATTTGGGATTTAGGATTATCATTATTTAGTGTATTTACTATTTACCAGGAGATCTACCGGGTTAATTGGTTACTAATTGTTTCAGACTTTTCAATTACTCTGGTTAGCAAGGCTGGCATGCACAATGGAGAGTCATGTGAACGTGGATGAATTGTGTGAGCCTTGTAGGCGGAACTATAGTGAGCTAATGCCCATACCGCCGCAGGAAAGGCTTGTCTTTTACGATGACTAATGAAGCAACAACTGTCTGCTAGCAGCAAAGCTTCGTACATAGGAGACTATGCAACAGTTTTGGTATTGGTGCTTAACAAATTCCGCATACTTATATGAATCTAATAGAAGGTTTGTAGTACTTATATGCTATTGATCTTAATATCTAGGGTTAATTGGATTTATGCCATTACAACTTTTGCCACTTGGAGAAATGCCATTACAAAAACAAGACTTGGAGATATGCCACTCTAGCTTCTTCGTACATAATATTGCCATTGTGGTCATTACAAAATCAAATACGACCAGTTATACTCCCATGTGTACCTTGTACACTTATACTCACGTATGGGCATCTAAAATAAAAAAAAATAAAAAAAAGGTCAGGACCAAGTTGACTCAGCGCCCGCATCTAGGAACCGCATTCATACCCTCCTCCAGCAGTGCAGCTACAGCCTCCTCTGTACATTGTACATTTATGGAGAGATTGCTTGGGAAGAGGTTGGGGACTGGTATACTCAGGCAAATGGCAACTAGGGGACCTGCAACTACATGCCCTCCTTCAGCTACAACTGCATCTCTGGCAGCTCCAATATCTGGAAGCCCCGATGCAGTACAACCCTGTCCGCCGACAACTGCGTGCAGCAGAAGCGTCACGCGAGGGGGGCCTCCAGCCGCGGGCGCCTCCTGTCGCTGACGCCTGCAGCCATGGCGTCGCATGTGAGGCTCCATCCATGGCCGACTCCGGTGACCGCTAGGGTTCGTCCGGGTGGGAGAGCTGGCGCAGGGGAGAAGACCAAGTCGTGGATGTCGGCAAGAGTCGGACTTTTTTTCTTCTTATACCGGTCCATACGTGAGTATAAGTACACACGAGAGTATAATTGGTTGTATTTGGTTTGGTAATGACCACAATGGCATATATAGAGGTATGAAGAAGTTAGAGTGGCATACCTCCAAGTCTTGTTTTTGTAATGGCATTTCTCCAAATGACAAATGTTGCAATGGCATAAATCCAATTAACCCTAATATCTATGCTCAGCTGGAAAAAGGGAAGAGTCCGAACATTTGCACTTTATCAGATAGAGCTCATAGCAGCCTACTGACACTCCTGATGTATAGTATCACATGAGCTCATCATGCATGTCTCTATACCACTTTGTATAGTATCACATGAGCTCACTCATTGACCTTAACCAGTTGAAATAAATGTATTTTTTTGCTTAACTGAAGTTGGGATGAAATTTTAGCGGCTGTTTATGACACTTTGTTGATATTACCAAACTTAGTTCAAAGATATGATACCTCAGTTCTTTAGATAAATCATACTAGATTGGAGTTTTTAGCGGAGTTCTCAACTGGAGAGCTTGCAATATGGATTCTAAGATCCGTATTCTCACATATTCTTGAATTTTCAGGCTTCAATTCTTCACTTTTCATGTGCACACTAAGGTTAGTACAGTTAATATTCTCGGATCGGCATGTATCTTTTGTACTTTTCATCTCTGCTACCGTGGGTTTGGAAATGATTTATTTTTATTATTTGGCTGATTTCTTTACATCGAAATTAGTAAGGATGCATATATGGTTGATTTTAAACTTGAAATAACATTCTTGATTTAATCAAGGTTATATCTCATGGTATATCTCTAATTCAAGTATCTCATTATTGACATGGACTCATGCATTCACCTACTTATGCACTTCCTATTACAGCTGACGTGAATATGAGTGGGTCTCAGTCTCTTAGTGGAATTTTTAGGTTTCCTTTGAGAATTTTACATTGCTACCAAACAAATCCTAATCTTGCACCCATATGCTCAATCATGTCGTTCTCTCATGTGCATATTGTGGATTGTTAATAATATGTTTTCGATTTTAGGATGCAATCAATGGTGAGGAAGGTGTCAAAAATGAAGGATGCATATTCATGGGTTCTCTGGCAACATGCATAAGCAACGTTATAAATGTTCCCGTTCTCAGTTATCTATATATACTGGCGTGATCTTTTAAATTCATTTTTGAAATCTTTCTCAAAATTCAACGATTGCACTTACATATATAACGACATATTCTCTATTGATGTCAGTGTTCTTTCCGAATTACTTGAACTATATTCAACTCCCATGTATCTATGAAATTGTAGTTGGCAACTGTTTGGATGGCCTCCAAGTTGTGTTCTTATCCCAGTTTCAAGGTCATGCTAGCTGAAGCGCTATTCAAGTCCTGATACTCGATGACACTAAGTTTTTATGGTGTTTTTTCCATGATACTTCCTGAGTAAGCTACAACTAAATGTATGCAATTTTGAAGCTTAAACCTTTCCCATGTTTTGCTTTGATAGCATATTAGTTGTAAAACTAAACGTGCTGCCTGGCCATCTCAGTCACTATCTCGCGTACTTCTTTCCTTCCTTTCTTATCTGAAATATTCAATTGTCATCTCTTTGCTGTAGTGGTGAAACCGAGAATCCGTTAATGCTAATTTGGCGGTTGGGTTATTTACAGTATGTTTCCAAATTATTCTTCAAAGGAGGTTATCTGTGCGACTCAAGTTTCAGGGTGAAGTTAATGTAACAAATGTTTTTATGAAACTGGTCCACAGATCAAGGCCAGAGCACCTTAAGATCAGAGCTTCTTGCAATGTACTATCAGGCAAGAAGCTTACAGTCCTGTTTGCATATCTTTGTAATTTGGTAGATGGTTGTTGTACAAAACTTTCTACCACTCGCTTGCAGACAATCTATTATGTATACTGCTGCTATTATTCTCTTGCTTACACGCGAGGTCAGATTCCATGCTTTGGTGGAGCCCTAATAGATGGGAGTTGAAGGAGGTTCTTTGTTCATAAATATGTCTGAGTTTGTAACTAATGTGCAAGAGTTTGCTGTATATAGTGCATTTGTGATGTACAAGAATTCTTATCTAGAAAAAAAGTTAAACCTTAATGTGTAAATGATATCATAACGGGCAACAATTTATGCCTGGACATTTTTTTTAAATACTTAATGGAACTTTTCTCTTAGAGTGAATGATATAGCTTTTAAAATAAGCCATGTTCTTTTCCTTCCTTTTTTCTTTTGAGAGGATTGTTGCATAGTGGGATAAGTGGACTAATACTGGACTGAAATCCAACATATTTCTAATTGTCTAAACCAAAATAAGCATGAATCCTAAGATCTTTGTTTGTACAAATCATACATTTTGCAGAACCGTACGCACATAAATTTTGTTTATGGGTTGCAACCGAATGAGCATTTTGTTATATATGTAAATTTTTCTGTGTATTATGTTTGTATTCCGACGAAAAACACTTGATAATCCCGTAGCAACGCACAGACATTCAACTAGTATAATTAAAATAGGACGTGGCTACGGTCGACTTCTTTTTAGCTTCTCGAGCAGATTTTGTGTCCAGAATCACAGAAGCCCAAAAGAATGAGTCTGATTTTGCCAGCTTTTTTCCACCGAGAAGCTGGTTTCCTGTGTAAACTGAGAATCCGGTCGGACCCCGATTCTGGGGTGATTCCCGCGATTCTCCGTAGCGAAACAAAACGTTATCCATCTGTAGACATGTTGTTTCTCGTAATTACATAGAATTGCCACCGCCAGAATTTGGAGAAAAGAAAAAAAGGCAGCGCTCGACCGGTTCCTCCCGCACGCGTATGCATAGAGCGATATGGTTCCTCGTTGCGCCTCTGTCGCCACCGCCAGCGTCCGCAGCTGCTGCAGCTCCCCCCTATCGCGAGTCCGCCGCCGCCTCGACCTTGTACTCACGAGACGCCGACGCCCCCTAACCCTCCTCGCTAGACGCCGCCGCCCCGACCGTCAACTCGCCAGACGCCGCCGCCCCGACCTTCTCCTCACCAAATGCCGCCGACCGATTCCCTACGCCGCCGTCCGCCGTGCAGTCCGCGGCCAGCAGGCTGACCTCGCCATGGCCTCCTCTCAGGCGCCGCCACCACCGGTATGGAGCCCCTTTTCTGGTTCATTTTCTTTCAGTGATTGAGCCTATATGACTTGATTTTTAACAGTAACAGGTAGTAGATGTTGCTATTGTTAGGCAGGTTCAAACATACAAAATTGGTGATTGAAGTTGTATATAGAATAATCGTAGTAGATGTTGCTCACTTATGGTGCCAAGCAAAACCACACATGTCCATTAATTTAAGTTTAGCTCATTTATAGTGTAATTTCAGTTTAGCTCATTCTATTTCATTGCAAAACATGAATATGTGGTAACGGTGTAATTCCTTTCATTGCTATTGTTCTACTACTGCTAGTACTTGTGTGACAGTTTGTTGAAATGCATGACATCTATGGTATGGTATGTATGTAGAAAGAGAAGTTGAAAATTGTGAAAGTAAATTGGGATGCAGTAGCTCACCGTGCATTTCTTGACGTGTGCATCGAAGAAGTGAACAAACGTAATCGTCTGATTAATGTTTTGAATGCCAATGGTAAAGCTAATATGACAACGAACTTCAACAAGCGTACGAAGAGAAACTATGTTTGGAGTCAATTGAAAAATAGGTGAGACACACTGAAAAAAGATTACACTGTTTGGAAGGGATTGCTTCAACATGCATTTGGTCTAGGAAGAGATCCTATCACTCATACCATTGATGCTGATGACGGTTGATGGGAACTTGAGATACAGGTAATGATATTGGTGTGGTCTTTTATATGATTGGCTCAGGTGTTTTATCTTATATACTATACTGGTGTTTCTTTATGCTTGCAGATGTGTCCAGAAGCAGCCAAGTTTCACATAGCCCCACTACAAGATGAGGAGGACTTGAAGACAATATTTGACAAGAATGTTGTGACAAATGCGACTGACATGGTGCCAGCATCATCTCACGACCGAGCTGCTATGGCTACTGCTTCTCAGACCAATATGGTCAATGTTGAGGATATTGAAGGTTTAGGTTGTGAAGGTGACGAGAAGACTAATATTACACCTTTGCATGCACAAGGTAAAAAGAACAAGCGAAGCTGCCCTTACTCACCTAGCCCCACACCAACACCAAAGGCGAGCACTGGGAGTGCCTCAAGGTTTGATCGTGTGATGGAGCTCATTGAAAATAAGGAGGAGAACAAGGAGAAGATGAGGTTGATGGAGGAAGAGAAGAGTAGGAACTCTATAACATCTCCTGAAAGAAAGGAGGACAAGAAGGATTCTACTCAGCATGAGATTAGGCGCGTGGTTGCATTAATCGTTCAAGATGGAGCTAAGCCCGGAATGTTGGAGTACTTCTATGCCACACACTTGTTCATTCTACATGAGTATCGTGATGTATTCACTTGATTGGAGGAGGATGCTACACTGGAGCAGAGGCTTGATTGGCTGACATGGGAGCAACATAACAAGAAATTGGCTTAGGATGAGATACGTCTCTTTATATTTTAATTGCTTTGAGCTTGTATCTCGGATGACCATATTTTATTTACTTTGAACTTGTATCTTGGATGATCCTATTTTATTTACTAGTAACTTGTCTGTTTGACCCTACGTATGACCCAATTGTTTTCTGCTTGCGGATTTTTTTGTACTTACATATGAATGATTTACATATTTTCTCTGTACTTACAGATGAATTGTTCAAATGATGATTCTGATGATGACGATTTAAACATGTACTACATGCTTGCGGCTGCTCTTGCAGAAGAGGGTGAAAAAGCACCTTATGCGGCTAGAAGACTGTCTTTGATGACAAGGATACAATGGGTTGAGGAAAGGATGAATGATGCAAAGAAATTCTTCAAGTGTTTTAGGATGAGGAAGTCAGTTTTCAGAATGTTGCATGAAACTCTTATTGCTAAATATGGCCTAAAGTCGACTTCTCAGATGTCCAGTATAAAATCACTAGCTCTCTTTTTGTGGATGTTGGGGCACCTGAGTCCAATAGTCAGGCTACAGATAGTTTCGAGCGTAGTGTTTCTACTGTCAGCAAGAAGTTTCATGAGGTGTTAGACTGTGTAGACCGTATGGTGGGTGATTACATTAGACCCCATGATCCTACTTTCACCTAAGTTCATGAATAAATTAGACAATCAAGATTTTGGCCCCATTTCAAGAATGCTATTGGAGCAATTGATGGAGCACATATTCATGTCTTAGTTGCTGAGAAGGATAAGCAAATATACACTAATAGGAAAGGCTATACAAAACAAAACGTCTTTACAATTTGCGATTTTGACCTAAGGTTCACATTTGTTGTTCCTGGATGGCCTGGATCTGCTCATGATAACCGTGTATGGACTGATGCTCGGCCTTGGTTCGCCAACTATCTACACCCTCACGGTAATATTTTTGCATACGTACTATGCACACAAAATATATTCTCATAGTATGTAGTTATGTTCTGATGTTTCTGCTACTCGCAGGAAAATACTATCTTGTCGACTCTGGATATCCCAATAGAACTGGTTATCTTGCCCCATTCAAAGAGCAACACTACCATATTTCTGACTTCCAAGGTACGCCTCCACAGAACATGCAGGAGAAATTCAACCATCTTCATTCATCTCTATGAAATGCCATTGAAAGAGCATTTGGTGTTCTAAAGATGAAGAGGCGTATTCTGCTTTCTATACCATTTTATCCGGATGAAGAGACGCAGTCGAAGATCATCACTGCATGCATGTGTTTGCATAACTTTATTCGTGATAGTAAACTATATGACGACCATTTCGACATGATTGAGCGAGGCTATATATCCATGAGGATAGTGCATCTTATGTGGGGGGGACACCTCATCTTCTTCAGATGACGTCACGCGTGCGACGCGACAGGAAATTGCTGAAAGTTTAGTTGCCTGAGGAGTATTCTAATTTTAATTATTGAACCACTAAAAAAGACTTACTTTATTTTGGTATGTAATGAATTATACAACGTATGGTATCATCTCATTTGTCTGTTTTATAATCTTCTGTATTCATTTCTATCTCATTTGTACTAAAAACTAGCATACAAATGAAATTTAGGCGTTACAGATATTTCACCACTCAACCCATCAAACAAGACAAATGCCTAGAAGCTAAAAAGAATAGAGGGCAGCAGATTCTGTCAGCTTCTCCCCACCACAGCTTCTCCCCACAATCTCCCAAAATCCAGGTTCTCTAGAATCATAAGCTGAAAAGAAGTCGGCCTTATTAGGATGCTAGGTGTCCCAGGTTTTAAAAACCATAAAAAACTGCAGAACAAGGGAACTTCCAATTCAAAGAATAATGAGATGTGTAAAGGAAGGAAACCAGTGACAAGGTTACTATCAACTAATCCCTTGTGTTACATTCAAATGTTGAGTCTGGATCTCTTCCCATGTGAGGCATGTACAAGTCATTTGCATTGGTTAACACTACTACAGATTTGTCTATCAGTGGCGCGCCGTTTTTTCATCCGTGGCGCATGGGCCGTGTGCCACTGTCATCACGCCACTAATATTTTTTATCCAACATGCGCCACAGATAGTTCAAATATCAGTGGTGCATGTGGGTATGGTGTGCCACTGGTACTTTTTTTCAAAATTCTAAAAAAGACGGGATATGAAAATTATCTGTGGCACATGTTGGTATCATGCGCCACAGATAAATTTTTCAAAATTAAATAAAAACTAGATCTAGATCTGGATCTCATCGCCCTCGCCTCACCACGGCCACCACCTACCACCGCATGAAGGTGCGGGAGGCCGTGGCCGCACCTCCGAGGACAAGGATGCCGACGAGCTCAAGGATGGCGCCGATGTTGGTTGTGGTGTAGCTCAAGGACGGCGCCATCGGGGGTCGGGGAGGAGCTCTAGGACATCAACGTCGGGGGTCGGGGAGGGGCTCTAGGTGGCACGGTGACCGGAGAGATTAGAAGTAGGTGGAGGAGAAGGGGAGGAGAGGAGATGAGAAGGGGAGAGGAAGGAGAAGTAGAAGAAAAGAAGAAGAAGAAGGAGAAGAATAGAAGAAGGAGAAGGATAAGGAGAAGAAGAGAAGAAGGATAAGGAGAAGAAGAGAAGAAGGAGAAGGAGAAGGAGAAGAGGAGGAGAGGAGGGGAATGGGAGAAGGGAGAGGAAGAAGAGAGGAGAAGGAGAAGGGAATGGGAGCAGGAGGAGAATAGGAGTAGGGAAGGAGGAGAAGAAGAAGGGGACAGGAGGGGAGGAGAGCGAGGGGACATCCTCAGAATTCAAAAAGGTGTCACGCTTATCCGTGGCACACCACAATAGGGTGCGCCACGGGTAAGTGGCCTCACTTTTTTTAGCAGGAAAAAATCTTCCTTTTGCCATTATTTTTTATCCTTTTCGAATTTGGGGATTCTAAAAAATCGCTAAACAACTGTCGGTGGTTGCGAGCAAATATAGAATTTTGTTCTCATCATTTTGGTATATTGTAGACTTTTTCCGACATCGTATGCAAAAAGTTGTGGCCATTTTACCGTGGCATGACCTTCTTTTGTAAAGAAACTCGAAATTCATGTTTGCTAATTTTCCTACAAAATAGACACATTACCTACATACATGTCAAAGGATTTTAAAAATTGAAGTGCTTTTTATTTTCTTTTATTTTTTGCAAGACTGAAAAGGTGATCCACGGGGAGGGGGTTCCAATTTTTTGGATGGTGCCTGACTTATCTGTGGCGCATGTGTCTGCGGTGCGCCACAGGTAACCCAACTATCCATGGCGCACGGCCACCACATGCGCCACAGATATGTCAGGGGCCATCCATAGTGGCAGATGTGGATGCCCAGACTTATCTACAGCGCACCATTTGCCCATGCGCCACGAGTATTTTGGTTATCTGTGACGCATTGTTACCACATGCGCCACTAGTCTTTTACCTATGGCGCACCACCCTTGCCATACGCCACTGAACATCCATCCATGGATAAGCAAATCTGTAGTAGTGCAAGAGGCATATGTCACTATATAGGATAGATAAACATGTGAGTTGTGCTTCTCATCCCATAAAAAATGGACATTTTTATACCACTTGCATAGTATAAACTATTACTATTTTGTGTTTGGTTTGTTTTGCTTTGTGTGGTTTCTTACAACAATGAGACTGAAGGTGTTGCCATCTTGCTATACAGGTCAATGGAAGTTTACATGTGCTGCTAGAAGTTAAATTGGTGGCTTATGCATCCACCAAATGTCTGTGAGTTGGTTCCTCTCTAGAGCATACAACTTTCAAGTTATTGACCGTATTTGTATTTTGAAAATTTATTCGAGTAATCTCATTCGGTTTTTATCATATCTCATTAGAGACAAAGCGAGCTAGGACCTTACGCACATTCATCCTCACTCACGCTTGCACAAAGTTTCTATCCCCATGCATATCCATTTGAACTTCCACAACCTTTCCAACTTTCTTCTTGGTTAGGTTTGTTAATAGGGTAGAATTGTGGTAACCCATAGGAACCTTGTGGATTGGTATCCATGTAGTACAAAAACCGAGGTCACCTATTTCCGTTGGCGATAACTCGTCATAAGGTTCAATACAAACCGCTGCCTGACGAAACAACCATGACCCCCTTTCCCCACCTTCAACCAATCACCGAGGCAGAAACATTGGACTGTAAACAAGTTACCTTCTAGGTGCTGAAACCACAACTCTCTCGTTGGGCTCCAAGCAACACGCATGTGCTCCTCAAATTGAGGACTGAAAAAATTCGATGTGTGAACTCTAGCCAAAGCCATCCACTTGGTTCCCTCATTTGGGCCCCCCTCTTCATCCTCAAAAACTAGGTCATCAAATTCATCCTCTTCAATTCCTAAACACTGCAGCATGGCATCTATCACTTTACCTTCTTTGGCTCCCGACCCCCCGACAGATTCACCGAGCACGCAGATGAGGCTGCCATCATTGATCAATAGACATAACCGAATCGAACAAAACTAGCATATCATATGGAATCTCGAGGGGATAACAAACTCCTAGTGACTGAGGGAATCCAGTCCGGTTTGGGAGAAGATAACTCCGTGCCGAAGAGATTTCCGACGGCAGACGAAGTGAACCCTAGTCGGCCTAGCAATCGCCAGAGTTCTAGCTCAAAACAAACCGGTATATAAGAAAAGTGGGCTCTTGGTTAATAGCAGCCACAACACGTGCTCCTAGCACTATGTTGGGAGTGCAAAGTATATGATGTATTAATAAAGTAATACTAGATTCTATATCTATCTATAGTACATATTGGTACAAGATTTACTATAGATGAGATGGATAGGAGTTATAACCAGTACTGTCATTGCTCTCGCTCAATGTGACGATTATAGTAATATATTAGTGGACCCCACTATCTAGAACACACTATTTTGGCACACATCAGCCAGTTGGCTTGGCGTGACGCTGACACACGCAAACGCAAGCGAACAAGCAGACAGCTGCTCGCTGCAGTGCCGCTTCGTGCTTGTTAACTCTCTCGTGCAGCGCGTGCCAAGCTAACCCGTCGGAAAGATGCCGCCTGTGGTGCGTCCGAGGAAGACCTCCGCTATCGTCCTCCCGGCCGGCGGCGCCCCGCTCCCGGAACCTGGCCGGACGGTCCCGCTGTCTCCCTTCGACGCGTACTGGGTCACGCTGCCCCCTGTCCGCCGCGTCTTCCTTTACCGCTCCCCGCCCAGCCTGCTCCCGTTCACTGACATCGTCAGCGCCCTCAGGTCCTCCCTGGAGCGGGTGCTCCCGGCCTTCCACCCGTTCGCCGGCGTGCTCACCTACACGCCGGAGTCGCACGCCCTCTCCATCGTCCTCCCGGAGGGGGAGGAGGGCGCCTGCAGCGTCGCGTTCGTCGAGGCTGAGACGGACCTCGACTTCGATAGCCTCGTCGAGGAGTACGACGAGGATGCGCTCCGGCAGCTTGCTCCGGACATCCGCCGGGACGAGCTTCCGGCGCCCGTCATGGCGGCGCAGGTACGCCACGCGTGCGGTAACCCTTATTTTTTTTTGCTGTGCCGCGTTTTTCATAGCTGTATGAAACGCGTGCATGCGCAGGTGACCGAGTTCGTCGGACGCGGCGGTGGCGTGGCGGTAGGGGTGGCAGTGCATCACTCGGCGGCCGATGGGCGCGGCCTCTGGCGGTTCTTGGAGATGTGGTCGGCCACGGCGGCCGGTCTCAAGGAGGGCCGTGTGTGGGTGGGGCCGGAGCCGCTGCATGACCGGAGGCTGGTGAGGTTCGACGGGGACGACGATCTTGCCAGGTTATTCTTGCAGCAACTCGCGCCGGACTTCCCCAGGGTGAGCACTTCCATTCTTCCTCGCCATGACAAATTCAGATCCTAGTACCGCAAACGGACGCCGCAGGTATGATCCTGTCTTCCCGGATACCAGTGGCGGGATGCAGAATAAATCGGAGGATGGCTACACTCCAATTTTTTTTTGCGCTGACACATCTGAAATACAAAATCTACCTAAAAAATAATATAAATAGCACCGTTGAATCTCATAATATTATAATTTTATAATATGTTCCAATTTTCAGGTCAAGAATACATTTTAATTTTATAAAATTACAGTACAACAAAGACAAGTAAACAGTACAATTAAACAATTAGAATGTTTTTTAGCTACTGGACTTGTGTAAGTAGATCATATCCCTTGTTAGAGACTTTTTTTTTTGCAATATAACCATGTGTGGGACATGAAATCTGTCTAAAAAGTGATACTTGAAAATAATAATAACTTATATTAATTGATAGGGGACTAGAGTTTATAGACTCCCTCTATTTCAAGTTAATGGATTATTCATTTAAATATGGATATATCTAAAACTAAAAATATGTCTAGATACACGTATCTAGACAAATCTGAGTTCATTAGTTTCGATTGGAGAAAGTAGTACACGTGCCCACTATCTAAATGGTGATATTTGCTAGAATACGCCGATGGTAGTAGAGGATGTATGGTTTATACGATTAGTGGAAGCTACTAGTCCCGACTTGAAGGTTTCCACCAAGTGTCATTCTTTGAGTCATAGTGAAGTCAGATGCGGAGAATGTTAGGAAAGCGAAAATATGAGGGTAGCGATGGTGATTTTAGTTCTTGTGGCGATGGAGAACTGGCTGCGTGATCTAGGACTCGTTGCAGTGGTTGCTCGTGCGGGAAGACAACACAGGGGAAGTTCCTTGTCTTACCTTGCAGGGTAAAAATCTAAGGTCTGGCCTTAACTGGTTGTGTCTGGCAATGACCTTGTTGAAGGCATTATTTTGTGAGCGAGGACTTTCTCCAGGGTGAAAACCTATGATCTTTGATCGGGCAACGACGGCGCTTGGGCACTGTTTTCTTCTTGAAGGCGTTATTATTGGAGTGGAGGACTACCGGTGATGTCCGGATGGTGTCAGTATCACTGCTTTGAGGATTAGTTCTCTATAGCGGGACTTTTTCTTTTTTGTAATTCTTCTTTCTTTTTTCTAGGCTGTGTGTATCCGTAGGGCCGCTAGGGCATGCGTTGTTGTAGAGGCTGGGTGTAATTGGTATCCCTGTGATATTAATATATACTATTTTCAAAAAAAAAACCTAGTCCCGACTTGAATCCCTCCCAAACTCATGCATTATTTTTAGGAAAATAATCCTAATCCCTTGTGGCATCCCGTGACTTTCATCATCTGGTTTTCCTACGTGCATGGACGTTTGCATCCGTGATGTGCTTTCTTGAACCTCATCTCCTCCACGACTCTTTTCCAACAACCTCCACCGATACATGGTCGTACGCCTCAGCCGCTGTTATATGTTGATCCTAATTCTACAAAGTAAATGCCAACTTCTGACGGCACCTAGGTTACCACCGCTATATATACTTCTTGTAAGCCGCCGGTTGGGATAAGTTGCATCTGTGAAATCCCCGGCGTTGTGTAAACACTCTCCGATATAGTGAAGTTTCGCTGGCTGGCGCCCGTGGTTTTTCCCCTCTCTTTGTTGGAGAGGGTTTTCCACGTTAAATCTGTGTCCCCCTCGCTGCAATTTTATTTTCGTTCTTCGTTATTTACTTGTCGCAAAGCTAACAAGTGGTATCAGAGCCCCAGGTTCTAATCTAGGGTTTGCGACATGTCGTCATTGAAGTTCGATCTACCGCAGCTGGACTACTCCACAAGATTCTGCTTGTGGCAGGTGAAGATGCGGGCGATTCTCGCCCAAACTTCAGATCTGGATGATGCGCTGGATGGATTCGGGGAAAAGGATGCTAAGAGCTGGTCTGACGAAGAAAAGCGGAAAGACCGTAAGGCTTTGTCTATGATTCAACTTCATCTATCCAATAATATTTTGCAGGAAGTCTTGACAGAGAAATCTGCTGCTGCCCTTTGGGGGAAACTGGAATCGATCTGCATGTCAAAGGATCTAACCAGTAAGATGCATGTGAAGATGAAGTTGTTCTCGCATAGATTGCAGGAAGGTGGATCGGTAATGAATCACTTATCTCTTTTCAGAGAGATTATTTCTGATTTGCAATCTATGGAAGTAAAATATGATGATGAGGATCTAGCCCTATTACTCTTATGCTCGCTGCCTAGTTCTTATACACACTTTCGTGATACAATGTTGTTGAGCCGTGAGAAGATAACCCTTGATGAAGTGCAAGATGCCCTCAAACAGAGGGAAAAGATGAAATCTATGGTGCAGGCAGATGGGGCGTCTTCCAAGGCTGAAGCTCTACAAGTTTGTGGCAGGACCGAGCAGAGATTTAACAACCATGGCAACCGAGTTAAGAGCAAAGACGGCAGAGGTTGTTCGAAGTCCAAGGGAAAGGACAAGTTCTGCAGGTATTGTAAGAAATCTAATTATGTTATTAATGATTGTTGGAAGCTGCAGAATAAGGAGAAAAGGAACGGTACTTACCAACCGAAAGATAAGGATCAAGGTAATGGTAAGGCTTCTGTTGTTTCTGGTGATAGTTCTGACGGTGAATATTTAGCCGTTTTTGCTGCTTGTGCTTCTCGTGATGATGAATGGATACTTGATACTGCATGTTCGTTTCATATTTGCTGTAACAAAGATTGGTTCAGTTTATATGAGTCTGTGCGCATCGGAGATTTTGTAATGTGGGGAATGACAACCCGTGCCATATTATCGGAGTTGGATCTGTTAAGATCAAGACACATGATGGCGTGACACGTACGTTGAATGAGGTGAAGCACATATCAAGCATGGCCAGAAATCTGATCTCCCTGAGTACCATGGACGTTGATGGATACAAATGCACGCCGTGGGTGGGTTGTTAAAGGTATCGAAAGGCTCTCTTATTCACATGATAGGTGATATGAATTCTGCTAAGTTATATGTTCTTAGAGGTAGCACTTTGCCTGGTATTGCTGCTGTTGTTACTGCTAATGATTCTGATGATTGTGGTAAAACAAATCTTTGGCATATGCGCCTTGGGCATATGAGCGAACATGGCATGGCAGAATTGGTTAAGAGAGAGCTGATTGATGGTTGCAACTTGGGTAAGTTTGAGTTCTGTGAGCACTGCGTTTTTGGTAAGCACAAAAGAGTTAAATTCAATGCTTCCGTTCATACCACCAAAGGCATTTTAGATTATGTGCATGCTGATGTATGGGGACCTTCCCGTAAGACATCTATTGGTGGTGCTAATTACATGCTTACTATTATTGATGACTACTCAAGAAAAGTGTGGCCATATTTTCTGAAAGACAAATCTGATGTTTTTGATGCTTTTAAGAAGTGGAAAGTTATGGTAGAAAAGCAAACTGAAAAGAAGGTAAAGGTACTACGTACTGACAATGGTATGGAATTCTGTTCTAATGAGTTTGAGGAGTTTTGCAGTAATGATGGTATGATCAGGCACCACACCATCCCTTATACTCCTCAGCAGAATGGCGTGGCTGAGCGCATGAACAGAACCATCATCTCGAGGGCTCGCTGTATGTTGTCCAATGCAGGTATGCATAGACGTTTCTGGGCTGAAGCAGCCAACACAGCGTGTTACCTCATCAACATGTCACCTTCTATTCCACTTGAGAAGAAAACTCCTATTGAGGTATGGTCAGGTTCGCCTGCTGATTATTCACAGTTGAGAGTTTTTGGTTGCACTGCTTATGCTCATGTTGATAATGGAAAGTTAGAGCCTAGAGCTGTCAAGTGCATATTCCTTGGTTATGGTTCAGGAGTTAAGGCATATAAACTATGGAACCCTGAAACTAAAAAGATTTTGTTGAGTAGGAACGTTGTTTTCAATGAATCCGTTATGTATCATGACAGCTTGCCATCAGATCCCTCTCCTGTTGCTATTGGAGAGGAGGGAGTTCGTGTGCAGGTGGAGCACCTGCAGAAAACTGTTGATAATAATGTTGTTGTTGATGATACTCATGAGGAAAATATTGATGATGATGTTGTTTAGCACTCACCTACTGTTTTGCAGCAGCCACAGGAATCTATTGCTGCCGATAGACCGAGGCGTAACATAGTTCCACCTCGTCGTTTGATTGAAGAGTGTAATCTTACTCATTATGCTTTGAGTTGTGCTGAACAGGTGGAGCATGATACTGAACCTGCTATATACAATGAGGCTGTTGCATCCGTTGACCACGAGAAGTGGGTTTCTGCTATGCAAGAAGAGATGCAATCGCTTGATAAGATTGGCACATGGGAAGTTGTGCACTTGCCTAAACAGAAGAAGGTCGTCCGCTGTAAGTGGATATATAAGAGAAAAGAAGGTTTGTCTCCTAATGATCCTCCAAGGTTTAAGGCAAGGTTAGTAGCAAAAGTTTTAGCCAGATTCCAGGTATTGACTATAATGATATTTTCTCTCCGGTTGTGAAGCATAGCTCTATTCGTACTTTCTTTGGTATTGTTGCTATGCATGATCTTGAACTTGAGCAGCTAGATGTAAAGACTTCTTTTCTGCATGGTGAACTGGAGGAGGAGATTTACATGGACCAACCTGAGGGGTTCATAGTTCCTGGAAAAGAGGATTTTGTGTGCAAATTGAAGATGTCGCTTTATGGTTTGAAGCAATCTCCAAGACAGTGGTACAAAAGGTTTGATTCATTTATGATCTCACAAGGTTTTAAGAGGTCTCAGTTTGATAGCTGTGTTTACATAAAGTTTGTTAATGGATCACCTATTTACTTGCTGTTATATGTTGATGATATGTTAATTGCTGCCAAGAGCATGAAAGAAATCACTACTTTGAAGGCACACCTAAGTAGTGAATTTGAGATGAAAGATCTTGGTGCTGCTAAGAAAATCCTAGGTATGGAAATTAAACGGGACAAAAAATCTAGGTTGTTGTTTCTTAGTCAGCAAAGTTACGTTGAGAAAGTTCTTCAACGTTTTAATATGCATGATGCAAAGTCAGTTAGTACTCCTGTTGCTCCTCACTTTAAATTGTCAGCATTGCAATATCCTAGTTCTGATGAAGATATTGAGTACATGTCTCGAGTTTCTTATTCTAGTGCTGTTGGTTCCTTGATGTATGCCATGGTTTGCTCTCGCCCTGATTTATCATATGCTATGAGTTTGGTGAGTCGTTACATGGCTAATCCTGGTAAAGAACATTGGAAAGTTGTTCAGTGGATTTTCAGGTACCTTCGTGGCACATCCAACGCTTGATTGAAGTTTGGCAAGACTGATGAGGGACTCGCAGGCTATATGGATTCAGATTTTGCTGCCGACTTGGATAAGAGGAGGTCCCTCACAAGTTATGTGTTCACGGTAGGTGGATGTGCCGTGAGTTGGAAGGCAACGCTGCAACCAGTTGTTGCTCTATCTACAACCGAAGCAGAATATATGGCTGTTGCTGAAGCTTGCAAAGAGTCTGTTTGGTTGAAAGGTTTGTATGCTGAGCTTTGTCAGGATGATTCTTGCATTAACCTGTTCTGTGACAGTCAAAGTGCTATTTACCTTACTAAGGATCAGATGTTCCATGAGAGAACAAAGCACATTAATATCAAGTACCATTATGTTCGTGATGTTGTTGCACAAGGTACACTGAAGGTATGCAGATAAGCACTCATGATAATCCTGCTGATATGATGACAAAGCCTGTTCCTATTGCTAAGTTTGAGCTATGCTCAAGCTTAGTTGGTATAACTGCTTAGCCCAAGTGGCTATTGGCGCCGAAAGTGTTTTCTTTGTTTGTTCAGGAAGATGATTACTGTTAATGCTACAAGAAGGAATTTGTCTCAAGGTGGAGTTTGTTATATGTTGATCCAAATTCTACAAAGTAAAGGCCAACTTCTGACAGCACCTAGGTTACCACCGCTATATATACTTCTTGTAAACCGCCGGTTGGGATAAGTTGCATCTGTGAAATCCCCGGCGTTGTGTAAACACTCTCCGATATAGTGAAGTTTCGCTGGCTGGCGCCCGTGGTTTTTCCCCTCTCTTTGTTGGAAAGGGTTTTCCACGTTAAATCTATGTCCCCCTCGCTGCAATTTTATTTTCGTTCTTCGTTATTTACTTGTCGCAAAGCTAACAGCCGCCGGCCGTGCGTCGCTGCCCCAGCTGCCGCGCCTCCTAGTCCCTCTCTGTCGTCGCCCTATATTCAGGACCTCTGCTACCGCTGCCGCATCCCTATATACAAGTGGAGCTCCCATTTGCAGGCCCTCCGTTGCCGCCGCCCTACAGTGGAGTTTGAGGCATGACGGGAACGTATCAATTAGTGAGGTCGGAACTCACGAGTTGAAGCGTTTTTCTACATTAGCTAATTTTTTTTCTATCAGCATTCCATGTTTTTTTACAATAGTCAAATGTTTTTGCTACAAGGTTTCCTGCGAGGTCTACTGTCGAAAGTCGCTGGCAAGGTTATTTGTTTTGCTACATCAGCACATTTTTTCTACTACCATTGTTTTATGATTTTGCTACGCTAGTGTAAAGTTTTTTCTACGATGTCTTCCGACGAAAATCTTCGGCTAGTATGTAGGGAAGTCGGGTTTGCTACATTTGCCCAATTTTTTACTACAAAGACTCCGGCGAGGATTCCGGCGAGGTATCCGACGAAATCTGTAATTTTTGTCCCGTGGCACACAATTTTTTGCTACATGTAGCAAAAGCCGAATATTTTATAGTAAAAGCGAAACATTTTATAGAAAAACGGGATTTTGAGTACCAGCAGGTAAACCAGGACGATGAGAATCGTCTGGGGAGCTGGTCAACGACATGAACATCAAATTAGATTTTTTTAGATGATGAACATTAGATTAGGGGTAGTCTATTTTTTCTCTAGAATTCTGGGTAGGCCATGGCCCACCCCCTGCGTACCCATTCCGGACACAGGCCACGACCCAACGCGCACCCGCAAATCGTGACGACAGTGCGGCGCGGTCCGTTTCGGTGCAAAGCGGATCCAAACCTGGAGCTGGAATGCGTTGGGATGGACCGTGTCCTCCCAAGGTTTCGACGGGTCCCACCTGACGGTGTCCCAGAGGAAGGGACCACGTCCTTTTTAGTGGGACCGTGTCGTCGTCCCCATCCTCGACACCCACTTCCACTCCACTCCCAGTCAAACCCCAAAACCCTTACCCCCTCCCCATCGGTAAGCCCCTCCGTCGCCGGCTGTGATGATGAAGGGGAGCAAGAAGGGCTGGTTCCGGCCAGGCCAGAACGACCACGAGGCTAGCTCCTCTGGCGGCGGCGGTGACTGTAATCGCCGCCATTCTATCTTGAGGTCACCGCCAATGCGCGGCTCCTCCTCCTTCTTCCGCGGCTCCTTCTCCTTATGCGGCACACCGGCGCATGCGCTGCGCCGCCCGCGCTCTGTGCGGCGCGTGTACGTCAGCCTCGAGGCCGTGCGCATGATGGCCGAGGCTGGCATGCCATGACCGTGGCCAGACGTGCACCTGCCGGCGGGCGGGCACCTCAAGGGCGCCTGCGCGACTGTGCCGGCCATCCCGGTGTCGGGCCCTCCTCGTCGCCGGGAGATCTGCCGCCGTCGGGCCTTCCTGTCACCAGATCTGAGGCGGGACCCGGCCTACTCCGTGCACTCCGACCTCTGGGACCGGTGGTTCGAGGCGGAGCACGCGGCGCGGCGCGAGGCCATCGTGACCCACCTCGAGAAGCTTGACGACAACGAGGACTATTGGGAGGAGTCCGACAAGGACTCCAACGTGGATGACTAGGGTGTGGACGAGGGCTACTACTTCCCAGCATCGTAGCCCGGCATTCCCGACTGGTCGCCCTATAGGGGTGCGGACACCGTCGCGTCGGAGGTGTGTCCTCTGGGCCAGGTGGCGGTCAAGCTGGAGGAGCTGGAGCCGACGCAGGCTTGGCCGATGACGGGGGGAGGAGGAGCTCGAGGCCGCCATCCTCGTCTCGCAGCTGGAGAAGGAGAAGCGGTGGGACGGCACCGCCCAGGCCCTACATGAGTCCTAGGTTGGCGCGTAGAACCAGAGGCCTCCTTTGCCGCCAGTGCTCCCGGCACCTCCCTCTCCGGCCCAGAGCGGCTCCTGGGCACCGCCCCATGTCTTCATCGTCATCGACAACGACGACAACGAGTAGGCGGCGCGCAGCCATAGGACCAGGCGCCGGCCGGCCAGCAGCAATGCCAGCCGGTTCCCCTTCCACGCCACGACACCCCAAAATATTGGGGCTTTTTTTTTCTGTTGATATTTTGTGACCAGGACCACGACCAGAACCTTTTTATTATAATCTGTTTAATTATTTTCATCCGGACCTTTTTTCTGCAATTTTTTTCTTTGCGGGCAGAGGCCGTTGGGGCATAGGCCAGCGCAACCGGGTTCAGCACAGGCAGGCTATCCTCCACCCCCAAACGGACTGAATCGGACAAAATGGATGTCCAAAATACGGGGGAGTTGGCCTTATACTATTCTTATTTCCAAAATTGAGTGGTTGCCGGAGCACGGCGTAATGGCACCCGGGTTACACTGAGCCCTTTAACTTTTTTCTTTGAAACTTTGAAAAGTTCAAATTTAAAAATTCAAAAAAATACGAAATAAATATGGGCATGTACATTATGATATACACCACGTGCGTGCCAAAAATTGTGTGAAAATACATTGTATTTTGGGCTTAGCAAAAAGGAGAAAATTTCAGATCTGGGACTTGAACAGTACACGTATGAAATGCATCAAAATTTGTCTTTTTTCCTGGACCCAAAATAAAAGGAATTTGAGACTGAAACTTTTCGGATACATGGCTGCGTGTAGCCCGGCAGGGGTATTCGTTCCTGCCGGTCCACTAGTTGACTCTGCGGGCGACGACCTGCGTTCATCTTGTACCATGCATCTGGCACGAGTCTCCATCACGATTGAAACGCATAACAAAAAAGGTGGCATAGCAGTGCATGTAAATTACTTGGCTCACCGGACACCGAGCTCCTTGAGTAGCACGAGTCTCCGTCACCAGTTACGGGTGAAACTTAAAGTGTAGCCCGAGCTATCCTGTTTAAAAAACTATATAAAAACAGTATTTTGAACAAAGTTTTAAATAGCCGGCTATACGATTTAGCTCTAAACTAGACTCCAATTTAGCCGCTAAACTTTTAGTTTCTGAATTTCTCTTAATTTCACCTTTTTTTTTAATTTATGTTCAACCTGATTCAATAAAACTTGTGAGTTAATTGGTTGATTACTTAATTGCGTCGAATAGTTGCGTGAGTTGTAGTTCAAATCCTGTTTGAGTCATAGTTTTTTCATTCTCTTGACAAAATTTGACCGAAGTTTGCTCTGCTTTTGAAAATACGCTAAAACGGAATAACAAGCTATAGCCTTTCATGACCTCCGAAAAAGCCGCCGCTAAATGAAATAGACGGCTATTTTGGTCTGAAAAAAATATCTAGATGTAGATATTATTGTACTTACCCGAAAAAAATACATTGGTGTACTTATGAACATGCAAAATCACAATTTGAAATACTTTATATTCGGGGCTACAAATAAATGCTGTTTTTGAAATTTCCAAAAAAAAACCCGGCTATGTGTAGCCCAAGCTACACTTCTCCTCACTCGTAGTTGGATTTCCGGTGTATCTGTCTGATGATTGTCATTCAAAAAGATACCATTGCAGCAAAACACTTGAAAAGTTTACCGCTTTAACTAAGCACTCAGTTAACCACAATGATACACTACTCATCATGCCACAAACTAACAATCAGGTCTAAAGTTCAAAAAAACAATCAGGTCTAAGCAATAGGCTAGCTTGAAGAAAGAAGGGATGGATGGATAGGTACCTTAACCGATCTCGCACGGAGACCTATGGATCAGCCGGCCACTTCATTCTTCACCTTCGGATCCAATCGCCGCAAGGAGGAGGAGTAATCATTACCAGATAAGGAATTTCAATTACTCCCTTTTGGTAAAACCAACGGGACGCTTTTTCCCTCACGTTAGGGCTCTTCTTTCTGCAGCCGCGTTGAGGATTCTTCCCCCGGCCTCCTGCCTCCGATCGATTGCAGACGAACTCGGGCTGATCTAGGGGTGATTGAGTATCATCACTCCCGGTCTTGGTTCCTACGGATCGGGAAGAGAGGTTGAGGCTCTGGCAGTTCTCTCACCTGATATCTAGGGTTTGGGCAATGGTGGCTGACCATACGTCGGGATCCTCCAGTGGAGGAGATCAAGACATAGCAGTGATGATGAAACAGATGCGAATTCAGGAGGAAGATCTCGATGATGTGATTTTCGAACAAGAATCGCCTCCACTAGAGATTAGATGGTTGGTGATAGCTACGGTTTACACTGATGGCGAGTACTCAAGCTTATGTTTTTTCAAGAATATGCGCTCAACCTGGGATCTAGCGCAAGAGGTGAAGATAAGCTCTTTGGAAAACAATCTACATACTTTTCAATTCTCATGCCTAGGTGACCGGGAGAGAGTCATGGACGGCGGTCCTTGGGCATTCTGGGGAAACCGTTTGTAATTGTCCCCTATGATGGCCTTACGAAACCCTTGATTATTGACCTGTTCAATATTGATAATTGGATCCAAATTCATGACTTGCCTATCGGGTATGCTCCAATGCTGAAATCACTAACTTCTAAATGGGAACTTCGATACCATCTGAAGGTCTATCGGATGATTTTGAGGGTAATTTCTACCG
The DNA here is from genome assembly GCA_023614405.1 of Avena insularis. Classification (NCBI taxonomy): domain Eukaryota; kingdom Viridiplantae; phylum Streptophyta; class Magnoliopsida; order Poales; family Poaceae; genus Avena; species Avena insularis. The sequence goes on along the minus strand of CM042694.1, from coordinate 84,415,358 downwards.
AGTTAGGGTAAAAGTGGATGTTAGAAAACCTCTGAAGAGTGTTGTCTCAATTATCCTTGCTGGACGGAGAGAGCTGTTTCTTGTCAAGTATGAAAAACTGCCTAACCAGTGCCAGGTCTACGAACACTTAGGCCATGAATATAAGGATCATGGTGATGGTTTACACCCTCATGACGCACTGGTTTTCAAAAATCTCCGAGCCAAATGGACTGTAAGGCGCGGAGGACGACCAGTACGTGGAAGGGGTGGAAGTCGTGGTAGAGGAGGCTTCGGTGCAGGAAGGGGTTTAAATCCTCATGGTGACAAAGCTAAAGGAGTGGTTGGTACAAAAGCTGAAAAGGATGACATGTCAGAAGATGATCCTGAGGCTAACAAACACAGGGACATAGTTATGCATAATTCAGAAGACCCAAGGTGCTATAGGCAATGCAGGGTATGACGGTGCTTTGGTGACTACAAACTTGGAGAAGGTTGGTGCTATGGTAAACCAGTTTGAACCATATGCTCCTTTGATCCCTACTCCATACGGTGATCCAAAGACGAAGAAGACTGATGAGGGAGCAAACAACACAAAAAGTCAGGATTGGTGGGCTCCTTCGAGGAGTGCCGCTAAGATCCCCCGATGTGCTGTTTTTGTCGAATATGCACTTAGACAGATATTCGGCTGAATGTTTGAGAAGGAGACTTAAGATGGATGTTAAAATCATAAATCCTAGTGATGGTTGTAGTGGAGGAGTTCTCCTCTTATGGAAGAGAGAGATCAATGTCCAATAGATTTATTCTGCACCAAAATACATTGATGTCCGAATTGAGGAGAGCCCGGAGAAAGTTTGGAGATTAACTGGTATTTACGGAGAACCAAGGTGGGAGGGAAAACACCTGACATGGGACAAAATCAGGGAACTAAATGGTCAGTATAATATGCCTTGGCAAATCATAGGTGATTTCAATGAAATACTCTATTCGCATGAAAAAGAAGGTGGCAATGCTCGTCCCTTGGCATACATGCAAGCTTTCCACGACGCTCTATCTGATTGTGGTTTGACTGACTTGGGCTACATTGGAGACCCTTTTACTTGGAAGAGGGTTAGAATACGAGAGCGGCTCGATCGGGTGGTGGTGAACGGTGCATGTAATCTCGTGTACCCTAATGCGGTGGTTCATCATCGCAAGTTTGCAAGATCGTACCACATACCAATCCTATTGGAGACAGAACAATGGGAGTTGGTTACCAGGCAGGGGGCCACTCGTCGGTTTGAGGCTAAATGGCTACACGAACCGACTTTCAGGGACGTCCTCGAGAAGGGTTGGTTAGATGCCAACCTGGCTGAAGCGGACGGCGGGGTTCTAAAGAAGTTGTCCCATATGCATGGTTCACTACATGAGTGGGATAGTAATTTTCTAGAAAAGGCTATGTATAGGCCCATGAATGAGGAGAACGAGAAGATTACAAAGGAATTATCTCATTTATTAGAATTACTACTTGAGAAAGAAGAGCTTCATTGGATGCAGAGGTCGCATACAAACTGGTTGATGCAAGGTGATCGGAATACTACCTTCTTTCCCCAATTCGCCTCTACACGGCGGAAGAGGAATTTCATAAAACAGCTAAAAATGCTAACAATACGTGGGTTGAAGGTACTGCCATGCTATAACCGCTTATTTACTGATATTTTTCTAATATGTTTACTTCGGAAGTCCAGGCTACTGATCCGGTGATGCTGGACAAGATCATGCCAAAAGCTGATGATGCTATGAATGAGCGTCTAACGGCGGAATTCACAGCTGAAGATGTTAAAAAGGCCGCCTTTAGTATTGGAGATTTTAAGGCCCCAGGTCCTGATGGCTTACATGCGATTTTCTACAAAAGATTCTGGGCTATGTATGGTGACCAGATCACCATAGAGGTCTTATAGGAACTAAACACGGGAGTGATTTCCGAAGGCTGGAATGACACTACTATCGTTCTTATCACAAAGGTCAAGAACCCAGAAATGGTGACCCAATACCATCCAATAAGCCTATGCAATGTGATATATAAAATTATCTCAAAGATGTTGGCGCTTAGGCTAAAACAGATTCTTCCTTATGTGATATCTCCCATGCAAAGTGCTTTTGTGCCAGGATGTCTCATCACTGATAACGTTTTGGTGGCTTATGAAACTGTGCATGCGATCAAGAGGAAGAGGAAAGGTAACTCTGGATCCTGTGCAATGAAATTGGACATGCAAAAGGCATATGACAGGGTTGAGTGGGTATTCCTGGAAAATATGATGAGGAAGCTTGGTTTTTCTGATAGATGGATTAATCTTATGATGGCGTGTGTGAGGTCAGTGAGATATCAAGTAAGATTTAATTCAGAAGAGACGGAGATGTTCACACCTACGAGGGGCTTCCGCCAGGGGGACCCTCTTTCTCCATATTTATTCCTTATATATGCAGAAGGTTTATCTAGTCTTTTGTTGCATGAAGAAGAAGTTGGTGGCATTGATGAGTTAAGAGTGTGCAGGAATGCACCATCAGTCTCTCATTTACTTTTTGCTGACGATTCTCTTATTCTCATGAAGGCAGATATGAATAATGCAACTTTCTTGCAGCAAGTGTTGGATACCTATTGTGCAAATTCGGGACAATTGGTGAGTTTGGCCAAATCGAGTATCTATTTTTTGCCTAATACAAATACTATGGTGAGAGCTGAAATTTGTGATACTCTGCATATTGATACTGAGGCTTTGTCTGATAAATACCTGGGGCTCCCTGCTTTGGTGGGTGCTGATAGAAGTGATCGCTTCATTCACTTTGTTGAGAGGATCATTTAGAGGATTAATGGTTGAAAAGAGAAACACTTGTCGATTGGAGGCAAGGAGATACTGTTGAAGGCGATCACCCAAGCTATCCCCGTTTATGCCATGTCGGTGTTCCAAATAACTATTGGCGTATGCAAGAGCATGACTGACGCTATTGCTCAATTTTGGTGGGGCGATGATGAAAATAGTAAGAAAATGCATTGGCTAGCATGGTGGAAACCCTGTTTTCCGAAAAAGGAGGGGGCATGGGCTTTAGAGATTTCCACTCATTCAATTTGGCTATGCTAGCAAAACAAGCTTGAAGACTAATTATTGATCCACATTCTTTATGTGCCAAGGTTCTACGGGCTAAATACTACCCACATGGTGATATTCTTAAGGCAGGGCCAAAGACGGATTCCTCCTTCACTTGGCAAAGCATTGTTGCAGGTCTATCAACATTTAAGCGGCCTATATATGGAGAGTTGGCAATGGTGATAATATTAATATATACAAAGACCCCTGGATTCCATGTAGTACAGATAGGAAAGTTATTACTTCTCGGGGCGCTTCAATATATACCAAAGTGTCGCAGCTTATTAGTCCAATATCTGGACAGTGGGATGAACAATTGTTGCGCAGTTTATTTATTCCTACTAATGTCAACCGCATTTTGCAGATCCCTTTAAATAACCACGCTTTGAAGATTTTGTGGCTTGGAATAATACAAAACATGGAAAGTTTAGTGTTACATCGGCCTACTACCTACAGTGGCTACATCAATTCGGGCCGAGAGCAGCAAGCCTGGCCCTCCCCGGATCGTCGGCCTGCAATCCAGTATGGAAGGTTCTTTGACAGCTTCAGATACCAAGCAAAATTAAGATCTTCGCCTCACGTGCGCTCCACGGTATTATGTCTCTGAAATCTATTCTGGCTAATCGTCATATTAGTACAAGCGGCCAATGTCCTATATGCTCATCTCTTGCTGCAGAGGACGTCAAGCACCTTTGCTTTACTTGCCCGATAGCCCGTTCGTTTTGGAAAAGCCTTGGGATATGGAACTTAATTGAGCATGCGATGATAAATGAGCTAGCTATCTGGATCGGCTGTGTTGGAATCACTTCTGACTTTGGATCATGTTACTATTCCTGGATTTGAAAATATTGGCTTTAAAGAGTTGTTGGTGGTCGGGTGCTGGTACCTATGGTGGATGCATCGTCGACATACGCATGATGAGACTGTGCCTCCCTTACACCAATGCAGATTTTCAGTCCTTTCAATTGTCTCCAATGCAGCTAAAATGTCAAAGCCACAGGATAACTCACAAGCTAGATGGACGAAGCCGAGGATACAACAAACTAAGGTGAATGTAGATGGGTCCTTCCACTATGATACTCATTCAGGTGCTGTTGGAGCAATGTTACGTGATCACAAGGGCCGTTTTATTGCTGTGAGGTCGCTCTTCATTCCATATGTGACATCTCTAGCTGCGGTTGAAGCGGTAGCAATGCGTGAAGGTTTGTCCTTAGCTAACTCCATGGATTGCAATAAACGATGAACCTTCTAACTTTACTCTGTAAATCCTTGTAGACGATGTAACAAATATTTGATGGGCTGCAAGTTTCATACGCACTATTTTTTCTTACCAAGGTATCTAATGAGACTAGAAGGTTTTAATGACTCGGCTTGCAGGCCTAATACTAATATATGATGTTTTATATATATAAAAACTAACAATCAGGTCCCCCGCAGGTTTCTCGGAAGCAAGATGCCGCCCCGGAACACGAGCGCCCGCTCAGCCGATGGACCTTCACGTTCGATGCCTCCGCCGTGCGGCGCCTCAAGCAGCGTCTCACCGCCGACGCGAACACCGGCACAACGCCGTCTACATTCGCCGCGATGGCGGCGCATGGGTGGGTGTCCATCGCGCGGGCCAAGGGCTTCACCGACGTCACCCCGGTGTTCGCGGCCTTCCTCGCGGACATACGGGCCCATACGTCGCCGCCGGTGCCGGGCGAATACGTCGGCAACTGCCTCGCGTTCTGCACGGCCTCGCTCAGCGGGTCAGAGCTCGCGGGCCCGGAAGGGCCGGCCATGGCGCTCCTGGCCATACACGAGGCCGTCGCGGATGTGAGGCGTGACCCGCTGGGTGACCGCTCCCGCTGGCACACCAAGTTTGCCGCCATTCCGCCGGGCCGGGCGGTCATTCTAGCAGGGTCGCCGTGGTTCCCCGCGTACGGAGTGGACTTCGGGTTCGGGAAGCCGGCGAGGGTGGAGCTAGCGTCCATGAACCACGACGGCGAGATGGTGCTCGTCGCCGGGAGGGATCCGGGCTCGGTGCAGGCGACGGTGGCGATGGCTGCGGACAAGATGCTGGCCTTCCGTGGCATGTTTGAGTTAGAGCGTGACCGTATGTGCGCCGGCGGAGCGCCAGTGTCTGAGTCGGAGTAGTTACGGTTCGCCCGTCAGGCTGTAACTCGATCATGAGAATTTTCCATCCTTGGTGGCTTTCAGTGCAATAATTTTCTATCCAGTGCATAAATATGTGATGTAGTCAATCCAAGAAATTGCCGGCTGAACAAAAACCAGCGATAAAACGGAATTATTGAAAAACCAGTCGCAAGCGGTCCAAGTGCCCATCGACGAAGGGAACGGCAAGAGATGGAGACTGAATGCAATCCTGTAGTACTTAACCTGTCAAAAGAAGAGTAGGGATTTTTGGTTCCCGGGTTCATCAATTTATTATGCTATATAAATTGGAAAATCGTTTCTATACTATTTAAAAGATGTAAAATATTCTAGCTAGATGTACTCAATGATATATACAAACGTGCAAAATCTAAATTTAAAATAATTTGTATTCTAGGTTAAACAAAATGAGAAAAGTATGGATTTGCGTATACTGAACCGTGTATATTTTCGAAACTTATAAAATCATTAGATTTTTAATTTTTTGTGTAGCCATATTTTGAAGAATTTAGACTAGCAATTTTGCATTCTTGTAGCATGCATCATTGACTACATGCTAAAACTTGTTGAGATTTTTAAAAAAACTAGTGAATACAAATTTTGAATTTGTAAAAATAAGCCTATGACAAGTTCATGGGTTAACTTGGATTCTCTTACTTTACCTGTTGTGGGCACATACTACTGGTGCAAATTGGTGACCCTTAGCTATAGGTCCCCTGTAACCCTCTTCGGTAGTAAACTAAATTTTCACAACATCTACCAAGATGGTAGGTATGAGTGGAACGTTCACGTTCTTCTGCGAGGACATATGGCTCGACGAGAAGTCCAATTGGTCTCGGGGCACGTTCGAAATTGTCTCGTGGTCTGCGATGTGCTCACCAACAAGGCCCTTAGCCTCCGATCCTCACTTTATTGCAGTAAATCTAAGTCTAGAGGGTGATCAGCGGGGTTCACCTTTCGGCTATGCCGGACTTGATGGTCTGAAGGATCTGGACCGATGGCATCTATTCGTCCGGATCCTCACATAAAACCCTATTCCAGGATTCAAGTGACTTCGGCCTATTGGAAGTTCATTTATGGAAGTCTCGGGCTCTACCTCGGGTCAAGATTTTCATTTGGCTAGCTTGTCAGGACGACTCGTAGACAGCGGACAAACTGGTTCCTAGAGGGTTTGCTGCACCGTTCGAGTTACGTCCTCCGCGACCAGACCCAGGAGACGATGGAGCATATCACTGCTGGTTGCCCCGGGTACATGAAGTCCACCATGTGGTTTTACAGTACCCTTCCACCATGGCACCACCATGGCCGGAAGGGAGCAAAATACCATCTGTCCTCCCAAAAACAATACCAAAGGACATAACATATCCCTGCTCAGAGCTCTTCTATTGACATCAATACATGCAAAATACTAACCTGATGCTCACGTACGTCTTGTCTTCCACAGATCAACCTGTTGTTGGCAATCAGTCTCCATGATCACATTCTCCATACTGCAATTTCTTCCGAAAAAAATGCTCCATCGTCTCGGCAAGCGAAGGCCTCAACTGCTGAAGCATTTGGAAGGGGAGGTTACCTTTCAGCATCACGAACAGCAACATACTAGTCCCCACGGTTAGTATTTGGAAGGGGAGGTTACCTAGAGGAGTAGTATTAGTTAGCACAAAAGGCAGCCTTGATGTGATAGGGAGGAGGAGCCACCCACGAGGACACATGTACATGACGAGGAGGATTGAGAAATGACCCACGTGCCACGTAAAATAGGCGGTACCATCAGTGGCGGAGGAGGGTGACCAAAAGCGGAGGGGGGACAAAGAAAATATTGGCTGCCAAATCAGCTCTTTACGCTAATTTTGTTGCAATATCACTCACAATATCTAGAGAACTTTTCAAGCTCGAGAACGTATTTCTTGATTTACACATGAATATACATAGCAAGTAAATAGGATTTTTTTTGGACCGCCATATCACGCGGAGGCAATTTTTTGGATTGCTATATAAATCTTTATTATTTGTTGGCCATGATTTAATGATGGTCAGCAGCGATTTCCTGATTTACAGAGAAATTGGCATACTTATGCAACTTGAAATTCTATTTGTAATAAATAGAAGATCTAACGCAAAGATGGTAAGATCCACCCATGGCCAGCGAGAGAAACCATCAAGAATCAGTTGATGGTCCAAGCCCCGAGGTAAAGCAAAAATTAACCTACTACTGATATTACGATTTTGGCAATGCCTAGGGCATACCCATCCGTCACATAAAAAGCCATTAAATAATCTAGCCGACGGCAAACTAGCGTGCAGCCGACAAGTATAGCTGGATGAGAACCGAGAAATCTTTTACCTTGCTCCTCTATGCTGGATTGGTAGTAGAAAACAGAAAAACAGCTGGTGCAGAGTATACCCAGTAATACGTTTCACACTTTTGGAGAAGGGCCGGACTTCATTAATTTCCGGTCATCGTTGTAGACGCTAGCTAGCTTGCTCAAGACACTGGAGGCCACCTTTTGGCCTTTTATAGTACTACTACTACAAATAGGTATAAACATTTGAAATTCACCTTGTATTTCTGAAACGGGACAAATGACAAATTCCACGTTGGTTTCAGTCAGACAACCACTCACGACAATCTATCATCTTGAACACTACAAAAATAAGCAGCCAAAATTGTTTTTTATTATGGAGCCAGGTAAAAATGATCAAACTTTGTTGATACACAATGTGAAGAAAAAGAGCATGTATGAATTTACAATAGTCAGGTAAAAATGATAAAACTTTTATTGCTTGAAACAAATGACATGGTGAAGTTTTATTGCTTGCAAGCAACTAAGCGTGGTCGCTTCCACCGGTGTGGCAGGTTAAGCCGACCGCTTACTAGCTTGGTACTATCTCTATTTGAGATTATTAGTCCTAAGGACCAATGTGCTAATACCAAGACACTCCATAACTCTCTCTAATTAATATATGCATGCACCAATAGTTTTACATACATGAGAGAAGTGGGGAAAAAACATGCATTGGACGATAGAGACTAATAAATGAGATATCTCTTATAATCTTAAACAATATAAAAAAACTCTCCGGACCTATAATCCCAAACAGAAGTAGTAGCGCTCAGGCTGTGTGCATCAACTAGTTGATGCATATGCCCATTTCAAAAGAAAAAAAAAACTAGCTTGGTAGGACTAATATCATGGTGTACAAGTATTATAGCGTCTTTCTTTATGGCAGCCCTACACCACTGCACCGAAGACACGACATCGAAAGAAAATTGGTTGCGTTGTCTCTCAACATCCAGCACACCGCATATTATTTAGACAGTCCTCCAAAATCTCACAACAGTCGTGCTCTTTTCATGCTGATCGGCCCTTCCCGAAAAAAGAAATCCACAGGAAAATTTTCCTCTCTTCTCCCACGAAGTTTTTTTTTTTTTTGGAACTACGAAGAAAATTATTCCTCTGAACAAAATGCTTGGATTGTTATTTTTCCTCCAAAAACCAGGTTTGTATATGTCCATTTCCACCAAGAATCTACTCGGTGGTACCGATCAGAATCCGTGGACCAGAGAGTGTGCCGTTTTTTTTTTCCTTTAGTTCAGCTTGAATTTCACAGGTAGCTTAAATTAGTTTAAGGGAGAGATTGCTAGCTAGCACTTGGTTAGTATCTGTTTTGTTTCTTTTAGTTGTGAACCACATGTAACCGACTGGATCGGCAACAGTGTTAGCAGACAATTAAGTCGTCATGGGGTGTGTACATATACACACACCCCGAGCATTGCTACACTGACAAACAAAACACATACAAACATACGGTAACATAGATCGAGACACGTATGATTTTATTTGAAACGTGAAAGGTGGGGGTACAGCACGCAAACACGCGCAGAGACCATGAAGCACGCCGAAAAAGATGGAAAAACTGGTACTCCCTCTAACCATATTAGTTGACTTTGATTTATCTAGATTCAGATGTATTTTGGGTCGGAGGGAATACTAGATAAGTTGGCGCCGGTGCCGGCTCTCCCGCCGTCCTCCGCCACGGGGTGGATGCATCGGAGCGTGATGCCGTGATCGATCAGTTGACGCCGGCGCCCTCACCCTCCTCCGCCCCCACGGGGTGGACGCGCCCGAGCGCACGGCGCCGCGCCGCCGCGCGCCAGCAGCAGCAGACGAGCATTGCCCCCACCGAAAGCACGACGATGCCTAGCAGAAGGCCGCCGATGATGGCCTCCGTGCGTCGGGAAAGATGGACACTGCTAAAGCTAAACCACTCGTCAGCTCCCACCGCTGGCCCCTTCTTTTCTACCCCCATCCCCATGCCTGGTCGCGAGACTGAACGAGCGAGATCGATGGTTGGAAACACTTCGCTGGCTGGCTAAGGCTTACTAGCTCCTAGTCCTAGTGTACTGCTGCACTATGCATGCCAGCTGCTTTATATAGTGTCAAGAGCTCGTCGAGTTTCTCCGGTGCGAGAATCGACATAGACTGATATGTTATTGTCCAGGGACTCACGTTTACTAATTAGAGATGAACTATTAATCACCGATGCGATTGGTGGGAATGATTAGAGAGGAACTATTAATCACCGTTGTGAGTTGGTGCACTAAGCTCAAAAATGTACATTGCTGTCACCATCCAACCTGAGGAATGGATTGGAGAAGTAAGGAATGGATTGATGAGAGTAGATACGCAGGAACTGGGAAATAGTAGTAGTTTTGTGTTTAGTCTGTTATAGCGTGCCCTTCTCGGAGAGCTCATCTCACCCTGAGTTTTCTTTAGGTGAATCTTGTTGAAAATATAAGCAATGATCAATATGATTTAATCCGAATAATAAACTGATAAAGCATGATCATACAGACAGTACCAAAACTAATCATGCAGATCAACAAAGTAGATGAACAGATTACATCTAAATAAGGTAAACCTATCACATCTACACCAATCGCTAGAATAAAGAACTCCAGCAGAATCTGAAAGAGAGATTTAGTATTACGTACGGTAGAGCAGCCGTAGCAGCAGCCGCAGTGGTAGCAGCAGCAGTGGCCGCATCAGTAGCAGCGGCGTCATCAGCCATGTCGTCAATGTAGAGGCTGCCGATGTCCGGGAAGAAGTCCTCGTCGGGGAAGGAGTCGTCCGTGATGACGTCAGTAGTCGCGCTGAAGCGCTCCCAAAAAACCTGATGGCCCCTCACCCGTACAGATTCACAAGGAGGCAGGGTTTCGGAGGCCTACTGTCCCGATCTGCGGTGCGCGCCGCAAGCCGGGATAGGGAAGATGAAGGCGGCAACACAATAGACTGGAAGGAAGCGGGTGTGGTATGCCGATTAGGTTTAGCGCAGGCATTTATATAGAGTAAGTCAGGGAGACCATGGGACTCACCCACGTCTGAGTCGTTAATCTAAGAATAATTTTCCCAACTAGCAAAAATAAAGCTCGGCTCGGCGAGATTCCCGCAACCCGCGGCACGCGTGCGCGTCGTGACGAGGCGAGGCGAGGCGGGCATCATCGGAGGAGGAGTGCACGAGAGCTTCTCTTCTTCTCACACCTTAGTGAGTGGTCGAACAGCCTAGTATATAAGGAGGTGTAACTCTCACTCAACTAGCAATGTGAGACTAAACTTTGGCACCACTAGAACAGCCATATGCTGTCATGCACAAATGGGTCAAAAAGAATTCCAGAATTTGTCTAATGGGCCAACAGTCCAAAACTCGCCAAATTCCAACAATCCCCCACAAAGTCTCATTGGATATCACCTCATTTCTATTTCAGAATATTGTTTTATATACGGGTGTGTAGTGGAGACTGTTAAGTTGAACTTCCACGTTAAACTTCATGCTACACTAGCGAGCAACTTGAATAGTGGACTATGCCTTGAACTACAAGTTTTCTGCACACTGGTTTCACACAAAATCTAGACCGGTACAGGGCTGCCACAGGGCTTCCCCGCGGTTTGTAGCTTATGCGTCATACTCCAGGGCCTTTCATGAGTTTATTAGAGAGCACCCAACTCTCACGGACTGCGACGTTTAACAATCAGACTCATATAGGTGTGTTCCTTAATAGATGTTTTGCAGGACAACATCTCTGCTTGGAAAAGCGACTTGGAACATATTAATATAAATATCAACCTGCTATGCAGAATAAGAGAGTATTGTATCTTTGTGGAGATTTAAATATAATATGGGCATACTCTCCTCTCAACTGATCAACAGCTTGTCTCCCAGCTCTAATTCACCGGATCTCCGATCACATAGAGTGGGTTGCCGCTACGAACAACTCATTGTGTGGGTCTCAAACCCATCTCCCTCGATGAATTATCTATCACATTATGTGATAAACCCTTTGTGAAGGGATCTGCCAAGTTCTTAGATGTTTGGATATAATCCAACGCAATAACTCTGGAGTTTCTCAGTTTCCTGACAGATTTCAATCTTCTCTTCACATGCCTTGATGACTTCATATTATCCTTAGAACTGTTTACTTTGACGATCACAGTTTGATTATCATAGTTCATCGGGATGGCGGGTATAGGTTTTTCAACCACAGGTAAGTCCATCAAAAGCTCACAAAGCCACTCTGCTTCAACAGTGGTTGTGTCTAATGCTGTGAGTTCTGCTTCCATAGTTGACCTCGTTAAGATGGTCTGCTTGCAAGACTTCCAAGAAACATCACCACCACCAAGTGTAACAAATAACCACTTGTGGTCTTAATCTCATCAGCATCAGATATCCAGTTTGAATCACTATAACCCTCAAGTACTCGAGGATACCCAGCATAGTGAATACCATAACTCATAGTGCCTTTCAAATAGCGCAAAACTCCCTCAAGAGCGTGCCAATGATGATCTCCAGGATTTGACACAAATCGACTCAGTTTGCTTATAGCAAATGAGATGTCAGGCCTCGTAGCGCTGGCTAAATACATGAGCGAGCCAATAATTTGAGAATATCTTAATTGATCTTTAGCATTCCTTCGATTCTTTCGAACTAGCACACTCGGATCATAATGCATTGGAGAAGACTTGTAGTCGCTATACCCAAAGTGACTCAAAATCTTTTAGTGGGACTGAAGCAGTGTAATCCCACCATTGTCATCCTTCAGTAGCTTGATGTTTAAGATTACATCAGCCACTCCCAAATCCTTCATCTCAAAGCAGCGAGATGAGAACTCTTTGACCTCCTCAATAACATCGAGGTTGGTCCCGAATATCAATAAGTCATCGACATAGAGACACATAATAACTCCCTCGCCCCCACCATGGCGATAGTACACACACTTATCAGCTTCATTTACAACAAAGCCTTCAGCGGTTAAAGTTCTTTCAAACTTCTTGTGCCACTGCTTAGGAGCTTGCTTAAGACCATATAAAGACTTCACTAACTTACACACCTTTCCTTCTTGACCATCTACTACAAATCCATTAGGCTGCTCCATATAAATTTCCTCATCTAGCTCTCCATTTAGAAAAGCTGTCTTCACGTCCATTTGATGAACGAGAAGACCATGTGAGGCATCCAAAGATAGTAGTACTCGAATGGTGGTCAATCTGGCTACATGTGAATAGGTATCGAAGAAGTCTTCACCTTCTTTCTGGGTATAACCCTTGGCCACAAGACGTGCATTGTACTTTTCAATAGTACCATCAGGTCTAAGATTTTTCTTGAACGCCCACTTACATCCTACAGGTTTGCACCCATAAGGACGATCAGTGACCTCCCATGTTCCACTAGCCAAGATGGAATCCATCTGACTACAAACAACTTCTTTCCAGTAGTCAGCATCTTGAGATGCATAGGCATCTGAAATAGAAGTGGGAGTATCATCCACAAGGTACACAATGAAATCATCACCAAATGACTTTGCAGTCCTTTGTCTCTTGCTCCTTTTAGGAGCTTCATTGTCGTCCTCCACATGATCATCATAGTGTTCTATCGGCATAGTGGGTTCAGAAATTATAACAAATTTCCGACTAGATGAACTAGTCATCTCCTGATTTGATGAGCTATACATACCTTTCATGGGAAAGATGTCCTCAAAGAAAGTCGCATCATTCGACTCCATAATCGTACCAACATGCATGTCGGATACCTCAGATTTTACTATCAAAAATCTATAGCCAATGCTATGAAACGCATATCCCAGAAAAACACAATCCACGGTTTTCGGTCCAAGCTTTCGCTTCTTGGGTATTGGAATATTGACTTTTGCCAAACATCCCCAAGTTCGTAAGTAAGAGAGTTTAAGCCTTTTCTTCTCCCATTCCTCAAATGGAGTCATGGTTTTATCCTTTACAGGAACACGGTATAGGACATGACACGCAGTCATTAGCGCCTCCCCCTACCATTCCTTGGAAAGACCCGATGTATCTAACATGGCGTTAACTAGATCAGTTAGAGTGCAGTTCTTTCTTTCGGCCACCCCATTTGACTGAGGTGAGTAGGGAGGCGTCCTCTCATGGATAATACCATGTTCCGTACAGAATAGATCAAATTCATTGGAAAAGTACTCTCTACCATGATCCGACCTTAACCGCTTGATTTTAAGATTAAGTTGGTTTTTTGCTTCAGCTTTATATATTTTGAAGTAATTGAAAGCTTCATCTTTAGATTTCAGAAGATAAATGTAGCAGTATCTAGTGGAGTCATCAATTAACGTCATAAAGTATCTTTTTCCACCTCTTGTCAACACACCATTCATCTCACAAAGATCTGAATGTATAAGTTCTAGTGGTGCTAAGTTTCTCGGTTCCGCAACCATATGAGACTTGCGAGGTTGCTTTGCTTGCACACAAACTTGGCACTTAGAATCTTTGACAGTGGTAAATTTCGGAATTAAACTCATATTGGCTAGCCGCGTCATGCAACCAAAGTTAATATGACAAAGTCGTGAATGCCAAATATTGAACTCATTATCATTGCAAACATGATTAATAGCTTTAGTACATGAGTCTGACAAAGATAAGCGGAACAGACCTCCGCACTCATAACCTTTTCCAACAAATTTTACATACTTAGAAATTACAACTTTACTGGACTCAAAAACTAACTTAAAGCCATCCCGAAACAGAAGCGATCCGCTGACGAGATTCTTATTGATGGAGGGAACGTGCTGCACATTCTTTAGTTGTACGGTCTTTCCTGAAGTAAACTTCAGATTTACCATACCAACACCATGAACAAAAGCACGTGAGCTGTTTCCCATCAGCATGGAGGAAGTCCTTGCGACCTGATAAGAAGAGAACATGGATATATCAGAACATACATGTGTATTAGCACCCTGTGTCAATCTACCAATCAGGAGAATGACATACTGAAAGGATAGTAGGTAAAATACCGTACCCAGCGTCCTTCATCTCGGTATCGCTAATAACAACATTAGCGGTCTTGCCGCTGTTCCCATGTTGCCGCTTGTCAAAGCGATTAGGGCAGCTAGGAGCCCAATGATCAGGATCACCATAGACGTGGCAAGAACCTTTCTTCTTATCATTCTCCCTCTTAAAGTTGGTGGAGTGAGTGACCTTGTTCTTGCCATCAAACTTCCCTTTGCCATCAGATTTGTTCTTATTCTTGAACTTGTGGGATTGGAAGTTTTTCTTCTGTACCAAATTGGCACTAGAAGCTCCCTCAATTACTCGAGCACGTGTGTCCTTTTCTCTCGCCTTCTCTTCCACATGAAGAGACCTAATGAGATCCGTAACGAAAAACTCTTGTCTCTTATGTTTCAGAGAAGTAGCAAAGTTCCTCCACATGGGAGGAAGTTTGGCAATAATGCCTCTGGCCACAAACTTGTTCGGTAAGGTACACTTGAACTGCTCAAGTTCTTTGGCAAGTGATTGTATATCATGAGCTTGCTCAACGACGGAGCGCTCATCAACCATCTTGTAGTCATAGAATTGCTCCATGACATACAACTAAGTGCCAGCGTCCGAGACCCCAAACTTGGCCTCGAGCGCATCCCACGCATCTTTGCCATTATCAAATGACATATATGGGTCAACAATGTCATCCCCAAGAATACTGAACAGAGCCGCCATAAACATGGTATCGGCTTTCTTAAAGGTTGCTTCCTGCTCAGCAGAAAGATCACCTTCAGGTTTGCCAAGGGTGGCGCTATAGCAGTTTAGGTTTTTAAACCATAGAATTGCTCTCACGCGCCATCTCTTATAGTGCATACCATCAAATGAAGGTGGCCTAGTAACCGCGGCTACACTAGTGGAATTCAGTTGCCTATAATCAGGTTTTTGGATTGTTGAAAATATAAGTAATGATCCATTTGATATAATCCGAATAATAAACTAATAAAGCATGATCATACAGATAGTACCAAAACTAATCATGTAGATCAACAAAATAGATGAACAGATTATATCTAAATAAGATAAACCTATCACATCTACACCAATCGCTAGAATAAAGAACTCCAGCAGAATCTGAAAGAGAGAATTCCGTATTACGTACGGTAGAGCAGCAGCAGTGGCCACAGCAGTAGCAGCAGCGTGATACATTGCAAATGTATCTATAATTTTTGATGTTTCATGCTTGGTTTTATCCACTTTCTTGTGTTTTGTCCACACTTTGGAGTACTTTTCATATGATTTCTTGGACTAACCTATTAACAAGAGCTACAGTGCCAGCTGCCTGTTTTCTGCTGTTTTTGGTTCCAGGAAAGTTAGAAAATGAATATTCTCGGAATTGGACGGGACAAAAGCCAAAGTGCCTATTTTTCTGGAAGTCATCAGATGCCAGAGTACGAGACGGAGAGGGGCCAGGGGGCCACTAATACGTTCATTTTGCATCACTATTCTATGTCTTAATTCACTATTATTCATTGATATATTTCGTATTGAGAGGTGATACTTATGTTATTTCATCTGTTTTTGCATGGTTGATGACTTTTGGAGCATGGACCGCTGCAGTCAGGATTCTGATGGAAAAGGTGCTGTTTGGAGGAAAAATTCGCGAAGATCAGAAAATCCAGGAAAATATACGAAAAATCCTATTTTTCCAGAAGAGGAAGGAAGCCAGAAGGAGGCTGGAGATGGGCCACAGGGGGCCCACACCACCCCCTGGCGCGGGCATCCCTAGGTCGCGCCAGCAGGTGGTGTGGCCACCCTGGCCCACTCCAGGCACTCCCCTCTAGCGTATATCATCCTCCCGAAACCCTAAGACTCGGGGCACAGAAATATTTCGCTGCCTCTGCGGGGCGGAAAACACCGAGAGAGAAAGATCTCTCCGACAGACAGATTTCTGCTAGGGGAATTCCTTCTCGGAGAGGGGAGATCGTCGCCATCAACACCACCATCAAGCTGGACTTCATCGGGATCATCATCATCATCATCATCACCACCATCATCACCATCAGCACCCTCATCACCATCTCCATATTGCTGTAACAATTGGGTTGAATCTTGCATAGTTCATAGGGGAAACTTTCCCGGTGTTGATTACTCTTTGTAGTTGATGCTATTGAGTGAACCATTGAATTATTGTTTATGTTCAGATTGTTATACATCATTATTCCATCTCTGATCATGATCCATATGATGTCTTGTGAGTAGTTCGTTTTGTTCTTGAGGACATGGGAGAAGTCATGTTGTTAGTAGTGGAGTTGTGTTGAGAAAGATTCGATAGATTGTTATTTAAGTTGTGGTGTACTTCTTCTAGTGGTGTCATGTGAACGTCGACTACATGATACTTCACCTATATGGGCCTAGGGGAGTGCATTGTGTATTTGTCTACTAATCGTAGGGGTTGCCGGAGTGACAGAAACCTGAACCCCTGTTAGGAAACCATTGCACAAGGGATGTAAGGGTCTTAGAGTTTAATGTTGTGGTTAGGTTTGTACCTTAATTACTTTCTTATACTTACGGATGTTTGCAAGGGGTATAATCACAAGTATGTATTAGTCCTAGGAAGGTCGGTACATTAGCACAGGTTCACCCACACAACACTTAGCAAGCTAAAGAACATTAATCAACTATATGAAGCGAAAGCACTTGATAGTCTTCCCATGTGTCCTCGAGAACGTTTGGTCATCTTAAGTAATACAATCGGCTTGTCCTTTGCTGCATAAAGGATTGGGCCACTTGCTGCATTTATTCCTACTATCTTTTATTTACTCGTACTTTGTTTACTTGCTTTATCAAAAAACCCTAAAAATCCGTTTGCTAAGTATTTGCAGAGAATTCCTGATCCATACCACTAGCCAAAGACCTTCTACGCTTCTCGTTGGGTTCGACACTCTTACTTATCGAAAATCTGCGATACACCCTATACTTGTGGGTCATCAAGACTATTTTCCGCGCTGCCGGGAGTGAAGCGCTATTGGAGAGTGGAACCGGTAAAGGAAACTTCTACTGTGAGTATTGTTTACTTCTGCTAGTTGCTTTATTTTCGTTATGGATAATTCGCTGAGTTTCTTATTTGGTAATGCTACTACCACTCCTAAGGTAGTAGATAAGCCACCAGCTGCTGAGAATGATGTTTTTAAAATACCTACAAGAATTATTGATCATGTTATGGATAACTACTATCTTGGGGATGGAACTGTCCACCCCGGTGATCATTTACTCTTTATACATGAATTATGCGGGTTGTTCAAGTGTGCAGGTATTACTACAGATCGAGTTAAGAAGAAGTTATTCTCATTATCGCTGAAAGGAAGAGCTGAGGAACGGTATAAGCTGCTGAAGAATGGTCAAGCTCTAGAATGGGACGAAATAGTGCCTCTCTTTTATTCAAAGTTTTATCCTCCTAGTGAGATTTATAAAGATCGGAATCAAATATACAACTTTTGGCCTCTTGATGGAGAGAGTACAACTCAAGCTTGGGGGAGATTGAAGTTACTAATGCTCAAATGTCCCATTCATGAGCTCCCCAACAATATTATTATCAATAACTTTTATGCAAGACTCCCTCTACATGATAAAGATTTATTGGATGCTTCTTGTGCTGGATCATTCACTCGCATGGAAGAAGAAGCTAAATGGGATCTTCTGGACCGTATTCAAGACAATGCTGAAGCTTGGGAGAATGACAAAGGTAGAAAGTCAGGTATAAATTACGATTATGAATGCATTGAATCTTTTATGGGAACTGATGACTTTCAAAATATTAAAAATCCTTATGGTCTAGACTCTCAAGCTATTGCTTCTTATTTTAAGGCTTTTTCTTCCTATATTGAAGTGCCTAAAAGGAAGTGGAATAAGTATCTTGAACCTTATAAAGATGTTGCTAAGAGTGTTCCTGCAAGAAATACTGAAGTTTATACTGCTAATCATGTTTTACCTAAACCTTACATTGAGAAAATGCCCTTCCCAGTTAAGATAAAGGAGCATTCTATGATAGCTAGTATGGTTAATGAAACTACACATAAAGCTGTTGAACCTGATAAAAAAATGGTTGATGAACCTATAATAGCAAATGTGAAAGACTTTGTTACTAAATATGAAAAAGATGGACACACTATCCTTTGTAAGGATACCTCTAATATTGTTTCACATAGTAGTGTTATGAGAGCTAGTATTCCTGTGTTTTCTGTTAGGATAAGTGATCATTGTCTCGATGGTCCCTGTGATAGCTATATTGTTAAGTTTGAAGGGAATATGCCCGAGAGGCAATAATAAAGTGGTTATTATCTTATTCCATGTTTATGATAAATGTCTATTTTACATGCTAGAATTGTATTGATTCGGAAACATCAATACATGTGTGTTTAATAAACAAAAAGGGTTCCTAGTCATGCCACTCTTATAAACTAGCTTGTTGATTAACAAGATGATCAAGGTTTCCTGATCATAGACATTGGATGTTGTTAATAACAAGGTCACACCATTGGTGGAATGATGTGATGAACATTCATCCGAAGTATAGCATTATGATCAAGTCATTATGTTTATATTGCTATAACATCATACGAAGTAATCTTTATCCTTAGACCATGAGATCATGTTTATTGCTAACACCGGAAGAGTATCTTGATAACATCAAACGTCACACCGTAACAGGGCGACTATAAAGGTGGGTTCAGTGCTACGAAGGTGTTATGTTGAGGCTCATGGATCAAAAGTGGGATTTGTCCATCCCGATGACGGATAGATATACTCTGGGCCCTCTTGGTGATATTACATTGAAATAGCTTGCAAGCAAGTGATGTGATCACTAGAATGTTATATCATGGGAACGAGAAAAGAGTACATGTCGGTAACGAGATCAAACTAGGTATGGAGATACCGATGATCGAATCTTGGACATGTAATATATCGCGGGACAAAGGGATTTAGTTACTAGCGTTAAAGGTTCTCACGATCATAGAAGTCATCGTTGAATGTGTAGGAGTCGATGGATCTCCGTGTCCTGCTCGATTATTGATCCGAGAGGGTCTCGATCATGTCTGCATTATTCGCGAACCATAGGGTGACACACTTAAGGGATACCACACCATTTGGAGCAAATATGTTTTATAAAGATTTAAGAAAGCTGGAATTATTTCAATAGACACCGAAACTGTTTCGGGTGAAATTGCTGAAATTGGTTCTCATGTAACATTGAAATGTTGTAGGGTGTTTTATGTGAATGATTGTTAATTAAAGTAATTAACAAAATTCTGAATAAAAATAATAAAAGAGTTTTATTAAATGAGAGAGCATTAAATTTGGAGAAATTTAATGCATTTAAAGTGGAGACTTTAAAAGAGAATGTGAAGGGGCAAATTTATGTGGAGGAGTTACCACATGAATGGAGGAGGTGAAGAGTCACCTCCTCCATGCGCCGGCCATGAAGGAGGGGCACCCCCCTCCTCCTATAAAAGGCCACCCCCTCCTCACTTCTCACACACACCTCCTTGTGAAGGATCTCTCTCCCCCTCTAGTATTATTTCCCCATGGTCTCGGATTAGCGAGATACATGTTCCCGGTGGCTTTATCTGGAAAGGAGCTGCTGCTCACGCTTTGCTGGAGCGAGGGATTGAGGTTGTCGGGTACCAGACGTGTGTGCGATCACGGATGCACCGCTGCTTTATGGTGCTGGACTTGGTGGTGCTGGAGCTGGATCTCGATGGACGGCCGGAGCCGCACTGCTGGACTTCATCACGATCTTGAGATCAGCAAGTGTACGACTACATCAACCACGAGTTCCTACTAGTTAACAAAGCTCGTTGTCTACGAGGGTAAGTTCTCGTTAGATGTATGTCCACCCGTTGCTTTGTACCTAGTAGATAGATCTTGGCATGTAGTTCACACCGTAGGAAATTTTTTGTTTTCTATGTCATGACCCAACAAAGGGTATCGAGCCTGATCTATGCGTAGGTGCTTAGCACGGTAGTACATATGTTGATATGTGGCGATGATGATCATGTTATTGCATCTTCTATGTATTTTGGATATTGGTGGCATAGTGGGATGAAGCGGCCCGGACCAACCTTACATGTCATCGTACATGAGACCGGTTCCACGACTGACATGCAACTTGTTTTGCATAAGTGGCTGGTGGGTGTCTGTCTCTCCTACTATAGTCAATATCTGATTTATAACGAGTTTCTAATAACTTAGTTATCCTCGTTGTGGTTCATGTTCGTAGGTAAGAACGGTTCTATCTCCGAAATCCCTAAGCCACGTAAAACTTGCAATTGATAAATTAGAGGCGTCTAGTTTAGATCGTTGCTGGGCTAGTGTATTGATATGGTATTGTTGTAAGTAGATGTATGATAGATACTCTTACAACACACTCAACGTGTAAGTTCCATAGGCCTTGGCCTTACACACAAAGGAATGATAGAGATCATACCACGATGCAAATGATAGAGATCAAATGCATGGACCATATTATCTCACTTTACACATTAGATGTTAGCATCTTATACTGCTAGTTTGGCGCTTTCTGTAGCATTGTAAGATGATCCCTCTTTTATATATCAAGATAAAAATGTGTTCTTCCTTAAGTATGCACCGTTTTGTGGATCGTATTTCGAGACATCACGTGATGATCGGGTGTACTCAACTCTACGCTTTCATACAAACGGGTGTAAGACAGTTTTACACACGCGAGTACTAAGGTTCTTACTTGGCGAGCCTAGAATATATAGACATGGCCTCGGAACACGGACCGAAAGGTTAAGCATGAGTCATATAGTTGATATGATGCCCATATAGATGCTCGCCTTTGAAGCTACATCAACTCACGTGATGATCGGACTTGGTGTAGTGGACTTGGTTCATGTAATCACCAAAAAGGCACGAGGGATGTCGTTTTTGAGTGGGAGTTCATTTCTAAGTTGGATTAGTTGAACCAAATTTGTCATAAATTAAATCAAAGTGAATTTTCATAGTTTGTTGTAGTCATTGGCATTCGTTTTCTACCTTATGCTTAGTTTTTATTTGAGAAAATAGAACTATAGAATTCTGGATATTTACTTTACGAACTGGTATCGTATTGTTTTGAATGTCAATTTAAAGTTTATAAGTCCTATTGCAAACTTTCAGTAAACTCTATTTACTCCATGAAGTTTAATAAGTAGTATTAAATCAAGAGTAAGAATTCCAATGTTAGTATCTAAAGTATCATGTTTGCCTCCATGATTATTGATATTCAAAAGTTGTTTTAATATCAAGATTATATTGGAGCTAGAAATTGTTTCATAAACCATCATGTGTGAAAGATATTGTGATATCTGAAACAATATTTTTGGTTGCATTATGATAGAGTATAATTTAGCAAAATACATGTTCTCATATTGTATGAGAATTTGTGAAGGATGGAGATGCTAGGCATCCGAATCTACCAAAAAGGTTTTGGGAACTGATATTATACTCGTGATTCTTCCTTATAAGCTATAGTAGCTTGATCATGAAAGTTTTCATGATAAGGATGAATAGAAGATGTAAGTAAAATGTTTACTACACTAATAGATTACTAAAGAATAGATTTTTGAAAGAACACCAAACATTTGATGATGGTGATCCACTTCAAAGTGCAAGTCCAAAGGTATTAGTAGTTGACTATATACGCTTTGTACCATGTGTCATGTTGATGACACCACTATTGATGTTGATAGATTCTTTTAAAAGAAAAAGGAATTGCTGAAAGAGAATCTATAAAATATTTGGCAGAAAATAAAAGGTTGGAGATGTCCAGCTTGGGTATATAGAAGATATACATGTTATGGCTATATTCCTTGCTTGTTAAACAATGTGATTATGAGGTATTGGATACCGGTATTGGATACCAAATTGGTTGGTATGAAGTGTCATACAGGACAACGCAATTCATGAACTACAATGGCCTAAGTAACCAACAAGAGAATGAGTGATGATGTTCATCGAAAACAAATAAAGTGTTATTGTGTTTTTCGTTGTCATCAAACCAAGCCTTCAAGATTTGTTTAAATAATTGTTATTTTGTTCCGGTATTATGAGAACAATGGCTGTTCAAATAATTACCATATTCCATAAAGGATGGATGAACTTTTACAAGTCTAGTTGGAGAAATCACATCCATAAACACTATTGTTAAAATGTCGCAAGACAAATGATTGAAAGATCACTTATGAAGTGACATCGCTGTTTGAATTATATTTGAAAGAAAACATGAAGAAACTCCATGTTGATGGACTTTTGGAGTCCTTGATTTTGATCAATTGACGCATGTGAGACTTTCCTGGAGAGATAATTGAAACTCCGTTCATAGGCCAAAGAGGAACGGATGACTAGCTTATTGGAAATTGTGCATGCTGATGTGCATAAGTCCATTATGTGTAGCCATATGTGATGGATCTTTTTTGCTTCATATGCTTTCTTCAAGAATTTGAGTGAATATATCTGTATATTTACTTGATAAGGAAGAAGTATGAAACATTTGAAAGTTGTTCAAAGACTTTCAAGATGAAGTGAAAAATCATTGTAACAAGAAAATAAAGAGTTTATGATTCGATTATAAAGGAAGATATTTGAGTTACATGTTTAGCAAAAACACCTAAGACTGGAGGAATTGTTCCATGATTTGTGTTTCCCGATAAACCATAGGAGTATGGCATATTCGAGAGATAAAATCAAACCATGTTTGACATGGTAAGATCAAGGGTGTCATTTATAAAACTGCCATTATGTTTTAAGGATTGAAGCTTTAGAGACTACCACTTTTACACTGAAAAGAGCACCATCGTGATCCATTGAAATGACACCATATGAGTTATGGTTTGGGATAAAACCCGAATTGTCTTTTCTTAAATTTTGGTATGCTATGCATAAGTAAAAATGTTTACAACCAAAGTTGGATAAGCACGTCTTTGTAGGTTATCCCAAAGAATTTGTTGGGAATTTCTCCATAACACCAAGGACAAAAGAGTTTGTCGCTTGGAACGTAAAGTTTCTTGAGAAGGAACTTTTCGTGAAAAGTTAAGTGGGAGGACAATAGAACTTTGATAAGGTTGTTGAACCTTAGCTATATGTGCTAAGTAGCACAGCGCCGGAAAGTGTCCGATGCGCCACAATGCTCATGGCTCTCCTGATTACAAAAGGTGTGATCTCGGAGATTAGAATTCCTATAGAACCGTGTGGGTCGGTAAGAATCAAATAGTAAGATTTGATAAGCAAGTCGTTATTGTTTTGACAATGATGAACCGACTACATGCAAAGAAGCGATGATGGGCCCTGACTCCATAAAATGACTAGAAGTCATAGAATCCGTGATAGTATCCATACACGAGAAATCAAGTTTCTGAACTTGGAAGACCCTCCGAAAAGGCGTGAAGCCTATCGGTCGTGTTTGGATCTATAAAGAAATACACATAGATGTTTGACATCTATGAAATAGTCGACATGTCGGAAAGAAGTTTACGGCAATGTTCAAGGAGTTGACTATGACAAGATATGATCTTTCATAGCGATATATAGTCTTGACGGATTAATGTAGCAACCACTACATATAATTTGGTATATGGTAGTTGAATAAACAAAACAAGGTTCTTCTAATAGAATGGTAACCTAGGACATGTACATGACATGGTCCAAGGGTTTGTTAATTCAAAGGGTGCTAAAGGGCATGTAAACTTCAATAGTTGAAGTAAGCATAGCGGAGTTGGAATCTTCACCATGATGAAACTGTTAAAAGAGTTTAAATTCATCGGAGATGATGAAGATGCTTGCATTTGCAAGAAATTAAGTGGGAGCGCTGAGACATATTTCTAATACATTATGTAGGGGACATATTGTTGATTGGAAATGATGTATCTTGAATTGACACAAGTTAAGGATTTCATTAAAATAAGATTTCGATGAAAGACTTGGGCAAACCCAGAATATTAGGCATCAATATCTATATGGATAGATTAAGGCGCTAATATGGTTGTGCCAGACATACATATATAAGATATTGAAAGGGTTCAATATGGAAACAACAAGAAAGGTTCTTGCTGCATGGAAAGAATTATATTCAGATTCAAGTGTTTCAACACTTGGTGAGTAAAATCACATGAAGATTCTGATCGATTATACCATGATATGTACATATCCAGAATGTCATATGCTCTAAATGTTATGAGCATATACCAGAATGATTCATAAGATGATCATTGGACAATAGTAAAGATATTCTTATGAGCTTTGGAAGAACTAAGAATATATCATGTATAAGTGACAAATAGTTAACGGTAGTTCATTGTAAAGTGTTACATTGATACTAGTTTTGTCACAAGATACAAATTAAATTTATCTCAATTTAGACTATGGGTGGCACAATATAATGAAAGGATGTTCCATGATGGATTTGGATGAGTTCCAAAGTTGAGATATTGTGACGGATACTACAACAAAAGGCTAAGTATATAACTGCTATAGTAGCAGCAAAGGAGGGCATTTGTGTTAAATAGTTTGTTATCAAACTAGGTGTGGTTCAAAGTGGGCTAATACTATGAAGATATATTGTGTGACAATAATATCAACATATTTTGAGCCGAACGAACTAAAGGTCTCACCAGAGGACCAAATTTATACAATGCCATCTCATTTGAGAATGAGTGATGCGTAGAGACACAAACACATGCAAATACACACGGATCTGAAACTGTCACATCCGGAGATTATGTTAACCACTAACAATAGCATATATGCAACACCAGAAAGCCATAGGTGTTCAATGCGCAAAGTTTTTCAAACTAGATTATTGACTCTAGTGCAAGTGGGAGACTGAAGGGAATATGCCCGAGAGGCAATAATAAAGTGGTTATTATCTTATTCCATGTTTATGATAAATGTCTATTTTACATGCTAGAATTGTATTGATTCGGAAACATCAATACATGTGTGTTTAATAAACAAAAAGGGTTCCTAGTCATGCCTCTCTTATAGACTAGCTTGTTGATTAACAAGATGATCAAGGTTTCCTGATCATAGACATTGGATGTTGTTAATAACAAGGTCACACCATTGGTGGAATGATGTGATGAACATTCATCCGAAGTATAGCATTACGATCAAGTCATTATGTTTATATTGCTATAACATCATACGAAGTAATCTTTATCCTTAGACCATGAGATCATGTTAATTGCTAACACCGAAGAGTATCTTGATAACATCAAACGTCACACCATAACAGGGTGACTATAAAGGTGGGTTCAGTGCTATGAAGGTGTTATGTTGAGGCTCATGGATCAAAAGTGGGATTTGTCCATCCCGATGACGGATAGATATACTCTGGGCCCTCTCGGTGATATCACATTGAAATAGCTTGCAAGCAAGTGATGTGATCACTAGAATGTTATATCACGGGAACGAGAAAAGAGTACATGTCGGTAACGAGATCAAATTAGGTATGGAGATACCGATGATCGAATCTCGGACATGTAATATGTCGCGGGACAAAGGGATTTAGTTACTAGCGTTAAAGGTTCTCACGATCATAGAAGTCATCGTTGAATGTGTAGGAGTTTATGGATCTCCGTGTCCCGCTTCGATTATTGATCCGAGAGGGTCTCGATCATGTCTGCATTATTCGTGAACCGTAGGGTGACACACTTAAGGGATACCGACACCATTTGGAGCAAATATGTTTCAGATAAAGATTTAAGAAAGCGCTGGAATTATTTCAATAGACACCGAAACTGTTTCGGGTGAAATTGCTGAAATTGGTTTTGCATGTAATATTGAAATGTTGTAGGGGTTTTATGTGAATGTTTGTTAATTAAAGTAATTAACAAAATTCTGAATAAAAATAATAAAAGAGTTTTATTAAATGAGAGAGCATTAAATTTGGAGAAATTTAATGCATTTAAAGTGGAGACTTTAAAAGAGAATGTGAAGGGGCAAATTTATGTGGAGGAGTTACCACCACATGAATGGAGGAGGTGAAGAGTCACCTCCATGCATGCCATGAAGCCATGAAGGAGGCAACCTCCTCCTATAAAAGGCCACCCCTCCTCACTTCTCACACACACCTCCTTGTGAGGGATCTCTCCCCCCTCTAGTATTATTTCCCCATGGTCTCGGATTAGCGAGATACATGTTCCTGGTGGCTTTATCTAGAAAGGAGTTGCTGCTTCCGCTGCTTTGCTGGAGCGAGGGACGGAGGTTGTCGGGGTACCGGACGTGTGTGCGATCACGGATGCACCGCTGCTTATGATGCTGGACTTGGTGGTGCTGGAGCTGGATCTGATGGACGTGCTGGAGCCGGACCTGCTGGACTTCATCACGATCTTGAGATCGGCAAGTGTACGACTATATCAACCACGAGTTCCTACTCGTTAACAAAGCTTGTTGTCTACGAGGGTAAGTTCTCGTTGGATGTATGTCCACCCGTTGCTTTGTACCTAGTAGATAGATCTTGGCGTATAGTTCACACCGTAGGAAATTTTTTGTTTTCTATGTTGCGGACCCAACAAAGTTTATGCATGACACTGAAAGTTATTATGAGATAGGGAAAAGTGTTCTTAAGCATCTCAATAATATCAAGTTTCCTCGTTTTATGCTGAAAGTTTTTATGGTGCACTTCTTTTGCCTTCCTATGCTTGTAGCCTCTGGTTTCAACAACTTGTTTGTTTACAAAATTCCCTTGCATAGGAAGTGGGTTAGACTTAAATGTGTGTATGTTTGCTTCTTAATGCTCTCTTTTGCTTCAATTCATATTCCTATGTGAGCATCTTCAAAATTATCGTGCCCATCTTGATAACTATAAAGAAAGAGCTTTTTGGGAGACAACCCAATTTTGTTTTTGCTTTCAGTTTGTTTTTGTTTTTTTGAGTCTTGGACTTATCCGTTTTGTTTGGTTTTTGTGTCAAGATCAACCTCTAATGAGAGAGAAGTAAGATTTGGGGAAGTTGCTGTCTCGAAACAGATTTTTGTGCTTCACCGTAAAAATTCATGAGAGATCTCTGTATGTCGGATTGAGATGTAATTGTTTGTGCTTTTGCCCTAGGTTGTTATTTAACTTTCGTTAGTTTTGCACTTTTTGATTTCAGCAACAGAAGATTTTCGAAAAAAATGATCTTTACCTGCTGGTCTATTTTGACAGATTTAGCCACTCTTGCATTTGCTTTTTTATTCGATTTCCTTTTTGAATTCTTTTTGGGTTTTCAGAAGGAGTTGCTACAACAGCTTATGTTTTGATGGTTTTCAGTTGAAGTTGGACTCAAAAGGTTTTATCACTTCACTTATACTAATGTTGCTAATAAGAACTGTGTGAAGTTTTGTGTTAAAGAAATTTCCAGAAAGTGGAGATAATGGTGAAATAAGGAAGAGAAGGGTTTTATGACTCAAGTAATAAGTGTATGAAGATGAAGATATTGATGTTATTCAAGTGGTGACTGCGTAAGAATCTACTAGATACCAAATTCAGAGACCTGCAGAGTCCGTTTTCAAATAGGTAACGGTTCTGGTAAGACAAGTTCCACAAAAATACTATCTAACTATATTTTTGCAGTTTTCAGTCAATAAGGGAATCTACGAAGCAAAAGGATTTGAAGCGAGCTGGGTGGCTCACACCACCCTGTGGCGCGGGCCCTCCCCTGGCCGCGCCACCAGGTGGTGAGTCCACCCCGGACTCCGCCTCCGACTCGTTTTCTCCCAGTACCTTCCTTTTGATATGAAACTTCGGAATAGATAACCCCTTGGATCTTCCGAGGTTCATATATCGTGTTTTCGTCGTGTTTTTGTTTCGATCTATTTCTGCCAGGACATACTCTTTGAAAGTTTAGAAGCACCATGGTGTCTGCCAAGGATAAAGGGAAGGAGCCTATGGAGGAAGATCTCCAAGACCCCAAGCAGGGGCTGGTACCTTTAGTCACCTGCCCTGCATCAACGGAAGCCCTACGAGTCACTAAGGAGTTCTGCGATAAGTATCGAGACTTGAGGAGGAAGGTGGACATGCTTCAATGGGAGAATAATAGGCTTCGCAAGATGCTGGAAGATTACCTCACGTCAACTAAGAAAATATTACCACCACCATCGAAGGAGTAATTCATCATCAGGTTTGGCACCCCCTTGGTTTGTTCCAAGCTTGGGGGAGTACCGCGGTATCACATCACTATCTTCTATCTTTTTACCTTTTTAGTAGAGTCATATCATGAATAGAGAAGTTATTATGTAGGATGGTTTGCATTATGGAAGTTTCCCCTCTCTCGTTAGATATGTATCCCTTGGTGTGAGTTGCCGTTATGGAATATTAATGAGAAGTTCTATCATTCACTCTTTTTCATAGCTTATATTAGTTTTCAATTCGTGGTTGTATGATTGATCTTGTTGTTAGTATTAGTATCACTTTGGTATCATTGAGTTAATTTAGTTGGTTTTGGCAAACCTGGCTCGGTCAGTAGCAACACTATTTTTGAGAGTTGAATGAAAAAGATAGAAGTACTCTAGAGAAAAATTATTTCATCATCTTTCTTTCTTGATTTGCTCATAAGTCTAGTATTCTCTAGTTAAGATCTTTTGTGCTTCCAAGGAAGATTGCATGTTTGTTTTTATCACTTGTATGTTTGTTTGTTTCCTTCAACTCTTGTACTTGCTATCTAGCCTTGTTAGCCAAAAACCTGTACTGAGAGGGAATTCTTCTCGTGCATCCACTCCTTTAAACCAAAACCTTTGCCATTTGTGTCCACCATACCTACCTATTAGCATTATTGCTATTCCAAGTAAATTCTTGTTTTGTCTACCTCCCAAATTAAACTTGTTATGTGAAAATTAGTGATTAAAGCTCTCATGAACTTGATGGCACAGTTTACTTTCTTGCACTTAATAAACTTGAACCATTGTGCTCACCTATGTTGCATATATGCTTGCATTTTGTAAGTTGTGAATTAGCAGAACCATGCTGTCATGGGGAACACTTTCAACATTGCACTGGTACTTTGTACCAAGTTGATATCATGTTCTTTCGTATATGGATGTCGTCAGTGTGAAATGAAAGGGGAGCTTGTAAGTCCACGGAGTTATGCATATGTGTTAGAGAAACACCTGGCCCGCTGGTCTAATCCATGCTGACATGGTGGAAACCTGCAGCGTAACCATAACGAGTATCTATGAAGCATTCTTCTTATAAAAAAAAGAGACAGAGATTGAGAAAAAGAGAAAAGAAAAAAAAGAGATATTATGAAAAGAGGAAAGAGAGAAAAAAGCACCATATTCCCATGGTAAATAAGAAGATTGCTGAGATTGTCTGCTTGCCTTGTCTTTTTGATATGGGGATTCTTCCGTATCATCGGGCAAGGGGTACCCCGTTGGCGGTTCTCTATGATACACATATGCTTACGATGACAAGAACTTACCGATGACTAAACTTGAGTAGCATGAGGAGCGGCCCTCGTATTCAAGGGACATGAGATTCTCAATTTACAACTTGTCAATGCATATCCTCATATTTGATCACTTTAACCTTAATCACCTAAAGATGCCTATGATAGGGGCAATGAGAGCTGAAAGCTAGTAAGTATCATAATTTTTGGGAGCTCTTTATGAGACTTCCAATCCCTTCTTCCCTCTTTGAAGGGCCTTTCTTTTACTATTTACTTGAGTCAGTAAACTTATTCCCTTCTATCTCAGCAAGTATTTTGAGTTGATGTGTTTCATTCATTCATATGATGATTTATTCAATCATGTCTTATGTTCCTTGTTTTGCACATTGCTCTTATCTTGATGTTTACTACTTTGAAAGCTATCATTGAAAACCAGCTATTTGTGAACTCCAGCAAATTATCAACTATTCTTCGACCAAGAGCTAAGTTTGCCATTACCAATTATGATTCACTTTATGTGTCTTTATTGTGTTTCCTTTACTCATTACAAGTTGAGTTATATAATAGTGAGTTGTATTCTATTATGATCTATGTATTTGATGAATGTGATGCTTCTTGTCTGTATTCTTTTATCGACTCTTCACTCCATAAACCTGAGGCCATGTTTATTGAGCTCTGTTTCGCTTGGGGACAAGCGAAATCTAAGCTTGGGGGGAGTTGATACGTCCATTTTGCATCACTATTCTATGTCTTAATTCACTATTATTCATTGATATATTTCGTATTGAGAGGTGATACTTATGTTATTTCATCTGTTTTTGCATGGTTGATGACTTTTGGAGCATGGACCGCTCCAGTCAGGATTCTGATGGAAAAGGTGCTGTTTGGAGGAAAAATTCGTGAAGATCAGAAAATCCGGGAAAATATACGGAAAATCCTATTTTTCCAGAAGACGAAGGAAGCCGGAGATGGGCCAGGGGCCCCACACCACCTGGCGCGGCAGCCTAGGCCACGCCAGGTGGTGTGGCCACCGCCCACCTGCACTCCTCTAACGATATCATCCTCCCGAAACCCTAAGACTCGAGGAGCGACCACAGAAAGATTCCACGCCTTCACGGGCGGAAAACACCGAGAGAGAAGATCTCTCCGATGCATGATTTCTGGGGAATTCCTTCCGGAGAGGGGAGATCGCCATCAACACCACCATCAAGCTGGACTTCATCGGGATCATCATCATCATCACCACCACCATCATCACCATCAACACCCTCATCACCATCTCCATATTGCTGTAACAATTGGGTTAAATCTTGCATAGTTCATAGGGGAAACTTTCCCGGTGTTGATTACTCTTTGTAGTTGATGCTATTGAGTGAACCATTGAATTATTGTTTATGTTCAGATTTTTATACATCATTATTCCATCTCTGATCATGATCCATATGATGTCTTGTGAGTAGTTCATTTTGTTCTTGAGGACATGGGAGAAGTCATGTTGTTAGTAGTGGAGTTGTGTTGAGAAAGATTCAATAGATTGTTATTTAAGTTGTGGTGTACTTCTTCTAGTGGTGTCATGTGAACGTCGACTACATGACACTTCACCTATATGGGCCTAGGGGAATGCATTGTGTATTTGGCTACTAATCGTAGGGGTTTCCGGAGTGACAGAAACCTGAACTCCCGTTAGGAAACCATTGCACAAGGGACGTAAGGGTCTTAGAGTTGGTTAGGTTTCTACCTTAATTACTTTATTGTACTTACGGATGTTTGCAAGGGGTATAATCACAAGTATGTATTAGTCCTAGGAAGGTCGGTACATTAGCACAGGTTCACCCACACAACACTTAGCAAGCTAAAGAAGATTAATCAACTATATGAAGCGAAAGCACTGAGTCTTCCCATGTGTCCTCGAGAACGTTTGGTCATCTTAAGTAATACAACCGGCTTGTCCTTTGCTGCATAAAGGATTGGGCCACTTGCTGCATTTATTCCTACTGTCTTTTATTTACTCGTACTTTGTTTACTTGCTTTATCAAAAACCCCTAAAAATCCGTTTGCTAAGTATTTGCGGAGAATTCCTGATCCATACCACTAGCCAGCACCTTCTGCTCATCGTTGGTTTCAACACTCTTACTTATCAAAAACACAGCGATACACCCCTATACTTGTGGGTCATCAGCCACCACACCACCTGGCCGCCTCCGGCACCCCCTCGGCCTCCCCTTCCGCCTATAAGATGCCCTCGGGACGAAAACCCTAAGGGCCCGATCAAAAATCTACGAAAGAGTCTGTAGCCACCGTCATCTCCATCCCTAGATCGGGAGGGATCTAAAGCTCTTCCCGGCACCCTGCCGGAGAGGGGAATTCACCCTGGAGGCCTTCTTCATCACCATGCAAGCCTCCGGTGTGATGCGTGAGTAGTTCATCCTTGGACTACGGATCCATGTAGTAGCTAGATGGCTGGTTCTCCTCCTTTGTGCTTTCATGTCTAGATCTTGTAAGCTCTGTTCATGATCAAGATCATATATTTGTAATTCTGCATGTTTTGTTTGCGGGGATCCGATGGATATTGAGATGCTATTTCAGATTGATTATTGATTCTATCATGTCTTTGTTATTTGTGATCTTGCATGCTTTCCGTTGTTAGTATCTATCTTGGCCAAGTAGATGCTAGCAACTCTAAGAGTTAGTATTTATGCTCGATAGTGGGTTCATGCCTCTGGTAATCTGGGGAAGTGACAGAAATCTCTAAGGTACTAGATGTGCTGTTGCTACTAGGGAGAAAACAACAATCCTTTGTTCATAGAACTATCATATTGTTTACTTTGCACGCAGTTCGTAAAGCAATAATCTATTGCTTGCAACTTAATACTGGAGGGGGTTCGGATGATAACCTGAAGGTGGATTATTAGTCATAGATGTAGTTGGATGGCGGTCTATGTATAATGTTGTAATGCACAATCGAATCTCAAAGGAGTCAAGATGATTAGTATATGCATGTATTGCTTTCTTGATGTTTGTCAATTGCCCTGCTGTAATTTGTTCATCCAGCATGTTATCTATCTTAAGAAGATCCACCTCTAGTGACCTATGGATCCTGGTCATTTTTTTACATACAATCTATAAACTTTTACTGCTTTGTGTTTACTTTCTGCAAACTATTACTTCTTTCTATTCGATACGTTTAATCCTTTGTTTTTCGCAAAACACGGTGAGATTGACAACCTCATCGCAAGTTGGGGACAAAGTTCTGTGGTTGTGTTGTGCAGGTTTCCACGTTGCTACTAGCACCGGTAGTGCGCCCTGTCAAGGCTCATCTAGCAACACCTTTGGGGTGTTTCCTTGCTCCTACTTGTTCGATTAAACCTTGGTTTCATAACTGAGGGAAACTTGATGTTGTGCTCATCATATCTTCCTCTTGGGGTTCCCAACGAGCTCTACATCAAAACCACACCAGCATTTTTCTGGCACCGACACTGAGCCATCACAGCGTCATCAACCATGTCGTCAATGTAGAGGCTGCCGATGTCCGGGAAGAAGTCCTCGTCGGTGAAGGAGTCGTCCGTGATGGTGTCAGTAGTCGGGCGGAAGCGCTCCCCAAAAACCTGATCGCCCCTCACCCGTACAGGTTCACAAGGAGGCGGGGTTCCGGAGGCCTACTGTCTCGATCTACGGTGCACGCCGCAAGCCGGGATGGAGAAGACAAAGGTGGCGGCGCAATAGACTGGAAGGAGACGTGTGTGGTTAGCGATGCCGATTAGGTTTAGTGCAGACGTTTATATAGAGGAAGTCAGGGAGACCGTGGGACTCAGCCCACATCCGAGTCGGTAACAGCCCACGCCCTATAAAGATTGGAAACGGCTGCCCATTAACGCATCCGTTAATTACGAGTCGTAATTAATCTAAGATTAATTTTCATAACTAGCAAAAATAAAGCTCGGCTCGGCGAGATTCCCGCAACCCGCGACGCACGCGCGCGTCGTGACGAGGCGAGGCGAGGCGGGCGGTGTCGGAGGAGGAGTGCGCGAGAGCTGCTCTTCTTCTCACACCTTAGTGAGTGGTGGAATAGCCTAGTATATAAGGAGGTATAATTCTCACTCAACTAGCAATGTGGGACTAAACTTTGGCAACACTAGCACAGCCATATGTTGCCATGCACAAATGGGCCAAAGAGAATTTTAGACTTTGTCTAATGGGCCAACAATCCAAAACTCACCAAATTCCAACAAATCTTATTACGTTGGCGGTGATGCGACTCTCTTCTCCACCACCGTCGAAGTCTCCCCCATTCCTCCACTTAAGAGTCGACCTTGGAGCTCCGGGATCAATCTGACACCCTTCCCCGTGGCGACTATTGGAATTTGAGGTAGTTTTGTGTTGGGTTTTTGGCCCATAACAAATGTAAAACCTGAATTTTTCATTGGTCGTTATTTATGACAGCTTACGTGTGTGTTTAAAATTCAGTCTCACATTGCTAGTTGCGAGGGAGTTGCACCATCTTATATAGGAGACTGTTCTAGCACTACTAAGCGAGTGATAAGAGAAGCATTCCTCGTGCACTCCTCCGACGCCACACGATGTCTCGTCACGACGGGTTGCGGGTTGCAGAAATCTCGTCGGTCCGACATTTATTTTGCATTTTGGAAAAAAACTAATTATGAGTCGTTAACGACACGTTAATTAGCCAGATCTTTTGGATCGTGGACTATGTTGACTCGGACGTGGGCTACGCCCCACGACCTACCCAAAACACGACTACAACTGATAAAACACACCTTCTTCTAGTACATTGCGCCGACTTCATCTTCCCCATCCCGTCTTGCGGTGTGCATCGTATATCGGGGCAGTAGGCCAAAGGAACCCGTCTCTTATGAACTTATATGGGTGTGAGGGGCGATCAGATTTTTGGGGAGCTCTCAAGCGCGACTACTGGTAACCACGACGTCGTCCGATGACGAGTTTCCCAACTATAACTTCTTGCCAGACGTCACCGGCCTCTTCGGCAATCTCAACATGGGCGACAACGATGTTGCCGCCGCCCGTGCTGCTCAGACTGCGCCGTACGTGATCCTGAAATTTTGCTTTAAATTTTTGCTAAAGTTCCTTGTTCTAGCATTTGGAGTAGACGATATCAGTTTTTCCTAATTAGATGCAATATGTTCACCTACTCTGTTAGTTTGCATGATTTGTTCAATTTCTAAGTATATGGTCATGCTTTATCAATTAGGTATTCAGATTAAATTATATGGCTTATTGCTTATATTTTCAATAATTTAAAAACATGATTATAGGCAACTGAATTCTACTAGTGCAGCCGTGGCTACCAGACCGCCTACTTTTGGTGATATGCACTATAAAATATGGCGTACGAAAGAAGTTCCAAAAACCTAAACTGCTGTAGCGCCACTCTTGACAAACCTGAAGGAGATCTTTTAATGCGCAGGGAGCAGCGTTTAAGAAACCGAATACCATGTTTATGGCTGATTTTCAGTGTTTTTGAGAATAACATTGTTGAACCGTACATGTCATTTGATAATGACAAGGATGTGTGGGATGTGCTCGAGGCCAAGTTTGGGGTCTCGGACACTGGCACTTAGTTGTATGTCATGAAGCAATTCTATGACTACAAGATGGTTGATGAGAACTATAGCACCCCAGGAAAACCAGTACTAGAAAATCACATGTTGTTTTTATTTTGTGCATCATCATGCATATGTTTGCCTCTAAAATATTTCCTCTAAAAAAATATTTTATTTTCTATATTAGTCTTTTGTCTGAACACTATTTACAAAAGGAATTTTAAAATAAAATAGAAAAATAATAAAAATAAATATTTTTTAAATCCGGGGGAGGCAGCAAACGGCCAGGCCCAAAGGCCTAGCGCTGGCCACCTACAACCCCACCTGTTTTCCTACCACACCTAAGCCCTAACCGACACAACGCACACCAACACACGCGACCAACCTAGGCCACCACACACAAACACAGGGGCGCAACGCGCACAGCACACGCACGCAGGTCACAATCACCCGACCGGGACTCGAACACACTCACATGTTACACAACACATGCTACACACCGCACGCTACGCTCGCACACGGGACACACACCGCCAGACACGGGTGGGAGCCCCTGACCTATCCCCACCTACCCCGTCTCCTTTCTCCCCCGTCCGAGAATTCCTCTGCTGCCGCCACGCATGCCCCTCACCTTCCCCTCTGGCCATCGCCACCATGGTAGCTCGCCTAACATCCTCGCATTGCCCCGACATCTCCCCTCTCTCTGGACACTGTCGCCACCACCCCGAGCAACTCCTTTCGCTAGGTGGCCTCTCCGATGCGCAACCTCTCTCTTCTAGAGCCGGCTGCCACTCGAGCCTCCCCATATTGCCTCACCGAGATCTACCACTCCTCCCCTGCGTGCCATGGCGCTGCCTCCCTACAGCACCGCCAGACGCCCCCACGTTCATCTCTGGCCACCTGCCACCATAGTCCCATCCCCGAGAGCCCCTGCCCGCTCCACAGGAGCCCGAGCCCCATGAGCGTCTAGCCCGTCCCAGCCACCCCTCCGGTTCTCTGCTCCTTTCCACATGGTCGACCTCTGCCTCGCAGCATCCTCGCGTGCCATGACACCGACTGACCCTGACCCTAGCCTACGACGTCCTCGGCCTCATGAGGTCCCTGGTCCATTCGACAAAACCTAGTCACATGCTTGCCAGCGGTTTCAATGCAATATCACTGAGAGGGCCCAGAGTATATCTTTCCATCACCAGGTCGGATAAATCCCACACTTGATCCATGAGCCTCAACTAATACTTTCAGAGTACCCAAATAAACCTTTATATTCACCCTGTTACGGAGTGACGTTTGATATCATCAAAGTACCCTTCCGGCATCGGTGATTGATATGATCTCATGGTCTAAGGATTATGACTACTTCGTATGAGTTTGATATAATAATGAAACTTGATGACTTGATCGTATTGCTATTCTTACTATGGGTGTAAGTGTCCATCACATCATTCTTTTAATGTTATGACCTCGTTATGAACAACATCCAATCTTCATGATTAGGAAACCTTGATCATCGGTTAATCAACGAGCTAGTTAAAAGAGAGGCTTTACTAGGAACCTTTTGGTTGTTTATTAAACAAACAAGTATTAACGTTTCCGATTAATACAATTCTAGCATGAGAAATAAACATCTATTATGAACACGGAATAATATAAGAACCACTTTATTATTGCCTCTCGAGCATATTCCTTTCAGATCCCTCAATTGAAAAATATATCTTGATATGCGTGATTCTTGGGTTATTTTCTTGATGTTATCACAAACTGTTCTTTTTATGGTAATTCTAGACCATAGGATCCAAGAATTAGTCTTGAAACTATCTTGAGCATGACATCGAGGCGTTCTTTTTTACCTTATGCGCTAAAACCTGCCTTAAGGACACCTAACCTCTTATGTGATTATCCCTTTCTTCATTGCAATATTGTTTTCAAGTGTTCATAAATGAAGGAGTTGGGCCCAAGGTTTCTGCAACCGGCGCATCAATATGATTTGCATATCCACTATACACACAAAGCTATCTTAATTGAAGGTCTAGTAATATGACCAAACATTATTGTGATGACATGGGGAAATAAGAATATTTCCAAATGGTTTCAAAGTTGGTCTACATTATTTTCCTACGGTATTCTAAAGTAGATCTTGCATGCATAAATACAACTCAAGAGCTTTCTCACTTTAGTTCCGTCCAAACATCTCACAGAAATTTGTAGCTAGAGGTAGCTAAGTTTTGTGTACCAGTGTGATTTTGTTGTCAATTTTGATGTAGCATGATTAAGGGATATATTATGTTGGTTTACACGGAATTTTTCTCTAACACTTGTTGTAATGGATGAAACTTTTCGTACTTGCATGGTTGGTTGTCACGCACCCCAAAAGTGGAATTGACGTTGCTTCTATAGTCCCACTATCCAAAAAATACATAATCACATAAATAAAAATAATAATGATCAAGAAAACGAAGGAGACTATGGGGCAGGGAAGCACATGTTTCCTTCTACTGGCTTCTATTTAGTTTTTTTTTGGAAATATGTAATGGAAAATATTTGGGAATAATAGAAGTGGAATAAAAGCAAAGCAATGAAAGCGAAATACCATTTCCTTTGAAATTGGTGTAATATTTTCCTCTACATTAAATACATTATATATTTTATACTCCCTCCGATCCATATTAATGTTCTCAGACTTTTTTAGATTCGAA
Source organism: Avena insularis (assembly GCA_023614405.1). Classification (NCBI taxonomy): domain Eukaryota; kingdom Viridiplantae; phylum Streptophyta; class Magnoliopsida; order Poales; family Poaceae; genus Avena; species Avena insularis. The sequence continues at coordinate 84,377,116 of CM042694.1, read as the reverse complement.
TGTATCTAGTCATGTTTTTGTGGTAGATACATCCGAATCTAGAAAAATCTGATAACATTAATTTGGATCGGAGGAAGTACGATATTAATTGCTTGAAATTAGTATAATGTGAATATACCACATTATATTTTATACGATATAAATGCTAACAACCAAAATACCAGCCTTTTAAGTATTAATATTTGGGTTTAATGGAAGTAGGATGAAAATAAAGCAATGAATGAAACCATTTTCCTTTGCAATTTGTGCAAGATTTTCCTTTGCATTAAATGCTTGATATATTTATTAATTGCTTGGTATTAATATAATGAGAAGAAGACAATGCTATACGTATCATATCTTTTGCAATTTAATATTACGATTTTATACACATCCAACAAATTAGATTCTTACACCATCAATGATATCTAAATAGCTCATACTAAATGATACGCTCCAAAGCCTACATATATCCAGACATTACCAATTGACCATTCTAGGCATCTAGAATGAAAGGAAGGCAAACTCTTAGAGTTACCCTTCTATCATATCTTGTTATAGTCACCAATGGAAATGATATAAGATCTATTAAAAAAGGGGAAAATACTAGCCATATCTTCTCATATCAACAAGATGATAAAACTGTCCAGGTGAGAACTAATGTTCATCTTATTTTCTATCTCTATATTAATACTTTTTGGTACCTAATAGTAGAGGAAGCATCAAAGCAGATGGAAGATGGAGATGTCTATGACTGTATCGACATGGATCCGCAACCAACTTTTAACCACCCATTGTTGAAAGACCACAAAATGCAGGTAAAATAATTTCATAAGTATATGATTTATGTTTATAGTTTGTCATAATTTAATAGAAATTCACGTTTGAGTACATTATTGAATCAGTATTTTTCTAAAATACATTAATGTTGGCTATTTCCAAATTGTGGAAATATAGCATGATGAGTTGACTTATAATTGGCATAACTTATCTTATGTTATTCCCTTCTTATTTCATGAATATCTAATTTGTATGTATTTCTTGTCAAATAGATGGAACCAAGTTCTTTTCCCGTTGGACTGGATATTAAACCAAGGTTGCAACATACCTTCTCACAAGTGCAGCCATCTATTGTTGATTGCCCAATAGGAACAGTTCCAATACTACAAAATATTAGAAGGAACCAAATACCTGCACACAATATTGAAGAAGTTATCAGTGAGGGTACACAACAAGAGGTCAGTATTTTGCATACTTTTCAAATGTTCTTGTTTATCATAGGTTGATTACATTAATTTGCATTAACAATTGTGCATTTATAATTATAAATTAGTGAGTAGGAAACCATTACAAACTTTATTAATAAAAATTAAATTACAAGAGTGAATTGGAGTGCAGTCATATTTTGATGCTAACATTTAACCTCCCAACGATCGGTATAAGATGGGAAAATGTGCAAACCAAATTGCTTCTTGTATAAGGTACATTAATTGCAACGTTAAGCTCTATGAAATAGAAATTTAGGAGGAGTTTGGTTGCCTACAAAAGTCCCCCGGTCAGAACTGTTGGGGCTACACCCGCACAGGACATGCCAAACATATTAAAAACTTAAAAGGTTGGTATCTTGTGTTGGAGATATGCCCTAGAGGCAATAATAAATGTAGTTATTATTATATATCTTTGTGTTTATGATAAATGTTTATATTCATGCTATAATAGTATTAACAAGGAAACATTAATACTTGTGTGAATTGTAAACTTAATTTGAAGTCCCTAGTATAGCCTCTATACTTCACTAGCTTGTTGGTTGATTGATGATTGTGGTTTCCCTATCATGAACATTGAGATGTTATCAACAACAAGATCATATCGTTAGGAGAATGATATGGTGGACATACTCCTATAGATAAGCGTAGCATAAAGATCAAGTCATTTCAATAGTTCAATTGCTATATGCTTTCTGATACATAGTAACCTAATTCCTTCGACCATGAGATCATGCATATCACCTTTACTGGATGGATGCTTTGATGTCATCAAACACCACACCGTAACAGGGTGGCTATAAAGGTGGCATTGAGTGTTCGGAAAGTATTGGTTGAAACACATGGATCAAGAGTGGGATTTGTCCATCCACATGACGGATAGATATTCTCTGGGCCCTCTCGGTGAAATGTCATCCAATTAGCTTGCAAGCATGTGACTTGGTCACAAGGGATCACATATCACGAACGAGAAAGAGTACTTATCAGTGACAAGGATGAACTAGGTATGCAGAGATACCGACGATCATAACCTCGGATAAGTAACATATCGTGAGACAAAGGGAAATTGGTATCGTATGTAAGTGGTTCATTCGATCGCAAAGTAATCGTAGAAATATGTGGGAGCCATATGAATTTCAGATTCCTCTATTGGTTATTGTTCGAGAAGTGTCTCGATCATGTCCGCATAATTCACGAACCGTAGGGAGACACACTTAAGGATTCGACGTTGTTTGAGTAGTTATGGTATTATGAGAAAGAGACCGAATGTTGTTGAGTCTCGGATGGGATCCGGATATCACGAGGAGATCCGGAATGGTCCGGAGAATAAGATTCATATAAGGAAAGTCCTGCTTTGGAGTTGGGGAATGGTTCCGTGTTTTCATCGGGAACATTCTAGAAGGTCCGGAATGTCCCAAGACCGGAGGTGAAGGGTACATGAATGTGTCATTGTAAGTTGGAATGATTGCATCATGTACTAAGTGTTCTCGCTGTCCAAAATAAAGGGTTTATTTAAATCCTAAATTGAAAAGTCAAACGGCTAGTTTGAAAGTCAAACGGCAAGTTTTGGAAAGTGGAAAGAGGAGGAGAAGAGGAAACCGACTTGGGGGAGGAGTCCCTTGGCGGCGCGCCTCCCAAGGCCGACTTGGGAGGACTCCTCCCCTGGCCGGCCCTCCCACCTATAAAGGGAGGGGCAGGGCCTCCCCTCCTAGCACACACAAGTTCTTATCCTCTAAACTAAACCCTAGACCTAAACCCCGGTTTAGAGCTATTTCGGTTTAGAGCCTTCTAATTGATTTAGAGCCTTCTAATTGGTGTGTCTAATTACTAGACCACTAATAGCCTCTCATAAGCTCCACCATACTCGCACCGGCTTAAGGCGAAGCCCTGCGGGATTTCCCCTCTACTTCCGGTACCACGCCGTTGTGCTGCCGGAATCGCGAGGAGAGTGCTACAACCTCCGCTGCCTGCTGGAACAAGGGAGAGGAAGGTCTTCATCGAGTACCGAACGTGTGACCGATCAGGAGCGCTGCTGAACGCTGCTGGAAGGATCGTCACGCGATCTTGAGATCGGAAAGAGTATTTACATCACCCACGAGAATCTGCTCTAGTTAAACACTTTGGAATCTTCGAGGGTGTGTTATTCCATCGACTCGTTGCTTCAATATAGTAGATAGATCTTGGCTTGTTTGTTTGTATGCGATATAAATTTTTTGTTTTCCATGCTACGAACCCCTACAAAGGGTATCGAGCCGTGTCTATATGTAGATCTGTTGCACGAGTAGAACACAATGATCATTGTGGGCGTTGATGCTTTTATTGTAGATTGCTTTTGTGTACTTTGCATCTTGCGGTATGTTGGGATGAAGCGGCCGGCTAACCTTACATGACATCGTTCATGAGACTTGCTCCACGCTTGACATGCAACTCGTATTGCATAAGTGGCTTTATGGGTGCTGCTGTTTCTCCTAGCATAGTAAAGATCCAATTTACAACGGGTGATCAACAATGCTAGTATCAATGTTGTGGTTCTTGTTCGTAAGTTAGAACGACACTTTTTGAAAGCCCCAAACCACGTAAAATATGCAAAGAAAGTAGAGGCGTCTAACTTTGTTTTGCAGGTGTGCGATGATGTGATATGGCCATGATTGTGATTATATTTGATGTATGCAATGTTCCTTATTGTAAGTTGGCAACCGGCAGGAGCCATATGGTTGTCTTTAATTTCTGTTAAGACCTGCGTGTCTATTCAAAATAGTTGTAATAGTTGAAGCTGGTGGACGACAACCATGAAGAAGCGTCATTGACCTTGATGCTATGCCGGTGATGATGGAGATCATGTTCGTGCTTGAAGATGGAGATCGGAAGCACAAAGAAGAAAGGCCATATCATATCACATATTATGAATTGCATGTGATGTTAATCCTTTATGCATCTTGTATTGCTTAGTAGACGACGGTAGCATTATAAGATGATCCCTCATGCACATAAATTTCAAGTTCTAAAGTGTTCACCCTTAGTATGCACTTGCAAAGCTTGTCGCTCAAGCACCACGTGATGATCGGGTGTCTTTGATTCTGCGGGTGAATACAACGTAAGCAAGCCAGATTTGCTTATGCGGTAGCTAAGGTTTGATCTTGACGAGCCTAGCATGTACAGACATGGCCTCAGGAACACGGATTGCCGAAAGGTAAAGCATGAATCATATAGTAGATATGATGAACATGATGATTGTTCGCCATTGAAACTATATCAACTCGTGATGATGATCGGTGTTGATGTAGTGGATTTGGTTATGTGATCACTAAAACACGGTGAGGGATGTTGTTTTGAGTGGGAGTTCACCTAGTATAAGTTCATTAATTAATTAGAACTCACTTTGTCATAAACTTTGTCTAAACTATTGCAAATATGTTGTAGATCAATGGCAGCCTACCATCAATTTTAATGCGTTCTAGAGAAAGAAAAGTTGAAAAACAATGGAAGCAACTTCATGGATTGGTTCCAATTTGAGGATTGTCCTCAGTGGTAATTTGACCTATGTGCTGGATGCACCGCTAGGTGACCCACTGCAGCTGATGCTACCGATGAAGTAAAGAATGTTTACCTCGCCTAAGAATCAAGACTCCATAGTTCATGTGCTATCTTGTATGGTTTAGAATCGAGCTTGTAAAAGGTTTGAAGAGTCGATCCATATGATATTGTCGAGGATCTCAAATTAATCTTTGAGACTCATGCGGCAATTGAAAGTTATGAAGCTTCGAAAAGTTCTTTAACCGCAAGATGGAAGAGGGTAGCTCGTCGGTGAGCATGTGCTTAAGATGTCCAGGCACGCAAATAAACTTCAAAGTTTGGGTATAGTGATTCCTAATACTTTGGGGTTTACCGCATCCTCCAATCACTACCACCAAGTTACAAGAACTTTGTGATGAACTACAACATGCGTAACATGAACAAAGAGTTGCGAACTATTTGCTATGTTAAAATCTGCAGAAGTGGAGATCAAGAAAGAGCACCAAGTGTTGATGGTCAATAAGACCACCAAATTCAAGAAAGGCAAGTCTAAGCAGAAGGGACACTTCAAGAAGGGTGGTAAGAAAGTTACCACGCCGACGAAGAAGACCAAGGCTGGACCTAAGCCTGAAACCGAGTGCTTTACCGCAAGGGAGAAGGTCCGAAGCGGAATTGCCCAAAGTACTTGGCGCATTTGAAGAACGGCAACATCAAGAAGAAAGGTATAACTGATATACATGATATTGATGTGTATCTCACTAGTATTCGTAGTAGTGCACGGTATTTGATACTGGTTCGGTTGCTCATATTTGTAACTCAAACAGAGCTACGAATAAACGGAAGCTAGTGAAGAACGAGGTGACGGCGCGCGTGGAAGCGGATCAAAGGTTGATGTGATCGCGGTCGGCACGCTACCTCTTCATCTACCATCGGGATTAGTTTTATACTTAAATAATTGTTATTTGGTGCCTGCATTAAGCATGAACATTATATCAGGATCTTGTTTATTGCGAGACGGTTACTTGTTTAAATCCGAGAATAATGGTTGTTCGATTTATATGAGTAATATGTTTTATGCACATGCACCTTTGATAGATGGTCTATTCATATTGAATCTCGATAGTGGAAATACACATATCAACAACATTGAAGCTAAACGTTTGAAATCAGCGATAATTAGACCTATATGTGGCATCGCTGCCTTGGTCACATTGGAGTGAAGCGTATGAAGAAACTCCATTCCGATGGACTTCTTGAATCACTTGATTTTGAATCACTTGAAAGATGCGAAGCATGTCTGATGGGTAAAATGACTAAGACTCCATTTTCTGGTATGATGGAGCGAGCTACAGACTTATTGGAAATCATACATACCGATGTGTGTGGTCCAATGAGTGTAGCATCGCGTAGTGGTTATCGTTATGTTCTTACCTTCACGGATGATTTGAGTAGATATGGGTATATCTATTTCATGAAACATAAGTCCGAAACTTTCGAGAAGTTTAAGGAGTTTCAAAGTGAGGTAGAGAATCAACGTAACAAGAAGATTAAATTTCTACGTTCTGATCGTGGAGGTGAATATCTAAGTTACGAGTTTGGCGAGCATTTGAAGAAATGTGGAATACTTTCAGATTGACACCGCCGAACACCACAACATAATGGTGTGACCGAACGTCGTAATCGAACTCTCTTAGATATGGTTCGTTCTATGATGTCACTTACAGATTTACCGCTATCATTTTGGGGTTATGCATTAGAAACAGCCGCATTCACTTTAAATAGGGCACCGTCTAAATCCGTTGAAACGACACCATATGAATTATGGTTTGGGAAGAAACCTAAATTGTCGTTCCTTAAAGTTTGGGGATCTGAAGCCTATGTAAAGAAGTTACAGCGGACAAGCTTGAACCCAAAGCGGAAAAATGTGTCTTCATAGGATACCCAAGGAAACTATTGGGTATACCTTCTATCATAGATCCAAGGCAAAATCTTTGTTGCCAAGAATGGATCCTTTCTAGAGAAGGAATTTCTCTCGAAAGAAGTGACTGGAAGGAAAGTAGAACTTGACGAGGTTGTCGAACCTTCTCGAATTAAGTAGTAGCGCAGCACCGGAAGAAGTTCCTGTGGTGCCTGCACCAATAAGAGAGGAAGCTAATGATGGTGATCATGAAACTTCGGTTGAAGTTGCTACAGAGCCTCGGAGGTCAACGAGAAATCGTACCACTCCAGATTGGTATGATTCCATTATGAATGTCATGTTGGTGGACAACACCGATGACCCCGAGACATATGAGGAAGCGATGATGAGCCCAGATTCCAATAAATGGCAAGAAGCCATGAAATCCGAGATTGGATCCATGTACGAAAACCAAGTATGGTCTTTGGTGGACTTACCGGATGGCGGTAAGGATGTCGAGTTCTAATGGATTTTCAAGAAGATAACAGATCTTGATGGTAATGTTATCGTCTATAAAGCTCGACTTGTCGCAAAAGGGTTTCAAATTCAAGGAGTTGACTACGATGAGACTTTCTCACCAAGCGAAGCTAAAATCTGTGAGGATTATGTTAGCAATCGCTGCATATTACAATTATGAGATATGGCGATGGATGTCAAAACAGCATTCCTCAATGGAGACATTGATGAAGAGTTGTATATGATGCAACCCAAAGGTTTTGTCGATCCTAAAGATCTTGTCGACAAGGTATGCAAACTTCAACGATCCATCTATGGATTGAAGCAAGCATCGAAGTTGGAATCAACGTTTGATAAGGTAATCAAAAGTTTTGGTTTTATACAAACTTATGTAGAAGCTTGTATATACAAAAAAGTGAGTGGGAGCTCTGTAGCATTCTTAATACAGTATGTGGATGACATATTGTTGATTGGGAATGATGTAGACCTTCTTAATAGTGACAAATAGTATTTGAATAATAGTTTTTCAATGAAGGATCTTGGCGAAGAAGCTAACATATTAGTCATAAAGATTTATAGAGATAGATCGAACGCCAAATATCATTGTCACAAAGTACATATTTGGACAAAGTTCTAAAGAGGTTTGGAATGGAAGATAGCAAGAAAGGGTTCTTGCCCATGTTGCTTAATACGACCTTGATTAAAACTCATAGTCCGACATCGGCAGAAGATATAGAAAGGATGAGTAAGACTCCCTATGCCTAAGCCATAGGATATCTAATGTATGCCATGCTATGTACTAGAACCGACATCGCATATGCTGTTAGTCTAACTAGCAGATATCAAACAGATCCAGGAGTGGATCATTGGACAATGATCAAAAACATCCTTAAGTACTTGAGAAGAACTAAGGATATGGTTCTTTCTTATGGAGGTGATGAACAGCTCGTTGTTAATGGTTACACCGATGCTAGTTGGAACACCGATCCGGATGATTCTAAATCACAACTGGATAATGATTTATTTTGAATGGTGCAGAGTTAGCTGGATGAGTTCAAATCAAAGCGTTGTGGATAGATCTTCTACTTAATCTGAATACATGTCTTCTTCTGATGCTTCACAAGAAGCGTTATGGATGAAAGAGTTCATTACTGAGCTGGGTGTGGTTCCAAGTCGCTGGACCCAATGTCTATCTCTTGTGATGACATGGGCGCCATAGCCAATGCGCAAGAACCAAGGTCACACAAGAAGTGAAGCATATCAAGCGCTGCTTCCACGCTATTCGAGAACATATCCGGGATGGGGATATAAAGATTTGCAAAGTACACAGATCTGAATGTGGCGGATCCATTGACTAAACCTCTCCCGAGGGCAAAACATGACCAACACCAAACTGCCATGGGTGTTCGTATATTACCATGTAATCTAGATTAGATGACTCTAGTGCAAGTGGGAGATCTGGAGATATGCCCTAGAGGCAATAATAAATGTAGTTATTATTATATATCTTTGTGTTTATGATAAATGTTTATATTCATGCTATAATAGTATTAACAAGGAAACATTAATACTTGTGTGAATTGTAAACTTAATTTGAAGTCCCTAGTATAGCCTCTATACTTCACTAGCTTGTTGGTTGATTGATGATTGTGGTTTCCTTATCATGAACATTGAGATGTTATCAACAACAAGATCATATCGTTAGGAGAATGATATGGTGGACATACTCCTATAGATAAGCGTAGCATAAAGATCAAGTCATTTCAATAGTTCAATTGCTATATGCTTTACGATACATAGTAACCTAATTCCTTCGACCATGAGATCATGCATATCACCTTTCTTGGATGGATGCTTTGATGTCATCAAACACCACACCGTAACAGGTGGCCTTAAAGGTGGCATTGAGTGTTCGGAAAGTATTGGTTGAAACACATGGATCAAGAGTGGGATTTGTCCATCCACATGACGGATAGATATTCTCTGGCCCTCTCGGTGAAATGTCATCCAATTAGCTTGCAAGCATGTGACTTGGTCACAAGGGATCACATATCACGGAGCGAGAAAGAGTACTTATCGAACGAGGATGAACTAGGTATGCAGAGATACCGACGATCATAACCTCGGATAAGTAACATATCGTGAGACAAAGGGAAATTGGTATCGTATGTAAGTGGTTCATTCGATCGCAAAGTAATCGTAGAAATATGTGGGAGCCATATGAATTTCCAGATTCCTCTATTGGTTATTGTTCGGAGAAGTGTCTCGATCATGTCCGCATAATTCACGAACCGTAGGGAGACACACTTAAGGATTCGACGTTGTTTGAGTAGTTATGGTATTATGAGAAAGAGACCGAATGTTGTTCGGAGTCTCGGATGGGATCCGGGATATCACGAGGAGATCCGGAATGGTCCGGAGAATAAGATTCATATAAGGAAAGTCCCGTTTTGGAGTTGGGGAATGGTTCCGGTGTTTTCATCGGGAACATTCTAGAAGGTCCCGGAATGTCCGGCACTTCGGAGGGGGAAGGGTACATGAATGTGTCATTGTAAGTTGGAATGATTGCATCATGTACTAAGTGTTCTCGCTGTCCAAAATAAAGGGTTTATTTAAATCCTAAATTGAAAAGTCAAACGGCTAGTTTGAAAGTCAAACAGCAAGTTTTGGAAAGTGGAAAGAGGAGGAGAAGAGGAAACCGACTTGGGGAGGAGTCCCTTGGCCGGGCGCCTCCCAAGGACGACTTGGGAGGGACTCCTCCCTGGCCGCCCCTCCCACCTATAAAGGAGGCAGGGCCTCCCCTCCTAGCACACACAAGTTCTTATCCTCTAAACTAAACCCTAGACCTAAACCCCGGTTTAGAGCTATTTCGGTTTAGAGCCTTCTAATTGATTTAGAGCCTTCTAATTGGTGTGTCTAATTACTAAACCACTAATAGCCTCTCTCATAAGCTCCACCATACTTTTGGCTTAAGGCGAAGCCTGCAGATTTCCCTCTACTTCCTGCATTTCACGCCAGCCGGAATCGCAAGGAGAGTGCTACAACCTCCGCTGCCGCTGGAACAAGGAGAGGAAGGTCTTCGTCGAGTACGAGCGTGTGACCGATCATGGAGCGCTGCTGGAACGCTGGCGCTGGAAGGATCGTCTACGCGATCTTGAGATCGGAAAGAGTACGACTACATCACCCACGAGAATCTGCTCTCGTTAAACACTTTGGAATCTTCGAGGGTGAGTTATTCCATCGACTCGTTGCTACAATCTAGTAGATAGATCTTGGCTTGTTTGTTTGTATGCGATAGAAATTTTTTGTTTTCCATGCTATGAACCCCTACATCTTGGTTGTTAGCATTGTGGTTGTTGGGGAGGTAGGTTGAATAGCTTTGGTGTGTTGTTTTCAATATGTTTCACATGAGCTTTCAAAGGCTATCTTACCTACAAAAATAAGGAAATCTTCACTATTTTGTGTCACATGTGGGTCCGACCTGAAAAAGGTCGACTTTTGGGTTTCTACGGGTGTAGGATTGTGGACCTTTTTGCATCTAGAGAGCGTGGTTGAGGACTCATGCATGCAAAAAAACACCAGCAATTAGTGAAGACTCAGTTTTGGTATGAGATACTAACCATCCTGTAGGCAATAGTGCACACCCTTAGAGCATGTGAAGTTCCCCCTAATTTACAGGAATGAGTAGATAATATCGAATATTGCACCTTCCATAATTTCACACTAAACTTCCATCTAGAGAGATAGTATGTATGAATGTTTTTTGCAATGGTATATGAAGGAGTTTTATTTTATTTGGCAGTTAACTAACAATCTCTTGAAGGCTTTGATCTCTATTTGTCTTAGTACCTCAATCAGCCACATAAAATTGTATTCTTTGAATATAATATATGAGATGCTAAGTATAATATATTATATGCTAAGTATACTTATCTATACATTTTTAATATTATCTTTATCCTCTCCGAAAACTAAGGCTCTGGTTTGCAGATGGCAGGAATCAGATATTTGCGGGACGATGTATATGGAACAAGGGCTACTATAAGTATTCATGAGCCAAGAGTGAAGAAAAATAACAAGGATAATAGTGCATCATGGATACAAATCAATAGGGGACCAAACGTTGGTCTTGCTGATGGGATAGGTGCTGGTTCTGCAGTATCTCTAAGCTCAAGTGGTGATACCTTTGCTAGGTTCCATGTTGGCTGGGTAATCCTTTATATTTTGTCGCATACGTATTCTGTTTTGACCTACAACTATTTAGATTGAGAATTTTTTAGTTTCAAATATGATTTTACTAACATTTGAATTAACTGTGTAATAGCAACTTGGCGCACTAAACCAAACCTGTGAGGATCATAAATGTCCTGGTTTCGTGCAAGTTAACCACAATGTTGGTCTTGGAGGAAGAATACGTCCCGTTTCTATCTATAATGGTCCACAATATGTAATAAATGTCCTCATTTTCAAGGTATTATATTTTTCCTGAAATTATATTTACCCGTGTTTTAGTTTTGATCAAAATCACACCAGAAAGTGTTTTCGAAGTATTTGAGAAAAAGATCAACACCTACCATAATAAATGCATATAAGATGTTTCAAGATGAAACTTGACTTTTTATATATACTTGGTTAAAATTTACAAAACTCGACTTCTAAAATGAGGGTAATTTGAAATTGAGGGAGTATGTAGTAGCTCGTGTATATACAAAATAATATTTAATTGCCTTATTTCATTTTCATAACATGTTTGGCAGTTAAGTATGATATCACTTGACATAATTAAGGTAATCACAAGTTATTTTGCTCCCTATTATCTCACACCCTCATGCTATCTTTTGACACACATTTATGAAATTGTCAAGAGCACGACTTTGAATGAACTTACCAATTAGCTACAATTAATAATTTCCATGTATATTCAATAGTGAATTCATGTCATGTGTTGAGCAAGAATTTACCTAACATCTTGATTCTTTTAGGATCCAAAGACTAAGAATTGGTGGGTGGCGTATGGTGAAAACAATACACCAATCGGATATTGGCCAAGTTCGTTGTTCACTTATCTTGAAGATAGAGGTGATTGTGCATACTGTGGTGGATATGTTCAAGGCCCAACAGCATCGTCAGACTCTCCACAAATGGGTAGTGGACATTTTGCTTCCGAAGGATATAAAAAAGCAGCTTTTGTAAAAAATATCCAAATTGTAGATGAGAAAAACAAGCTCGTTACTCCAAATAACAATAAAGCAAATCCTGGCAGTAGCGTGTTATCCAAATATACATCTGATGGATACGGAGTTGATAACCATGGCTTGCATGTATACTATGGTGGACCAGGTGATTTGGTCTGAGAATGTACTATATAAGTTGTAATAAAGTGGTCATAACCTAGTATACTTGTCCATTTGCGCATGGATTTGATGATGTTTATGATGCAAAAAAGCTATTACACATTTCTAGGATTCATATGTGTATATGTGAGCCACCGAATTTAGAACATGAAGAAACACTAGCTTAGCTTGTTAGAACTCAGGGGGTGACACCTTTATTTTGCACTTTTTGTACGGGTATTTACAGTCCTGTTTTATATTCTTTTCATTCACTTGTTTTATTACCTCTGGGAAGTACTAATATATACCAGTTGGTTTCTCAAATAAATAAATATATACTCCCTCCGTTTCAAAATATAAGATGTTTTAGGTTTGTGAAGAAAATGAATCTAGACTTCTTTTAGTGTGTAGATTCATCGTAAAGTTGAGTGAACCTATATACTAAAACAAGTCTAGATTCATCTTATTCATAAACCTAAAACATCTTATATTTTGAAACGGAGGGAGTATATACCAGTTGACATGCGTTGCTACCAAACAATAACATGCATTTAAAAAACATTTATAAGGGGCAATTATCTTTTGTAATGAAGCTATATTTGCCGTGATTCTGACCTACTTGACGACAAGAACACATATCTTTGCCCCCTTCCATGGTCGGTCTACTTATCCAAACCCTCACGCGTGTTGTGCATCTCCCTGGAAAACGACTTTCTGACATAGGACTAGCACCGTAGGTTACAATTCACAGTTTCTATTTGCATTGATGAAATCAGTTTCTTGTTAATGGACGTGTCGAGGGCGAGACAGGGCCACACGAAATGCCAACATAATTCTCTAACTTACTCCCACTCCAATGACCCAGCGTAGAAGGTGTCGGATCTGCCATTGACTCTGACACCGTTATTTCATCATTTGGCTTATACTCCCTCTGTTTCAAATTACTCCGCCGGCGCGCTTATGTAGGTGAACTAGTACTCTCTTATTTTTTATTCAAAAAAATCCACGAATTTTTGAAATAGATAGTATGAAATATGTACTACTTATACCAAAAATTCAAAGAATTTTTTGATAAAAAATAAGAGAATACTAGACCATCTAGGTAAGCGTGCGCGCGGAGTAATTTGAAACAGAGGGAGTATATAGAAGGCCAAAGAGGTTCAGATGTTCAGGCAGGAAAATAAAGATGCATTAGGGCTTGTTTGGATGTACCGGATTTTTTATTTCAGAAAATCAAATCCCAGTCGGGAATCCAGAAAACAGTTTAAATCACCGGGTTTTATTCCCCACCTTCCTACTAGTGGATTTATTTTCCTGGAAAAATGCTAGGATTCCCTCCTACCAAACAAGCTCTTATGGGGGTAAGAGCGGAGCTCAGGATGAAGCGAAACATGCAAGAACATGCCATCACACTAGCGCGATGCCGCTTGGCACTTGCGCCCTCCTCTGCGTTCCTCAAAGCTAGCTCATCCAGCCTGCATTCAGAAGGTTGCAGAGATCTTGAACAACAACGTCCACCTTTTCTATAACGGGAGTAGGCAGTAGGCCGTCGAGCAAATTTTCGCTCAAACACAATCTTTTCCCTCGTATCATATTCCAGGAAGGCCCAAAACTATACTGCATAACCACTCCATGTCCCACTAAATGACTCCTCTTTCACCATAATTTCAGGAAGTAAGCTTGGAGAAAGTAGCTACTATACAGTTTCTGCCAGAGTTGTGATGGCCACATTTTCTTTGAGCGAAAGTACAAGGGACAATTTTCTTCCTAAAACTTGAGGTCTGAGCTTTATATATGGCCTTGACCATGGAGGTGGGACATTTTCTTCTAGAGTCATAAAACCACCATTTTTTTTTTTGCAAAATGTGAAAACTATTTTGTAAGCTTTCTGCAATTTGCACTAAACTCAGACTGAACACGAATTGACTGACATTGTTTCTGACTAGCGTGGGACCTAGTTCTCAGGGAAAATCTGATGAGGTGGACAAGGTTCAACTTGTCAGCCTAATTAAAAAAGTCAAAATACACTAAAAGAATATTCCCTCTATCTAGATACATGTGAATTTAGATAAATCCAAGTCACTTGTTTTAGGACGGAGGGAGTAAATAAAATAAAAAAGGGAGGATCGAATCCCATTCCCCATCTCCGGCAAGACACCCGCCGCTCGCCACCTCGCCTGCACTCTGGCTCCGACGGCCCAGGCTCCCGCGGCAACGCTTAGAGCGGGGCGGACGCAAGCGGCATGGGGCGGCACAACGACGGTGAGCGCGGCGGCGGAGGCTCCCCTTGTCTTGGAGCATGGGGACCTCATGAGGGAACGCGGCTGGAGCACAGGGGCACAGACGCAGCGTCCATGGCCTCGGCGCGAGCAGGGAGTGAGCACGGGGAACGAGGTGGCGGCCAGGGTCTGGCTCGCGATCACGGGGGCACGGGGGCATGTGGGCGAGCACGGGGGCACGGGGGCGGCGTCCATGGCCTGGCTCGCGAGCACGGGGTCACAGGGGCACGGGGGCGGCGGCCACAGACTAGCTCGCGAGCCGGGGGCTTAGCGGCGGCGGTTCTTAGACATGGACGACCCCTCGTCGGCGGCGGTTACAAAGTCGAGCTGCTCGACTGCGCACGAGAAAGAGCAGTCGATGGAGAGGTCACGTCGGCGAAGGGAGTCGAGCGTGCGCGGCCTCAACGCCGCGGCGCTTGTGCCGGATAGCGTCAGAGCGGGGACCGCGGCGCCAGAGCCAAGCCGGCGAGGATCTGGCTGGAGATGGAAGGGACAAGTGGGGCGGAGAGGACCCCTTTTTTGATATTTGTTTTATTATTTTAGTATATTTGACTTTTTAAATTGGACTGACAAGTGGGACCCAGTCCACTCACCACATTTGTCGTGACAACTGGGTCCCGCTGGTTAGAAACGGTGCCAATTCGTGAGGGCCCGACGGGGCGGATCCCGTCCTAGCGGCGGGGAGGCTCGCCGGCTTCGGCCCATGGCGGCGCTTCGCGGCGGTTGGCGAGGCTGCATTGGGGTGAAGTGGAGTGGCCGGCCGGCTTGGCATCGGGTGCTGAGGGTGGCACGTCTAGGCACCGGCGGATCCGGTGGCCAAGGACGCGTCTTGGCCCAACGACGCCTGTGCGGTGCGGCGGAGACGGGGGTCTCTAGCCTAGATCTGATGCGGGCCGGGCTTCGCGAGGCCGTGGGGTGGCGTCGGCGGCACCTCAAGCGGTGCGGTGGCTGCCACGGGCTTGCAGGCTCCTTGGGCTTCGGCCGGGCCTGGTGGCGGTCTCCGGGTGGCTCCCTTCGCATCGCCCCTGTAGGGTTGGTGGCCGGCGGCGGTGGCTAGACCTAGGCCCCTATTCTAGACGCCCTGTATTGGGTTTGCGACTGATGTTTGGCAATGGCCGGGCGTAGGCAACATGCTCTCCCTCTGACCCTCGTGTGGGTCGGTGGTGCGGTAGTGATCTCTGCTAGGTCCTCTCTGCGTCCTTGTGTCGGCATCCGGCTTTGGGTCTCGGCGAAAGCTACGCTTGGCTTTGGCTAATGCCGGTGACGGCGTCACCTCCGGGTGTCGTTCCCTTGTTGAAGGCGTCCGATGATGATCCCTTGGGCCAGCTTGTTGGATTCCGACCCTCCACACCAAGTTGTTCCTTTTGGTGGCCTTGCTTTGGACTAGCCTCTCTAGCAGTGTCCTGCGGATCACCCCATGTCCTCCCGCTGGTGTCCTGGCCTTCGCATTCCGTCGGCGTGGCTGCATTTACACGGTATGGCTGCGGTAGCTGGCGTCTCCTCTAGTGCCTTGGGGGCTCTGTTAGGGCAGTGTCTGGTCGTAGCTGTTACCGGTGGGCCCCAATGCTAGGGGAAGATGCTATGTTTTAGGCCTGGTCCTAGCACGAGCTCTAGGGGTGGTGAAAGCTTTGCAGGACCTCGGTCCCTGGCGGCGACGATGACGTGTTCTTGCGCCATTCACCTTCTT
Organism: Avena insularis; assembly: GCA_023614405.1. Taxonomy (NCBI): domain Eukaryota; kingdom Viridiplantae; phylum Streptophyta; class Magnoliopsida; order Poales; family Poaceae; genus Avena; species Avena insularis. Next base: position 84,360,647 of record CM042694.1, on the reverse strand, counting down.
GGAGGTGTCGCCGCAAGACCCTCCCCCCCTCCTTTGGCTCTTCAAGTTCTGCTAGGTTGCTGATCCTTCGTCGATTCCCCCATGGGCTTCAGTCTTGGTGTGTGGTGGAGGCTTGTTGGTGTGAACTTGGTCAAGATTAATCCAGTGCAAAAGAAGACACGGCTCCTTAATCTTAGTTTAAGCTGACGTTCTCTGTGTTGTCTGTTGTTGTCTTTGTGGTGGGCACTTTTGTGCGCTTGTGTGTTGTAATCGTGGTGTAACCCCTAGCCGGTTGTTGGCTTCGTTAATTCCAATCCGGGCTCATTACGACTTCCGTATAAAAAGTTTAGTGCGAATTACAAAAAACATGCAGAAAAGTTGTCACGTTTTTCAAAAAATCAAAATGTGGTGGTTAGTCGGAATTTGAGCAGGAGAGCGGTGGTTTTATGCTATTTTCTCTTTTCTTCTTTTCATGTGCCAATGTTACACCGCAATACGGATAATAGAAATAAAGCCTTGCAAAAACAATCAACAAGCACATAATCACATGCATGACATGCTTCCTCTGTACATTCCAAGAATACCGCGACCTCCAAAGCCGAGCGCACGTGGAGCAGCCCTGGTTTTCGGATCATAAATCATTAGCCGACATCTCTCTTTGGTGGTGTAGTAAAAAACTATCCTGCCATCCTCAAGCACCGTCAAGAGGGTGAAGCCTTCGAGCTCGAGCGATCCGAGATAAGAGCAGGTTGGGAAATTATGTTTTATGCTATGTTGTTTGACCCAATTAATAAGACCTATGTCCAGGTCCCGCGCGAGCCACAGGTCCATGGTGGTGCAACGCGAGTGAACCATGACTAGATTGTTGTGGTGTAGCTTTGCTAGTTGCAGCTGAGGATCATGGTAAGAGAAGGTGAAGGTGTCAACAATCAGCTGCGGTCCTGGGAGCGTCTCCGGCCTCCACTCTTCCGTGTCGAGGTCGAAGGAGGCGACATGGCCTTTAGCGTCGTCCGCCAAGAAGTAGGCGACCCCCTGGATCACGACGTCGTGGATGCAGGCGTCGGCGACGACGCTGATCGGGGGGCTCGGACTCTGCCTCCAACGGGGCTGTTGGTCGCCGCTGAGGGTGAGCACGTGGCACCGCTGCCCGACGGTCCCGCGTCGGTAGTCCTTGCGGATGACGAGGACCTTGCGCTGGCCGGTCGAGGGGACCAGCCCGAGCGCGTAGCAGGCTCGGACGTCGTAGGCTCGTCTGCCGAGGTCGTGGACGGGCAAGGTGGAGACCTCGCCGGTGGCGGGGTCCATGATGCGGATGCGGTTCTTGGCTGGGAAGAGGTATAGCGGGCCGGGTCCTGCGTGCGGCACGCCGACGTCCTCGGCAGGGATGCGGATCCGCCGGAGGACCACGCCAGACGCGTCCATCATGTCGAGGCGGTCGCCGGCCTCGGCGAGGGCGAGGATGAAACCCGGACCTCGGGCAGCGTACGCCCTAGTGAAGGACGGGCCGGCCAGGAGGGAGCGCCAGGACCGGCAGGCGGCGTGGCAGCGGCCGAGCGCCCTGACCGGGAGGCGCAGAAGGATCTCCCATATGACGTCCGGCGGCAGCACGGCGTCGTCGGTGTTGGCCGCCGCCTTTAAGCGCTTGCTGGTTGGCTCCATTGGCCGCGCTCTGCCCAAGTCTAATCGCTGCGAAATTTCGTGTGCGGTTCTAGTGGTTTGCTTATGTAGCTGTATCTAGATAGATTTTGGTGGAGTCGGACTCGGAAGAAACTCAATTGATATAGGAGTCGGGAGCAGCACCCACTCCGCTAAGTCATTAGAGCGTGGCAGGAATTTCCCCAAGGTCCATCAGGTTGCCCTGCTTAGTGAAAACGTCACCACGAACAGGAGTAGAATTATATGCTGATGTGACCATTTTACACTATTTGCTTAAGGAGCCGCACCTGGTGACCAAACGGTCACTTTGTGGTGTGCTGCCCAGGGCACACGACGAAGGCATGTCGGTCTGGGCGGGCGGCACACGGCAAAGCAGTCCGCACGACAAAGCGACATGCACACGGCAAAAGCAGGATGCACGGCATAGACTACAGGTGGAACCCACATGCAAAGGCACACGGGAAAGAGATCATCACGGCAAATTCTCCCAGCGGGACCCACCTGATCGCGCCGTACCACTCGCGACGGCGTGAAGCTACTTTCCGTGCCATTCTGCTGATCCAGGCACACGGCAAAGCCTTTGCCGTGCAGTTTCGCAGATGCACACTGCTAAGAGTTCTTTGCTGTCCCAAACTTTGCCGCGTTGGCCTTTGCAGTGTTGGCCTTAGCCATGTTGCCCGTGCAGTTTTCGGGCTTTGCCGTGTCCCATATGTGACACGACAAAGCATGAATTTCCGTATGCACATGCTCCAATCATGCTGGCTAGGAAAATGACCAAGACGTAAAATGTAATAAACATATGCCGATCAGGTGAAACGAGGAAGGTGAAATGGTTCGCTTCAAGAGGGTTTTGCCATAGAAATTATGCAAGTGTTCGGCGCCACGTACTTGAGAGCCCTCAATGCAAAAGATACAACTAGAATTTTGGATATGGACAAGGCTCAGGAGTTTCCCGATATGCTTGGCTCTATTGATTGTATGTATTAGAGTTGGAAGAATTGCCCTGCGGCATGGTATGGATAATTTCAAGGCCACAAAAGGATTCCACCATAATCTTTGAAGGCCACAAAAGAAGACTTAGTTTTGGCATGCATTCTTTGGGATGCACGGTTCTTGCGATGACATCAATATGCTTCAACGGTCTCCACTTATGAAAAAGATCGCATTGAGTGAAACTCCACCTGTGGAGTTTGTAGCAAACAACCACACATACAACTATGCTATTATCTTCCGGAAGACATCTACCCAAGGTGGAAAACATTTGTGAAACCGGTTCATGATCCCAAAGGTAAGAAAAAACTCCAATTTCACAATGCACAAGCGGCGACAAGGACAGATGTGGAGGCAACATGTGAGAGAACCGGAGGATTCTGGGATCAAGAGATCCTTTGGTATATCTTGAGGACTTGTGTGATCATGCATAACATGATCATAGAGGATGAGCCTGACCAAGATTTAGACTATTCCTATCATGACTTGATGGGAGTTCGCGTGCAAGTGAGGAGGAAATAAGAGCGCGTTTCATTGTCTCTTATCATTCCATTCGGTGCGGTGAGGTGCATGATGATCTTCAAATTTATCTCATCGAGGAGTGGAGGAAATGGACTGGACAACAAAACAATTTTTGTCTTGTATGTTGTTTGTATTGTTTGTTGTATTGGTGATGAACAATTTGTGTTGTAATAATAATTAGACTATTTATTAGTGAATTATTATGTGTGTTTGATCTTGTTAGACGCTATATTTGTGTGGATTTTGGTGTTTGTGCCGTGCACGCGCTGCAAACACAGTGCCTGGTTAATCTCTAGGATCCGTGTGCTGCAAAATACAGCGCCCGGTGAGGCACCATCCACCCACGCGCGCAAAAACAAGATACAACCCGCTGCCAACAGCTTTTACAGCGCCAAAATATCGCACACCTATTGGAGATGCCCTAAATAAATATTGGTTGCAATTCGGATCAAAATTCTGGCTTGGCGAAGGCTTTGTGCTCATCTTAGCCAAAGCAGCAAACTTTGTGAAGTCGAGGATGCAGATAGGTACCTATGCCGACAACGAAATAGAGGAACTATCTGATGTCATCGACATTAAGGTAGAACGATATGCTGAAGGTCGTCGAGGATTATTAGGAGCTGATCATAGTCAGAGGGAAGGGCTCCGACAAGACCATGCAGTACCCCACGAGTTCGGGAATACGACGAAGGGGACAAAGATTAAGTTATCTTGACAGTCGGACAATATCTACGGAAAAAGACACGTGGCTTGTTTCGGACTCAGGAAGAAACCACCTCAATTTATATAGGAGTCGGACATGGCTAGAAGCGCGCTCTCCGCTGCACTCGGTCATTAGAGCGTGAACAAAATTACAACCTATGAACTACATTGTTATTTATATGGCATATGAGACATCTTCCAAGAGCTCCAAAGGCATTTTCAATGGGCCGACCCATTTCGGGCACAAATTGTGTCCGTTTTGGTCCGATAATGAAAATGGCCACTATCCGTTTGGTCCAGGGGTGCTCCTCGTGACTAGACCCAATTATTTTCATAACAATTTATTTGAACAAACATAATTTTTATAGGAAAAACATAAAAATGTGCTAAATAACCAAAAAACCTTGCTTCAACTAGGGCATGGGCATGTGGTGGCGCCACCTACTCGTCCTCATCCTCGGAGAGGTCGATGAATGACGGCGGCAACCAAGGCACCGCTGGCCAATGCACCGACATATACTGCTCCTGTGTAGGGGAAGGCCACTTCATCTGCATATGTGGGTGGAAACCACGATAACTTCGAGTAGACAATATAATTTGTCGGTGGAAACCACGATTAGAAGGCACGAAGAATGGAATAACAAAATACATGGTTAGTTGTGTAATTTAGGGATTAAACATGCGTCATAGCGCTTTTATTGCTCGTGCATAAATAGGAGAATTACAAGCCTTATTCTTCTCGTATAATACACGCACAAGATATGGATAGTTTCTATACAAGGATTGAAACACATAACCTAGTCCTGTAGAGACACGACTCGGTTATAGGTATAACACCCTCCCTCAGTCAAAAATGGAAATCTTGTGTTTGTTGAGACTGTCCTGAAAATCCAAGAAAAGAGGACATGCCAATCCCTTTGTGAAAATATCCGCAAAGTATAACAAACTTGGTACATGACAAACCTTCACATCGCAAATTGCAACTCAATCACGAACAAAATGTGGATGAATTTCAACAAGCTTTGTTAGTTGATGATGGACAGAATTCGGTGTCACTACGACAGAGCTCACATTATCACAGAACACCACTGTTTCACTAGATAGAGGTTGATGCAGTTCCATAATTGTGATATCCAGCATGATTCGGCCACTATATTAGCAACAACCCTATACTCAGCTTTTGCGCTTGACCGAGAGACGATGTGTTGCCGCTTAGCAAACTATGAGACCAAGTTAGTGCCTAAGAAGACGCAATAACTGGAGGTGGAGTGGCGAGTGTCAGAACAACTTGCCCACTCAGCATCAGATTAAGCAATCAATTTGTTGGAGGTGCGTCGATTGAGAGTTAGTCCATAATCTATAGTCCCACGGATGTAGGGAAGAATATGTTTGACAAGGAGCAAATTATTAGTACGATAATCATGCATATGTAAAAAACAATCTGACCTGCATATGAAATATATGGGCAGGTGAAGGTCAAATATTGCAGCGCGCCAGCGATACTACGATATTCCGAAGGATCATCAATAGGTTCAGTGGATTTTTCCAATAGCTTTGAAGTGGTATAGTAGGTGTATGTAGCGTTTTGCATTGTAACATAATAGTGCGCTCCAGAATCTCCAACACATATTTTTCTTGATAGAGAATTAAGCCATCCTTAGTACGCTTGACAGCAACACCAAGAAAAAAGTGTGATTCACCCAATTCACTCATGTTGAAATCCATGCCGAGAGAGGTAATGAGACGCTATAAAACGTTGTATAGGATGTTGTCAAGATGATGTCATCTACGTATAAACAGTATAACAGAAGATAAGCCAGATCAGAGCCACAGTTTTAGACAAACAAGGAGCTATCCGATTTGGATCCAACAAATCCCAAAATAGTGATGTGTGATGCAAAATGCTGAATCCATGCTCGAGATGCCTGTTTAAGACCGTAAAGTGACTTGATGAGACGGCATACCCGATTAGGATGAAGAGGATCGACAAAACTAGAGTCAAGCATAAACTGCCGTCAGATTTCAGTTTATGCCAAAATATCCGATCCACTTCCCTATGACAATGTTGGCATTGCGAGGAGGGCCGACAAGATCCCGTGTGTTGTTGGAAAGAAGTGCAATGTACTCATCAACCTTGGAAGCATGCTAATTAGGATCCTTTAGAGCTCCAGAGTACGTCTTTGACAAAGGAGACAAGCCATCAATGTGAAGATAAAAAACTCCTTAGGACAGAAAATCCCAAACTTGGCACAAGTCACTGGAACAACCTCAGATGCTGGTTCTATGAAGGTGGGAGGTTCTACCGTGGCAGCCTGCCGAAGAGCCGCAATAGCCTGCCGAGATGCTACGGCAGCCTAATGAGAGCCTAAACAGCCTTCCGCGGGGGCACATCAGCGTGTTGGGCAGGCACAGCAGGGGAGTCTGTAGACCAAGGGAGAGTGGTGTGGAGGCGTGCGATGAAGCGGTTGGAGAGTCCAATGGCATTACCGGTGGCGAGATGACCGGTGATCCCGGCCGGTGATTCCCGGTGTAGCCAATGGACTAGTCGGTGGTGTGTCATCATCCTGCATGTTGTATTTGTGTCGAATATTATGTACGAGTTGGGTTACGTTAGGACTCGGAGTTGTATTATGTGTGGATAGGTTATGAGTAGTAGTAGAGTCGGACTCTTGTAACCTAGGCCTCCCATATAATGTGAGGGGTGCCGCACGATGTAACCTATGACGACTTGACAGCAACAGGCTTGCAGGGGGGAGCCGGCGACTTGTGCCGACGCCTAGGGCGGCCGTTGCGGTATCTTGGGGAGGAGCGCCCGTAGTCATGCCCCGCAGAGTAGGCGTATGCCGAACCGCGTTACCAAACTTCGTGCCTCAGTGTCATCTATGATCTTGCATGGCGGTAATTATCGTAACAAGTGGTATCAGAGCCTAGGCGAGACGGGCTATGCGGAAGATCATCCGGAGGTACGAGGATCATGCTCGGCGGGTGCTTGGAAACGTCCGATAGGCGCAAGGTGGAGCATGGCGGCGATCGTGTAGGCGGTCGGTGGTGTCGGACACTTCGGGCAGGAGGCCTGGACCGTCCGATGGGCTACAACCGGTAGGGATGCGCTAGACGTGGCGATCGGACCGGCGGAGTGGCTGTTTTGAAGACGCCGAGGAGACGGCGGCTTCGGCTCGCGATCAGATCGGCAAACAGACGTGGAGGACGACCGAATAGATCGGAGCGGGAGGGCATCAGGATGATGCGCTCGGTGTTGTACAAGGGCAGCGACACGGCATTGCGGACGGATTGTGTCGGCGATACGGATGGCCAGGGTACACACGGACGATGCGCGAGATGGTGACTGTTGCAGCATGGTCGGCGTCGTAGCACGTGCGGCAAGGCGGGCGATAGATCGCTGGCAAGAGTCAACAAATAGACCAGGAGCTGGCCGTCGGAATCAAGGGCGAATTTTTCCCAGTGAGCGAAATCGAGGAAAGGAAGTTCTATGTTGCGTACGTGGTACGCGTTACTGAGCTTGAAGACATGCAGCGATTGGTCTCCCAGACGAGTGGCACGCAAGGAAAGAGAAATCTGACGTGGAGTTGTATTTGGATTGGCATACACGTTCGGTTTGGTGTCCTTGGATACCATGTGCGTGCACGTATGAGTTCTGGTCATGCTAATTAATTATGGCCTGTTGGACTTTGGTTCGGACGCACCGTGCAATCTGGGAGACACGCACGAGGAGTACTCGGTTTCCGTGCAAGATAAGGAAAAAAGAAAGGCCGGGTGTCCCGGCGGAAATAAAAGCCAGGGAGACGGAGGTAGCTAACGCACAGAAAATCGATCTACAAATTCAGGAATAGGTGGAACAAAGGAGCTGCGCGATACAGCAAGGGTCCACGGCAATTTTCTGAAGGGTAGCATCGACGAGGTGCGGGTCTGAGGTTTCTTGACAGATCGCGGTAAATCTTCATCGGCAGAAAAATCGATCGGTGATACAACGGTAGTTCATCGAAAAGGCTTTGACGATCAAGGCAAATCAAGACATTAAGGTTGGGCAAAAGTTATCCTTTGAGGTTGGGCAAAAGTTATCCTTTAGTAGCCAGCTATATCATGGCACCGACAGGTTCTAGGTTTGAAGTGCAGAAGTTCGATGGAACTGGAAACTTCGCGTTATGGCAGACAAGGGTGAAGGATTTGTTGGCTCAACAGGGATGCTTGAAGGTGTTGCGGGATGTCAAGCCAGCTAAGATGGACGATGATGACTGGGAGGAGTTACAGATGCAAGCAACCGGGACCATACGATTGTGTCTGTCAGACCAGGTCATGTATCATGTGATAGATGAGACTGTGCCGAAGAAGATTTGGGAGAAGCTGGACAGTCGGTTTATGTCCAAGAATGCAACGACCAAGGTGTATTTGAAGCAGAAGTTCTATAAGCTGAAGATGCAAGAGGGGTCGGATCTTGTGGAGCACATGAATGCCTTTAATCAGGTTGTCACGGATCTAGCACGTATTGCGGTACAGATTCCAGACGAGGATAGGGCGATTATTCTTCTATGTTTGTTGCCACCGTCCTATGAGCATTTGGCCACTACATTGACATATGGCAAGGAGACCATCCAGCTTGAGGATATTACTGCGGCGTTATTGTCCTGTGATATGAGGAAGAAGAACGGCGCACAGGAAGTCTCTCGTGGTGAAGGTTTGCTGGTCAGGGGTGAGCAAGGCTGGAAAGGACAAGAGGCAGGGAAGAACGGGAAAAAGAATAAGAAGGTGCAGTGCTACAAGTGCAAGCAGTGGGGACATATGAAGAGGGTCTGTCCAGAACTCAATGGTGGGTCATGTGATATAGCATCTCATGGTGATGACTGCCTTAAATAAGCCCCACGTGCGTGGTATGAGCACCTTAAAGAGCTTTTGTTAGATCGTGGCTTCGAAGTTAGGCAAATCGACCCCACTCTTTTTACTAAGAAGGTTAAGGGAGAGCTCTTTGTATGCCAACTATATGTAGACGATATCATCTTTGGTTCTACTAACAAAGCTTTTAACGATGAATTTTCAAAGCTTATGACTGACAGGTTCGAGATGTCTATGATGGGGGAATTACGGTTCTTTCTCGGATTCGAGATCAAGCAACTTAGAGAAGGAACCTTTATTAATCAAGCAAAGTACATCCAAGAGATACTCAAGAGATTCAAGATGACGGATCTAAATGGTGTTGCCACTCCAATGCAAACAAAGTGTCATCTTGAACTCAACCCTTATGGTAAAGATGTGGACCAAAAGGTATACCGGTCCATGATCGGCTCTCTTCTTTATCTCTGCGCATCTAGACCCGATATTGTGTTGAGTGTGGGAGTGTGTGCAAGGTATTAAGCAGCTCCTAAAGAAAGCCACTTAGTGGCTTTCGATATTTGGTTCATTCCCCTAACTTTGGTCTCTGGTATCTCAAGGGCTACAATTTCTCTTTATGTGGTTACACTGACTCAGATTGGGCTGGTGATAAGGATGATCGGAAGTCCACTTCTGGAGCTTGTCAATTCTTGGGAAGATCTCTTGTTTGTTGGTCCTCCAAGAAGCAGAATTGTATATCTCTCTCCACCGCCGAAGCTGAATATGTTGCTGCTGCCAGCGCTTGTACCCAATTATTGTGGATGAGGCAAACTTTAAAGGAATACGGTGTCAATTGTGACAAAGTGCCTCTTTTATGTGATAATGAAAGTGCTATCAAAATTGCGTACAATCCAGTTCAGCACACAAGGACGAAGCATATTGAGATTCGGAATCATTTTATTCGTGACCATGTTGCTCGAGGCGATATTGATCTATCTTTTGTGAGCACGAAGAACCAACTGGCGGATATTTTTACAAAGCCACTTGATGAAGCAAGATTCTGCTATTTGAGGAATGAGCTAAATATCATTGATTCCGGGAGTTTGTCTTGATTACCCATGCACCCACTCGTACATCTCAATCCTTGTTTGGTCTAGGTGTGGGCATGGATATAGGGGGAGTGTGGTCCTAACTCATTGGGCTAACCCTCCCCCCATAATGCCAATAGCAAGATATATCATTTCTCTTAATATCATGTTTTGATATGTGAGCTTATTGATGAGTATTGGTCGTGAACCCAAGATATATCTTCGCGGTGTCACACCATACACTCCAACAAGGTGGCTTCGGCCACCGCCCTCTCCCTTGTGGAGAATTGGATCTTTTTGGATGCTATTTTCTCTCTCATGTTCTTATGGGAATCACACTCAATCTTGGCTTTTATTTGATTTGGTTTTTGCAATTTTGAGTGTCTAGTACCATCTCATTTTGGCTCTCTTAATCCTAAGCCTTCCCTACCCCTAAGCCATCTATTCTTACACACAAGTCCCTTGTACACCTTGTGGGGGTGTTGTTTGGGGACGCGCGGGCCTGGTTCTGTGTATAACAGAATCCTAGAATTTAGGCCGGATAATCCGGCCCAAGTGTTGGCCGGATAATCCGGCCCTGGCGGATTTGATCTTAAAGGGCATGGCTCGGGAGGAAGGGCTCATAACGAGCAACACTTCTCCCCCAGCCCTCTCCTTCTCCCCAGCCGCCGCCTGCCGCCCCTCACCCTCCCCGGAGCCTCTCCGGCCACTGGATTTTCCGGGCCTCCCCGGATCTTCTTCTCCGTTCCTCCGGGTACCTTCTCCTCCGCGTCCTTCCTCCAATGAGTGAGGGTAACTCCCTCTCTCCCCATCTTTGGCTATATGTGTATCTTGTTGGGTGGAACGTTGTCTAGAAGGATGTGTTTTCGCATAGAACTCGTAGTCTTGCAATTTCTAGGCCAGATCTACTTTTTTGCATGCATTTTAGGTGAAATCGAAAATTTCTGCCAGGGCCAGATTAACCGCCTCTGGCCAGGCCGGATAATCCGGCCTGACAGATTCAAGTCTGCTTCAGTTTCACTATGGTGTATGCATTGAGTAGTTTGTCCTATGAACTTTTTGACTACTTGTTCCATGCTCTCTCTTGGACTTGTGTGTATGCTTATCCCCATGCTATCGCCCTTCTTCTCCTCATAGGTGGTTCCGGTGTCTCCAAGACCTACAAGCGCCGTCCTCGTGCCAAGTACTTTCAGGACGACGGACATGGTCACTTAGTGGACGAAGTTGAATTGAGGAGAAGGAAGAACGAAGAGAGGCGCATGGCTGAACAATCCAAGAGGACTAGGAAGGGGGTGTCCAAGAGGAAGGGCAAGGAGCCCAAGATCAACTACCGGACTTTGGATGCGGTCTCCTATTCCGTCATCCATCACCGTGACTTGTTTGCTGAGCTGCCTCGTGATGATGAGCTGGGGGATACCCGTTTTTGGTGTGCAGAACAGAAGGGGATTTATGAAGACATCTATGCCAGGCTGAACCTTAGGCCTATGCACCCACTGGTACTTGCTGAGGCTTTGGAGAAGGCGCATCTTGTGGATGCGATGTATGTGGCTGAGAGGATGGGGCTGCACCATCTCATGTCTCTCCAGTGCTCTTTTGACTCTGAGGTGGTGAAGCAATTCTTCTCCACTCTGGTGATTTGTGGGGATGAGCGTCGCACTATGAAGTGGATGACTCATGACAAGCCCATGACTGCTGATTTTCACGTGTTTGCTGAGGTTCTGGGGTACTCCTTCCGCAGCAGGGATAGAGCCAGTGGCCACCGCATCATCACTTAGTTGAATCCCAACAAGGATGCAACTCTCTCTCCATGCACTGTGGACAATGGCATTGTGGGTACTGTGGCTGGTCTTGCTCCCATCTATGCTGCATTGGTGGGTCTCTTCCGTGACTATATTACACCGAGTGGGGGCAACAATGACAGCATCCGTGGTCACCTTGTTCAGCTATTTCAATTTTCTCATAAGGTTGCCTCCTGCGAGGACGAGTCAGTGCAGTACAGGCTGGATGTCATGGACTTCATCTACCATGAGCTGTGTGATGCTATGTTCAACCGTCTGTCCATTCCCTATGCGCCCTACATTATGCTGCTCATCTGCCACCTGCTTCCTGCTAAGGAGTTCCACATTGACTCGGTGCACAAGGCCAAGAAGATATACAACAAGGTTCAGAAGACCTCTCACCCCTCCTCTGCTCCTGAGGGCCTCATGAGGGATGCTCGCAGGCCCCCAGTGCCTCTCGTAGCCCGTGAGATCAAGCAGCTGAACTGGTTCTAGCGTCACATTCTTTGCATGGGCGTGAACACGCGCAAGGGTCAGTACGAGGCTTACAGGCAGCGCCATGCGTTGGCTCACTCCCAGCAGCTCATTCTCCACCACGTGTCTGGCGCTTCGGGTGCTCCTCCGGCTCCTATACCTCCCACTCCGTATGCTCGGTGGAACTCTTCCTCCGGGCTGAACTATGGTGAGCTGGAGCGTCACTTGTTCCCCTCTGCGCCTGCTGCTGATGCTGAAGATGAGGAAGGTGACACTGAGGAGCTTGAATATGAGGATGAGGAAGAGAATGAAGAAGAGGATGGGGACGAGGACGAGGACTACAATGAGTGATCCCATGGGGCGCTAGCATCGCTCTTCTCCCTTTTTGGTGTCTCGATGCCAAAGGGGGAGAAGTAGTTCTATTAGGTTGTCTGTGGATTTGCATGGGTCGGGCATAAGCACTTGCACTTTTCTATTCGTTATTTCTTGCTTATGCCCATTTAGCGTTAAACTTTTAAATTCGTGGTTTGTGATTTGTGGTTGAGACTTTATGTGGTTGTCTGGATGATACCTATGGACTTCATGGATTATGCTCATGGTTATATCTATTCATATCCTATTGCCGGAGGTTTATCACGGAAGGCGCGCTCTCATAATGGTTATCCGGTATTAATTGTGATTTATGTCAAGGATGCCTATTCTCTACTTCAGTGGTATGTGTTTTTGCCCTTATGTCTATGGAATAGATTCACCTATTTGTGTGCATTTGTAACTCTATTATGCACACATTGAGGGGGAGTCCCTTTCATAGTTATCTCTGTTTGTCTTGTGTCTTTTTCCTGCAAATCCTGGTATTGTCATCTAACACCAAAAAGGGGGAGATTGAAAGAACATTTCATGTTTTCCTATCTTTTGCGTGTTAGATAACAATACTATGGAGACTTTTCATGTGTGCTAAGTGTGTAGGGTGCAGGAAGTTTTGAGGGGGGGCCGGATAATCCGCCCCTCCAAGGGCCGGACAATCTGGCCTACCTCATCTCTCAAGGAAGCCAAGGCGCGTCGCTCTGTGTCCAGTCGGATTTTCTCCCAGAAAATCCGAACTGGGGCGGTTTTTCCTTCCCAGGCCGGATAATCCGGGTTTCGCAAGGGCCGGATAATCCGGCCCCTAGTTTTTGAGCAAAAGGAGCCAAGGCGCGTCGCTCGGTATCCGGTTGGATTTTCTCCCGGAAAATCCGAACTGGGGCAGTTTTTCTTCCCCAGGCCGGATAATCCGGCCTTCGCATAGGACCAGATAATCCGGCCCCCAGAAGTTGATGAAGGGCAAACGCTCTGTGAGGGGGCGGATTATCTGCCGGATATTCCGAGTCTGGGGCGGTGTTTTCCCCAGGCCAGATAATCCGGCCCTCACTTGGGCCGGATAATCCGGCCCCCAAAGTGTGCAACGGCTGGTTTTTGGAAGGGGGTATAAGTACCCCTTCTTCCCCAACATTCAGAACTCTTGATTCATTCGAAATTGACCAGACCTTATGCAAGAGCTCTCATTCTCGATCTCCCACTTCAACCACCCGAAGGTCTTGATCTTTGGTGGAATTGAAGGAGGAGAAGTTCATCATCAACATCAAGAATCAAGATCTTCAACTCCTCTCCATTCACTTGGAGAAATCCCTGATATAGTATTCTTGTCAATACCTAGATCTTGTTACTGTGTTTGACAATTTTGTTTTTGTGGCAGCTTGTTGTCATTTCGGGAGCCTCCAAGTTGTTGTGGAGTTGTTGCCCCGCTAGTTGTGTAAAGGCGCCGGTGCCTGCCTCGAAGGGTACCTATAGTGGAAGGTGGATCAGGCATGTTGTGGCGAGATCCATCGGAGAACAGGATGAGGCCTTTTGTGGCGTAGTGGTCTTAGTACCGCCCACCCCTCCAACGCAGACGTACTTCCCTTAACAAGGAAAAAACTGCGGTCAAACAAATCATGTGTCTCCGCGTGCTTCACTTCGGTTCACTCGTTCCTCTTCCACTCGCTCTTTACTCGCTAGTAGATAGGTTTGCATATAGGGAAATTCCACCCATTAGTTTATCTAGAGAATTTACCTTTGTGCTAAGCCTAAAATTGAAAAAGAATTAAAATTGGTGTAGCACCTATTCACCCCCCCCTCTAGGTGCCCATACGATCCATTTCAATGTGTATCCACGCCTTTTCCATGCGGGTAAGGTACCCGCGGGTACCCTTACCCATGTATAAAATTGTCATCCTTAGCAAAACCGGTTAGGTTGAAATTATCGAGCCCTCGACCATTGTCGCATTCAATAGGCTGCACGCGAAGATTAAATTGCGTTTGAGAATAAGCATGGAACGAGGAGAGGTGTTGAAACATTTAAGATTTAGCTCGGAGGGGATACACCCAAACAAAGTGAGTATAATCATCAAGAACAACGAGATAATATTTGAAACCAAAAACACTCTCAGCTGGTGATGCATCGGAACACATAGGGAGAGAGAGTTTTATAGCATGACCCTAGAGAGAAATGGAGGGAAGAAAATGGCAGCAAGGAAAATGACAGGAAGAAAAAGGGCGGAAAGAAAATGGCGGGAAGTCATCATATATTTGGAGAAGCATTTTTTCTGAAGCAAACTGCTAAAAGAGGGTGCTCGTTGGGGTGTCAGAAGTGGTGCAGATATCAGTCGTGGTTCGCCTATGTCTATACAGACTCTTGTATCCCTGTTGGAGGATGAGAAGGTGAGCAACTTACCGAGATATGACTCACGGTCATGGGATGTCGATGTGGCCCGCAAGGTTTTCTCGGAGGATGTGGCGTCAAAGATCTTTTAGGTTCCGATTAGTAAACATGGTGGTGATGATTTTATCTCTTAGTCTCATACACGGTTTAGATTTTATATAATGATGTCAGGATATAACCTTTCCAGATCAAGGAGGTTTTGTGATCGTAGGAGTATATTGAAGAGAGGTTTTTATCCTTGGAACTGGAGCGGTATGCTAAATTATGGAGTAAGTTGTGGGAGACCGGGGCTCCGGAAAAAATGCAGATCATTGTTTGGCGCTGTGCACATAACTGCCTTCCATGTGGGCATCAACTTCAAGTTCGACATGTGGTAGAGGACGAAGAATGTGTCTTCTGAATCGATTGAACATACTATGCAATTCTTCTGCTTTGCACGGGAGATCTGGTAAGTTGTTTCTGTGGAACATCTTCGTGATCAACATCGGAAGAACTTCACATCCATGAAACTTTTGACAATGGATTTCCTAGAGAGATTCTTAGCCATGAAATCCACGGTGGTGATGGTAACTATATGGTATATTTGGGATGCTAGAAACAAGGTTCAGGAAGCCGAGCCACTGATCCATCCAAGATCTATTGCAGAAAAGGTATTGCCTTATATTCATATGATTGCTACACATGTATATCAGTCTGAACCAGTCTGTAGGCGTGAGACCACTTCTGTTGTTGCAGAATGTTCATCGCCGCCAGAGGGTAGAGTTCTCTTGAACGTTGATGCAGCAATCGTATATTCTACTCGTCAAATGGGGATGTGTGCTGTAATCAAAGACAACACAGGATATTGCTTGGATTCTTACAGCGAGCGAACTGAAGAGGTGGTGGCGCCAGAAATTGTGGAGGCTCTTGCTATGCATAGAGCCATCATCCTCACGAAGGACGAAGGTTTTCCCAAGATCATTGTCAGCTCCGTTTGCCTTTCAGTAGTAAAACGAGTGACATTTGGCAAGGAAGATCAGTCATCATGTGGTCATGTGATTCATGACTGTTAAGAATATAATATACGTCTAATCCATTTTATCAGTTTGGACTTTTGGTTCAGATGGCTAGTGCATCAATTTAATATGGTACCAAAACTAAGAGGTCTCAAGTTCAAGACCCTTCTCACGTTTTAAAAAAAGATTTTATGGCCTGCACCGAGCCCACGCTAGTCAGAGGGAGTGTTATAAGAATATAATACTCGTCTAGTCCTTTTCATCAGTTTGGACTTTTGGTTCAGATAGCTAGTGCATCAATTCAATAATGACATCAGGAAGTCAGTGGAAGACTTTGTGGCGTGCTATTTCCATCATGTGTATCGAGGTTTAAATGTGGCTGTTCATACTCTCGCAAAGTTTGGTGAGTTTTATTTGTGCTCGGTATGGCGTGGGTTTACTTCTGACGGTGTCCGTGAGGCTATTTGTGATCGATAAAGTCCATGTTCCCCTCAACAAAAAAGACCTTGGACCACTTTTGCTTGATCTTCAAGGCTGTCCTTCACTTCTACGATCTCCTTGGCAAATGAGTCTAACATATCCCTCTGGAGAAGGTAGTCATCTAGCGTGTAGAACGACGGAGGATCAGTGATGCTTGGTTCAGCTTTAGTGGCATCTACTTCACCATCCGAAGCATGGTCTTCTTGATTGTTGGCATCTTGTGGAAGAGAGAAAGTAGTGGAGCACCCCGAGGGAATGAGAAAAGGTGATGGAATAGTCTTGTATATATAACACGTTAGAGCATATCTGTCCAATTTCCTTTAGAGCAACTCCCACAGACGTTGTAAAATGCCCGTGCACTAAAATAACCGTTTGTTTACAGCGCCAAAGCCCCGCGCACGTCGACGCTGCACTTTCCCGCGCCCTTCCTCACGCCCATTCTTTGCCGCTCTGTTGATCGCGCGCGGGATAAAACGCGCGCCCGCGCGCAAAGACAACCGCCACTGCTTCAGCGCGTAAATTTCTTTTTCCCTTCTCTTCCGCGTAGCACCCGCGCCACAGCACCTTGCCCGCCGCGATTGCACCTCGACCGCCGCCGGTATGCCTCTGCGCCGGGGAAGCTCTGGCTACCGCGGTGTTCGCACACGCCCGAACAGGACGTTCTACTCCGAGATACGTTTCGGCGACGAGCGGATCGGCCTCAGGACGTTCGAGACGTCGCACGAAGCAGCGCACGTCTACGACGCCGTGGCGTGGCGGCTCGGACGCCCTCGCGCCGGCATGAACTTCCACGACGTGTGGACGCGCGAGCAGGCCGAGGCGCTCGCGCCGCCGCCTCGCCTTGTCACGGAGGAGGAGCGTCGCCGCCAGCGCGACACGGAGCGCCGCCTCCTCATCGTCGAGCGCGACGAGCACCTGTGGCAGGAGTGGTGTTGCCGCTTCCCTGGTGACATCGAGGCGCAGCGCAAGCACGACGCCGAGCAGGAGGCGAATAGGGCGGCGAAGCACGAGGACTGCCTCGAGCGCCGGGCGGACAGGGCGGCGAGGCGGGCGTTCATCGACGCTTAGCGGGCCGGCCCGCAGACCATCGACGATGAAGATCCCCGTTGGTTGGACGAGATGTCGTCCACGCCGGTGTCCGACACGACATCGGCCTCGTCCGATTCCGACTGAAGAGAGGATTTTAGTAGCAAATAAAATGTAGTATATTTTCTGCTCTATCGTATGATATTTTTCTGTACTTTTTAGATCTTCTAAATGCTAGTTTCTTTGAAAAAACCTATTTGTGCGCGCTGCAATTTAGCGCGCCTGTTGGGGGCAACTTTTGCTAAAATTTAACGCGGCTGTATAGCGCGTCCGGTGGAGGAGATTTGCGCGCAGCGCGAAATCCGGATCACGCGCGCTGCGTAGGCATTTTAGCGCGACGAATTTTACAGCGACTGTTGGAGTTGCTCTTAGTTTAGAGGACTAAAAACCTCCCTATAACTTAGAGAAGAAAATTTCCTCCTCTAGAAAATATCCGGTAGAACAGATCCGCAATAATTTAGAGGACTAAAATTTTCTTTAACATAACTTGCAAAATTGAATACACGAATACATGAGAAGATATAGCATAAGCATCATAGCTGATATAGATCAATAGATTAGCCATACAAATTTATAGCATCATCATAATTTCCAACGGAATACCGGAAAAGCATCATCATAGTGTTCAAGGAGCGCGTAAACTTGTTCCACCTACATACCCGATAAGCATCATCATAATGTGCTAGCGTTAGAGCACATTACTAGTACGTGCCACCTAGTCATAATCGATGTTACCGACCGAGCTTCTCCACTAGTTTTTTGATTGAAGTTTTCATGAATCATTTCCTAAAATTGCTGGAACGCTTGGTTATCCCCAACTAGTGTTTGATGATGCCATGGGAAGTACAAATCATTGTTATCATCCTACGACCATTTTGCTTTTTTCTTCTTCACCTTACTACAAATTTAAACGAAGAATTATCATTCTCATCATCATAGGAAATTTATGATCTTTAGAATTAGAAATGGGGAAAAACTCACCTAGTTCCGCTGGAGTCTCCAGAGGTTGTGACACCGCCGGCATCGACCAAGATAGGTGCCGGTGTAGGTGCCGGTGCTAGTTCCTCCAACCCTTGTGCCGGGGCTGGTGCCCACGCTGGTGCCGGTGCATACACCGGGGCCGACGCTCCTACAACCTCCAGGAACTCCAAAGCCTGCGACTTGCGACGATGCAGCAAGGACGAAGACATGCCGAAGGTGCTCGGCCGCGTCACAGCCACTGGCTATTCGAATCCGGTGGGATAGATCTGGCTTGATGCGGCTCGTGAGAGCGATTCCGGCGACAGTTTGCACCGGCGAGAGAGGACGGAGGTGGGCAATATTGTGGCCGTTGTTTCCGGCTATCGGCGGAGGCGGTAGGTGGTCAGTGGTGTCGCCGGCGAGAATGTGGCGGGGGAGAGCGGGAGCTGTGCGAACGGCAAGGAGGAGAGAAAATATGAGAGTCGAGGCGGCGGGTGCCTATATTTGCGAACGGCGGATACCAATTTCTAAAATTTATTCTACTAAACCGTTTACGGCTTCAGTTAGGTGCTGCGTCGCCCGTTAGAAGAGAAAATAAAGTCATCGTTTGGGATGGTTTAGAGATGCTCTTACACATAAACGATTCGTGTAAAAACAAGAAACTGAAAGAGTCATTTTACGTTATATCAAATAATTTTAGACCATTCATTCTGGTTCATCTAACGGTTTAGGTTTTAAGTACTACGACATATTTCAGGTACTCTCTGATCCATAATAAGTGTCACTCATTTTGTACTAAGCTAATACAAACTTTGGACTTAGATGAACGACACTGAATGTGGATAGGAGGAAGCAGTGTATTTGGCATCAGGGGCATATCCGGCAGTTCATTACTGTTCAAATCCTGCAGATAGGGTTGAAATTTTCATTGTAATTTTCTTGACTGCACAGTTGCCATGGACGGCACCAACCGCAAAGTGCTATGGCTTCAGCTGCTGTCAGCTGTTACGAGCCCTCCCTATCCATCGTCCATGCCTTGCCTAGCCTGCCTGTTCCCGCACCCGAGCACCGTCAACCCCCCGCGCGCGGCGGCATGCGCATACACACCACTGACGACAGCTCGAGGGATTTCTGCACGGAACAATCTGTACACAGCTCAAGAAACCGTACAGAATCGCTGAAAGCGATGAAATAGATCACTGTCACATGGTAATCCCATCTTCCACACGAGACCAAGGACATATCTCAACATCTCTGCCTGAACAATGAATTTGCAAGGGAACTTCAGTTCTTTGTTCACGGCCAAGGCCAACGCTGCATCGACCAGGAAATTGTGCTTGGCAAGCGCATCTCTGAACACTTTCATAATACGCACAGGCAGAAAGTTACTCCCTCTGTTTTAAAATATAAGATGTTTTAGTTTTGTGAAGCTAATGAATCTAGACCTCTTTTAGTGTGTAGGTTTACTCCGAACCACTTCGAACCTACACTGTAAAAGTGGTCTAGAAACATTACCTTCATAAAGCTAAAACATCTTATATTTTAAAACGGAGAGAAAATATGTGCCTTCGTAAGCCACATCACAACCTTTGATACCTTACGTGGCTCACTTTGCTCCGGGGGCGTCTCGGGCTATCTGACCTAGCCGCCTACAGCCCCACCCACTCCGCTTCCATCCCCCGTTGCCAGCGGAGGAAACCCCGGGCAAAGACTATGCGGCTTCTTGGTGTTCTGTCCGGAACGATACCCTCGCTAGAGGGATCGGTTACATGTCATAGGAATCGGGAAGAGCCCCCGAGTGGCGTTGCAGGAATATGTACATGCACAAGAGGTGTACTACACCATGTCGTGACCGTACAGAATTACAACTCCAACACTCCACCCCTTAATCTTAACCTGCGGAGAGGTTAAGATTACTCCTAAACTCTTCTAAGTTCTTTGTATGCAATGTTTTCATAAAACCATCAGCTACTTGATCCTTGTCGCAGATGAACTTGATGTCAAGAGATTTGTTCGCCACTCTTTCACGAATAAAATAATAATCAATCTCAATATGTTTCGTCCTGGCATGAAAAACTGTATTTGCAGATAGATAAGTGGCACCAAGGTTACCACACCATAGACATGGTCTCTCTTTGAGCGGAACGCCAAGTTCTTGAAGTAAAGCTTCAACCCAAATCAATTCAGCTATAGAATTAGTAGCTAGAGCCTTATATTCAACTTCAGTGGTAGTACGAGACACGGTAGCTTGTTTTCTAACGCTCCATGAGATCAAATTAGGACCAAAATATATAGCAATCCTCTTATAGAACGTCTATCATCTAGACAACCTGCCCAGTCGGCGTGTGAGAAAGCACTAAGAAGTGTAGATGGACACTTCTGAAATGTGAGACCAACATTTATTGTACCTTTAACATATCTGAAAGTTCTTTTTGAAACTCTCCAATGAGTAGTGGTAGGTGCATGAAGAAACTGACAGACTTTATTCACTGAAAAGGATATGTCAGGACATGTCAATGTCAAATATCGTAAGATACCAATAATGCTCCGCTAATGAGTGCCATCTCCAGGTCCAAGAGGAGACCCTTCTGTTAATGACAGCTTATCTTTAAGACATATGTGTTGCGGTGGATTTGCAGAGTGCAAACCAACTTTAGAAATCAAATCGGGTGCATACTTCTCTTGAGTAAGAACAAGAGCATCCGAACATCTCTTAACTTATATGTCCAAGAAAAAGTGTAAGTCTCCTAAATCTTTAAGTGCAAAATGCCCACCCAAATCATTTAGTAATGCTGAAATAGCTTTATCTAAAGAACTAGTCACAATAATAGCATCAACATAAATTAGGACACACATAGTGATTCCTGATTTGTGATAGATGAATAGTGATGTGTCAGCCTTGGATGAGTGAAAACCAAGATCATGCAACTTCCAACTCAGACAAGAAAACCAGGCTCAAGGTGCTTGTGAGCCTTGGATGAGTGAAAACCAAGATCATGCAACTTACAACTCAGACGAGAAAACCAGGCTCAAGGTGCTTGTTTTAACCCATAAAGAGCTTTGTCAAGCTTACATACATGATGCGGATCATGATGATTTTCAAACCCACGTGACTATTTCATATAAACTTCCTCTTCCGGAACACCATGTAAAAACGCCTTTTTTACGTATAGCTGTCGATGACTCCATTCCCTAGAAACAAAGAGAGCAAGTACAAGCCTGATAGTAGCTGTTTTGACAACTAGGCTAAAACTTTCTCCATAGTCTATGCCATAACGTTGTTTAAAACCTTTTGTAATGAGCCGTACTTTATACATATCAATTGTACCAGCACGACGTTTGATATGATAAACCCACTTGCAGTCAATCAAGTTTCTATTAGAACTTGGAGGAACAAGATGCCATGTATTGTTTGGCATAAAAGCATTATACTCTTCTTTCATGGCCTTTTTCCATTTGTCATCACCAAGAGCTTCAGAAATAGTACTTGGTTCTCCTATAGAGGTGAACATACCCTAACGTATAGTACCACCCATATAAACTTTTGGTTGGCGTATACCTTTTTGTAGTCTAGTACGTGGCTCATCCACAAGAGGAGGCGCATGATCATTTGCTGCAGAAGATCTAGCAGAAGACACCACATTGTCCGCTGGCACAGGAGATCCAGGTGGGTGATGCGCTCGACTTTCGACGTAGAGCTCGTTGGGAACCCCAAGAGGAAGGTACGATGCATACAGCAGCAAGTTTTCTCTCAATTATGAAACCAAGGTTTGATCAATCCAGTAGGAGCAAGGAAACACCACAAAGGTGTTGCTAGCTGAGCTTTGGCAGGGCGCACTACCGGTGCTAGTAGCAACGTGGAGACCTGCACAACACAACCACAGAACTTTGTCCCCAACTTGCGATGAGGTTGTCAATCTCACCATGTTTTGCGGAAAACAAAGGATTAAACGTATCGAATGGAAAGAAGTAAAAGTTTGCAGAAAGTAAACACAAAGCAGTAAAAGATTGTAGATTGTATGTAAAGTAAAAGGACCGGGATCCATAGTTCACTAGAGGTGGATCTCCTTAGATAGATAACATGCTGGGTGAACAAATTACAGCGGGGCAATTGACAAACACCGAGAAAGCAATACATGCATATACTAATCATCTTGACTCCTCTGAGACTTGATTGGGCATTACAACATAATACATAGACCGCCATCCAACTGCATCTATGACTAATAATCCACCTTCAGGTTATCATCCGAACCCCCTCCAGTATTAAGTTGCAAGCAACATATTATTGCTTTATGAACTGCGTGTAAAGTAAACAATACGATTGTTCTATGAACAAAGGATTGTTGTTTTCTCCCTAGTAGCAATAGCACATCTAGTACCTTAGAGATTTCTATCACTTCCCCAGATTACTAGAGGCACGAACCCACTATCGAGCATAAATACTAACTCTTGGAGTTGCTAGCATCTACTTGGCCAAGATAGCTACTAACAACAGAAAGCATGCAAGATCCCAAATAACAAAGACATGATAGAATCAATAATCAATCTGAAATAGCATCTCAATGTCCATCGGATCCCCGCAAACACAACATGTATGAATTACAAATAGATGATCTTGATCATGAAGGGAGCTCACAAGATCTAAACATGAAAGCACAAAGGAGGAGAAACCAGCCATCTAGCTATTACATGGATCCGTAGTCCAAGGATGAACTACTCACGCATCACACCGGAGGCTTGCATGGTGATGAAGAAGCCCTCCAGGGTGAATTCCCCTCTTCGGCAGGGTGCCGGGAAGAGCTTCAGATCCCTCCCGATCTAGGGATGGAGATGACGACAACTACAGACTCTTTCGTGGATTTTTGATTGGGTACTTAGGGTTTTCGTCCCGAGGGCAACTTATAGGCGGAAGGAGGCCGAGGCCACACCACCCCCTGGCGCGGGCCAGGCCTGGCCGCGTGGCAAGGTGGTGTGGTGTCTCCCTGGCCCTTCTCCGTCTCGTATTCTGGCACTTGATCACTTCCAGAAAAATAGGCACTTTGGCTTTTGTCCCGTCCAATTCCGAGAATATTCATTTTCTGACTTTCCTGGAACCAAAAACAGCAGAAAACAAGCAGCTGGCACTGTGGCTCTTGTTAATAGGTTAGTCCAAAAAATCATATGAAAAGTACTCCAAAGTTGGAACAAAACACAAGAAAGTGGATAAAACCAAGCATGGAACATCAAAAATTATAGATACATTTGCAATGTATCAACATCCCCAAGCTTAACTCCTGCTCGTCCTCGAGTAGGTAAGTGATAAAAAGAAAGAATAATTTTTGAGGTGACATGCACCATCAAAGACTTGATCAAAGTGTTTGCAAAACATTCAAAGCTGGGATCATAGTACTTCAATCATAACATGAAAGACAAAGTTCTAGCAATAAGCAAAGAGACTATGATGCAACATGAAAAGGCACAAACAAAAGATTCATGAATAACAATGCTTTGCAAGACGTTTGTTTGTTTCACATAAAGAAAACATAGCATAATAGTATTCAGCTTGTCCCTCAATAGAGTAGCAAATATAAATGCATAGGACACCTTCAAAGTTCATAAGAGCGACTAGATACAATAGTTTCAAACAAGCAATAACAAGTTATGCATCAATCAATTAGTCTTGGGACAATGCACAAAGAACTAAGAATGGCCACTATGCTCTCAAAGTAGTGCATAAAGATAGAAGGTGGAGACTCAATGTAATGGTGGAAGAAAAGCCTTTTGTAAAAGGAAGTAGGGATTCAAGTCTCATAAAGAGCTTCCAAAAATTATGGTACTTATAGCTTTCATCTCTCATTGCCCCTATCATAAGCATCTTAAAGGTGATTAAGGTTAAAGTGACACAACTAAGAGGATATGCTTGACAAGTTATAAACCGAAATCTCATGCCCCTTACTTACGAAGACCGATCCTCATGCTACTCAACTTCAGTCACGAGTAAGCTCTTGTCATTGTAAGTATATGTGTATCATTAAGAACCGCAGGGTACCCCTTGCACATGATACGGGAGCTTTCCCATAATCAAAATGACAAGGCAAGCAGACAATGAGCATCTCAGCGATCTTTTTATTTGCTATTTGCATAGGTTTTTATTGAGGATGCTTCATAGAGTGCTCATTATGGTGATGCTGCAAGTTTCCACCATGATTAGGCATGGCTTAGGCTAGCGGCCCAGGCGTTTCTCTAACACACATACAAACTCCATGATCTTACAAGTTCCACTTTTATTTCACACCGCCGGGATCCGTAAGCAAAAGAACAAGATATCAACAGGGTAAAAGTACAAGTGCAATGTTGAAAGCGTTCCCCATGAAATATGGTTCTGCTAATTTCAACTTATAAAGCGCAAGCATATACGCAACAAAGAAGGACCCAATGTTTCAAGTTTATTAGAGGCAAAAAGTAAAGTGTGTCATCAAGTTCGTGAGAGCTTTAATCACTAGTTTTCTCATAACAAGTGAAAGGTAGACAAAAGCATGAATATACTTGGAATAGCATAAGATAGTAGGTAGGTATGGTGTCCTCTTTGGAAAAACTTGGTTTAGGGAGTTGGATGCATGAGTGGAACTCATACTTGGTTGTGGAGGCTAGCAAAAGACTGGGAGCGACAAACTAAGAGAGCAATAATGGCCATAATCATGCAGAGCGACAAAACATCATTGATCAAAGCATAAAGTGATACTACAAGTTGAAAACTAAAGGATCATAAAGGCTATGGTGACTTGAGATAGTCATAATATGGTGTGAGCATGTGCCAAGTCAACCCAAATAAAGCATCAAAGGAGAATACCAGTATACTATGCTTTAATATGCTAAAACAACGCATGATTCATCCAAGGCACACTAAGAAATCTCAATTGTTTATAACAAGTCATGCTACAGAAAATAATACTAAGAATAAAACCAAAACAATATCAAGCATGGCATGACAAAGCATAGGCCACAGTCAAAAACGAGCTCTTTTTACCACAAAAGCATGAACTTTCCTACTCTTTTCCAAACCAAACCAAACTATTTGCAAACCAAAGTATGAAAGAGGGGGTTCAACCAATTTATTCAGAAAACTAAGCAAACCAAGCAAACTAAAAACCAAAACAAAAACGAAAAAGAAGACGCTCCAAAAAAAACACAACTGTGCATGAAACAATAAAAATGAAGCGTTTGGAAGAAACCTGGGATTTTTATTGATGAAGAAGGGGATGCCTTGGGCATCCCCAAGCTTTGACACTTGTACTTCTTGGATATTTCTTGGGGTGACATGCGTGGCATCCCCAAGCTTGAGCTTTAGTCCATCCTTCATCTCATTACTCATTCCTTCCATACACCTGAAAATTTTCCTTCATACAAAACTTCACACAATCTCATTAGCAACATTAGTGCACTTTAAGATAAATAAGTCTCAAGGTTCAGTTCTAACACCAAATAAACTTCCATTACAATACTAGCTACTGTAGCACTTCCCTCAAAAAGCTCAATTCCCCAAAGGAACTCAAGAAGGAACTAACAAGAAGCAAATGCAGAAAATGGCAGAAATCTGTCAAAACAGACCAGCAGGTAAAGACGAATTTTTTCGAAGACCTTCTGTTGCTCAACTAAAAACGTGTTGAACTAACGAAAGTTAGATAACAACCTGGGGTAGAAGCAAAAAAAATTACAGCTCAATCCGACGTACAGAGCTCTCTCAGGAATTTTTACGGTGAAGCACAAAAATCTGTTTCGGGACAGCAACTTTCCCAATCATTACTTCACTCTCATTAGAGGTTACTCTTGGCACAAAAAGCAGATAAAAAGGATAAGGAGAGGTTATTACAGAGGTAATAACTTCCAATACTCAACTAAATTGGGTTATCTCCCAACAAGTACTTTTCTTTAACGCCTTTAAGTTAGGCATAAGAAGCAAAGAAAGAATCAAGTGTTCTCAAATGAAGAAGCATTAAAACTAACTTTCTTGCCCTTAACTCTCTTATTTTTATTCTTAACCTTTGGGAAAATATGATTGTTTGGTGGAGAATAAAGGTGCATGGTCCCCTTTCCAACATCTATTATTGCTCCAAGAAGTTCCAATAGGGACCTTCCAAGTGTAATTTGTCCTTTTCCTGCACATTCAATAACAAGATAATCAATAGAAATCGTTTTCCCAAGGATCTTTGTAAACACTCCTTCATCTATTCCAAGAGGTAATATGGTAGTATTATTAGTAAGAGATATTTCTTTTCCTCCCTCAATGAGCCCCCAAATATCTTTATAAATATCTTTGGGCATAAGGCAAGATTCAGACATGATATCACAGCGAGCTTGAAAAGTTTCAACGTTTATCTCAATCTTTACTGTAGGGAACCACTTTGATGGTTCAGAGTTTATTGGAACATAATCGTGATGCTCCCTAAGCGTATTATAGCACCCTTCTAATCTAGTAGTGCTAGCCTCAAGAGTATCCAACCTAGCAAATATTTTCACGAAAGAAGTATCAGTTTGGCTAGGCATGTTGTAAGTGAGGATCAATTTCTTTATAGCATTAATAGCATCATCCTCATTACATTGGAGGAAATCTCCTCCCACAACAGCATCTAGAGCATATATATAGAAAAGAGCAATCCCAAGGTAAAAACTACTAAGGAACAAGCTTTGAGTCATTTTAGGCTCAGTTTTTTCATGTAGATCAGAGATTCTAGACCAAGATTCTTTAAAACTTTCCTCAATTTCTTGTTTGAAAGTGAAAATCATTTCCTCGGGTGACATAGCAATTGGAACAAGGCTAGACATAAAGAGATAGGAACTAATTTTTTTTTGTGTTTTGAAATAAGAAAGCAAACAAGTAAAACTATTTTTTTTGTGTTTTTTGAAGAACAAAACAAGCAAACAAAGCAAAAAGAAACTACGCAAAACAAAAACAACAAAGTAAAAAGATTGGTTATGAGGGACTCCCCTTGTGAAGATGTCCTTGACTCCCCGGCAACGGCGCCAGAAAATCTTGATGCGCTCGACTTTCGACGTAGAGCTCGTTGGGAACCCCAAGAGGAAGGTACGATGAATACAGCAGCAAGTTTTCCCTCAATTATGAAACCAAGGTTTAATCGAACTAGTAGGAGCAAGGAAACACCCCAAAGGTGTTGCTAGCTGAGCTTTGGCAGGGCGCACTACCGGTGCTAGTAGCAACGTGGAGACCTGCACAACACAACCACAGAACTTTGTCCCCAACTTGCGATGAGGTTGTCAATCTCACCGTGTTTTGCGGAAAACAAAGGATTAAACGTATCGAATGGAAAGAAGTAAAAGTTTGCAGAAAGTAAACACAAAGCAGTAAAAGCTTGTAGATTGTATGTAAAGTAAAAGGACCGGGATCCATAGTTCACTAGAGGTGGCTCTCCTTAGATAGATAACATGCTGGGTGAACAAATTACAGCGGGGCAATTGACAAACACCGAGAAAGCAATACATGCATATACTAATCATCTTGACTCCTTTGGAACTTGATTGGGCATTACAACATTATACATAGTCTGCCATCCAACTGCATCTATGACTAATAATCCACCTTCAGGTTATCATCCGAACCCCCTCCAGTATTAAGTTGCAAGCAACAGATTGTTGCTTTACGAACTGCGTGTAAAGTAAACAATACGATTGTTCTATGAACAAAGGATTGTTGTTTCTCCCTAGTAGCAACAGCACATCTAGTACCTTAGAGATTTCTATCACTTCCCCAGATTACCAGAGGCATGAACCAACTATCTAGCATACATACTAACTCTTGGAGTTGCTAGCATCTACTTGGCCAAGATAGCTACTAACAACGGAAAGCATGCAAGATCTCAAATAACAAAGACATGATAGAATCAATAATCAATCTGAAATAGCATCTCAATATCCATCGGATCCCGCAAACACAACATGTATGATTACAAATAGATGATCTTGATCATGAACGGAGCTCACAAGATCTAAACATGAAAGCACAAAGGAGGAGAACCAGCCATCTAGCTACTACATGGATCCGTAGTCCAAGGATGAACTACTCACGCATCACACCGGAGGCTTGCATGGTGATGAAGAAGCCCTCCAGGGTGAATTCCCCTCTCCGGCAGGGTGCCGGGAAGAGCTTCAGATCCCTCCCGATCTAGGGATGGAGATGACGGCTGACTCTGAGACTCTTCGTGGATTTTGATTGGGTACTTTGGGTTTTGGTATCGGAGGCATCTTATAGGCGGAAGGATATAGGCCGAGGGGGTCGGCGGACCACCCACCCCGGCACGGGCTGCCTGGCCGCACGGCCAGGTGGTGTGGACAGGCCCCAGCCCCTCTCCGTCTCGTATTCTAGCTCCAGATGTCTTCCGAAAAAATAGCGACTTTGGCTTTTGTCCCATCCAATTATGAGAATATTCATTTTCTGACTTCCTAGAACCAAAAACAGTAGAAAACAGGCAGCTGACACTGTGGCTCTTGTTAATAGGTTAGTCCAAGAAATCATATGAAAAGTACTCCAACGTGTGGACAAAACACAAGAAAGTAGATAAACCCAAGCATGGAACATAAAAAATTATAGATACATTTGCAATGTATCAACATCCCCAAGCTTAACTCCTGCTCGTCCTCGAGTAGGTAAGTGATAAAAAGAAAGAATAATTTTTGAGGTGACATGCACCATCATAAACTTGATCAAAGTATTTGTAAAAAATTTGTTGGGGATATACTTTCCGAGTATCCTCACAGTTCCTCACTGACCAGGGTGGCCTACTTTGGGTTAGCGCTTTGCTTCACGGGCGGCCCAGACAGGGAGAAAAGACAGAGTCCAGTCCGGCTACGGGAAGGCCCAGAAGACTTACCGACTTAGGCCCATAGTGTTACTTGTACTTCAAGATGTACTCTGTAACCGACTCTTAGTCGTAGCCGGATAGATCTCTCCTGTAAACCCTAGGCCGGATATCTATATAAGTCGTCCTAGGGAGAGCCTTTAGGGCAACACTCAATAGTCCACAATCTCAACTCGCACAGGCGAACCCTTGTAACCCATATTCCGGTTCTGTCGTATTACTGGATTGCTAGCAGGTGTAGGATTCGTCCAAAGCCGGCGGATTCAAACCTAGGTAAACTTGTGTGCTCACCGTCCCGGAACACCGTACGTCTCACACCCCTCTCTTCCGCACGCCTCGAGGACCCCCTCATGGCATACTTGTCATCAATTCGATGACATTTGACGCCCACCGTGGGGCAAGTGAGCTTCGGATCTGCGTTCCGAGCGGAATCTGCGAGAATCGGAATTGGCGAGACTATTGACGTCGGTCGCATCCTCTACGCCAGCGACGTCCCTCTCATCGTTCTCGACGAGACATGGATTCCGGCTAGGGAGGCTATAACTGCCTACACAATCATGTCTTTTGGTGAGATCGATGTTTACATCGGTTTCGCTGAACCTGTCCCACCCACCCAGCGGTGATGATAGAGGCAGAAGAATCTTCTGGGTCCCCTTTGTCCACGGAGGCGGCAGAGTTCCGGATCTCAGAAAACCCTAATCCCACCCAGCCCGCCCCAGTGGCGGATATAGTGGAGAAATCCGAACCTAAAGCAGACCTAGCGGTCCAAGTTGAATCTGGAGTGGATCTCTTTGGAGATACCGAATCCTAGACCGACCTACCCGCCGAAGTCGAAATCCAGGAGGAGCACAGCGACGAAACTGATTCCGACTCTGATGACGCCGGGACAGACAAGCCTTTCCTAAGGAACACGCTGCGACGTATGATAATGCAAAACTCAGGCATAGACGCAATTCTCAAGACCATCAAAAGTTTCGACGAAGCTGATCGCGAGAGCCACAGGTACCTTAGGAAGAACGCATCGCACTTCGTCGGATATGTGGGATCCGGATCCGGCTCTGCTGATGCTAGAGACAACACCGACTCTGTGCTGGAGGCGATCGGATCAAACGCCGACGTACCCGCATCCTCGGATGAATCGATGACGTCAGCAGATTTCCGAAAGTTCTCCGTGGAATATGAAGAGGAGTACAACTCCAAAGCTGTAGAAGAAGGAGAAGCCATGGATGAAGGATCTGGGGAACACTCTCCCAAAGCGGAGGATGACATGGAAGTCGGAGACAATCCCAAGTCCAGATGTCCGAAAGTACCGATCAGAGCTTGACTCCGAGAAACGGACCCAAAGCCGTCTTGGCTACCGACGCTGCCAAGAAGGCAAAGAAGAAGAACAAGAAGAACAAGACCCCGGGAAAAGACCCTCTGACAGAAGAGGTGATTGCCGAGGAATACGAGGAAGACTTAGATGGAGCACTTATCCTAGAAGAGCCCAAAAAAGAAGAATCGGTGGATGGACACGTGATCACTGAAGGTGCGCGTAAACTCATCGATGCTGCATTAACCACACCTATTCCTACAACTGTAGAACTTACTGCTGAAGAACTGGATGAGAGGGCGCAGGCCCTAGAAGCGCGTCGTCAAGTACTCCTCGACGAAGCCAAAAACATTGAGGAGGAAAAGAAACGCATAGCATCTGCGGGGAAGTACAACTCCAGGCAATACCAAAAGACCAAGAAGCGCCATACTAGTGACAACCAATTCCTGCAGATTCACGTCGTCCTTTTCGGAGACGAAATGGGGAAGCCTCGGAATGATAGCAGAGGGGATTGGGTATATCCAACCCCAGTACAGAACACCATGGCGGCCCGAGAAATTTTATCGACTAATCTAGGCCCGGATGAGATCTAGTTGGGAATCAAACTACTCAACAAGGGACTGGAACAGAAAAAGGTCGCCATGTCCGGAAGTCAAAAACTGGTCTCTGATTCTGAGCAATGTCGCACGGATCCGGCATGGGCTGACGTAAGACCCCAGCGCGTACCGGAGCAGCACCACCGCCCCGATCGCGAGGAAGACAATTACTCAAGAATCAGATCTTCGGGACAGCACCACAAAGCTACCCGTAACTGGCATAGCATTAACCCAGTTGCGGAGCAAGAAGCAATTGCTGCACTGAATCCAAGGAACCCGCCCCCACGAGAGTCGAAAGACCGCAGGGACGATGACAAAGAGAAATGTCGGGAGGAGGACCGACAAAAAATGCCACCTCCTAGACATGCAAGCCATCCGGATGACGGATGAAGGAATGACGAATACCATGCCGAGACAAGACGGCAGGGGGCTCGTTACAATGAAGAACCTCCCCGGAACCGGAATAATGACGCTCTGGATGGAGGCCGGTGATCAGCCAGAAAAAACCTAGCTGCTCCACCCTCTTCACCAAGTAGCCAAAACAACGGTTCTCAAGGAGGCCAGGGAGGGCGTCGTGGTGGAGGTGGTGGTGGCAGAAGACGAAGTCCGGCTCCAAGGCACCGCAGCCACATCCGACACTCGGGACGATCTCTATCCCCGAATGACGCATGGCACAGGATCAACTCCAATATAGAGGCGCGGCACTACGAAAACGATGATATCTACGTGGGCCCAAAGTGCTTCGGACCATGCATCAGAGATACAAGATTCCCGGAAGGATTTGCTATCTCACGACATATCCAAGCCTATGACAGCATTGCTCGGCCAGATACCTGACTACAAGACTTCTTCCAAGCTTGCTGCATCGCCAAAGGCGGAAACATCCTGGTCGCAACCCGATATCTCCCACTCATGTTGCGGAAGACGGCACAATCATGGCTTAATGAACTTTCGGAGAGCACCATCCACAACTGGTATGACATGCAAAGCGCGTTCTTTCGGAATTTCGAAGGCACATACCGGAGGCCCTGTACGGTCGGAGACCTACAGTGTTGCACCCAGAAGGCCGAAGAAACTTGCCGAGATTACCTCGGACGATGGATCGACACCAAGAACTCCTGTGAAGGAGTAAATGATCAAAGTGCGATTGAAGCTTTCATTGTAGGTCTCCCAATTGGTGTACTGCGTCATCGCTTGAAGTGTGACAAAGTCACTGATTTGGAGAGATGATAGAAACAGCGAGCAAATATGCAGATGCTGACGATGATGCAGAGGGATTACTCAATGCCCTACTGTACCACAGTCGACAAAACAACCAAAGCAACAAGCTAAGAAGCGCAAGAATACCTCAGAAGAAAAACCCAACGCGGAAACGGCAGTGGTCACTGCTACTTTCGGGTCTGGAGGACGCGGTAGAGGCCGCGGGTGTGGACGTGGGACTTCGAGAGTTCAAGGTAGAGGAGACCAGCAACCGGGAAAAACCTACTCTTGGGCCGACATTGCCAATAACCCAAGTGTGCATCACTTAGATGCCAATGGGGGCTCGTCCCACACCAACGCCGAATGTCGTTTTAATGATGACATCAAAAGAGGTGACACCGCTG
This sequence comes from Avena insularis, assembly GCA_023614405.1. Classification (NCBI taxonomy): domain Eukaryota; kingdom Viridiplantae; phylum Streptophyta; class Magnoliopsida; order Poales; family Poaceae; genus Avena; species Avena insularis. Next base: position 84,328,011 of record CM042694.1, on the reverse strand, counting down.
GCTATAAAGCTAAGCGGAAGAAGGGAAAGAAGAATCCCGAAAAAGATAAAGAGACCAAGGAAGATTCTGACATGGAGGAAGCTGATGCTTCAAATCCCAAGCCGGAAGGGAAGAAAAATTTTCCGACCAGGAAAGACACTTATGTCACCTTCCTCGGATCTCAACCAGCAAAGGTCAAGAAAGCATTTCTACATGAGCTCAATGCAACAGTGCTGGCTGTCCCCCAATTCTTGGACTGGTCGAAAGTGGCAATCACATTTGACCGCGTTGATCATCCGCCTAAGTTCATAGGCGAGGAAAATACGCCTTAATCATCAACCCACTTATTGACGGTTATAGTTTCTCCAAGACTCTCATGGACGGTGGCAGCAGTATCAATATTCTATATGTCGAAACGCTACGCCGGATGAAGATCTTGGAGACCCAGCTAAACCATAGCTCTGTGATCTTTCACGGAGTTGTCCCAGGAAGACAAGCCAATTCCCTGGGAGAAATCACTTTGGATGTTACCTTCGGAACTCCAAAGAACTATCGGACGGAGGCACTTTCCTTCGAAGTGGTCCCGTTCAAGAGCGCGTACCACACTATATTCGGACGTCCGGCTTATTGGGATTTTATGGTCGTCCGTGTTACATTTACAGTATGATGAAAATTCCAGGTCCCAATGGCGTAATCACCATCAGGGGAGACCCGAAGAAAGCGCGAGAGTGTGAGGATGGAAATGCCGCCTTTGCTGAAGTCGTGCTGTACGCCTAGGAGTACCAGGAGATCAAGAAGAGCATAGATTCGTCCGAGATGCCCGCAACGAAGAAGGAGGTGACAAAGACGAATCCGGAGTTCAAGGCATCGGAAGAGACGAAGAAGACGCCGTTGAAGGATGATGACCCCTCCAAGGTGACCCAGATAGGCGTAGGCCTAGATAGCGCATAGGAACGTGCGCTCATCAAGTTCCTCCAAGCAAATCAAGATATCTTCGCATGGCAGCCATCTGACATGACCGGAGTACCTAGGGAACTTGCCGAGCACTCTTTAAATGTAAACCCGAACGCTAAACCCGTCAAACAGTCCTTACGACGTTTTCGCGATGAAAAGCGTAAGGCAATAGCTAAGGAACTAGCACGGCTCGAGTTAGCCGGATTCATAGAATAGGTCATCCACACTGAGTGGTCGGCCAATCCTGTAATGGTCCCTAAAAAGGACACCACTGATTTAAGGATGTGTGTTGATTATACTGCCTTGAACAAGGCTTGTCCAAAAGATCCGTTCGCTCTGCCTAGGATTGATGAAGTTATCGATTCTACGGCAGGCTCGGAACTCCTCTGTTTTCTCGATGTATATTCTGGTTATCACCAAATCCAGATAAAGGAATCTGACAAAGTCAAAACTTCATTCATAACCCCCTTCGGAATCTTCTGTTTTGTTACGATGCCCTTTAGGCTGAAGAACGTAGGAGCTACGTACCAGCGCACAATGCAGCGTTGCCTCCACGACCAAATCGGACGCAACGTACATGCATACGTGGATGACATTGCGGTGATGTCCAAAAAGAAGGAAACGTTCATTTCCGACTTGGAGGAAACGTTCGCCAATCTACGAAAATACATCATGCTTAATCCGAAGAAATGCTTCTTAGGAATTCCAGCCGGAAAATTGTTAGGTTTCATCGTGTCTCAAAGAGGCATAGAGGTGAACCAGGACAAAATCAAGGCTATACTCAATATTTCCAGGCCAACTCGCCTGAAGGACATACAAAGACTAACTGGTTGCATTGCTGCAGTCAGTCGATTTGTAAGCCGGCTTGGTGAAAGAGCCACACCATTATACAAACTCCTGAAAAAGACCAAGGATTTTGTGTGGACCGAGGAAGCTGAAGCTGCACTACAAGACCTGAAGAAAGTATTCTCATCTGCTCCTATCCTTGTTGCGCCGGAACCACATGAACCGATGTTGCTTTATCTTGCTGCGATGAACAAATTCATTAGTATCGTCATGGTGGTGGAGAGACCGGAGGACAATCAGGAACACTTAGTGCAGCGTCCGACGTACTTTGTCAGCGAGGTTCTGACATAATCAAAACAGCGGTATCCGCACTATCAAAAGTTGGCTTATGGTGTTTTTCTAGCATCTCGTAAGCTACGACACTATTTTCAGGAGCATCCAATTACCGTGGTGAGCACAGCTCCCATGAGATATATAATCAACAACAGTGACGCCACAGGACGCGTCGCCAAATTGGGCATAGAGCTTTCAGCTTTTGATATTGAGTATAAGCCTCGGACATCAATCAAATCCCAAATCCTTGTCGACTTTGTTGCTAATTGGACAGAGACGAAGGAGAATATGACCCTCCCTAAGTCGGAATATTGGACCCTCTACTTTGATTGGTCTAAGGCTCGAGGGGGCTCGGGGCTGGCGTGTTGTAGATCCACTTCACAGTGACAAACAATATTGCCGAGTATGAAGCTTTGCTACACAGAATCCGGATTGCTAAAGATATCAGCATCCGATGTTTGATGTGTTACGGAGATTTGGATCTTGTTGCTCAGCAAGTTTCAGATATTTGTAATGCAAATAAACACATGGCAGCATATAAAGCTGTCGTGGATGATTTATCTAAATCGTTCGAAGGGTTTGAGGTTCAACACATCCCTCGAGCAGAAAACGAGGAAGCAGATGCACTATCTCGGATAGGCTCTGCACGGAAAGAGGTCCCGGATGACGCTTTTTTAGAGCACCTCAAAGTTCCCTCAATAAAGGGAGTAGATGAGGAATATCCGACCAAATCCGACTCACCTCTAATAGCAGTCCTGGCTGTAATTCCCAGCTGGACTCAACCCTACCTTGATTATCTCATAGATGGAAAATTACCCGAAGATGAGGTTCTGAGCCGGTAGATCGTCTGACGAGCAAAAGCCTATACTATAGTTAAAGGTGAGCTCTATAAGTGGAGTGCTTCTGGGGTTTTTCAGCGCTGCATATCTCCGGAAGAAGGAGTGGAAATCCTAAGGGAAATCCACGAAGGCGAGTGTGGTCACCACGCTGCAGCCGAATCTTTAGTGGCAAAATCCTTCAGACACGGTTTTTTCTTGCTTGCAGCCAAGGCAGATGTCGAACGGCTAGTCAAGACGTGCAAGGGCTGCCAAAAGTACGCCAAGCAAGCTCATGTTCTGGCTGATCAGCTACGAACAATACCTATAACATGGCCTTTCGCGGTCTGGGGGCTTGATATTGTAGGACCATTTAGACGAGCTCCAAGTGGATTTACTCACCTCTTAGTGATGGTGGATAAATTCACCAAATGGATTGAGGCTAAATCCATCACTAGTTGTGATGGAGCAACAACCAAAAGATTTGTCGAGGATGTTATAATCCGTTATGGTTATCCGCATAGTATTATCACGGACAACGGGAGTAATTTATCTATGAGAGAATTGGCCGAATTCTGCAACGAGCAAAATATCCGGCTTGACATTGCGTCAGTCGCACATCCACAGGCTAATGGACAAGTTGAAAGAGCAAATGGTTTAATCCTACAGGGCCTAAAACCAAGACTCGAAGCACCACTACGATGTGCTGCGGGGGCTTGGGCAGAGGAATTACCTTCTGTAATATGGAGTTTACGAACAATTCCGAATAGGTCAACCGGACACACACCTTTCTTCTTGGTCTATGGCGCAGAAGCAGTTCTTCCTAGTGATTTAATTCACACTTATCCTAGAGTGGCCGCGTATATCGAAGAAGATGCCAAGATTTCTCGACAAAATGATCTCAACTTAGTCGAAAAAGTTCGCGTTGTTGCTGAAATGAGATCAACAGCCTATCAGCAGAAGTTACGCAAGTATCATAGCCAGAGAGTCCGAAACAGATCTTTCAGTAAAGGTGATTTGGTTCTGAGGCTTGTGCAACAAAGAAAGCACAAACTTTCCCCAGTATGGGAAGGCCCCTTCTTGGTTAGTTGAGTATTGCACAATGGTTAGTACTACTTAACTGACATGAGGCCAGTCAAAGAAAGACCTGCTACTAAGAAGAGAAAGAGAGCTGGAGGCAGTACAAATCCGGATGAGTTAGACAGACCATGAAATATTGCTCAGCTACGTCACCATATGTAATCATACATATGTACATGTTCTGTGAGAAATAAAAGTCTTGCTTGCCTCAAGTTTTTTCTGAGAAGTTTTTACCATCTTATTTCCGAATGATCATGTCATATCGAAAATCCCAAAATACTTGAAAGTACTTTATGCTCATGTTTGTTCTGGTTTAGATTTCCGATTCTAAAAATGCTACCTTCGGGTATAACTCTAAAGTTTCTAGTCTATACTTTGGTTATTTGTCTGATTGCCAGATGCGGGTATTTTCCGAGTAGTGAATTGTTGGTACTAGAAGCCGGCTTTGTTTCCGAGTTTAAACTGGTTTAGCAATTGAGCTTCGTTGCTCGGTGAAGTTTCCGTGCAGAAGGTTTAGCCGGCTCACGAAAGGACGAGGCAGAAAGCCAGATAAACAATAAGTATAGACGGAAAAGTATAAGTGCTTATGCGAACATTTCAGGCACACCAAAATTTAAAGTCAAAAGTGCTGAATAGATTAAAACTTGACACTAGCAAAAGTATCATACTGTATATTTTACAGACCCATAATGTTTCTCAGAATAATACATTTGTTTCTGGTAATCTATGATGCAAGAGGAGAGGAAGGAGCTGCCGGCTTGCTGGATACATCGCCTTGATATCGTTCCGAGATGTCTACATCCGACATGGTGTGGTCATCATCGGAAACTTCGAATGCTTCTTCGTGAGGCGGAGGCGGCGTGTCCACGCGGGTGAAGAAGGGAGTGTCGTAGCTGGTCAAGTCAGCTACATGACACCCATATCCGGCGCAGGATTCCATGATTGCCTTGATGTCTTGCTCCTGTCCGTCTTCATCCACAGTAGAGTACCCTCTGGTCACTTGCCAGATCTCCATGCTTCCATAGTGGCTCAAGCCCATGGTGAGAGCGTTCTGCGCTGCGAATCACGCGTAGGACATGTTCCAGTCCTGAATGATTTGCGGCATATCCTTCGCCTTGTCCCGCACCTAAAAATCCGATATGCTATGCATGTCCGGAATCTTGAGAGCTTTGCCAATATCCTCAAGGGATTGGCGGAAGTCATGAAGCAGATCACCGACTTGGGTAAGCCGGTGGCTGCGAGGCTCGGCGGAGGTGGAGTCCGTCAAGTTCAGAGGACCTATGCACAAAACAGTTAAGAAAATCCGACATTGAAAGAAGTCGAAGAAAATAGACATGTCAGACAAATGGAACATACCGAAGATGACATCGTCAACTTTGGTCTTCTCTTCCCGAAGACTCCGGAGTTTAGCCCAGAGTGCCTCGGAAAGGTCCTTCTCTCTGCAAAGCTCATTATTGAGGTCCGAGATTTTCTGATCTTGAGCTACAATATTACGATCATGCTCGTCAGTTGCCATGGAGGAGGATTCAAGAATTTGAGCGATGCTCTTCTCATGATCCGCCTTGAGCTTATCCAGCTCTTGGCGAAGTTCTCTGTTCTCCACCACCAAGGTTTTGAGGTTCTCGGCCTCTTCAATCATAGTGCAGGATTGTTTTACCAGTGCTGTAAGTCAAAAAGAACAATAGTTGAATGAAAAATATTCGACTATGAAAACATAAAAGACAAGGTTTGAGTCTCGGAATGTTTACCTTCAGCCTCATCCTTGGAGACCTTCAGCTCAGCATTTTCAAGTCGGAGAGCTCAGATCTCTCTCCGCTTGTTGCAGATATTCTTCAACAAATCCTGGTTATATGAATTAACTTTCTGTAAGTCAGAATACTGAGAGTCAAAAGTCTACTGAAGACTCGGGCTAATATTGTTACTAATATCAGCACGAGCCTTGGGGTCTACACTAGGTCATTCTTTGGCATCCTAAGGAAGCATAAACCCGGATTTTATATCCTACTTCATGCTTGGTGCTAGGGGATATGATATAAAGTACAATAAAGAAAAACGTGAGTTGGAATTCCGACTTACATGATGTTCATGTGTGAGCTTGCTCAAACACATGTTCACCTTGGTGGTAACTTTCTCGGTGAGGGTGAGTGGAATAAGCGGAGGTGGTGGAAGCACACCAGCTCTAAGTCCCTCGTCACGAAGGCGAACTTGTTCAAGAAGGTCGGAGTATTTGATGTCTTCCGCCTCTTGTGCTTCTTCCTCGGCAGAGAGATTTCTCTTCTCTATGCATTGCCGGGCCAGCCACTGGATCTCCTCCGCAGATTTCCGGGACAAGCCAAGTTTGGCAAGCCCCGGATTGTTAATGAGGTTTTCGGCGAAGGTCTCTGCCGAGGGATCATTACTCGAAGAGGGTTCACCCTTATTTAAACATGACTCACTCATGGTGATGTTAGTTTGCGATTCAAGGATCGCTGGCTCCGTTGAAGGAGCCGGATCTTCTACGACAACTAGTGATGGAGTAATCACCGGTGTTGTAGAGGGTTGAGGGGTAGGAGTCGGAGGAGCCACGACAGGAGAAGCTATGGTCAGCTTCGTCTGCCGCAAGGGCTTTGAAGAAGTTCCCTTCCCCTTACCCTTGATGAGCTGCTTAGCTCTAAGAATGTAATAGAATGAAAAACATTACATCTCAGAAGAAAATTCAAGTAAGGTACAAAGGCAAAAGTTGTATGGAAAGATACCTCTTTACAACTGGCACCTCCTTTGTACCAACAGGCACTGTTGAAGCTTTGTGCTTATTGGGCACAACGTCTGGCAGTGGAACCAGTTCAGCCTCCTGAGAAAACTCCGGAGGATATCCCTCGAGTGGAGCAAGTTCCGACTCTGGGAGGTCAGCAAGCTGAAAAGAAAGATAATATCTCAGTATTGCAAAACAATTGTAAAGGTGAAACACTTAGAAAGGGTTTATTGTTAAAAGCTTACCGGCACAACAGGGTTTTCCACTGTGTGCATGTCTAGAGAAACCTCTGGGATCCTCCTCTCGATCCGCTCCCTTATCAACCATTTAGTCTGGCTTATGTAACCTTGCGATGCATAGGCTCTGGGGCTGATGTGGAGGGAATCTTTTTTGGACGTCGTGATGGAATGCATCAGTCGGTATCCGTGGTGCTGGAGGGGTTGGATCCGGCATGATACCCAACAATGGACCAAGTCGGATCCCTTTAGTCCTTTGTGTTTCATCAGATATTCAATCCGCCTCTTGGCAAGAAGCAGATCATCATTGAGAGCCGGAGCAACCTCATCCCAAGATAATTGAGGCGTGGCGGCTCCGTCGATGAAAGCCGACAAGGTAGTGGCTTTGCCGGGAGCAGGAACATCCTTGTGGTAAAAGAAACTGGCCGGACATTGTTTGAACGAGTCACTGGCTAGAATCTTAGGATATGCGCGCTCACGCCTAACTGAAAAACTAATTGTACTGGTAATATAAGGATTACCGGCAGTGATCGAATTTCTCCAGACATGGAAGTAGTACCGGAATAAAGTAAGACTTGGCCTAATGCCGAGAAATCCCTCGCACGAGGCCGCATAGGTGCTCATCTCTAAAATGGAGTTGGGGGGAATATGGTGAAGTTGAACACCATAGTGATCTATCACCTCGGAAAAGAATTCCGAGGGAGGGAAAGACAAACCTCTGTCGAGGTGGGTCCCGAAGTGTACCCGCTTGCCGGCGCGCGGGTTAGGGATGGTTTCGCCGGAACCACTCCGCCAGTCGCCGGCATGGAGGATCCCTTCATCCTCCACGCCGTGGAGCTTCTCGTCATCCAGCAAGCAGGGGATCCAAACCCCGCGATTGCTTTCCTTTTCTGCCGCCGCCGCCGCCATCGCCGCTGCCGCAGCCAAGCCGGATGATGAAGATGAAGCCATTCTTCTGGTGCGCCGGTGACCTTAGATGGGAGGCGCTGGGAGTTTGGGAAAGCAGGGGAGCTCTGTGCGCGAGGGAGAGGTGGAGGAGAAGAAACGGCAAGGGGAACAGGTGAAGATGGGAGAAGGAGAATCCTCACCCCTTATATCCACCTAACCGCGCCAAGATTCGTACAAATGGTACTGTGTAACCTCCACGCGTCATGGAAGGAACTGGGAAGGACCCACGCGATGATTGCATCGCCTCGATCTCTGCGTACGTATTGACAACAGTCGTGCTGACAACATGTTTGTCAGATGACGTGATTTGACCATGACTAGTGTCAGGTGACGTCAGAGACCAAGTTCCGGCTTAGTTTGAAAATCAAGCTAGGAAATCCGAGTAACATGTTGATAGGTCTGACTTATTTTTTAGACCCGGATCGTATTTTTTGTTGTGAAGTTTCAGGAACCCTTCAAGATTCTGCAAGCTGAAGATCAAGCTAGACGATGATAAATCCGACTTTGGATCTTGGAGACTTCCGGGGCTACTGTTGGGGATATACTTTCAGAGTATCCTCATAGTTCCTCACTGACCAGGGTGGCCCACTTTGGGTTAGAGCTTTGCTTCATGGGCGGTCGAGGAGAAAAGACGAGTCGATCAGCTCTGGGAAGGCCCAGAAGACTTACCGACTTAGGCCCATAGTGTTACTTGTACTTCAAGATGTACTCTATAACCGACTCTTAGTCGTAGCTGGATAGATCTCTCCTATAAACCCTAGGCCGGATATCTATATAAGCCGTCCTAGGGAGAGCCTTTAGGCAACACTCAATAGGCCACAATGTCAACTCGCACAGGCGAACCCTTGTAACCCATATTCCGGCTTTGCCGTATTACTAGATTGCTAGCAGAAGTAGGATTCATCCAAAGCCGACGGATTCGAACCTGGGTAAACTTGTGTGCTCACCGTCTCGGAACACCGTACGTCTCACACCCCTCTCTTCCGCACGCCTCGAGGACCCCCTCATGGCGTACTTGTCATTAATCCGATGACAACATTCAAAGCTGGGATCATAGTACTTCAATCATAACATGAAAGACAAAGTTCTAGCAATAAGCAAAGAAACTATGATGCAACATGAAAAGGCACAAGCAAAAGATTCATGAATAAGAATGCTTTGCAAGACGTTTGTTTGTTTCACATAAAGAAAACATAGCATAATAGCATTCAGCTTGTCCCTCATAGAGTAGCAAATATAAATGCATAGGACACCTTCAAAGTTCATAAGAGTGACTAGATACAAATAGTTTAAAACAAGCAATATCAAGTTACACATCAATCAACTAGTATTGGGGCAATGCACATAGAACTAAGAAGGCCACTATCCTCTCAAAGTAGGTGCATAAAGGTAGAAGGTGGAGACTCAATGTAATGGTGGAAGAAAGGCCTTCATGGAAGGAAGCAGAGATTCAAGTTTCATAAAGAGCTTCCAAAAATTATGGTACTTGTTAGCTTTCAGCTCTCATTGCCCCTATCATAAGCATGTTGAAGTGATTAAGGTTAAAGTGAACAAACTATGGTGTATATGCTTGACGAAGGATAAGTTAGAAATCTCATGTCCCTTGAATACGAGGTCCGCTCCTCATGCTACTCAAGTTTAGTCACCGGTAAGTTCTTGTCATCGTAAGTACATGTGTATCATAGAGAACCGCCAACGAGGTACCCCTTGCCCGATGATACAGAAGAATCCCCATATCAAAATGACAAGGCAAGCAAACAACGACCATCTCAGCAATCTTCTTATTTACCATGGGAATATGGTGCTTTTTTCTCTCTTTCCTCTTTTCATAATCTCTTTTTTTAATCTTTTTTTCTCTATATAGGACTCTTTTTTTATAAGAAGAATGCTTCATAGACAACTCATTATGGTTACGCTGCAGGTTTCCACCATGTCAGCATGGATTAGACCAATGACCTGCATTTCTCTAACACATATACATAACTCCATGGACTTACAAGTTCCCCTTTCATTTCACACCGACGACATCCATAGACAAAAGAGCATGATATCAACTAGGTACAAAGTACAAGTGCAATGTTGAAAGCGTTCCCCATGACAGCATGGTTCTGCTAATTCCCAACAAATAAGTGCAAGCATATACACCATAGATGACACAATGGTTCAAGTTTATTAAGGGCAAGAAAAGTAAAGTGTGCCACCAAGTTCGTGAGAGCTTTAATCACTAGTTTTCTCATAACAAGTTTAATTCGGAAGGTACACAAAAGCATGAATATACTTGGAATAGCATAAGCTAGTAGGTAGGTATGGTGGAATCTTTGGAATAACTTGGTTTAGGGAGTTGGATGCATGAGTGGAACTCATACTTGGTTGTGGAGGCTAGCAAAAGACTGGGAGCGACAAACTAAGAGAGCAATAATGGCCATAATCATGGAGAGCGACAAAACATCATTGATCAAACCATAAAGTGATACTACAACTTGAAAACTAAAGGATCATCAAGGCTATGGTGACTTTAGATAGTCATAACATGGTGTGATCATGCGCCAAGTCAACCCAAATAATGCTAATATGCTTTAATATGCTAAAACAACGCATGATTCATCCAAGGCACATTAAGCAATATCAATTGTTTATAACAAGTCATACTACACCAAAGAATACAAAGCATAAAGCCAAAACAATATCAAGCATGGCATGACATAGCATAGGCCACAGTCAAAAACAAGCTCTCTTTACCACTTAAGCATGAACTTTCCTACTCTTTTCCAAACCAAACCAAACTATTTGAAAACCAATGTATGAAAAAGGGGGTCCAACCAATTTATTCAGAAAACTAAGCAAACAAAGTAAACGAAAATGAAAACGAAAAAGAAGACGCTCCAAGAACAACACAACTGTGCATGAAACAATAAAAATGAAGCGTTTGGAAGAAACCTGGGATTTTTATTGATAAAGAGGGGGATGCCTTGGGCATCCCCAAGCTTTGACGCTTGTACTTCTTGGATATTTATTGGGGTGACACGCGTGGCATCCCCAAGCTTGAGCTTTAGTCCATTCTTCATCTCATTACTCATTCCTTCCATACACCTAAAATTTTTCCTTCATACAAAACTTCACACAATCTTTATTAGCAACATTAGTGCACTCAAAATAATAAGTCTTTTAGGTTCAGTTCTAACACCAATAAACTTCCATTAATACACTAGCTACTGTAGCACTTCCCTCAAAAAGCTCAATTCCCCAAAAGAACTCAAAAAGGAACCAACAAGAAGCAAATGCTGAAAATGGCAGAAATCTGTCAAAACAGACCAGCAGGTAAAGACGAATTTTTTCGAAGACCTTCTGTTGCTCAAATCAAAAATTGTTGAACTAATGAAAGTTAGATAACAACTTGAGGCAGAAGAAAAAAAATTACGCCTCAAAAATACGTACAGAGATTTTACACGAATTTTTACGGTGAAGCACAGAAATCTGTTTCGAGACAGCAACTTTCCCAATCATTACTTCTCTCTCATTAGAGGTTACTCTTGGCACAAAAAGCAAATAAAAAGGATAAAGAGCGGTTATTACAGAAGTAATAACTTCCAAGACTCATCTAAAACTTTTGGGTTATCTCCCAATAAGTGATTTTCTTTAACGCCTTTAAGTTAGGCATAAAACTTTTCGGTGTTCTCAAATGAAGAAGCATTAAAACCAAATTTCTTGGGGAAAATATGATTGTTTGGTGGAGAAGCAAGGTGCATGGTCCCCTTTCCCACATCTATTATTGCTCCAAGGAGTTCTAATAGGGACATTCCAAGTGTAATTTGTCCTTTTCCTGCACATTCAATAACAAGATAATCATTAGAAATCATTTTCCCAAGGATCTTTGTAAACACTCCTTCAGCTATTCCAATAGGTAATATTGTAGCAGTATTAGCAAGAGATATTTCTTTTCCTCCTTCAGTAAGCCCCCAAAGATTCAAAGATTCATAAATATCTTTGAGCATAAGACAAAACTCAGACATGATATCAAAGCGAGCTTGAAAAGTTTCATTATTTATATCAATCTTTACTATGGGAAGCCACTTGGATGGTTCAGAATTTATTGGAACATAATTATGATGCTCTCTAAGCGTGTTATAGCAATCCTTTAAGCTAGTAGTGCGGGTCTCAAGAGTGTTCAATCTAGCAAATATGTTTGTGAAAGAAATATCAGTTTTGCTAGGCAAGTTGTAAGTAAAGATCAATTTCTTTATAGCATTAACAGCATCATCCTCATTGCATTGGAGGAAATCTCCTCCCACAACACCATCTAAAGCATATCTATAGCAAAGAGAAATTCCAAGGTAAAAACTGCTAAGGAACATGCTTTGAATCATTTTAGGCTCAGTTTTAACATGTAGATCAGAGATTCTAGACCAAGCTTCCTTGAAGCTCTCCTTAATTCATTGTTTAAAAGTGAAAATCATTTCCTCAAGGGACATAGTGATTGGAGCAAGGCTAGGCATTATGGAAACTTAAGATAGGAACTAAATTTTTTTGTGTTTTCAATAAAGAAAGCAAACTAGTAAAACTAATTTTTTTGTGTTTTTGATAAAGAAGCAAGAAAACAAAACAAAAGTAAACTAAGCAAAACAAAAATAACAAAGTAAAGAGATTGGTTATGAGGGACTCCCTTGTGAAGATGTCCTTGACTCCCTGGCAATGGCGCCAGAAAAATAGCTTGATGGCCCAAAATATATCGAGCTCATTGGGGAACCCCAAGAGGAAGGTATGATGAGCACAGCAACAAGTTTCCGCTCAGTACCAAACCAAGGTTTAATAGAACCAGTAGGAGCAAGGAAATAGCCCAGAGGTGTAGCTAGCTGAACGTTGGCAGGGCGCACTACCGGTGCCAGCAACAACGTGGAGACCTGCACAACACAACCACAGAACTTTGCCCCCAACTTGCGATGAGGTTGTCAATCTCACCGGTTTTGCTAAAAACAAAGGATTAAAACATATCGAATGGAAAGAAGTAATAATTTGCAAAAAGTAAACACAAAGCAGTAAATAGTTGATTGTAGATTGTATGTAAAAGAAAGGACCGGGGTCCATAGTTCACTAGAGGTGGCTCTCCTTAAGATAGATAACATGCTGGGTGAACAAATTACAGTGGGGCAATTGAAAAACATCGAGAAAGAAAAACATGCATATACTAATCATCTTGACTCCTTTGAGATTCGATTGGGCATTACAACATTATACATAGACCGCCATCCAACTGCATCTATGACTAATAATCCACCTTCAGGTTATCATCCGAACCCCCTCCAGTATTAAGTTGCAAGCAACAGATTATTGCTTTATAAATTGTGTGTAAAGTAAACAATACAATTGTTCTATGAACAAAGGATTATTGTTTTATCCCTAGTAGCAACAACACATCTAGTACCTTAGAGATTTCTGTCACTTCTACAGATTACCAGAGGCATGAACCCACTATCGAGCATAAATACTAACTCTTGGAGTTGCTAGCATCTACTTGGCCAAGATAGCTACTAACAACGAAAAGCATGCAAGATCACAAATAACAAAGACATGATAGAATCAATAATCAATCTAAAATAGCATCTCAATATCCATCGGAGCCCCGCAAACACAACATGTAGAATTACAAATAGATGATCTTGATCATGAACGGAGCTCACAAGATCTAAACATGATAGCACAAAGGAGGAGAACCAGCCATCTAGCTACTACATGGACCCGTAGTCCAGAGATGAACTACTCACGCATCACACCGCAGGCTTGCATGGTGATGAAGAAGGCCTCTAGGGTGAATACCCCTCTCCGGCAGGGTGCCGGGAAGAGCTTCAGATCCCTCCTGATCTAGGGACAGAGACGGCGGTGGCTACAGGCTCTTTCGTGGAATTTTGATCGGGTACTTAGGGTTTTGGTATCGGAGGCATCTTATAGGCGGAAGGAGAGGCCGATGGGGTGCTGGGGTCGGCCAGACCACCCCCTGGTGCGGGCCAGGCCTAGCCGTGCGGCCAGGACCCAGCCCCTCTCCGTCTTGTATTCTGGCTCTAGATGTCTTCCAGAAAAATAGCGACTTTGGCTTTTGTGCTGTCCAATTCCGAGAATATTCATTTTCTGAATTCCTGGAACCAAAAACAGCAGAAAACAGGCAGCTGGCACTGTGGCTCTTGTTAATAGGTTAGTCCAAGAAATCATATGAAAAGTACTCCAAAGTGTGGACAAAACACAAAAAAGTAGATAAAACCAAGCATGGAACATCAAAAATTATAGAGACATTTGTAATGTATCAGGGTCATGCTTATCCATGGCGCACCACAATAGGGTGAGCCACAGATAAGAGGTCTCACTTTTTTACTCCAGGAAAAATATTCTTTTTGCCGTAACTTTTTATTCTTTTTGAATTTTGAGATTCTAAAAAATTGCTAGACGACCTTCAGAGTTGCGAGCGGATGTTGATTTTTGTTAACGTTATTTTGATATATTATAGATTTTTTTGACATCGTATGCAAAAGTTATGGCCATTTTACCGTGGCTTGACCTTCTTTTGCAAAAAAAAAGTTGAAATTCATGTTTGTTAATGTCAAAGGATTTTAGAAATTGAACTGTTTTTCATTTTATTTTATTTTTTGCAAGACTGAAAAGGCGATTTAGGGGGGAGGGTGAGCAGATTTTTTGGATGATTCTTGACTTATCTGTGGAACATGTGTCTACGGTGCGCCACAGATAACCTAACTATCAATGGCGCACGGCTATCACATGCGCCACAGATGTGTCAGGAGCTATCCATTAGTGGCAGATATGGATGCCCAGACTTATTTGCAACACACCTAGTGCTCATGCGCCAGAGATATCTTCGATATCTGTGGCGCATCTTTACAACATGGGCCACAAGTTATTTACCTATGGTGCACCACCCTTTCCATGCGCCAATGATATCAATCCATGGATAAGCATTTTCCTAGTAGTGCATATCTAGAGTATGCATCAACTATAGTTCGTATGACTACACAAAGTACAAATGCATAAAGTTAAGTGCCTTTTATTGCAGGGTTTATTTATAGGATCTTATTATCTTTTCTGAAAGAATAAGGTAGTCCACAAATTTTGGAAGAATGGCTTGCTGCTATGGTGGCTTCTAGGGAGGTTAGTTTACACCATTGACTTTTAAACTTTATATTCATTTGAATCCAGTGTCTCAGTAGTAGCTGAGTTAGGACCATTTCATTGCTATATTCTATAGAGTATAGTGCATAGCCACATTCCAACTAGGGGAAAGCAATTAGATTAATGATTTGTTGGATTGAACTATATAGGTGTCCAGTAACTTCCTCTGATTTTACTAGAACATTAGCATTAATCATACTTCTGGTACATCTACTCCATGTTTCTTCTGTTTTTCTTTTTGTTCGAGAAACAATAGAGTATGACACATATCTGGTTGTTACAGTTCCGACTTAATATACCACTATCTTCATTACAAGGTTTGTAACTGATGTATAAATATATTTTAATAGGAGGTAATGGAACATAAGGGTGTCCTAGTTAACCTGCGAGTTTCGGCAGTGTTCTGTTTTGGAGTTTCATGATCATTATCATCATTCCCAACTTTATTTGGTGAAGTTGACATCGGAACATCATCATTGTAACAAGAAAATAAAGAGTTTATGATTGGATCATAAAGGAATATATTTGAGTTACATGTTTAGCAAAACACCTAAGATTTGAGGAATTGTTCCATGTATTTGCATTTCCCGATAAACCATAGGATTATGGTATGTTCGAGAGATCAAATACAACCTTGTTTGACATGGTAAGATTAAAGGTGTCATTTATAAAACTGCCATTTATTTTAAAGATTAAAGCTTTATAGACTACCTATTTTACACTGAAAACAACACCATCGTGATCCATTGAAATTACACCATAAAGGTTATGGTTTGGGATAAAACCCGAGTTGTCTTTTGTTAAATTTTGGTATGCTTCGCATAAGTAAAGTTTTTACAATCAAAGTTGGATAAGCATGACACTGATACATTCCAAATGTATCTATAATTTTTTATGTTCCATGCTTGGTTTTATCCACTTTCTTGTGTTTTGTCCACACTTTGGAGTACTTTTCATATGATTTCTTGGACTAACCTATTAACAAGAGCCACAAAGGCCATTACTGCTTTTTCTGCTGTTTTTGGTTCCAGGAAAGTCAGAAAATGAATATTCTCGGAATTGGACGGGACAAAAGCCAAAGTGCCTATTTTTCCGAAAGAATCACGGAGCCAGAATACGAGACGGAGGAGGGCCAGGGGATGGCCACACCCCCCTAGGCACGGGCTAGGCCTGGCCGTGCCAGGGCATGGTATGGCTGCCCCAGGCATCCCCTCGGTCTCCCTCTTCTCCTATAAGAAGCCTTCTGACCTAAAAACTCCGGGGGGTTCGACGTTTTTCTAGAAGGAGTTCTGCTCCGTTGCCACCACCAGATTCCACAAAACAGCACTGAACTCCGTTCGGCACCGCCAGACGGGAATTGGAGGAGATCATCGCCATCATCATCACCATCGCTTCTCCATCGACCATCCATGTTTCCCCCATCTATGAGTGAGTAATACCCCGCTGTAGGCTATGGGGATGGTAGGGATTGGATGAGATCGTTCATGTAATGGCATCAGATTGTTAGGGCATGGTGCCTAGTATCTTCTATTAGTGCTTTATGACTTTGTTGCGACTTGTTGTGCTTAATGCTTGTCACTAGGTCCTGAGTGCCATGATTTCAGATCTGAACATGTTATTGATTCATTATGATAGTATTGTTTTTGGTCTTACCTGCAAGTTGTATACACACGTTGTTGTCCGGAACCAATGGCCCGGCGATGTAAATTGGGATAACCGGAGGAATGGCTTTGATGTGAGGATCACATGTGTTCATGGAGTGTTAATGCTTTGCTCTGGTGCTCTATTAAAAGGAGCACCTTAATTGCCAGTAGTTCCCTTGAGGCCCCGCTGCAAACGGGCTGGCAGGACAAAAGATGTTGTGCAAGTTCTCATTGCGAGCACGTATGACTATATATGGAACACATGCCTAGGATTATCTAGTACTTGGATGCTTTATCTTATTTATCTGCAATTGCCCTATGTTCTGATTGCTATGTGAATTGTCTTGTCCATGCAACGCCCGTCCATCCATCCCTATGCCTACCGTTTCGAATCCTCATCACATCGCTATTGTTACTTTCATCTTCACTTTACTACTGCTGCTACTTTACTGTTCCTATTACAAAACTATTGCTACTGATAAACTGCTGTGAGCAAGATTATTTCCAGGTGCAGCTAAATTGACAACTCAGTTGTTAAGGCTTATAAATATTCTTTGGCTCCCCTTGTGTCGAATCAATAATTGGGTTTCACTTCCCTCGAAAATACTGCGATACACCCCCTATACTTGTGCGTCATCAAGACTATTTTCTGGCGCCGTTGCCGGGGAGCATAGCTTTATTTATTAAGTCCACTTGGAATCACTATTGTTCAAGCTAAGTTTATTTTCGCTTTGTTTTCTTGTTTCTTTATCAAAAATACAAAAAAAAGTAGTTCCTACTCTAGTTGTTGTTTTCGTTGGTCTCTTATTGTCTTGCTTTATCATGCTTGTTGTCAATGGTTGGTTTCTTTGAAACTGAATCTTATTGGCAAGGTGGGTTCACGGAAGATCAAAAATATTATTATAAGGAACATCGCTTGTCACAAAAAGGGAAACACTTATGGGAACAAATTGATAAATTGTATACCATTGCTAGAAACGTGTACTCCACTTATAATATTACTTATTGCTGTGATAAATCTCGTTGCTATAAGAGGTATAAACACCTCCCTTTTCAATGTGAGTATAATGATAATGTTACGTGGAACAAATTGAAGAATTTATTGCTTGGAAGGGTGCTTTTGAACTTGCTAGTTTGCTTGAAAATATTGATGATTCACCTTACAAATATGAGGTTTATGGTATACTTAAATTTTGCTTTGATAATTACAAGGATGAAAATAGCTATATTCTTGAATACATTAATAGATACTTCCCACAAATGGAAGAGACTAATGCCTTGCAGGATCCTATGGAAGAAGAAATTGATGAACCTGAAATCTCATTAGATGAAAAAGAGGAGGAGAGTGATGAACAAAAGGAGGAAGAATGGATTAGCTATCCATGCCTACCTTCTAATGAGAGTAACGCTTTATCCCTTACATTATTTGATTGTCCTCCATGCTTACTAAAGGAGGATGAATGTTATGTTCCTAAGGATTCTTTTGAAAATGTTTATAATAAAGCTCTAGTGCTTGTAGATCATTAAAAGCATGCTTTATGTGATAGTTATATTGTTGAGTTTATTCATGAGGCTAATGAAAATTATTATGAGAGAGGAAAATATGGTTGTAGAAGTTTTCATGGTATTGAAACACCTCTCTATGTGCTGAAAGTTTTGAAGTTACTCTTGTTTTATCTTCCTATGCCTGTCACTTTGTTCTTTGCGAATTTATTTGCATACACGATTCCTATGCATAGAAAGTGGGTTAGACTTAAATGTGTTTTGAATTTGCTTCTTGATGCTCTATTTTACTTCAAATCATATTTCTTATGTGAGCATCCTCTCAAACTATTATGCCTGAAGATGATAATATGTCTATTATTCTTGGGAGACCTTTTCTTAAATACTGCAGGAGCTGTTATTAATTGTAATCAAGGGAAGGTGACTTTCAATGTGAATGACAAGGAACATACTGTCTATTTTCCCAAGAAGATTGAAAGGACTTATGGTTTGAATTCAATTGAACATGTTGAGGGCATTCAAGTTGGAGAAATATATTGTCCCATACCAAGAGAAAAATTTGAAACTATTATGATTGGGACCATGGCTATCAAGGTTGAGGTAACATAATCATTAGTGGAATACAAAGTTTTGTCTCTTATGGAATTGTTTTGGTAACAAGACCTGATCAACCTTGTTAACAAAAGGATTTCATTGAACAAAACAATGTTTTCACCATGATTATCTCCGCTTACTTCTATTCTATCCATTTTAGTTTTTGCTTTTGCCTAACTTAAAGGCGTTAAAGAAAAGTACTTATTGGGAGATAACCCAAAAGTTTTAGATGAGTCTTGGAAGTTATTACTTAAGTAATAACCGCTCCTTATCCTTTTTATTTGCTTTTTGTGCCAAGAGTAACCTCTAATGAGAGAGAAGTAATGATTGGGGAAGTTGCTGTCCTGAAACAGATTCCCGTGCTTCACCGTAAAAATTCGTGTAAAATCTCTGTACGTCCTTTTGAGGCGTGAAGTTTTGTGCTTCTGACCCAGGTTGTTATCTAACTTTCATTAATTCAACATTTTTCGATTTGAGCAACAGAAGGTCTTCGAAAAAATTCGTCTTTACCTGCTGGTCTGTTTTGACAGATTTCTGCCATTTTCTGCATTTGCTTCTTGTTGGTTCCTTTTTGAGTTCATTTGGGGAATTGAGCTTTTTGAGGGAAGTGCTACAGTAGCTTGTGTTTTAATGGAAGTTTTATTGGTGTTAGAACTGAACCTAAAGACTTATTATCTTGAGTGCACTAATGTTGCTAATAAAGATTGTGTGAAGTTTTGTATGAAGAAAATTTCAGGTGTATGGAAGGAATTACCTTCTGTTGCTCAAATCGAAAAGTGTTGAAATAACGAAAGTTAGATAACAACCTGGGGCAGAAGCGCAAAAAGTCACGCCTCAAAAAGACGTACAGAGATTTTACAAGAATTTTTATGGTGAAGAACAGAAATCTGTTTCGGGACAGCAACTTTCCCAATCATTACTTCTCTCTCATTAGAGGTTACTCTTGGTACAAAAAGCAAATAAAAAGGATAAGGAGCGATTATTACAGAAGTAATAACTTCCAAGACTCATCTAAAACTTTTGGGTTATATCCCAATAAGTACTTTTCTTTAACGCCTTTAAGTTAGGCTTGATAGTTTGAGAAGATGCTCACATAAGAAATATGAATTGAAGTAAAAGAGAGCATCAAGAAGCAAATTCAAAACACATTTAAGTCTAACCCACTTCCTATACATAGGAATCTTGTAAAGAAACAAGTCATGAAAGCACCAAGCAATAAGCATAGTAAAGCAAAACAAGTGCAACTTCAAGACTTTCAACATAAAGAGGGGAAACTTAATATTGTTGAGATACATAAAACCATGTTTCCCTCTCTCATAATAACTTTTGGTAGCATCATGAATAAAATTAACAATATAACTATCACATAAAACATTCTTATCATGATCCACATGCATAAAAGAATTAATACTCTCCACATAAACATAGTCATTCCTATTAATTGTAGTGGGAGCAAATTCAACAAAGCTATCATCTAAAGTGTGTTCGTTTGTAAACATATCATCATTGGAAGGAACATGGATAGCACTAATAGTACAACAATTATTAATATCATCATTTTCAAAATTAGTACCAAATAGATTTTCAATATCAAAAGAAGTGTGCTTTTCCCAATCATGATCACTACTATAGGTAACATGCATAGGAACATCATCAAGTTCAGACTCATCAAAAACTATAATAGGAGCAATATGCTTAGGGGAAAATACCATTTCCTCTCTCCTTTTACTCCTCCTTTTCTTCTTTATCTTCTTATCTTTAGGAGGGAGAGTATTGAAAGGAAGCTTCTCCATATACCCTTGTTTATTATTAGATACAATAGAAGAAACTTTGGAGGATTCCTTCTTTTCATTAATAAGATCAAAACACATATTAGTCCTATCATATTTTGGTAAAATCTCATCTTCTATAATATTTTGTATGTAAGTATTTGTGTGGCAATTATCAACACAATAAAGATGACAACCGTGCAGGACACTATTCATATCAAAAGCACCCACATCTACCAAAGAAGTTTTTCTTGATAACTCTTCACACCCCAAAAATAATGTAAGTTCATCATGCTGATTAGGAGTGATCATGTCATCACAATACAAACTTGCAGCACTCATTGGATTAGAAGGGCTATTATTATGGCCTGAGCATTGAAAATTGAAATGACCCACTTCGAAGCAAAGTTCATAAATAAAAGGATAAAGGGCTCAAACTTTTTTACCAAGATCATTTAAAGCCCTATACCACATCCTAGTTTTTTCATTCCTGTGGGTGATACAATATTCTTCTTCAATTTGATTATTCTCACAAGGTCTATGTATTCCACAAAAATTAACATGCTTATAAGAAATAGTACTTTCAGAGGTTTGAGCATGTTTATTGCTATTATTAATAACAATTTCATTTTCCATGCAAGTGTCTTTAAAAGGCTCATGATACATGTCCCATTTTTCTTTAGGAGCATTAATATGAGAATCATAGGCTTTAAAACAATCAACAATAATTTGAGGATTAAGACCGTATTTAGCAATAAGCTCTTGAAAATCAGCAGTTTCAGCGAAAGACTTAATGCAGTCATACTCATAGTTTATACCTGGTTCTTTACCTTTGTCGTTATCCCAATCTTCGGTATTGCTTTGAATTGTTTCAAGAAGATCCCACTTAGCTTTGACCTCCTTACTAGTGAAGGATCTCTCTAAACAAGTATCTAGATAGTCCTTGTAATGTCCTGAAAGCCTTGCATAGAAATTATTAATAACAATATTACTGGGAAGCTCATGAATGGGACATTTGAGCATTAGTGACTTCAATCTCCCCCATGCTTGGGCAATACTTTCTCCATCATGAGGATGAAAATTATAAATGTAATTCCTATCTTTATGAATTTCATGAGGAGGATAAAATTTAGAGTAAAAGAGAGATTCAGGTTCCTTCCACTCCAAATGATGAGGATCATCTAGTAGCTCATACCAGTCCCTTGCTTTGCCCTTAAGTGAAAAAGGGAATAGCTTCCTCTTAACTTTGTTCATTGAAATACCTGCACACTTGAACAACTCGCATAATTTGTGTATAAAGAGTAAATCATCACCAGGATGGACAGTTCTATCTCCCAAATAATAGTTGTTCATAACACGTTCAACAATTTTTATAGGTATTTTAAAAGAGATGCTTTCAGTACGTGGATTTAAAATATCACAAGTATCATTAGAATTACCACATATGGGAGATAAAGTATCATCAGAGCAAATTTTAAAATATCATTTTCATAAAAACTAACTTCCCCAAGCTTAGACGCTTCCATAGCATTAGTGACAAAGGTATTCAAAAGATTCATACTAATAACATTGCTATTAGCATGCAAAGAAAGTTCCATGGGTTTTTTAATTTTCTTTTCAGACAATTCATGCTCTACATTAGGAAAAATACTAAAAAGCTCTCTAATTTTTTTGTTGTTTTCCATTAAGCCTAACTAGTGAAAACAAGAAACAAAAAGACAAAATTGTAGAATCTAAAGGAAATAACTTCGAGCACTCACATCAGAGGATGTGAGTACCTTTTCCCTTACCTCCCCGGCAACGGCGCCAGAAAATAGCTTGATGTCTACGCACTTCTATTCTTGTAGATAGTTGTTGGGCCTCCAAGTGCATAGGTTTGTAGAACAACAACAAGTTTCCCTTAAGTGGATTACCCAAGGTTTATCGAACTCAGGGAGGAAGTGGTCAAAGGTATCCCTCTCAAGAAACCCTGCAATCAAGATACAAGAAGTCTCTTGTGTCCCCAACACACCCAATACACTTGTCAGGTGTATAGGTGCACTAGTTCGGCGAAGAGATAGTGAAATACAAGTGGTATTGATATAAGACAATGCTGCCAGAAAATAGCTTGATGGCGTGGAAGATACTAAAGGCAAACTGAAATAAAGATGTAAGCAAGCAAACATGTAACAGATGTAGTTGCAAATGGTGTTTCAATGCTAAGAAACAAGGCCTAGGGATCATACTTTCACTACTGAACACTCTCATGTAAATATCATATCTTTATGATACTATGCTGAACTACTCTCCGGTTGGACACTCTAATCCATGGTAAGGCTATAACAGCACACCTCAAAGTAAGCCTTTCCCATCTAGAAAACCCCACACTGTCACCTTGAGCACTAGATGGTTCCAACAAACACCACAATTTCATAGAGACATCCAACTCCAAATATAACTCATAACAAGTATTTGTAATCTCTAGCCTAAGTGCCACCATGGTGTGCACGCTGTCACTTTCACACACATGGGGAGAGCAGAGATCTAATAAAGCACTTGAATAGCAAGGTAGATCTACTTGATTACAAAGATCATGATCACAATATGATCATGCATAGAGAGAGAGATGAACACATATCTACCGGTAGAACCCTTAGCCTCGAGGAAGAACTACTCCCTCATCATCATGGGAATCATCAACAGCGATGGAGACGGTGGTGGAGATCGATGGAGATGGCTCCGAGGGCACTTCCCCATCCCGGCAGGGTGTCGGAACAGAGACTTTCTATCCCCCGAATCTCCTCTTCGGTGGCGGCAGCGCTGCAGAACTTTTCGTGGCTAGAGGCTGGTGGATTTAGGGTTTTTGAATCGGGAGGCATCTTATAGGCGAAGAGGCAAGGTCGGTGGGCGGCCAGGGGGCCCACACCACCAGGTGGCGCGGCCAGGATGGACCCGCACCACCACATGGTGTGGCCGCCCTGTGGCCTCTCTCCGTCTTGTCTTCTGGCTCTGTGAGACTTCCGGAAAAATAGGCACTTTGGCTTTTGTCCCGTTCAATTCCGATAATATTCATTTTCTGACTTGTTGGAACCAAAAGCAGCAGAAAACATGCAGCTGGCATTGTGGCTCTTGTTAATAGGTTAGTCCAAGAAAGTGTATGAAAAGTACTCCAAAGTTGGAAAACATAAGAAAGTAGATAAAATCAAGCATGGAACATCAAAAATTATGAATACGTTAGCAACGTATCAATCAACCGCTGCACCACCATCATCTCCATCCATCCCATCTACACCCCATATAGATCTTGTTTTAATTTCCGTACTCGTTGTGGATTTATACAAGAACTATTCATTTACAATTGTTTCCATTACCATTGCCATGATGTTGATTGCCTTCATGTCTGAGTAGATCATTAGTTCTTGGGGAGATGGACAAACCCTAGCATATGATTGAGATACGATAGAGATTATTATGTTTAACATTATTAAGTGTATGTGTTAATTGTCTTCATCCATATGTTGGGAGTTGTGCACCTCCTTAATATTTGCCTCTTATGGGGACACGGTGAAGGGGATTACTTGTTGGTAGACGGAGGGATGATAGCACTTACTGTGACTATAAATTTGTTGTCATTCTTTATGTAGTAACTTGGGGAACAAGGAGAACTCATAAAGCCATGTCCATGCCACGGGAGAAATCCCTTAATAGCGGGATAATATGATTGATGTCATTTATCTATCAACTGTGGTTATGAAGGATGATGTGAGTAGTGGTTGCTGCCTATTTATCCATATATGGAGCTCCTCCCACATATATACATATCATGAGAATATTTGTTATAACAATCTTGATTGCTTAGTCTAAATTGCTAGCGATGTATCCACCACTCCTTGAGAACACCTTTTTTCCTACTGCAGTTCCAAGCTCTTTTACACAAGCGATTCTTACTTTCTGCATTAAGTTTTACTTTAATTTAATTGCTTCATTCAATCAAAAACCCAAAAATAATTTTACTTTTCTTGCAT
The DNA here is from genome assembly GCA_023614405.1 of Avena insularis. Lineage (NCBI taxonomy): Eukaryota > Viridiplantae > Streptophyta > Magnoliopsida > Poales > Poaceae > Avena > Avena insularis. The sequence continues at coordinate 84,303,466 of CM042694.1, read as the reverse complement.
CTGAAAATTATTCCGTGAGTACTTTGTTTAGTTTTAGTTAAAAGCATTTTAGTCTTTCACCTACTGCTCCCTGTGGGATCGATATCTTTATTTTGAAACTAGTTATAAACGATCTATGCACTTGCAGTCATCAAGCTATTTTCTGGCGCCGTTGCCGGGGAGCTTAGCGCTATAAGTCACTTTACTTATAGTTATTTACTTTCGTTGTACTAATTTTTAATTTAAGTTGTAGGACCGCAACAATGGACAACACTCAGCATTTAATCCAGCTTGAGGCAGTAAGGAAAATGGGTTCACCCATGGACGCTTTTATAACTGTTAGTAAAAGCATAAATCTGGATGGAATTGAGATCCACCATTTATTACTACACTCTAAGAAATTTGCAAGAACCGATGAAGAGAGTCCATATGATAACTTACAATTTTTTGAAGATGTTCTTGGTTCCATTATATTCGACACTGTAATCTTGATATGGTTAAAACCCAGTTGTTTAGACAAAATCTCTCTAATAATGTTTGCGACTGGTATAGATCTTTTTGTGCAGAAGCACCAAGGACTTGGATGGAATTGACAACCAATTTCCTATCAAAGATTACTCAGAAAGCAAAGCTCACCGGATGAGAGGTATTATTATCAGTTTCAAAAATATTCCTGATGAGATTTTGTATGAAGGGTATCTAAGGTACAAGAGCTATCTAGATAATTGCCCCCATCATCGTTTGCCTGATTGGTTAATCACTCACTCTTTTTATGGAGGTCTTAATAATAAAAATAGAACGAACCTAGACACCGCATCTAATGGTAGTTTTCTATCTTACACCTATGATGAAGCCTAGAAATTAATAATGAAAATGAGGGAGGCAATGTAAAATCTTAAAAATGAGGAGAACATTATGAATAGTTTTTCTAAATATGCTTGTGTTAACGATTTCCTTGTTGATGAAAGGACTTGTGCAATGATTAAAACCCTTGGTATTTATTCTTACTCAGTAAAGAAAATTATTGAGAATTATGCAGGGCATTTATAGATACCTACAGAATGGGAACCCCATAAATCCCTTGAAGAAAAGAAGCGTGCAAGAGAAAGTGTGCTAATGGAAGAGTTCTCCTCTACACCTATTCAAGAGAATATCAAGAAAAAGCAAAAAGAGGAATAACAAATAAAGAGAAGATTAAAGAAACCATAAAAGAATCCCGAAGCTACCAATATAAATAATGTTATATTGAAGGATCTTATGGAAGCACGAACAATGGATAATGAAGTGGTTATCCTAGACTTTGAAACCTCAGAATTCATCGATGGTAAGGTACGAGGTAACGAAACTTCTAAACCTATGACTCCTATATATTGTGGAGAAACTTTCTTATACGGAATTTGTGAGCCGATTTACACTAAAAACATTATGCCTTCATCACTTTATGAGAAACTTTGCTACAATTTAAATAATCCTGATGTGGAACCAGTAGGCACTACTATTAAATTGTGTAATAGAACTAATATAAAACCGAAAGGTGTTATCAGAAATATCTATGTCTTTATTGGATCACTCATGTACCCCCTCGATTTTCATATTGTTGATATGCCTCGAGATTCTTTTTATCATATTCTTTTAGGCAGGCCTTTTGTTTCCATGACCAAAGCTCGAATGGATAATAAGAAGGACACTATTTCAATGATGTTTGGAGAAGAGGAAGCACAAAATCCACATGACTATGAAGAACTAGTAAGAAAAGGAGATGAAGAACCTCCGCCAATTGAATTGAAACAACTTCCAAACAATATGAGGTATGAGTTTTTAGATAATGAAAATAAATGTCCTGTTATTATTAGTAAAAATCTATCAGAAAATGAAACAAATAAACTCATTTCAGTCTTGATTACGCATCGTGAAGTATTTGGATATACTCTAAGTGATATTAAAGGAATAGATCCATCTATTCTAACACATAAGATTACCATGCTTGATGATGCTGAACCTGTAGTTGATACACAAAGAAGGCTTAATCCGAAAATGAAGGACGTAGTAAGAAAAGAGGTTATACTTTTATTAGATGCTAGCATAATATATCCTATTTCTGATAGTAAGTGGGTTAGCCCAGCTTATTGCATACCAAGATAAGGGGATCTTGATGCTGCTATGAATGAGGATGGTGAGCTAGTTCCTGTAAAACCTATTGTTGGATATCGCATGTGCATTGATTTTAGAAAACTAAACCGTGAGACACAGAAAAATCATAAACCTACACCATTTATGGATAAAATTTTAGAAAGACTTATTAATAATTCTTATTTCTGTTTTCTTGATGGTTATTCTAGATATTCTCAAATCGCTATACAACCGGAAGATCAAGAGAAACCAACTTTCACTTGCCCATATGGCACATATGCTTATAGATTAATCATGTTTGGCTTATGTAATGCAGCTGCAAGTTTTCAAGAATGTGTTTTAAAAATCTTTGATGATCTTGTTGAGAAGACTATGGAAGTTCTAACAAATGATTTTGTTGTTTGCGAAACAACATTTGATAATTTCCTCTACAATTTAACCAAAGTTTTTGCAGAGATGCAGGCAATCAAATTTGGTTTTGAATTGGGAACAATGTCGTTTCATGGAAAGAGAAGGTAAAGTTTTGGGGCATAAGGTTTCGGAGAAGGGTATAGAAATAGATAAAACTAATATAAATGCTATAGAAAATCTTCCAATACCTCAGGACATAAAAAACTTAAAAATATTTCTAGGACATGCAGGTTTTTATAAGCGTTTTATAAAAGATTTTTCTAAAATAGCTATAACTCTCACCAACCTTCTTGAGAGAGAAACTCCATTCTACTTAGATCATGACTACATTGCAGCTTTTGGGAACCTTAAAAATAAATTAGTTTCAGCACCCATCATGCAATCTCCAAAATGGGATGAACTTTTCGAAATCATGTGTTATGCTAGTGATTATGCTTTAGGGGTTGTGTTAGGACAGCGAGACGGAAATAATTTAAATTTATTTATAACGCTAGTAGAACTCTTAATAACATTCAGAAAAATTATGCGACTACAAAAAATAGTTCCTAGCTATATTTTTTGCTTGTGACAAATTTAGATCTTACATCATTAATTCTAAGGTAATAGTTCATACGGATCACCAAGCTTTGTGTCACCTCCTTGTGAAAAAGGATGCGAAGCCCAGGTTGATTAGGTGGATTTTATGACTGCAAGAATATGATTTGCAAATAGTAGATAGGAGGGGTAAGGATAATTCGGTAGCAGATCATCTCTCTAGGATGGAGGGAATAATTACTAACCCTGTACCTATAAATGAGTCATTTTTAGGAGAATATTTAGCAAACATTGAAAGTGCTGATCCTTGGTTTGTGGATTATGCTAACTATCTCGCAGTAAAATTTGTACCTCCTGGTATGACAAGAAATCAAAGAATGAAATTCTTTAATGATCTCAAATATTACTTTTGGGATGATACATATCTATATCGTCATGGACCTGACGGAATGATTCGAAAGTGTGTTCCTAACCATGAAATGAATGCAATTTTTCAAGCTTGTCATGACAGCCCGTATGGAGGACATCATGCAGGCAAGCGAACTGCAGCAAAGGTACTTCAATCCGGATTCTATTGGCCCACCTTGCTCAAGGACACACACAGGTATGTAGAACACTGTGATGCTTGCCAAAGAAGGGGTAATATAGGTAGGGAACAAGAGATGGCAATGAATTAAAGTCTTACAATTGAATCCTTTGATGTATGGGGTATGCATTACATGGGACCTTTTATAGAATCAAATGGTTACACTCATATTCTTGTTGCTATCGATTATGTTACTAAATGGGTTGAAGCTATACCAACAAGCCATGCAGATGCAGCTGCCTCAATGAAGATGATCAAGGATATTATATTCCCCAGGTTTGGAGTTCCTAGATTTTTAATTACTAACGCTGGTTCTCATTTTATCAAAGGAACTTTCAGGAAAATCCTCTACAAATATGGAGTAACTCACCGCATTGCTTCACCATATCATCCTCAAACGAGTGGTCAAGTGGAATTCTCCAATAGAGAATTAAAGACCATACTCGAGAAGACGATGGACAAGATTGGTCATACAAGTTAAATGACACTCTATGGGCATATCGTACTTCATTTAAAAATCCAATGGGTATGACACCTTATAAGATGGTATACGGTAAGGCATACCATTTGCCTTTAGAATTGGAACACAAAGCTTTTTGGGCGATCAAGAACCTAAACTGTGATCTTAAAGCAGCGGGACAAAAACATTTATTAGATATTCATGCTTTATATGAGTTTAGAAGTGAGGCTTATGAGAATGCTAGATTGTTTAAAGAAAAAGTGAAAAGATGGCATGATAGAAAATAGAAAATAAGGCCTTTAAAACTAGAGACAAGGTGTTGCTTTATAATTCTTGTCTTAAGTTGTTTCTAGGAAAGCTCGGATCAAAGTGGGAAGACCCTATATAGTTGAAGAAGCTTATTCATCGGGAGCAGTGAAGCTCCAGGGAAAAACACCCTCTATTTCATGAGTGGTAAATGGACAACGCTTGAAGCATTATCGAGCAAGAGAAGATATAAGTGCAGTCACCATACAAGTGATCACCCCAGAAGAGGTGATTAAGCAAAGATATACAAGGAATGGCAACTGCAAGAAGGATGGAGTCGAGAGAAAATGAGAAACACTATGGTCAAGCTATTGACCATAAAAGAGCGCTTCATGGGAGGCAACTCATGCGAAATAGAGGTTTGAGTAAGTTTTAAAATTTTCAATTAAGTTTTAATTGAGCTTCTGTTAAAAAAGGAACATTTAAAGCTCTAGCGAAGAAAAAGAAGATTGACAATGCTAAAATCCGGTTGAAGGGATGCTATATTGGTAGAAAATTTAAGCTGTCATTTTTCTGTCAAAACTTGATATTTCATTAAGTTTCAGATTAATAAAGAATGCTCGGAGAAGAAGATAATTTTTTGGTGGATCCAGAAGGTCTAATGACCAACTATATGGCGGGACTAAAATTCCGGCCTTATAGTTGTGGCTGTATAGTTGTTTTGATATCACCCCTTCCATTTATGAAAGGTACTGAAAGTTTGATGACCAACCATACGGCGGGAATAAAAATTCCGACCGTATAGTTGCCTTCGTATAGATATCAATGCCTTCTTCAGAATTCTTTTCTAGGATACTGAAGGTTTAACGACAAACTATACGGCAGAATAAAAATTCCGCCCGTATAGTTGCCATCGTATAGATATCAACCCGTCTCCAAAAAATTTATTCGGAGTACAGAAGGTTTAACGACCGACTATATAGCGAGAATAAAAATTTCCACACGTATAGTTCCGGCTGTATAGTTGGTTCCACCATAGAAGGAAAATCTATATTCGGTTCATAACTATACGGCGGGACCTATACGGGCCGCTCCCATATAGTTTCTCGTTACAAACTGCGGCTAGGGTTTTCGACATCCCCTTTCAAAGCTGATCGCATCTAACCTTTTTTATTAATTTTTCACAGAGCTACAGCCTATAGGCTCGAAAAAATCTCGCCATCCCTATAAAGCCCCTTCTAACAATATCCGTGCAGCAAAGTCATGCAGCCCTTCCATGTCAACAAGATTTGGAGGAAGAAAGAAGAGAAGCCCGTGAAGAGGATCGAAGAAGTAGAACCTAAAGGATCATCATCATCATCTAGCCCGGAGATCAAGCCTCTCCCAAATTGGGAGGACATGTTCCCGCAAAGGATCGAGATGATGAGGTAAGTAGAGTGGGGAAAATCAATGATGAGTATCTCCCTAATCCCTATCGTCACAACATAGGGTCCTATTATAAACCTAAGAAGGTGCTGCAAGATGAGATTCGTCGCCTCTTAAGCCTAAGAAGGTGCTACAAGATGAGATTCATGATAAGATCTATTAGTTGGAAAAAGCTTCGAAAGCATGTGTTGAAACAATTAGAGAGGGATTGACTCATACTAGATGATGAGCAAAGAACTTGATAAAAAGGTCAATGACATCGATGGTAGAGTTGGTTTCTTGATTAAAACTGTTTTTGAATTGACAGATGAGAAGAAACCCCTGCAGAAGAAAATTTTGAAGCTTCAACACGACGTGGCCAAGCTCAGCATCTGCCTCGCAAGCATAGCTAAAGTTTGCAACACAAGGAAAGAAAGCAATACTCTTCCTACCTAGGAGGAGGAATAGGTACCAACAAGGAGTTATTTGATCCCGCCTGGCTTGATTCCAAGCTTGGGAGATCTTTAAGACCTTGTAATCTATCTTATAAGTTTTATATTACTATTTTAGTTTTGTATTAGTTTAAGCATAGAAAGAAAATTTGCATCATTTGAATTCCCTTAAGGAATAGTCGATCCCATTTGTGAAATTCTAAGTTTATTATCATATATGGAGCATTATTGAGTTTGTGCTTGTCTTATCGGATATATGAATGGCTTGAGTATAATTTTACTTGCACTTGATGATAGCAATAGGAGTCTTCCACACCATTGGTATTAATGGAACATATAAAGATAATTTAAACCGATATGTTGTAAGTTCATGGTTTGATTTACAGAAGTAAAAATAATCTGATTAGTCAAGTTGAGAAAGAAACCTCGAACAAAAAAAATTAAAGTGCTATCAAAATAGAGTGAGAACAAGTCGAAGTAGAGTCTTCAAGTCATAAAGATGCTTCATATACAATTCGAATTTGGTAATTGAGATCGTTAAACTTTGAATTCCTACATAAAGTGGAATGTATGGCTATCTCCTTTGCATAACACTTCAACAAAAGTGTGAGCATATATATAAAAAAGAGAAGAAAAAGAGCGAATGTGCAAAGAGCAAATAGGCATATACCACTATATTGTAGTAAGACAAAGAGACGTTTTGAGATTTTGAATCCCAAGTGAATATGTTAATCTTAAAATACTTGGGACTACCTCGCTAACTCATTCGGTCGAACCGAATACTTTTACATCATGTTGAGATTCATCTTTTGTGAACTGTTGATCACTAAGGTGTGGAAGCCTGCTAATATTATTCAGATGGTTTGAGTAAGATACTATTCATGAACTCATTCCTATATATCTTATAGGATAAATACATGATGCAATTACCTCATTTATTTTATGGACTCAGCTTCATGAATATGAGGATCACATTCACTAAGACAGCCTTGCTCGGGACGAACAACAGTCTAAGCTTGGGAAGTTGATGAGTGCATATTTGCATCATGTTTTATATTATTGTTTTGCATTATAGTGGTAGAATCTTGGTATTTTACGGCGTTCGCACGCACATTTTATGTCTATTTTCACCAGGATTAGGACAGATGATGGATACAATGGACACAATTCTTGGAGCAATTGTATTGGGGATAAAAGGAGTAAAAAACAACGTAAAACGCTTATTTGGAAGATATGAATAACAGCAGAAGAAAACCCGAAGTGATCAAGGCATCCAGAAGGTTTAATGACCAACTATACGGTGGAAATTAATTTTTCGGTCGTATAGTTGGCGCCGCCACCGCCTCCTCAAATAGTTTCACCCCGTGCAACTGGATTGGAGAGACGACATATATAACACCTAGAAATCACCGAAAACCTCACCTCCGGAAGGAATCTGGAGGGGGAACTTGCCCAAGGGGTCCAACTTCGCCCGACGTAGATCTGGGAGGCCAAGGCATCGATCTTCATCTTCATCAACCGCTGCACCACCATCATCGCCATCCATCCCATCTTCACACCGTCTAGATCTTGTGGTAATTTCCATACTCATTGTGGATTTATACAAGAACTATTCATTTAAAATTGTTTCCATTACCATTGCCATGATGCTGATTGCCTCCATGTCTGAGTAGATAATTAGTTCTTGGGGAGATGGAGAAACCCTAGCATATGATTGAGATAAGATAGAGATTATTATGTTATACATCATTATATGTATGTGTTAATTGTCTTCATCTTGATGTTGGGAGTTGTGCACCTTCTTAATATTTGCTTCCTATGGGGACACGATGAAGGGGGTTACTTGTTGGTAGACAGAGGGATGATAACACTTACTGTGACTATAAATTTGTTGTCTAACTTTACGTACTAACTTGGAGAAACAAGTAGAACTCATAAAGCCATGTCCATGGCACGGGAAAAATCACTTAATAGCGGGATAAAACAATTGATATCGTTTATCTGTCAGCTGTGGTTATGAAGGATGATGTGAGCAGTGGTTGCTGTCTATTTATCCATATATGGATCTCTTCCCACATACATACATATCATGAGAATATTTGTTATAATAATCTTGATTGCTTAGTCTAAATTGATAGCGGTGTATCCACCACTCTCTGAGAACGCTTTTTTCCCTATTACAGTTCCAAGCTCTTTTACACACGCGATTCTTACTTTCTGCATTAAGTTTTACTTTACTTTAATTGCTTCATTCAGTCAAAAACCCAAAAATAATTTTACTTTTCTTGCATCTCAAAATTATTCCTTAAGTACTTCGCTTAGTTATAGTTAAAAGCATTTTATTCTTTCTCCTACTGCTCCCTGTGGGATCGATATCTTAATTTGGAAACTAGCTATAAACGATCTATGCACTTGCAGTCATCACCCCGCCGCTTCTTGTCGCCTATGCCCCGTGCTGCCCCACAGGAGACTTCGGTGCCGCCGTTCCATCGCCTCCCAGCAGGAGCTGGGCCGCCGCCACAGAAATTGCTCCCTAGCCACCACCCCGAGCCACGGGGAGAGGAGCACCGCCATCGCCACCGCCACCCAGGAGGAGCCCGGTGGCCTCTGCCAGCAGCGGCGCCGGAGGAGAGAGCTAAGGGAGGGCAAGAGGCGGGTTGGTAGACGGAACGCCCCCGTCTCCCGTCGGGGGCGAGAGGGATGAGAGGATAAATCGAATTCCTACAATCAAACATACAAAACATGTTCTCATAATTGACTATTGTCGTATAGGAGTTTTCTTGCCACTGCAATAGGAAAAAGGTTCTCATGATCAAACAAGCACGACGGGATACCACTACACTTAGCTTTGTATCTCGGCCGTCCATCTTCACTTTCACTGATTTCTGCCTTTTCTAAAAAGTTTCAATAAAATTCGTAAAACTACCTACATGTAGTCAAGGGCTCGCACTACATCTGAAAAGCTTACATTTTTTATAAAGAAAGAGAACCAACTTGTATGTAGTACCTCCACCAGGAGAGGCGGATGGGAGAGGAACGAAAACCACTCTAAGGTTCCACACCCCTCGCTGACGACATCGCCGGTCTGCTCCTTCTCCGGTGGCCCTAGGACCTTGGAGGTGTGGCAGACCACGGCCTCTCGCCGGCAGGAGGTTTTCTGTTCTTTGTTTCGTCTGCATTTTAGTGTTTTCTTCGAGATGTTGAGTCGATAGCTATGTCATGAAGTCATAATAAAGTTCTCCCCGCTCTATCCTCGCTCCGGTGGTGCATCTAGCTCTGGCGGAGAGCGCGTTGAGTCGTTTGCCTGGCAGATCTCCTGGGATTCTGTCCGTTTTCGTGTTCGTCAGTTTGTTTTTAGGTGAGCATCTTCCGATCTACGGATGTCAACATTAGCGGTGGTTTCTTCTCTAGTGCGCTGGTCCATTCTGGTGTTAGCACGATGACTTCCCGCCTGTCTAATATAACAAGCTCTACTACGATAAGCTTTGGCCAGCTCCAGTGATGGAGGACGGCGGCGTGCCTTCGGCTCAGGCTAGTGTTTGTAGTCGTCTCTAGGTGGTCCAATGACCTATTTGTATTTTTTATTACTTTTGGGTCCCTTTGCAGTGTTTTTGATGATTATCAATATATTGGTGGAATTTCGAAAAAAAAATCTTACATTTTTGCCGCACCAAAAAATACAAATTTCACACTCCAGATCTGAAAAATTAAAAAAATATGTTTGGGAGCACATCAACACTGGGCGGGATCCATGGCCCGAGAGACCGTGGCCGGCATGGGCTCATGGCGCAACATCGGCTTAGTGCGGGCCCCGCCACCTGGCGAGTGCGGAAGCATGTCGCGACGGGAATACCTCTCACCGCACCACGCAGTCGTGCCTACATACGCTGACAACGGGCTCATGGAGTGCGCGCGGTCCACCGTCCTGCGAAGCGGTGCCCGCCTCCCACTAGAGCAAGGCTCCGTGGCGATGGTGCCGTGTGTCCTTTCCGGCGTCCATCTCACGGCTGAAAAGAATCGGCACTACGTGGATAGCAGTTTGGGCAGAAACAATCTAGCGGTATTATTTACTCTGATTAATTAAAAACCGATCTCTTATTAAAAATGTCTCTATATATTCTTAAACTAAATCACCGGGTCCACCATAGTATATATGCATACCATAGTTATTGACTTCATAACCATCTGTACTATATTTGGAAAAATTGGTACTACCCGGATGAGCACTATGGGCATTTGGAGTTACAAGTTGATTGTTCTGATCAACAATTTGGATATTTTTCATAAAAGATGCCTTTCCAAAGCCTTCTTCAGCAAAATGTCCACTGCCCATTTGTAGAGACTTTGTGGATGCTGTCGGACCTTGAACATATCCTCCCCATAATGCAAAATGACACTTGTCCTTCATGTACCGGAAGATTGAACTTGGCCAATATCCAATCAGTGTGTTTTGTTCACCATAAGCCACCCACCAGTTTTTGGTCTTTGGATCCTAAAATAAATTAGGGTTGCACGATAAATGTTTGACCAATTTTTGAAGTAATGGGAAAATTAAATAGGCATGATGGGGTATCATTATGCTCATAGTTGTATAAAACATAGTGAATATAAAGCAGGATACATATTTTTGACTCTTATCAGTATCTTCAAATATTTTTTATTGCTGAAATTCTATCAAGTTTACGCTATTTAGTGGTACATGCACTGATAATTCACTTAAAAATGGCTTTTCAGTTGTGATGTTTGGACTAAAAGACAACTTGTGTACTTGATATAATGAAAAAGAATTATAATTTACATTGAAATTTAACATAAGAATACCATAAATATTAGAACATCGATTTCGTATTGAGGCCCATTGTAGATAGAAACTGGTTTGATTCTTCCTCCGAGGCCAACACTTCGGCTAACTTGAACAAAAGCAGGACAATCATGATCAAGGCAAGTCTTGGTTGGTAGTCCATCATCCTTTACCAAATGTATACAATGCTAATAAAAAACTGTACAATTACAAATCATTTATTGCCCGTAAGAGAATGTGCATCCAAATAAATAGGTTATGGTTTACCCAGAAAACATGAAATCTAGCAAGGTTGTCACCACTATAGCTTGGAGATACCCATGAACCAGCACCAATCCCATCTCGACGGCCTGGTTCTGGCCCCTCGTTCATTTGTATGCATGATACACTGGTATCCTTACTATTCATTTTCAACCTTGGTTCATAAACATTTATTCTAGCCCGTGTTCCATATAGCTCATCACGATATTGGATTCCTGCAGCCTACAAGCCAAAATAATTGTTTCCTTTTCAGTGAAAAGATCAACTAAAACTATTGACAATAATATAAAAAAATTGGCAACATAACATGAACAATATTTCATGAATAACTGTTCATCTGGTATTCTACGGTCAATATATAGACCAAACTGTTGGGAAAAATGTGAGCAGAACTTGGTAGAAAATTGTATTTTCTTTCCACATTATTGGCAACAATTAACAATGTGAAAGTGTAAACAGAGCTCTAAGATTCCCGTTTACAAAATCCATGGTTCCATATACTTATCTGATCTTGGACTAATTATTTCATCTCAATGATGAATTTGCATGGGATACTATCCTACAAAGTAAGTTGGGAGCCAACTATGTTCTACAACTGTTGTGCGTTCAATAGATCCCCATGAACGTTTACTAGTATATTTTCATAATGTACCTAAATTATTAGATCACCCCAAAAATTTATGGAAAAACATACTTACCTCTTCTTGTAAGTCCTTGCCAATCACCGCATCAATAGTTTTTTCTGCCACGTTGTCCCTTCTATTAGTACGCAATATTGGAATTGTTCCCATCGGGCAGTCGATGATAGGCAATTGTGCTTGTGGCATGGCATGCATCGATGCAGATTCTATATATGTACTCAGTGGGAGAGAACTTGGTTCCATCTATTTAACATAAAAACATGGTCATCATATAATTAGATATATATTTATTTCTAATGCATAATCGGTTATATGTAAAGAATTGGTGAATTTTACATGTACTTTCTTTCAAAAAATATTTCAAGGTTTGCTTCCCATGTAGTTTAAAATCAGTGCCTAAATAGCATCCTAAGAAGAATTCATAATATATGTGGATTGCGAAGGATAATCTGTGAAATATAATTAAGTATGAAACTATTTAAAAAAGCTACCATGGTTCTGTATGACTTGCCAATTACCTATTCTTAGAGGACTCGTCTTTGATTGGTGATTTAAACATAAATATTGACAGTGATCTTAGCCACAACACGAAACTAATAATATCTTCGTGATAATAACTTACCTGAATTTTGTGGTCTTTTAGTAATGGATGGTTAAAGGCTGGTTGTACATACACACCAATGCAATCGTATACATCTCCACCTTCAACCTGAATTCATGTTTCCTTAGATTAATAATTACAAGAAATTAGGATAGATAATAAAAAGTAAGACCAATACATGAACATACCAGAATTGTCTTATTAACTTGATGATTCACGAGTGCCCTGCTAGTATTTCCCCCTTGTTTTATACATCTAACTTCCTTTCCTATGATTGTTAGAATAAGAAATGACAAGATAATCGTCATTCTAATCGGTAACTTTTCTTTCATGGTGGAAATATGGAAGTATCAATCTATAGTGTGTATGCCTCGATATTTATAAGGTTACGAGCCTATCCTGGATTGAATAGTAGTCATTAAAGAGATATATAAATTGCATTGATGTGTGGACGATCTTAAAATATGGTATTTATTTGTATAAGATATGGTATTTATTGCAAAATATATGGTATTTATTGCAAAATATATGGTATTTAGTGTAGTATGAGATATGGTGACTATACAACTTATTGACTCCCTTTTATGAAAAATATTTTGATGTACTAATACGGAAAAAGATTTTGACTCACTAATACTACCTCTGTTTGGAATTATTAGGCCTTTCATAATGGGTGACTCTTAGCGGTGTATCCTAGGCACTTTGCCTATGTGGCACTATAGTTAATGAGGAAAGAGAATGAGGTTGTATCTTAGCTAAGAAACACCTCTTAGACAAAACCATAGGCAAAAAAACATGGTTAGGCCAATCAAATGCATGCATGTCATCTAAAACATTAAATGTAGAGACACCACTTAAAAAACTATGCATTAGAGAGGTTGTATCTTAATCATTTATTTTTCCTAGGATGACGTACTAAGATACACCTCATTGTGAAAGGCCTTAGTCCTAAGGGCCAAGTTGCAAATATCAAGACACTTTATAACTCCATCTCATTAATCTATGCATGTACCAATAGTTTTACATGCACGAGAGAAATGGGATAAAAGAAGAACATGCATTGGACGAGAGAGACTAATGAATGAATTAAACCTTATAATCTCAAACAATATAAAAAAACTCTCCGGACCTATAATCCCGAACAAAGGTAGACATGGGACTACCCTTTAATACGGAAAAAAGATTTTGACTCGCTAAAACCCCTATAATATTGTATCTATATCTATGTAGTACTTATTTTATTATAAAGGAGCAAATTTTAACTTATCTATTCCACCCAAATTAGTGTACACAAGAGAACTGTCACCCCACGATCTAATCAAAAGAATGAAATCTAACAATCCATATTGACTTGGTCGTCCGCCATCAAATCCAAGGGCTCATAACCAACGTTCTGCCACCGATCCCCTAGAATAAACTTTTTCGCGTCCCCGGTCGTTATCTCTGGCCTCGCCAACCATCCGTTAATTGCGCCTAATTTTTTGTGATTTGCTCTCGGTTTGAACCCCCTCGCACAGGCGCCCTCGCCTAGTCACACCTGGCCGCCGTGCTGATGAAGGGCGACGACCACGTGTGTTTTTGGAGAGAATTTCTGCACTTTATTAATCACAGCAAATCATTACTATCTCCTAAATACAATCAAGGGATACGGTACGAAAGATAACAGAACCATAAAGTTCAAAACGTTTAGCTAACACATGTGCCGACTCATTGAGCTTAGGAGAGATATGAGAGACAGAACTAGAGAGAAAAGAGCTCGCCATATTCTTCATATCTTGGATGATCACCCCCTGTTAAGAGTGATCCTGGGTCGAAGAGTTGATGCGCTGCAACACTAATCGATAGTCTGATGCCAACATGACTTGATCAAAACCTCCCTCACTAGCGAGAGCTAAAGCACGTACGCCTCAAAGCCAAAGCTTCTGCAAGTTCAGGCATTGTAACCGCCCGGAGTAATTCCCTACAGCCAGCTAAGCATTCGCCTCTGTGGTTCCTGATCACAACATCGGCTCCCATTCGGTTGGATGATTTGAACAAGGCTGCATCTACATTGATAAAAAAATGTACCTTCCGGTGGTGGAATCTGCTTTGGTGGTGAAGAGTTGGAAACAAAATGTGCCAGAACGCCACTTCAAGCACAATCGTATCCTGTGACGAGGACCTCGACAAGAAACGAAAACTCCAGGCCTTTGGATTGACAAACCTCTTCTTCGCCAACTTGACTGAGAATGTTAAGCTTCAGCTCACTCCATGCAACTCTAGCCTATTGGCAGAAGATCATTGTGTGTGCCGCCGGCTCTAGGCGACCACAGAACACGCAAGCATCGACCAATGAGATATGACGATGCACAAGCTGTTGACCTGAGGGAAGGTAGTCGTGAGCGAAGCGCCACAAGGTAAACCTCATTTTCCGGACGCTATGATCGCCCACAATATCTTCCACAAGGACGCTTCCTCGTGTGTTCGAAGAGCGTCCTATCTTGGTTCCACTCCTGAACAAGTGAAAATCCTCCGTTCTGGCCAAGTTATAAGACGATCGAACTAAGTATTGGCCACTCTTGTATATGGCCACGATGCAAAGTCAGCACCACCAAATCTACTGATCGTAACCTGTCGAATCTTAGCTGCAACATCCTCTTAAAGAAATGGTGTTGACACGGTTATAGCTGGACACGAGCTGGCTCGGTCCAGCTCGCCACCGAGCCGCGAAAAGCTCGGGCTGGATTTCCCGAGCCCGAGCCAGCTCGACGCCGCCGGCGAGCCGCAATACTGAGCTCGCCTCGAGCTTCCGACGAGCTCGGTCCAGCTCGGTGCAGCTCGCGAGCCTCGCGGCGACGGCTCGCTGACGGGTGGAGCCATCTCCTAGGCAGCGTCGTTGGAGGCGGCACGCGCAGTTCGCGGCGGCGCGGCTCGATTTGCTCGTCGGAGAACGGACGGGGAGATGCAGCGGTGCTTGCTCGTCGGAGAACGGACGGATGTCGACGGCACGGGCAGACGGGCGGCGCGGCGGTGCGGAGGCGGGGCAGCGGCGGCGACCTGCGCTGGCGGTGGAGAATCTTGTGGCGGCGGCGCGTGAGGTCGAGCCCCAGGAAGACGCGAGACAACCGTCTCCTCCCTCCCCTACGTGGCTGTGTGTATCGATAAGAATATGGCCCATCAAGTCCTCTGTCCCTGCTTAATCTGGCCCTGTTAAATTCCGAGAAAAAAAAACAAGCCAAACGAGTCGGACCGGGCCGAGCCTGAGGCAGCCGGAGCTGGCCGCGGTCCAGCATCGCTGACTCGGCTCGGTCTGCCACCCCTAGGGGCCCGAGCCCAGCTCGCTCTGAGCCCGAAAAACTTGGGCCGAGCCTGTCAACCCGAGTTTGATGTCCAGGTATAGACACGGTCAATATCCCTTACTCACAAGTCTTCATCAATGAGAAGACTCACTAACGCTGCCTCAGACACCAACACAAGAGGTTTAAGAAACTCGGGATTGACATCATGTATCCACCAATCAGTAAGTAGTTGTGTATTGTTTGAGTTGTAATATTTGTTAAAAACTTTAAACAAAAGTTGGCATATCGCAGCTACGCCGATGCGAGCTTTGCTTAGGTGGCCATCGGCACAAGCCTAAGCTGACAGCTTTTTGAGTTGTGCCAACAGCAATTCCTGCCGGCGCCTCGCTTGATTCCTATAGTCACACGAACCTTCTTGGCATCTTCGATGACAATATGTTTTTCTTTTATGAATATAAGGATCAAACTAATTTTGTTTACAAACACATACAAACGACAAGCACTCATAACATGCACACACATTCAACCCTATGAATGCATGCACGCACGCATTCTCTACCCATGTGAGCACCTTCGACAGACTGAGTCGACGAAATGGGTCTTGAGACTGACGAAGTGACACATGTGTCTCACTGTCGATGTTAATGTCGCCACCCAGTGAATGAATATACGGTTTTTATGAGACACACAATTCGTCAAACCCATGGTTTGAACTCTAGTGGGTTAGGGAGTACAACCACACTCCTAACAATTCAACTAGTTTGCTCTCAATAATCAAATTAATTTATGGATGTCCGATGTATTTTGCCCTATCATTTTCTATATCTTCTATCATGTTGGGCTTATAGGGATCTAAGGCCAGAAACTGAGTTACCCCTCCAAAATTCATTTAACCTTGATGATACAAAATCAGAAAGACCAACCGATAGAAGTGTCAAATTTTGTTCAACACTCCCACGGATCCAGTCAAAACTTCTCTTTAAGAATCTAGGATATTCCATATTTTGCTTGACCATTTTGGCATCGTGATAAATTTCTCTTCGGTCATTTATTCCGAAAAGTTTGTTCTCGCCAATATATATGGACCGTGCGAACGGGTTGCATGGGAGAACTTTGCGGTCTGGCTTTTCTATTTGGACATTCCGGATGATTCACTTTGGTTAAATTTGGGTGATTTTAACGTTTATTGCATCATTGAAAATCGTGATCTCCCGGTGGAAACATTGATGATATTGCTACATTCAATGAGATAAGTAGCTACCTAGGGTTGATTGAACTTCCCATCAAAGGATGTGGCTTCACTTGGAGTAATAAGCATATGAGCCCAGTTTTAGAACAACTGGATTGGATATTTACCTCCACCGCATGGACATTCAAATTTCCAAATAGTATGGTTAAACCTCTTATGCACCCCATTTCAGATCACATCCCATGTGTCTTATCAGTGGGCACTAGCATTCCGTGAAATTCATTCGTTGAAAATGCCTTTTTTAGATGTTGTCAAAAACCATTTGGGGTGTTCACTATCCTCAAGATAGTGCCTAGAGTCTTTCAGCAAAGTTGAACTTCCAAGGAAAGCTTTGAAAAAGTGGAGCACTCCGTACAACATATAGAAAAATAACACTAATAAACAATTATTGCAAATAAAGAAACCACTAAAGTAAAGAGCCAAATAAATCATATAAACAAATACCAAAGCATACAAATATTATTAGTTATGTACTTACCTCGGATAACAGTAGGTTATGACGGGATAAATGGTAGAGAATATAACAAGGTTCAATTTGCAAAATAAGTCGCCTAAATATGATCTATGAATATGAAGATATGGGCATAGGAAGGTTCAAACTCGAATTTAAATTGAAGCATATGTGAATATTTTAAAACCGGAAATTCTTGTATTATGGATAGGTAATTCAATTACAAATCCAACACAAAAAGAATCATCTAGTTCGGTTATGTGGATCAAAAGATATCATTTTTACAAGATTAATAATGGTTTTAGGAAATAATTAGGACGGTGTGGATGATTCTGGCCATCAGATCTGAATCCGGCGGCTTCCGCTTTGGCAAACAGATAATTGTCGTGGAACTTTCTTCGATCGTGTTCCAATTAAGAGGCCATTTTCAGGCCCATCCGCACTCCTAATGTTCCAACTTAAGACATACTCCATACGTTTCATAATATAACATATTTTAGCTTGTGCAAAACTAGTGTATCTAGATTCATCTTAGTGTGTAGATACATTCATCTATCTATTATATACTAAAACCAATATAATATTTTTTTCCGAGATATCTCATTTATCCACATCATCAAAATTATTTTAGCTATTAGATCTATATAATTAAGGGTGTGGATGCAATCTGAGATGAAAACATAATTACGTAAAAATAAACGTGTATAAAAAGAAGTCGTATGTCACGATTAGCTGTACCATAGGTGCGTGAAAATCCAGCTCTCATACAGTCATACGTCACGATTAGCTGTACCATAGGTAGGCCAAAATCCAGCTCGATGCCTAATAAAAAAAAAATTCAGGTAAACCAGACCTTTATTAGTCAGAAGGGATTACATTGAGATCACCGGCAAGGTCCCAAAGCACAAAATCTGGGCCTGATCCAATCCATATCATAGTTCTATTCTCTGTCCTAGCCCAATTGGCTAGACCGTGGCTAATTCTCACCGAACTACGGTCTACTTTTAGAAGTTTGGAAATTCTCAAACCACACACTAATACTTGAGTATCTGAAACTAAATGTAAGAAAGATGATCTATTCGGTCCAATGGAAAGAACATCGGAGACCAGCAGTGAGAAATCTATCTTAATAATGACCGGTAGCCCACTCCTGTGTATAGCTAAGTCCAAGCCCTCCAAGCACGCTAGCAGTTCGGCTTCCAACGCCTCTACACAATGTTGGAGTGAACGACAGGTCTAGAAAATTACTGCACTAGTTTCATCCCGTAGGATCATCGGTGCCCGTAGAACCATCATCGGCTCTAAACGACCCATCCGTCGATTGCTTGACCCACCCCGCTGGAGGGCAGGTCCAGGATTTATCGGGGGCTTTCTGGTCTTTTCTACAAGACAAGAAGAAACCAGAGAGTCCAAAGGAAGTTTCCCCTTCAAGATAGTGTATGTCGAAGTAGACTTAATAGAGCCCAAGATATTAGCATAGCCGCAAAAAAACCTCTTTGAACCTTCAGTAGATGGAATAGGTTTATCGTGTGTGAATTCATTCCGTTCAAACTAGGCCCTCCAAGCAACCAATAGAGTATGATGTAACATGTGTGTTCGAGTCAATAACAAGAGCGATCAAAACCAGGTTGATGATGTAGTACGTAATACTGCCTCCGATGGTAGATCCCAACACTCCCTCATCGAGTTCCAAAAACGCCTTGCGTGAGGACAATGGGCAAGTGCGTGCGCCTCATCCTCTATCTCTGCATTACAGATTCTGCATAGACCATTCACCGGAATTTTCCGTTTCAATTTATTTTCTTCCATAGCTATTGCATGGGATCTTAGTCCAGCACGGGTCACATCCATCTGGCCTAGAGCTAGAGCTACCAAAGTTTCACTGTATCGGCAGTTCACTAAATGCTAAGTGATATGCAGAACGAACTAAAAACACGCCGTGATGTTTAATCCGTAAAGTAGCCTCAACAGCAATAGGATTAAAAAATCTCATGGATTAACCGTACCTTGCAGGCCCCTTGGTTGTCATGCAATTCCAACACCCACTTAAGACGATTGTTCCTTTTTGGAGTAAGAACCTTGGCGTTTGCAATTCTGCGTAGCCAAGCATATCTCCAAATACGAAAATTTTCACCATTGCCTACACGCCAAACAATACCCTTCTTCAATAATTCCAGGACATAGGAAATAGCTGACCACATGGAAGATGGATTTCCCTAAAAACAGTATCCAGTATGTCACGTTGAGGATAATAGCACGCCTTCAATACTCGGGCACACATTCTATCAGGAGAGTTGATTAACCTCCACGCTTGGCGGGCTAATAGAACTTGGTTGAATAGCCCGATATCTCTGAATCCCATGCCCCCTTGTGCCTTTGAACGGTTCATCACATTCCAATTCAGCCAATAGGTTGTGCGCTTACCGCCTTCGACACCCCATCAATTTGGAGAGTTCGTCACACAAGGAAAACAGGAGTTTGAACAGCCCCATAACATATGCATGGATAGCATGAGAAATTGCCTTAATTAAGGCCTCTCTTGCGCTTTGTGCTAGTAAACTATCACCCCATGCCATAAGATACTGACAAAGGCGTGACTGCAGATTAACAAATCTACCTCTATGCATCCTGCCATGAGGGGTAGGAAGGTCAAGATATTTCTCCTCAAATTTAGGGTTCACAACTTGCAAAATTGGTTTCACATCATCTTGTATATTATTTGAGCATGAAGCACTATACATTATAGAGGACTTTGCAGGATTAATAAGTTGGCCAATACCTTTAGCATAAACGTCAATAAGATGATTGATTCGAGACGCCTCCTCCATAGAAGCGCAGAAAATAGCAAGGTATCATTCGCAAATAGAAGGTGAGAGACCCTAGGGGCACCTCTACACACCTTAATAGGAAAAATCGCATTAATTTCTACCTCTTTTTGCAATAGAGCCGAGAGCCCATCAACCATGAACAAAAACAACAAAGGGGAGAGAGGATCTCCCTATCGTTGTTCGCAGGTAGGAGTGAATGCTTCCAAAAGGGTTCCGTTAAATTTGAATGAATACCTCACCATGCTAACACATGCCATTATCATTGTATCCACCGATGCGAAAAACCCATTTTATGCATTGTAGACTCCAAAAAATGCCAATCAGCTCTGTCATAAGCTTTTGATAAATCCAGTTTATAAGCACAATAAGAGGAATTTGAGGACGTCCCATGTTCCATGAAGTGCAAACATTCGAAGGCCAATAGTGCATTGTCCGTGATCAAACGCACTTTGATTTTCAGAAATAATATCTCCCAACAAATGTCTCAGTCTATTGACGAGGCATTTAGACACCACCATGTAAAGGACGTTACATAACCCAATAGGACGAAAATCGTTAAGATCCATGGGGTTATCCACTTTAGAAATTAAAACAATAGATGTATCGTTAGTACCTTCAGGCATAAACCCTGTAGTAAAGAAGTGTCTCACCGCCTTAATCACATCACTCCTCAAAAGGTCCCAATTCCGCTGAAAGAAACATGCAGGAAACCCATCAGGTCCCGAGGCTTTAATGGGACCAATTTGAAAGAGAGCATCAGATATTTCTTCATCCAAGAACTCCTTGCACAAGCTGTCATTCATGTCCGGAGAAATTTTCTCCTGAATCAAGTCACAAATAGCATCACAATTTAAGGAGGGATCACGTGTGTACAATGATTTGAAGTAGGAGACCGCCATCCTTTTCATCTTAGATGGAACCAATTGTACCACTCCATTGCTATCACGTAGCTTTGCAATTTTATTTTTCCTCGCACGCTAAATAACTTTTTGATGAAAAAACTTGGTATTTCTGTCTCCTTCTCTAAGCCAATCAGCGAGGTAAGAGTGACCACATCCGATGAAAATTTTGAAGGATATATGCCTTAGAGGCAAATAATAAATAGGTTTTTATTGTCATATCTCAATTAGTTTATAATAGTTTCATATTGTGCTATAATTGTGCCAAGTAGACACATTGGTATATGTGTGGTATGAAACAACCAAGTCCCTAATAGCCTCTATTCATACTAGTTCGTTGGTCATGAAGATGATTTGGGTTCAAGATCATGGGCATTTATGCCAATTGACAACGGGGTCATATCATTGGAGAATGATGTGATGGACATTCCTCGAAGGATTGCAACACGGTCAAGTCATATAGTTCATTGTTGCAACAGCTATATCGAGACTCCTTTTTCTTAGACCGTGAGCTCATATTACACACTGTTTCACGAGGCTGCTTTGACTGCATCAACCGTCATCTGGTAATACGGTGCCATAAAGGTGTATGTTGGGTATTCCAAAGGAACAGTTGATGACATGTGACTGTAAGACCGGGATTTGTTCACCCACATAACGGGTAAAGATACATACGGCCGGCTTGGTGAGATTACATCCATAAATGTTGCAACATGTGACTCGGTCACGGGGATGTAATATCACGGTGACAAGAAAACAGAACTTGTTGTGGACGAGATTGAACAAGGTATGTGATACCAATGATCGGATTTCGGACAAGTCGTATCAAGAAATAAAAGGAATTGGATGCTACATTTAGCGGTTCAAACGACATTGTCATCAGGAATGCATAGGGGTCACATGGATATCCCTAGTCCCTTTGTTGATCATTGATATAGATCATGTCTAGAGCATTCCCGAGCCGTGAGAGGATACACTTAAGGTTACGATGAGAGAGATCATTCGTAAGACAGAATCACAGTAGAGAAAGCTAGAAATTTTCCGCAGGGAGATCCGAAGTTGTTCGGAGAAAGAATAAAGGAAAAGACCGGAAAAGTGTTTTCGGATAAAGGGGAATTTGAATATACATTTATTATATGTTAATTATGAATTAATATATTCTAAATAATATTTATATTAAGATTTATAAAAGGCAACTTTTATATTACGCCTAATCCCGGAAGGAAAAGGCCTAGAAATAAAACTACTGGAAAAAGGAAAAAGAAAAAGGAAGAAAAAACAGCTGCTACTGCTAGGGCGTGACCCACTAAAAAAAGCACAGGGCGAGCTGGGGGAGTAGCCGGCCCACCCGGGCGACAGCCGCCGCTTCTTGCCAGGCCGTCGGGGCGCTAAGGCCCACCCGGGGCTGGCTTTGCCTCGCGGCGAGCTGGGCCGCCAACATGGCTCCAAGCCCACCCGGCCGACTGCCCCTTTTTCCTTTTGTTTGCTATATTCTGTTTTGGCTATTGGGCTGGTTTTTGGCCCAACCGGCCAGGACGAAAATACCTGATATTTTTCCTTTACTAATAGTCCTACATGGCTAAGCTAATGGGGAGGGCACACCCCCTCCGCCTATATAAAGTGGTGCCCATGGGTGGGATTAAAGAGACACCCAACACACCAATATTTGGAGAAGTCCTTTGGTTGACTTCCTCCTTTCCTCTCTCTTTAGCCCTTGTGACCATGGCCCCAAGTTTGGATTGTGCGAACAAGGCACACCTGTAGTACGTCGTTGCATTGCAGGGATTCCTAGCCGGATATCAACTTCCGCACTCCCGGCGGGATCGGGGAGCCGGAGGTCTCATCCTGCATCGGATGTGTACGAAGACACGAGGCGCAACACATGGGGCACTTAAATATCGTGAGCCAGAGCTACTGTACGATGAAAAAGGAGCAAAGGGGTAACCTGCGAGGAGCTTCACAACCTTGAGGTCAGCTACGAGTACGACTATATCAATCATGTTCCTCTCGGAACGTTAACCGCATATGGTCTATAAGGGTATGTATTCTTTACGCATTGGCCGTTACCGCATTATTACATGGATAGATCCTAGGCAGTTTTTGGGGTTCCAATGTAGGAAATTTTTTGTTTTCTGTTGCGGATCCCCTTTAATGGTATCATAGCCGATCTATGCATAGGAGTGCTATACGGTCAGTACGCACAAGTATTGTGCGGGCATTGATCCCTTAGTTGTTACCCTCTAACGTGTACTTGTTTATATCGCGGTATTGTTTGATGAAGCGGCCCGGACCGACCTTACGCGTATTCGTACGTGATACTGGTTCCACGCTCAACATACGTCTTGTACCATATAAGTGGCTAGCGGGTGTCTACCTCTCGTTCGATAGTTGATATAGCATTTACAACGGAGGGTCCCGAAAGGGGTGTAATAGAGGCAGCTATTGGATCCATTTTGTGGTTGGAAAGTTCGTAGATTAGAAGTGGTTCTATTGCGAAAGCCCTAACAACCACGTAAAACTTGCAATGAATAAAGTAGAGGCATCTAACTTTATTTTGCAGGGGGCATGTGATTATGATATGGCATTGGTCATTGTGAAGGTAAAAATAGTTTACTTTTCGGTTACTAAGTAGTATAGTAATAGTCATCGTTCCGATGGATGACCTGGTGGAGGCGTTGTGGACTTGGCGTCAAACCAAGGGCAAGATGAAGATCATGCCGGAGCGCTCGATGGAGATCAAGGCGCAAGGACTATATCATATCACAATATACATATGATGTTGATATCTGTTTTACATCTTATTCTATGCTAGTATTTAGATACTCAACGGTAGCAAATAATATAATCCCTATTTAATTCCAATGTTCCATGTTCCCCTTGTGTGTGCACCACCAAGAAAGTTCTTCGGTATGAGGCGCCCTGCGGTGAGTAGGGGTCCGACATATCTATGTTCGCATACAGTGGGTGTAAGCCATGTTGCATAGAAAATACACACAAGTAAGATTTGGCGATCCTAACATGTGCAAACATGGCCTCAGAACACAAGAGATCGAAAGATCGAGCATGAGTTACATGGATGATGTGATTGACATTAGTGAATGTCTACCTTTGATACTGCACTAATGGCCGTGATGATCGGGGGAGGTGCAGAGGATAGGGATCATGTGATCACTAAAATCGTCCAGGGGATGACAATTTTAGTGGAGACCAATTATAAATTGATCTCTTATTATGAACTTAGTCTAGATGTCTGTTTGCAAATATCTTAGTAGATCATGGCCTATCCCATTGAGGTCCTTTGCGACCATGGGAATATATTGCTTAATTTGGAACTTAGCAAAAGGGTCCAACTTCATAGATTAATACCCACGCCTGAGGGTTATCCTCGTAAAAGGTGATCTTCTCTTCTTGATACAATAACCATTAGGAGATAATTCGATGACTCCAGAATGTTTGTGTTTTCTCCATAATCATCCAATAAGCCATTCTCCATTCGATTGAGAGTTGGGCTACATTTTGTATTCTGCAAAATCAGGCACATAGAGTATGAGCCGTTGGATGGGTTTTCCTCCATCATGGATGAAAAGAGAATGTTTGGAAAAACACTTGGCAATCTTGCATTAGAGTTGAGAACTCTTGGAAGGGCTTGATTGCAAAGGAGGTCATGGATGAAAAGGTATATGTAAGATATAAAAATTATAAATGTGGTTCTTGCAAAACTCGTTGCAGTTTGCAAAGTATTTGATACTTGTCCCGTTTTGTGAAAACAGGATGATCTGCTTGAAAATTACTGGATTTGAGGCAGCGACTTGATGACGGCAAGCAAAACAGTTGATGGCCGACATCACCTCTTCCTTCAAAGTTTGTCATTTGGATTAGTGGACTCGAATATAATTTTGTAATCCTAGTTTATGTGTCTTGCTTTTGGTGAGATGATTATTCATATGAACAAGTTACAAGCCAGTTCGTACTATTCTTATGAACAATACCTTCTGGTCACATTATGATTATAAATGAGTTATTATCATCACTATATTAATGATAATGGTTTAAACATTTATAAAGGATTAGAATGCTAAAAGATATCCAAAGTTTAATAATGAGATGACACTATAGTTTAAGTCATTTTGGTTATTGCATGTTCTTTATGAATATCGGGGTCCTAGATGCTTAATCTAGAGACTTTGCAAAACCATGCCTCTTGGGCAAAATGACTAAAACTCCGCATTCTGGTAAAACGGTGATATGCAAAGAAATGTTAAATCTTACACATAATAATGTATCGTATTTTCAACAAGTAGTGGAAATCATTTGTTAATTGTGGACTTAAGTGAATAAGCGTATTTACTTAATGAAACATGAGTTCGAAATGATTTGAATTGTTCAAATGAGTTCAAAACAACAAAAGGATATTGGAATTAACAAGAATACAAAGTCTCTTCGATTTGATCGACATGACTGAAGTATTCAAGTTAAGTTTAGCATAAAACAGACTTGTGAAAGATGTTTCACAAATTATGATAATTGGATGAATTCAAACTATATTGAAATATCTAAACATTATAATCATGATGTATTGGATACATATGGTATAATATTATCTCTTATCGGGGTTAATAGTTGTCGTTTAGAGTTAGAGATCGAAATAAGAAATCACTCATTTGAAATACAAAGGAACATCTAAAAGATTTGTGGAAACAACACCATAAGTGTTATGGCAAGTTCGAGTTTCTGGAGATTTCGATAAGTCGAAGTCGTGGCGAATAAACAATACTTTGTGGAGCATTCTTAGGAAGCTATGAATGCATCCTCCACAGAAGGGCAAACCTTCTGTTGTCCAGAATTGACGTGTCTTGATGAAGATACAAGTGGAAGAAAGTAAAAGATCAAAACAAGGTATTTGACCTTACCTCCAAATTGTTGAGTGGTGTAGCGGAATTTGTTTCGTGAACCCAAACTCTACATATAAAGGAGAAACTGTTGATAATGATCATAAAGTTTGAAGTAAATACTTTTACTAAAGAAAGTAGGATTCAACTATACACTCTACACGTTTGTAGAATTATATTATTGATTCACTTGTCATGTTTTGAACAAGACATACCTATGAAATACAAAGAAGCGTGATGGACCTAAGGGCGAGAAATGAATGGTCATTGAAATCTCGTTAGTGGAATTCTCGATTTGATGATGATCAAAGAATTTTAGAATGTCCAAGATTGTCGAGATGACCTAGTTTTGAGTTGGAGCAAATCAGCTTGGCTAATTCATAATATGTAGCTAACATATTTTGAGTGGGAGCTAAAGTGAAATCACTGGATCTCAAACATGAATGTCATATTTGAGTGGGACCATGAAATCATTCTAGGATATGTGGACGACATATGTGAATGATGTGATTGGTGTTAATAATATTTAAGTTAGATAAATAAGGATGAAGTTGAAGTTATTAAACAATAAGATCTATCGATATAGATTAGTGAGTTTAATAAACACTGAATGTCGAATGCTTCCTGGACTTGATTCTGAAAGATGTTCAGAATGTCCTAAGCAAGATTCTGAAGTGGCTCAGAATGGAACAACGTGAGAAAGTAGTTCTTACTATATGAAGCATTGAGTATTGCAACTATGGTTGAAAGAAAGAGATGTGTTGCATCTCCTATGCCTCAGTCATTGGTTCTTCCATATAACCATGTTGTATACTCGACGTAATGTGACCCAAAGTTTTGGTTGGTAGGACAAAGTCTTAACTGTAAGAACGTGCCTTTAAGTGATTCCTGAGTTGATCACTGAACCAGAATTAAGTTTGTACTTAAATGGCAAGAAGCAAAGTAAGTGGCATAGTTGCATTTCATGCACTAGGATCTACATAGATACAGAAGTATAAAGGCTCCATCTGATATGATGTATAATGTTATGGTGGGGCTAATTTGCTTTTAACGTAGAATGATGTGTTCCAAGGCCCAGTGCCCATGAGAAAGCCCTCGAGATTGATCTAAAGTCACTATAAGCTCCTGGAATCCGGCCTCGTTCTGCTGCCATGACTACAGTATATACACAAAGGATAACAAAGTGTGTTTCGAAGTTTAGATGACAACAGTGAAAACGACCGTCATTATAAACACTAGAAACAATGTCTCACTTTGTCGCCAAACAAATACTTCGACCCATTATACGATAATGGTGTTAATGTCAAAATTAGGAAGACATTCACGATTTGCAAAAGACATAATGATCTGGTAAAACAGAACATGGACATGACGTTTCCCATGAGCATGCATGATCTATAAACGCATATTTTATATGATTTATATGAGTAAAATGTGAGCTAGATTATTTGTACTCTATTGCAAGTGGGAGACTGAAGGAGATATTCCCTAGAGGCAAATAATAAATAGGTTTTTATTGTCATATCTCAATTAGTTTATAATAGTTTCATATTCTGCTATAACTGTGCCAAGTAGAAACATTGGTACAGGTGTGGTATGAAACAACCAAGTCCCTAGTTTCCTCTATTCATACTAGTTCATTGGTCATGAGGATGATCTGGGTTTCAAGATCATGAGAATTTATGCCAATTGACAACGGGGTCATATCATTGGAGAATGATGTGATAGAAATTCCTTGAAGGATTGCAACACGATCAAGTCATATAGTTCATTATTGCAACAGCTATGCCGAGACTCCTTTTTCCTTAGACCGTGAGCTCATATTACTCACTGTTTCCTGAGGCTGCTTTGACTGCATCAACCGTCATCTGGTAATACGGTGGCCACAAAGGTGTACGTTGGGTATTCCAAAGGAACAGTTGATGACATGTGACTGCAAGACCGGGATTTGTTCACCCACATGACGGGTAAAGATACATACGGCCGGATTGGTGAGATTACATCCATAAATGTTGCAACATGTGACTCGGTCAGGGGGATGTAATATCACGGTAACAAGAAAACAGAACTTGTTGTGAACGAGATTGAACAAGGTATGTGATACCAATGATCGGATCTCGGACAAGTCGTATCAACAAATAAAAGGAATTGGATTCTACATTTAGCGGTTCAAACGACATTGTCATCAGGAATGCATAGGGGTCACATGGATATCCCTGGTCCCTCTGCTGATCATTGATACAGATCATGTCTAGAGCATTCCCGAGCCGTGAGAGGATACACTTAAGGGTACGATGAAAGCGATCATTCGTAAGAAGGAATCACAGTAGAGAAAGAGAAAGCCGGAAATGTTCCGCAGAGAGATCCGAAGTTGTTTGGAGAAAGAATAAAGAAAATAACCGGAAAAGTGTTTTCGGATAAATGGGAATTTGAATATACATTTATTATATGTTAATTATGAATTAATATATTCTAAATAATATTTAAATTAAGATTTATAAAAGGCAACTTTTATATTACGTCCAATCCCGGAAGGAAAAGGCCTAGAAATAAAACTGCTGGAAAAAGGAAAAAGAAAAAGGAAGAAAAACAGCCGCATTGTGGCCAAGCAGCCCACTAAAGCGAAAGCAGTAGCGAAGCTGGGGCTGGGGAGCAGCCGGCCCACCCGGGTGACAGCCTCCGCTGCTTGCTAGGCCGCTGGGGCGCTAAGGCCCACCCGGGCTGGCTCTACCTCGCAGCGAGCTGGGCCGTCGGCATGGCTCCAAGCCCACCTGGCCGACTGCCCCTTTTTCCTTTTATTTGCTATTTTCTGTTTTGGCTATTGGGTTGGTTTTTAGCCCAACCGGCCAGGACAATAATACCTGGTATTTTTCCTTTACTAATAGTCCCACATGGCTAACCTAATGGGGAGGGCACACCACCTCCGCCTATATAAAGGGGTGCCCATGGGTAGGATTAAAGAGACACCCGACAGACCAATATTTGGAAAAGTCCTTTGGTTGACTTCCTCCTTTCCTCTCTCTCTAGCCCTTATGACCATGGCCCCAAGTTTGAGCTGTACGAACAAGGCACACATGTAGTACGTCGTTGCACTGCAGGGATTCCTTGCCGGATATCAACTTCCGCACTCCCAGCGGGATCGGGGAGCCGGAGGTATCATCGTGCACCAGATGTGTACGAAGACACGAGGCGCAACACTTGGGGCGCTTAAATATCGTGAGCCAAAGCTGCTGCACAATGAAGAAGGAGCAAGGGGTGACCTGCGAGGAGCTTCGCGACCTTGAGGTCGGCTACGAGTACGACTACATCAAGCATGTTCCTCTTGGAACGTTAACCGCGTACGTTCTACAAGGGTATGTATTCTATACGCATTGGTCGTTACCGCATTACTACATGAATAGATCCTAGGCAGTTTTTGCGTTCCAACGTAGGAAAAAATTTGTTTTCTGCTGCGGATCCCCTTCAAATTTTCCATACACAAATGTCACATGAAATAATGGTTCGCGCGGGGCAAGACGAACATGAGCATCGATCAATCTAGGTCCAAAATCCTTTATATCCACAAAAATACCGGCATGCTAGAAGAGGGCAAGTCTAGGGTTGGCTCTATGTTTTACATGGTCCTTGTGCAAATTTGAGGCATGGGCCCCTAAGTTAATATATATATAGGCATATCTAGAAATACAGATAAATATGTATCTATTTCACTTGGAAACTATTAACAGTTATAATCCAATCACATAATTCTTAGTCTCGAAATATAACAAGTAGACAAGAACTATTGATGCTACTTTGATTACCTCAAATAAGAAATAATTCCAATGCGTCCACTGTCAATAATGCTTCAATGCTTCTCAAAAAAGCTTCTTCTGGCATTTCTAGATGCAAAATCATTGAGTAGAATCTCAAGATCAATTTTATCCAAGATATCCTTCTCAATACAACATGTAGCCAAGCCATTCAATCTACCTTGTAACATAGTTGATCTCAAACAATTCTTCGGTAGTTTCAGTTTAGAGAAACTTCTTTCAGCCGAAGCTATAGTCACAAGTACAGTTAAGAGGATGTGATAGGAAACTGAGACATTTGGATAGCAATCTGTGGCTGTAACGAATTGAAGAATCTCAAGCGCTGACATCAAAGCATCTGGTAAGGTTACTTGCAACACTTTTAACTCAGAGAAAAAATCATCAAGATCAACATCATGTGACTTGTGATGAGTATAAGCTTCTGCAAAGGTAGTGCAAGATTTGTGTAGATTACTATCATCCAAGGACTTCAGATTGTTTGAGTTGAATAAGAAACCAAACACATTTTCAAATGCCTTTAGCTGCTCAAATCGAATAGACAATGAAGCAATTGTTGTGTCAACGATGACAAGAAAATAATTAACTCTAAAGGGTTCAATGGCTGATAGTTGTAGTTCTTCATCTTCGTCATTGATTTCATCAAAATGCTTCTTCCTTTTACTTTGACGTTTTGTACGAAATTTTGGCTCTTGTCCATATCCAATGCAATGGCTTTAGCACTCTCAATACTTGAATAGAAGCCTTCATCCCTGAACTTTTGAAAATATGAAATGAACCCTTCAATGTGTTTGAGAGTAGCATTTATGCACACAATGTTTTATTGTAACTTTTTGCTCACCATATTTATAGAAAATAGTATCTCTTGCCAAATTATCATACCAACTAAAGTATCAAATTTCCCAAGTGCTTTTGAACAAAGATTGAGCATCACTTGCTGCAGCTAGATCATCAGTAGAAGCCTTCTCAAGTGCCTTCAAAGCTGATCTGACTTGGGAAGTTTGGTTCCTTATAGGTTGCACACTCTTTATTTGACTCTCCAAAGGAGTATTAGACAAAGGTTTGAGAGTCAAACCTGGAACGTTATCAAGCAAAATCATCCACCTTTTAGTAGAACGTGCAAACAATACATATATGCGTTGTATAATACCAAAGAATGAAATAGCTTTTTCGCAAGATTTTTCCATATGACAAAGAGTGAGATTCAAAATATGACATGCACATAGCATATATAATGCTTTGGGGTTAACTTTAAGCAAACGAGTCTGAACACCTTGATTTTTTCCCTTCATATTGGAACCATTGTCATAACCTTGCCCTCTTACATCAGCAAAGTTCAAATCAAGAGAATCCAATGTTGGTAAAGTGCTCAACACTAATCTCATGCTCTTTGAGTCTTGCACTGATACGCCTCCAGTCCCTCAATCCATCAGACGCTAGCAAAGACACGTTCTTATTATATTTGAATAACTTGCAGCAAAACAGTAAACTTTGCCAACCTCTTTAGAGTAAATCAACCACTCTCTGTCAATAACCTCACGATTAGCTAACTTTTTGGTGTATAAAGAATATGAAAAATTCCTACCATCGGCATCATGAGGGAACTCCAGACCCAATTCTCTCACCGACCCCTTTTCAATTAAAATATCCCTTTTGAAATTGTCAAGGTCATCCCATTTTCTTGGATCATACATAGATAAAAGAGAATCATCTTGTTCTTCACCATTCCGTGCATCAAGCGAAGGCTCCAAATTTCCCTCCTCTGTACTGTCCTCATTAACATCAACATCTACGTTTGAATTTAAAAATTTACAATTAGTTGCTAATTTACTTTCTGCAAATATTGAACCTATTTAGTTACTTACCCTCATCTAAAGACTGTTCATTGACCTCATGATCGACATTTGTAGTTTCATCATCGTCTTGTCTAGGTTTAGATTCTTGACTTTGATTATCATCATTGACATCAACACTGCTTGTCGCCAGAAAATATCTTTTTAAAACACCTTTTTGTGATTCAATAAGTTCAAGCTCCTGCTTTCCTTTATTACTTTTCGCAGCGCCTTATGTTTAGGCGCCATATCACCTAAAATATATTACATTGAAAGTTAAAGATAGAACGCTAACACCAGGCCTGCCTAACACTTTTACATCATATTACGATTAATTGAACTAGCTAGATTCCTACACGGT
The DNA here is from genome assembly GCA_023614405.1 of Avena insularis. Lineage (NCBI taxonomy): Eukaryota > Viridiplantae > Streptophyta > Magnoliopsida > Poales > Poaceae > Avena > Avena insularis. Next base: position 84,271,367 of record CM042694.1, on the reverse strand, counting down.
CGGTGAAGCCAAACAGAACTACTTGAAGCTAGCTAGCTAGCCCTAGCGATTGCAATAGATATAGAGAGGAGATTGAGTGATTCAGTGAATTAGAAATACCAGGGCACGGCGCGCGGGACAGCTTCAGCAGGCAAGCAAGGATCAGACAAGGGCGCACCGGCAGTCCGTCTCCATGCACGCGAGCAAGGATCAGCCAAGTTCGGACGTCAGGTCGCCAGCTAGTCGGGAAACTGCCGTCTGCGGTATGCCGAATTGCCGATCTGCCAACGAGGACTCGAGGAGGCAGCGCCGCAGCGGCTAGGGAGATCGTCAGATCGAGTGGGAAGTGACGAAGGAGTCCAATAGGCGGGAGTCGATCGCGTTTTTGTTTCCCTGCGAGTTGTCCGTCTCTGCTAGGGGCGTCGCTTCCTGGGCTGGGTCTTTTTTTTCAGAGATGTGTAGGGTATATACTTTAGAGACCTAGTAAATTATGGGCCCTTGGCCATGGCACAAGGTCGCCATGGGCTGGGTCTTTTTTCTTAGAACGTGGCGACAGTTCGAGATCTCAATGTTCTGGTAAGAACACATAGTCCCTAGCTTGTCTTTCTTTTGGAAACTCTTCAAAGCAGCAGTCGCATGCATCTACGGAATCGCCTTGGTTTATGTGGCTTCCATGGTGTTGATTGCGAGGGAATGAGTGGAGGACTTGCGGGACTATATATGTGTTCTTACCAGAACATTGAAATCTCGAACTGTCGCCGCGTTCTAAGAACTGCGATCGTTCCAGCCGATACAACTAACTCATTGGCCCTTCCAGCTATCCACGCACAGCTGACCAGCAAAGAAGTAGACCAAGCTGCCTCGTGTGCTCCACAACAAAACCACAGCGCTTCGTCTTGAGAACCGAAGACAGCCACGGAAACTCACCGCTGGAGAAGATCCGGAGGAGGTAGGACACCCTTAGGGCTTGTTTGGATGTACCAGGATTTTTATCCCGGAAAATCAAATCCTGACCGGGAATCCATGAAACCGGTTTAAATCACAGGGATTTTATTCCCTACCTCCTTACTAGTGGATTTATTTCCCTAGGAAAAGTCTAGGTTCATCTCCTACCAAACAAGCCCTTACGGGGAGAAATACCTGCCTTTTAGCATGGCACCGGAGAGACGCGGCTGGCGGCGGCGGCCGCGGAATCAAACCCTAGATCGCCATAGGCGAGAGAAAAAACGGTTCGTCTCTCACTTTCATCGTTACCTGCGATGCCTAATCAATTCTGTTGCGGTATACACGGAAAAAAACTCTGTTGCGGTATATCCCGCAAAAAGAATCTTATCAGGCGGACATGTCACATACAAATATGCATCTACGGTTTCATGTTATTCATGTGGGTCGGCGAAAAAAAAGTGTGGGTTGCTATCGATTGATCTCGGCATTATAGAATCCGTATGTTTACTTCTGTCAAGATAAAAAGACTCCATATGTGCTACACCGCTACTTGCTAGCATACATACAAACTTATATCACTTGACAGGTCAAACTTTTTCACTTACTGAATGTACCTACTCCTACAATACTACAGACTTCATACGTGACAATAGTAAATGTGGAAACTACGATCACCTAGCAAGCCAAATATATCTTTCTTCGGTCATACCACTGATAGACCATTTTTTTTTTGCATGTATTTATATACTAATTTACCCTTGCATGATGTGTTCTCTCTCTGTTATATTAAAAATCCTGGTACAATAACTAATTGTGATGTGCGCACATTTAGATTCATGAAATGTTTCTGATGGATGGAACGATACAGTGGTTGTTCTTATTCCAAAAAATGAAGATCCAAAGAAGATTACTGAATATAGGCCAATTAGCCTTTGCAACGTGATTTATAAAATTATAAGTAAGGTATTGACCAATCGGCTGAAGCGTATTCTACCTGAGGTGATTGGTGAACAACAAAGTGCTTTTGTGCCAGGAAGGATGATCACGGATAATGTACTAGTGGCCTATGAATGTGTACATACAATAAAGAAGAAAGGGGGGAAGAAAGGTCTATGTGCGGTAAAACTGGAAATGCACAAAGCATATGATAGGGTAGAATGGCACTTTTTGAAGGCGATGATGCTGAAGTTGGGATTTGATATCAGATGGGTGAATTTGATGATGGAGTGTATTTCCTTGGTAAGATATCGGGTCCGGTTTAATTCATATGGGACTGATCAAGTTGCTCCGACTAGGGGTTTAAGACAGGGAGATCCGCTTTCTCCTTCCCTTTTCTTAATTTGCTCGGAAGGATTATCAAGTTTACTCTCTCATGCGGAGGATACGGGGCTTTTGGCAGGAGTGAAGGTTTGTCGGGATGCCCCCTCGGTCTTGCATCTTCTCTTCGCAGATAATTCGTTGAAATTAATGGGTGCGGATGTGGACAATGCACTTTGTCTTAAAAATATATTGGAGACTTATTGTGCCTCATCGGGTCAATTAGTGAGTGTTGGGAAGTCAAGCATCTTCTTCAGTCCTAACACCCACGTGGATATGAGAGTTCAAGTTTGCACTATTCTGGACATTATGACAGAAGCACTCATGGAGAAATACTTGGGATTACCTCTTCTGGTGGGTATGGATAGGAGTGACTGCTTCAAATACCTGGTGGAAAAGGTTCTGAAGATTATTAGTGGATGGAAGGAAAAGATACTATCAATGGGAGGAAAGGAGGCTCTTCTTAAGGCAGTGGCACAAGAAATACCAGCATATGCAATATCTATGTTCAAGATTCCGAAAAACATATGTAAAGGAATCGCGGATGCAATAGCGCAGTTCTGGTGGGGCGATGATGTCAAGGACAAGAAGATGCATTGGTGTGCATGGTGGAAATTATGTGTTCCTAAGACGAGAGGTGGTATGGGGTTTCGTGATCCTCACTGTTTTAACTTGGCAATGTTAACAAAGCAAGTATGGCGCCTTCTACGTGAACCAGAATCTTTATGTGCCAGAGTTTTACGAGCAAAATACTACCCTGATGGATAACTGTTGAAAGAAAAAATGAAGAGTGGGTCTTCTTTCACATGGAAAAGTATAATAGCTGGTATACAAACTTTCAATAAAGGTTGCATTTGGCGGGTGGGGGATGGAACTCAAATTGATATTTGGTCCGACCCATGGATACCGAACAACTGGGACAACAAGGTAATCACCCCGAGAGGTAACATTGTTATATCGAAAGTGGCAGATCTAATCAGTCCTATCACTGGACTATGGGATGAGGAGATGGTAAGAGAAATCTTTTCTCTATAGATGCTAATCGAATTCTTGCTATACCTCTCTGAAAGGGCATTTATGCCCTTACTATTATTTTGATGTTTGGTGACAACACTTGGATAAGTTTAATCATCTGTTAAATGTTTCAGGAGATTCCTGCTATCCCATGTATGCTGCAATAAAGGAAAAAGAGCTTCCCTGGGTCAGGTCTATGCAAAGGATAAGTCCCAGCCGGACTGTCCGGCTGATCCAGGCCGGACTGTCCGTTGGGATTCGGCCGGACTGTCCGCCCATGAGAAGTGGGCAACTTCTCTGGACACTCCGAACAGGTTTTTGGACACTGTCCGGACACTTTCCGGATTCTGGCCGAAAACTTGGCAAGGCCGGAGTGTCCGGCTGGTCTCGCCCGGAATGTCCGGCTGACTCTGGCCGGACTGTCCGGGTCAAGTGGCTCCCAACGGCTCCATTTCCAGTGGGCCTATATAAAGTCCCCTTCTTCTACCTTGGAAGCTGCTCGTCCATCTCAAGAACTCCAGCACCATTAGAGCCACCAAATCCACAAGATCTCCTCACTCAACCATCCAAAGTCATTGATCTTTGGAGAATTGAAGGAGGAGTCCTTGATCTACATCTTCACCAAGAGAGATCTTCATTCCCCCTCATTCACTTGAGGGCCCCTTGCTCTAGTGTTTCATTGGAAACCCTAGCTTGTGATTTGGTTCTTACTAGCTTGTCTTTGATTGTTTGACAGCTAGCTTGTACTTGGGAGCCTCCAATTAAGTTGTGGATGTGTGCCCCGAACTCGTTGTAAAGGTGCCGGCTTCCACCTCGAAGGTTGACGTATAGTGGAAGAGGTGAATCGAACCCGTTGGGGTGAGGTTCATCGGAGAATAAGGGAGACCTCTCATGGCATTGGTGGTTTGAAACCACCCCCTCTCCAAACGTAGATGTACTTCCCCTCAAAAGGAAGGAACTACGGAAAACAAATCCTTGTGTCTCCGTGTGCTTCACTTTGGTTACTTCTATCCTTTACCGCACTTTACTGATCTAGTTATTGCTTATTTTGTGCTTGTTTGTCATATAGGTAAATTCACCATAGTTGCATAATCTAGAGCATTTACCTTTCATGTCAAACCCTAGATTGAAAAAGAGTAAAATTTGAAGTAGCACCTATTCACCCCCCCTCTAGGTGCCCATACGATCCTTTCAATTGGTATCAGAGCCTCGACTCTTTATTCGGGCTTAACCGCCTAAGAGATTATGGGCAACCCAGAGGAGGGAGAAAGTGAGGCTAGCCATTCGGTGACCATGGTAGATCTCAAGAAGTTGGAAACAATCTTGAGCTCTACCTTGGGCAATGAAATCCAACAGTTGCGTCAACTCGTTGAGCAACTTTTTAGGGAAAAGCAAACCTCACCTCCTCCCTCTCCAGAGGAAACACCACCAAACCCAAAGGCTAATGCTCCGGCAAAGCCTTTGGAGGAAGTGGTGGGGGATGAACATAATTCCACTAACTCCACTACCAAAAAGGGTGATGGGAAGTCAGAGTTCCATACGGTTCCTGGATGGTACTCTCCCGACCCTCCTATCCCCCATCCACATATAAATAATAGAGGAGACCCACCTAAGTTAGCTGCATATACTTTTGCTCAATGGCAAGTGTTAATGAAATCTCATGTGCGCAGCTCTTGCATTAATTTGTGGAATATTGTTGAAGAAGGACTCAAAATTGAGGATCCAACCAACTTGACGAGAAGAGAAGTGGTCAATAGCCAACTCAATGCGATTGCCTTACACATGGTCCAACTTGGAGTGGGGCCAAAGGATTTTCCCCACATTGAGCACTACAACACCGCCAAGGAAGCTTGGGACGCTCTCATTGACTTGTTTGTTGGCAATGAGAGTATGAGGAGAAATAGATATGATGCCTTAAGCAATGAGGCCGAAGGTTTCTTCATGAAGGATGGTGAGGATCATGAAGACATGTATCGAAGACTCAAATCCACTGCCACCGCTTTCAGGAATGTTGACGCCTATCACATTGATGATGCTTGGATCAAGAGGAAGTATGTGAGTGCACTCATGCCTTTCGAGCCTACTGACTTGAAGAGTCTACAAGGAAGACACAACTACCATCTCATGACCTCCAATGAAGTGATGCAAAAGATGGACGCCTTCAAGGTTGCTGCCAAGAATGCCAAAGACGCCCGTGCTCATGCCATTGGAATGAGTAGTGGTGTCAACCTTTCCTTGAAGGCCAAGGTTGTGGAGTATGATGAAGATGAAGGAAGTGATGAGGGACCTTCAATGAGCCACCCTGAAGATGTCAAGATTGCTCATGGTGAATACATGGCCTTCTATGCAAGAAACTTTTGGAAAGATCCCGCCAAGGCCAAGATTGAAATGCAATGAAGAAGCAACCCCAATGGGAGAAGAGACAATGGGTCCAAGTTGAGAACTTGTTTCAATTGTGGTGACCGCTATCACTTTGTTGCGGCTTGTCCCTATGAGAAAAGAGAAGACCATGGGGGTAAACTTGTGTTGAAGAAGACCTCCAAAGCTCCCTACAAGAAACCCTTCATCAAAAGGAACCCAACCAACAAGAAGCCGGGAGAAATTGTCTTGATCACACATGAAGAGTACTCCTCCTCCGATGATGATGAAGAGGAAGAAGAGGATACACCAAGTGGTGTGGAGGCTCTTGCCACTACCTCTACTCCTTCATTCTCACTCTTCGACTCTCCAAATGAGAATATCTCCAACAAGAACGTCACTTGCCTTATGGCAAGAGGAACGGAGATATTATCATCATCACACTCCACTTCCTTAATCAATGATGATTTTGATGATGAGTTATCTCTTGATGTCAAAAAGGAATTAGTTGCTTTTGATGTGTTCATGAATAACTTGCAAGGGCAACACAAGAAACATGTTGTGGACCTCCTAAATCAACTTTCACACACACAAGAACTTCTAGATGAGAGATGGCAATTAGGAAGAGAGCACGTGATTGAGGTAGAAGATCTTAATAATGCTCTAGAAGAAGAACAAGAAACTAGAATATCTCTTGAAACTAAACTAGAGGGCCTTGATAAAGCTAATGATCTCATTATTAATAAACTCATCAAGGAACGTTATCATGCTATTGCAAAATACAAAAAGGATAAAAAGGATAAGATTGAGTTTGATGTTGTTCATGAAAAACTTGCCGAGGACTTTAGGACACTCGACAAGGCTCACAAGGCCTTGGAAAGTGAACTCTTGTCACTCACAAAGTCTCGTGAAAAGCTTCGAACTCAATTGATCAATACTCCCTCACCTAGTACATTCATTCCTTCTAGTTGTACAAATACTCTTGAAGAACATGCTAGGTTGAAGGGGGAGCTAGCTAAGACCTCCTTTCCCAAAGGAAACAAGTCTATTGATGACCTCTTAAACAAGCAAATGTCAAATGGTGAAAAAGGGGGCATAGGCTTTGTCTCTAAAGCCAAGAAGAAAAAGAACAACAAGAAGAAGAAGGCCAAGCCCGCCCAAGAAAAGAACAAGGTCATTGTGGGAAGTAAGACCACAAGTGGCAAAACTATGTCCATGATTTTGCGGGTAGTGCTAACCCTCACTATGTCTTAATGCGTGATTATTATGGTGATGTGTATGCACAATATGTTGGCCCATTTGATGGTTATATTGCATGGTCGATTTGGGTTCCCAAGACCCTTGTTGCTAACAAAAGAGGACCCATTGAAAAATGGGTACCTAAAAACTAGTTTGATCTTTTGTAGACCTATGCTTCCGGAGGGTCAAAATGGGTGCTCGATACACTACTAGGAAAACGGCTATAGGTAATACGCACATCCGTGGCGCACGTACCTTTGGTGCCCCACGGCTAAAATTGGCGTGGCGCACTGCATAGGGGTGCGCTAAGGGTAACTGCAGTAAGCGTGGCGCACATAAGAGCGGTGCGCCACGGATGTGAGTGGGCCAGGGCACTGCCGGCCGTATACGACATAGCCGTAGCGCACCTATGGCTAGTGCGCTTTGAGTGTGACCGGTAATTGTGGCGCACTTGGGCACCATGCGCTACAGATCAAATCGGGTGCTATCATTGCAATTTGGAAAAACATTTGCACGGGTGTATGTGCGCCACAGCTGTTCGGTATGCCTGTGGCGCACCACGCCACGTGCGCCACGGATGTGCGTGCTTCCTGCTACATTTTGGCAGACAGCCTTTTGCACATTGCCTAGATCCACCATCTCCCACTTCACTTTCCCCTCCTTCTTCCTCTTTGGATCTCGCCCCCCTCCTCCTTACCACCTCAATTTCTCCACTCTTTCACCATTTGTAGCTTGTAAAACTTACCTTGGATGCTACATACATAATAGAGAAGTCTCCTTCCGCCACCATCTCGGTCTCTCACCTCTCCTTCGAGATCTTCTCGCGGTCTCTCGTCTCGGTAAGTTGTCTATGTAAGAGGGATGTGTTTATGTGTATGGATGATATGGTTGCATATATATGGAGAGGATCGATGCTCTCATGTGTTTGGAGAGCATGCATGCATGCTCTCTCATATATTGGCATTGTTTTGCCAAAATGTTGATTTATTTCCATTTTGGCAAGACTTTGGCATTTTGCAAAGGTCCGAATTTGAGGATAGGTCATGCTGAAATTTTCCATCGACCATTGCATGTATGCATTGGTTTTGTGGTTGTAATAAACTTCTAATTCTACTGTGTACACCGCGCAGGCAACCATGGTCCGCATAATGAGCGAAGGCATTGTGGCTAGCTTTTTGAAATGCGCGACGGCCGACATGATACGAAATAACATGACAGAGATAAGATGTCCGTGCATAAGATGCAAACTCAATTGGTTGATCGACCCAGATTCCGGAAATCTGTAGGCACACCTGCTCCGCCATGGTTTCATGGATGGCTACACTCGGTGGATAAGTGATGACGAAGACGATGAGGCCATAAATGGGACGGCGGAAAATGAGGAAGGCGGGCAACATGATCATGATCACGGCAAGGACGGGTGAGATGAAGAAGAGTCTCCTGGAGCTGGTGAAGGTGCGGAAGCAGACCAGGATGATGATGATATAGATGCCGGAGCAGACGACGGAACAACGTCAGGCAAGGTGCAGGACCCTTATGTTCAAGAACTGCTTCTCAAGCAGACGAGTAACGCCAGGGCTGCTGCTAGAGAGAAATCCAAGCATGCGCAACTTGAGAAAGACGCGGTTAATCCATTATATGAAGGATGCAAGCCCGATGATACCCGGTTGAATGTAACGCTCAAGGCTATGGAGATGAAGGCAAAACATAAATGGACCGACGCAAGCTTCGACGATATGATGGCATTCTGGCACGATCGTCTCCCGGAGGGGAACACGTGTCCAACTAGTATCGAGGATGCCAAGAAAATCGTGTGTCCTCTTGATCTACCGCACATTAGATACCACGTCTGCATCAACGATTGCATCATTTATCGGACGCGGAGAAAACCACATGCCCGGTGTGCGGCGTTAGTCGATACAAGAAAGGGAAGAAAGCTCCTCGAAAAGTGGTATGGTACTTTCCTATCACTCCTCGTCTGCAGCGCTATTTCGCAGACCCTAAGGAAGCAAATCTCATGCGCTGGCATGCGGAAAGAAAGAAGCCAACAGATGACGATGACCCTGAAAAGGACGAGCTGCTGACGCACCCTTCAGATGGTAGCCAGTGGAAAGCATTAGACCTCGAATTCCCAGAATTCGATGGAGATTCGAGAAACATCAGGCTCGGTGCAAGCACCGATGGACTCAATCCGTTCAGTATCCAGAGCAGCACGCACAGCACTTGGCCCGTGTTTGTATGGATGTACAACCTCCCTCCCTGGTTGTGCATGAAAAAGAAGTACATACAAATGAGTATGCTAATTCAACGGCCAAAACAACCTGGTACCGACATCAATCTATATCTCGGGCTGTTGAAAGAGGAGCTAGCCATGTTATGGGAATCCGGAGCCAATACGTATGACGCTGTCGCACAAGATTATTTCACTATGAGAGCCGCGTTGGTCACTATGGTGCAAGACTATCCAGGTTGCGGATATTTCTCGGGGCAGGTTATCCAAGGATTCTACGCATGCGTTAGGTGCATGGATAACATGACCTATCTCCAACTAGAGAAAGATCTAGGGTCTTCGAAAACCGTGTTCATGGGGCACCGAAGGTGGCTTGGAAAGAATGATGCATGGAGAAAACGTGGAGATCTGTTCAATGGAAAATCCGAGACCCGAGGAATCCCAGAGCGGAGGAGTGTTGGGTCCGCAGCATAGAAAACAAAAAATTTCCTACGATGAGAACTACACGCCAAGATCTATCTACTAGATACAGAGCAACGGATGGACATACATCCACGGAGAACTTACCCTCGAAGACAACGAGTTTTGTTAACGAGTAGGAACTCGTGGTTGATGTAGTCGTACGCTTGCCGATCTCAAGATCGTGAGGAAGTCCGAGCGCCGCAACTCAACAGCGCATCCGCACTCGCACACACGTTCAAGCCACCGGACAACCTCCACCTCCTCGCTACAGCGATTCAGCGGGAGCAGCAACTCCTTCTAGACGAAATGCCACCAGGAACATGTATCTCGCTAATCCGAGACCATGGGGGAATAAATCTAGAGGGGGAGAGAGATCCTTCACAAGGAGGTGTGAGGATGAAGGAGGGAATGGGTGGCCTTTTATAGGAGGAGGGGGTGCCCCCTCTCTCCATGGCCGGCGCATTGGGGGGGTGACCCCTCACCTCCCCATTCATGTGGTGGTAACTCCTCCACATTAAAATGCCTCTTCACATTCCCTTTTAAAGTCTCCACTTTAAATGCATTAAATTTCTCCAAATTTAATGCTCTCTCATTTAATAAAACTCTTTTTATTAAATTTATTCAGAATTTTGTTAATTACTTTAATTAACAAACATTCACATATATCCCCTTGCAATATTTCAATATCACATGCAGAATCACCTTCTGCAATTTCACCCGAAACAATTTCTGGTTTCTATTGAAACAATTCCTGTGCTTTGCAATTCTTTCGTCTGAAACATATATGCTCCAAAATGGTGTCCGGTAACTCTTAAGTGTGCCACCCTACGGTTCGCGAATAATGCAGACATGATCGAGACCCTTCTCGGATCAATAATCAGCAGCGGGACCTGGAGATCCGTACTGACTCCTACACATTCAACAATGACTCCTGTGATCGTGAGAACCTTTAACGCTTGTAACTAAATCCCTTTGTCTCTCGATATATTACATGTCCGAGATTCGATCATCGGTATCTCCATACTTAGTTTGATCTCGTTTCTGACATGCATTCTTTTCTCGTTCCCGTGATATAACATTCTAGTGATCACATCACTTGCTTGCAAGCTATCCTAATGTGATATCATCGAGAGGGCCCAGAGTATATCTATTTGTCATCTAGATTGACAAATTCCACTCTTGATCCATGAGCCTCAACATAACACCTTCGTAGTACTGAACCCATCTTTATAGTCACCCTGTTACGGTGTGACGTTTGATGTTATCAAGATACTCTTCCGGTGTTAGCAATTAACATGATCTCATGGTCTAAGGATAAAGATTACTTCGTATGATGTTATAGCAATATAAACATAATGACTTGATCGTAATGCTATACTTCGGATGAATGTTCATCACATCATTTCACAAATGCTGTGACCTTGTTATTAACAACATCCAATGTCCATGATCAGGAAACCTTGATCATCTTGTTAATCAACAAGCTAGTCTATAAGAGAGGCATAACTAGGAACCCTTTTTGTTTATTCAACACACATGTATTGATGTTTCCTATCAATACAATTATAGCATGCAAAATAAACATCTATCATATACAAGGAATACATAATAACAACTTTATGATTGCCTCTCAGGGCATATTTCCTTCAAGGAGCAGTGAAGAAGTGGATGAATTGCTGAAAAACTGGAAAGAGTGTCCTAAACTGGGAAAGAAGCGAAAGAGGCAGCAAGACAAGCCGTTGATGAAGGTATGGAAAACAAGGTCTGTTTTCTGGGAGTTGCCATACTGGAAGTTTCTCCGCACGCCTCATAGCCTTGACATCATGCATATCATGAAGAACGTGTGCGAGAGTCTAGTCGCCACCCTAATCAACATGCCAGATAGGACGAAAGATGGTCCTAAAGCAAGGAACGACTTGATATTCATGGGCATCCGGAAGGATCTTCACGGAGGACGCCCTACTCCTGATGATTAGGAAGATGACAATGATCATCAGTCGGAGGCGACACAAGGTCGTCGAAAGGGTAAAAAGGTCAAGAAGAATGAATATTACTGCCCCCCTTCATGCTTCACACTAAGCCAGGATGAGATCAGACAGTTTTTTAAGTGCCTTCTAGGAGTCAAATTTCCTTATGGCTACGAGGGCAAGATAAGCAGGTACCTAGATGAGGCTAAGCAGAGGTTTAGTGGGATGAAGTCTTACGACTATGCCGTGCTAATGACGCAGATACTTCCGGTTGCACTACGAGGTATAATGGACGAGCATGTCCGAGAAACATTGTTTGGGCTCTGCAAGTTTTTCGACATCGTCTCTCGAAAGTCAATTGGCGTGAAACAGCTCGGGAGGCTACAAGAGGAGATCGTGGTGATACTATGCGAGCTCGAGATCTACTTCCCGCCCGCATTCCTCGACATTATGGTGCATCTGTTGGTCCATATCGTGGAGGATATCATCCAACGCGGGCCGATGTTCCTCCGCAGCATGATGCCGTTCGAAAGGATGAATGGATACATCAAAGGATACGTTCGCAACAGGTCCCGTCAAGATGGAAGCATAGCCAAGGGCTTTCTGGCTGAAGAGTACATCTCTTTCTGCACGAATTATCTAGGCATCGAGAACCCTGTCGGTCTTCCCGTCAATAGGCACCTTGGCAAGCTCGATGGATCGGGTCACCGAGAGGGTCGTCGCGTACTGCATGCAGACTACGATTGTCGACGCGCGGACTTTGATAGAGCAAACCTAGTCGCGGTACAACATTTAGAACTGGTCGATCCTTGGGTACAAAAGCACAAAAGGTCAATCGAGAAGAAGTATAGTGACCGGGGCATACAGAGGACGCAGGGAGAAATAATCAAAGAGCACAACTCAGATTTCACACGTTGGTTTAGGCAGACACTCCTAGATAGTCCCCCGCAATCGCATTCTGCGGAGGAAAACATCATATTCACCTTGTCGCAGGGACCCATGCACAACCTGGTGACCTATCAGGCGTATGATATCAACGGCTACACATTCTACACGGAGGAAAAGGACAACAAGTGTGACTATCAGAACTCAGGCGTAACATCGGAATTCTACACCGATGACAACGTGAAGAAAATATTTTACGGAAGGATCGAGGAGATCTGGGAGCTCGACTACTGTTTTTTCACCACCATTTAATTATTATTGCCAACTTTTAGATGACGTGGTACGTCGTGTACAAGGGACGGGTTCCTGGAGTCTATGATGATTGGGAAGACTGTCGAAGACAGGTGCACCGTTTCAGCGGCAATAGCTACAAAGGGTACAACACTATGGCGGAGGCGGAAGCTATATACGCGCGCTATCTAGCGGGAGTTAGGACGAGGAATCGGATGAAGACCTACACCTCCGTCGCGGTGATGGTTATCGTCCTTGGTTGTCTGTCCTGCATGTTCCTACTTTAGATGTCTAGGCGAGCTTCCGCGAGCTCTAACTTGGTTGAGACATGTATTCATGTCATCACTAGCTACTTTGTAACTTGATCGAAATAATATAACTTATACTGTGTATTTATGTATGTGACTTATCTATATGGATTTGTTTCTATCTTGTCTGTGTATTTATTTCTGTATTGCATATCTATGTATTTATTTCTGTACTGTATATCTTTGTATATCAGCTGTATTGTATATAATCTGTATTGAGTATTTTTTTTGTTTTTTGAAAAGCTCAGTCGTGACGCACATATACGTGGTTAGTGCGCACTACGTTGGTGGCGCACGTGATCAAATACTAGTAGCGCACTACGTCATGCGCCACAGGAACAACAGTAGTGGCGCGTGCGCTACTACTAACTAGATACTAGTAACGCACTAGGTCATGCGCCACAGGAAAACCAGTAGTGGCGCATAAGACAGTGCGCTACCACTAACTCGAGATACATGTAGCGCACCTGGAAGTGCGCTACTGGCACTTTTTAGGCGTAGCGCAGAAGTCGTGGCGCACCCCTAGTGCGCCACGGAAGGGGAAAAGTAGGTGCGCCACATACGTGTGTTTTCCTAGTAGTGATAGTGGATGCACAAGTCATATGACCGGAAGCGCTTCTAGTGTCAAGGAGTTGAGACCAAATGTTGATCAAATATCTGTGACATATGCTGACAAATCAAAGTCTAAGGTAATGGGTTTCGGCAAAGTTGTGGTTGCTCATGATATCACTCTCGTGGACGTCATACTTGTTGATACCCTTGGCTATAATTTACTTTCGGTCCGTTCTCTAGGAAAGATGGGTTTTGCTGTCTTTATTGATGTTGATATTGTGATCCTCTTGTGGAGCAAGTCTCTAAAGGTTGCTTTCATTGGGTACGTCGAGGATGACTTGTATGTGGTGGATTTTTCGGGGAAAACCACTACAAGTCCGATGTGCCTATTCGAAAAGGCCGATGTGGGTTGGCTATGGCATCGCCGTCTAGCCCATGTCAACATGAGAACTTTACAAAGCCTCCACAAGGATGGTCATATTGTTGGACTAAAAGAAAATGTTTGATTTGCCAAAGATCATGTTTGCAGGGCATGTGTTGAAGGAAAGATGCATGATTCTCCCCACAAGCCAAAGAACTACATCAAGTCCAAGAGGATCTTGGAGCTCCTTCATGTGGATCTCTTTGGTCCTCCGTCTCATGCGAATCTTGGTGGGAAGAAATATTGTTTGGTGATTGTTGATGACTACTCAAGATACATTTGGGTATATTTCTTCAAGTTAAAAAGTGAGACCCAAGAGAACTTCATTAACTTCATCAACATGGCTCAATCGTCAACACAATGTCCCAGTATTAACAATTAGAAGTGACAATGGTACCGAGTTCAAGAACTACACATTAAATGGATTTCTTAGTGATGAGGGAATAAAACATCAATATTCCGCTGCATATACCCCTCAACAAAATGATGTAGCTGAGAGGAAGAACCGGACTCTCATTGACATGGCAAGGACTATGTTGGCGGAATTTAAATCTCCATACAATTTTTGGGGTCGTTGTTGTTCTTATTTCCAGAACCTGATCTAATGGTGGAGTCCTTCAATAAAAAATAATTCTCAGCAGTTTAGTGTCGGATTTGGTAGTCGTCTACTTGGCTTCGTGTTGATGAAGATGATTACTTATTCAAATTGTTCTTCGCCCCTTTGTTCGACGACATGAGTTTCTTCCCGGCGTTAATGTTGGTGTTGGAAGATCAAATTTATTTAGATATGGCCTTGCAGATCTAGCTTTGCCAGATCGATCTTGGATGATTTTTTATGGTTGTTGCAAGGAGGTTTTTCCTCACAAAATCTATCCCGGTTACTACGTCCTCGGCGATGGATGGTGATTCGTACTCTTGGCTCCCTAGCCATATTGACCAAGCTGTTCGGTTCGTCTTTCCTCAAATACTAGTGTTGGTCCTCTTATCGATGTTGGTTGATTACTCTAATGGCTGCGTATGTGCACGTAGCCTTGACACTGCGGCTCAAAAAATTATGGGAGAACCCTCGTTTTTATTTACAGTCCATAGTTTGGTGTCTTTTTTGTATGCATGCCTTCAAAAAACTACAAGAATGTGTCATGGGAGAAGAAAGCGTTCGATGTCCTCAATGTTTGTTTTTAGACTTTATTTTGTAATTCCTTTGGACAGTTCATGTATCTTTGCCATGTACTATTTCTTATGATAAATATATATGGTATTGATTGTCAAAAAAATATTGTGGCCTAATTAAAATTGTGCATATCGGCCCATCAGTGCACGAATAATATTGGAGGGAGGTAGGCCCCATATCCTGGTTTTTTTATGGAAGAGCCATTCAATTTTTCATTGTGATTATAAATGACCTTTATTAGAAAATGTAAATTTTAAATTTTTCTGCAAATTTATCCCGGGTTTCAAACATACCTCGGAGTCACCAAGACGGAGGAGCAAGCTGAACTGAGTTTTTTTATAGGATGTTGAACTGAAGATTATGAAGAAAGAATGGTTTGTTAATGAAAGCGAGGTTAAGGACGTATTCAGCCAACAAAAACAACAGCTTAGGAACTCTCTAGCTCAACTGTCAATGTCAAAGGTGCATTTAGGTGGAAATATTCTCCATTACACTCAAGTTACATAATAAGTCATGGCAATGCAATGCAATATTTATTTACATACTGCTATTAGCTTCCTTAGCTAGAGCATGACCAAATGTGCTAACTTTCAGACTTTTGGTCATTCCCTTAAGAGGTCCCTACTGTCAGCATGGACTTAACGTACCTGTGGATTGCTGCAAATGGATTCCCTTTATGACCTTCTGGTACTTACCTATAACGCACAAGTTATGTACTTACGCTGTGACTTGTGAGCACAAGTTGGTAGACTTGACTGTAAATGATTTTCTTCGGGAGCTTCTCGTGACTGGTGATTGGATTGTTCTTGAATCCTACACGGTGCATCCTCTCCTAAATGGGCAGAGCATCTGGTTCATCGCCATCGACATCGTCATACTAATCATTTTACAACATTTAGGGATATATATGTGTACAATAAAACTATTGTCTGCTTTCTCGCAAAGAAAATTATTATCTATTTATCCTATCAGAGGCACTACAACACGGTACTCCTTTGGTAGCGCTTACGGAAAGACTGTGACAGCGGCTATAATTAGCAACACATATATGTGCACTGGAAGAATTTCTTGTAGCGCATTCGTCAAAGCTCGAAGACTATTATGTTAAGCGATAGCTCGAAGACTATACACGAATAAGCTCACTGTCTCTAATTCTTAGGATAAATAACATACATAGAGGTGTTGTGGTATCCATGTGGCCTGCATGATCGATGGAGATGAGAACGAGTACGTCCTGATATTAATATGTTCGTAATTTGTTCAAAAGTTTTTCTAATATGTCCGTAATTTAAAAAAAAATACTACTACTAGTCTTAGCTACAAATATTAATTAGTGGATCTAAACATTTGAATCAACTAGGATGGACGCGGTCCATGTCAATTTGTGCCTACCATTAAACATATCTGAAAAGCTGACACGTGGTTTCACAATATTTTCTGTCTTTGCCTCTTTTATCTGTCGAGCAAGTTATTCATGATTATTGCGCTAGCCAGACAATATTTTGAAATAAGTTGGTGGTGGTCTCACCCAATATTAGAGATGTTGCTAAAAAGCTACCAAATGCATCTCTGGCCATTGTTGCAAGAGAAGGCATGACAACAACGTTGCGGAGGTAAGTAACATATTCTTAAAATAATTAGTATAACTATAGGTGAATCGATTCGAACAGATGGCTTAACTTGTTCTACATTCTTGCCCACATCGTGTATATAATACCTTCCCAGTTAAACTAATTATTTTAATTAGTATTTTTGAGCACCTGACTAGGTCGATCTATAGAAACGAAAATACTTACTGTCACTACAGGAATAGACAGCTTCGCCGACGGCCCCAGGCTACGCCGACGGCCAAAAGTCGGGGCCGTCGGCGTAGAACAAGCCCAGGCCAGCTCCGCCCGGTGGCCGTCGGCGTACAGAGGCCGTCGGCGTAGGCCCAGCTACGCCGAGGGCCGCCGTCGGCGCACAGACGCCCTCGGTGTAACAAGGCCCACGTCCACAGGCCCGTGACGGCGTCATAGCTACGCCCACGGCTACCCTCGGCGTAGCTGTGGCCATTTTCTTTCCCCCTTTCCTGCTTCTCCTGATTTTCCTGCTGCGCCTACGCCGAGGGTGGCCGTCGGCGTAGCTCCTTCTAAATTTTTTTTTGCATTCCATCTGTGAGAATAGCTGTCACAGATTTTACCCATCTGTGCTTATTTATTATAACCAATTATTTAAACATTGTCTATATTTTCTTAATTGGAGGGATTCTTATCGTGAGAATAGCTGTCTCCACGCCCATATGAATT
Source organism: Avena insularis (assembly GCA_023614405.1). Classification (NCBI taxonomy): domain Eukaryota; kingdom Viridiplantae; phylum Streptophyta; class Magnoliopsida; order Poales; family Poaceae; genus Avena; species Avena insularis. Next base: position 84,253,940 of record CM042694.1, on the reverse strand, counting down.
GACGTTGTGAATCATCATATTCAGCATCCACAAACAAGATATTAGTTATCTTATTCAAGTTCCTGACATAATTTTCTACTACAAATTCAATAATATCACTGATACATCTCACTCAATCAAACTGGACGCCCACCACCGGGTAAAATCCTGGATCAGTACGTGGAAAGTCCCGCCGTGTCACAACCGGGGCCTAGAATGTGGCAAAGTTGTCCCAACCTTGGAAGATGCCGTCAGAGCGGGCACGTGTCACGATACGCCGAGGGGGATAACGTCGGCGTAGCGGCGCGCTGTTACCTCGTCGTCAAACGGCGGCTAGGCTCTCCGCCGACGGCGAGTACGCCGACGGCGCCGTCGGCGTACGCTACGCCGACGGTTTTCCGTCTCCGCCGAGGGCCGCGTCGTCTCCGCCGAGGAGCTACGCCGACGGCTGCCGTCGGCGTAGCCTACGCCGACGGTTTAGCTGGCTACGCCGACGGATATCTGTCCTCGGCGTAGCGTCCGATTCCTGTAGTGTGTGGCTCTTCGTAGTTGGCTTCACATGCATATTGTGGTCATATATATGCTGGTGCCTAAAACAAACTCTCTTGTACTTGGGCCAAATCAGAGGTCTTAACCTCGCGTATCAGCCATCCGTCTATACATGTATCATCTGCAAATTAAGCGTAACCACCCATCCATATATGATTTTTGATATTAGTTAGTTGATCTATATATATTTGAATCGACTAGGATTGACCGTCCATGTCAATTTGTCCATACCATAAAAGTGTAAGAAACACCCAAAAGCTGGCCATGTGATATTCATTGTTTCACGACATCTTCTATCTTTGCCTCTTTTATCTTCATGTGATTATTCTTGATTACCTCGCTAGCAAGACAATATATGTTCGAATGACTTGGTGGTTGTCTCACCCAATGTTGGAGATGTTGCCAAAAAGCTACCAGATGTAGCTTTGGCGATTGTTGATAAGAGAAGGCATGGCCACAACGTTGCTGATGCAAGTAACATATTCTTAATATAACTTGTACAACTGGGGGTGAATCAACGTGTATAAACGGCTTAACTTCGGAAAGTGTATTTGGCTGCGGAGCTATAGTGCTACCTTTATTTTATTTTTAAATTACAAGTTACAAAATATGAAAATAAATTCTGGAAATAGCCCATGTTGTATCCTACACTCACTGCAGGAATGGCGCAATGCGCCGACGACCAAAGTTCTGGGCCGTTGGCGTAGGCCACGAGCTGGGCGCCCACGAAGTTGGCCGTTGGCGTAGAATTTCTCTCGGCATAGGATAGCCTACGCTGATGGCTGCCCTCGGCGTAGCTTAAGCCGACGGCTGGGCATAGCTATTTTTCCTTTTACCTCATTGATCTTTAAAAAATCATAACTAAATCATTCTAATTCAGAAAAATACAAATAATATATCATAATTTGCAAAAAAATAAGGCCTATCTATGTACACTCAAATATTAAACATTTTTAAATAAAAATTAGGTGAAACATAAAACATTACATATAGTTTAAAACGGGGATAAGATTTTCAGAAACGATCCAAACAATGTAAAACCTTCACGGGGTATCATATTATGTGATATAGTTGCAAGGAAAAATATAAAACTTGGTATATTGATTTTGTCTAAAAAAAACTTCACAAAATGATTTATCTCATTCGAGGTTTGCTGGCTTTTGGGTCAAATGACCAATATTATGGATAGAATCAAGGCATAATTTGTGATAATGTGCTATATTGTGCATGCATGTGCATCATGGGATGGCGAACAATGTTGCAGTAGGAAGTTTTCCTTTTAGTCGCAACAAAAAGTCATTTTCCATTTTTTGAGCGCCAAAAAACGGGGGTTTTGTGTCAAAATACTACCACCCCATTTTTTTAAAATACTAGTCCACCTTACGTGGACAATGTCCCATCAGGGGGGTCTCAAACATTTTAGTCCATCCCTAGTGAAAAACACAAATATCTACCAAATCGATAGGAAGTGGGTCAGATATGAACTACATGTACTTGATCTGATGCTGATGATTTTTTATAAAACCATTTTTAGGTTCACAATATAATATTTCGTCAGAGATCCATTGCAAGTTTAGCGAGACTCAGCTCCGAGCTAAGAATCTTCATGCCCGTTATTCGACAAAGTTTGACGATAGTTTAAAACGGGCATAAGAAATTAAAAAATGATCCAAACAATGCGAAACCTTCGTATCGTGTCATTATGTGACATAGTTGGAAGGAAAATATGAAACTTGGTATATCAATTATGTCTCAAAAAAACTTCACAGAATGACTTATCTCGTTCGAGGTTTCCTGGCTTTCGGGTCAAATGACCAATGTTATGGATAGAATCAATGCATAGTTTGTGATAATGTTTCCATATTGTGCATGCATGTGCATCATGGAACGACGAACAATGTTGCAACATGAAGCTTTTCTTTTCATCGCATGAAAAAGGCACTTTCTATTGTCCGAGCACAAAAAACGGGGGTTTAATGAAGCAACCACCAAATGGCTAATTAAAAATTCTACCTCCCCATTTTTCAAAAATACTGGACCACCTTGCATAGACAATGTCCCAACAGGGGGATCTCAAATTTTTCCGTCTATCCTGGTGCAAAAGACAAATTTATGCCAAATCGGTAGGAAGTAAGTTAGATATGAACTACAGGTACATGATCTGATGCTCATGATTTTTTACAAAAATAATTTTTAGATTCACAATATGCTATTTTATCAGAGATCCAATACAAATTAAGTGAGGCTCAACCCCGACCTAAGAATCTTTATACCCTCCATTCGACAAAGTTTGACGATAGTTTAAAACAAGCATAATTAATTCAGAAACGATCCAAAAAATGAGAAACCTTCGCGTGGTATCATATTATGTGATATATTTGGAAGGAAAAATATCAAATTTGGTATATTGATTATGTCTCAAAAATCTTTCATAAAATGACTTATCTCATTCGAGTTTTTCCGACTTTCGGGTCAAATGACCAATGTTATGGCTAGAATCAAGGCATAGTTTGTGATAATATGCCCATATGGTGCATGCATGTGCATCATGGGATGGCAAACAATGTTCCAGAGGGAAGTTTTTCTTTTGGTCGCACAAAAAAGCCATTTTCCATTTCTCGAGCGCAAAAAACGGAGGGTTTTGTAAAACAACCACCAAATGGCTAATTCAAAACGCTACCACCCTATTTTTAAAAAATACTAGACCATCTTATATGGACAATGTCCTAACAGGGGGATTTTCAAACCTTTCCATCCACCCCTAGTAAAAGACAAATTTCTACCAATTTTGTTGGAAGTGAGAGGGATATGAACTACACGTATATTATCTGATGCATTTTTAGGGTCACAATATGATATTTCATCAGAGATCCAATGCAAATTTAGGGAAGCTCAGCCCCGAGCTAAGAATATTTATGTCCGTCGTTCGACAAAGTTTGACGATAGTTTAAAACGGGCATAAGAAATTCAAAAACGATCCAAATAATTTAAAACCTTCGCTGTTGTCATAGTTGAAAGGAAAAATATCAAACTTGGTATGTTGATTATGTCTCAAAAAACATTCACAAAATGACCAATCTCATTCGAGGTTTTCTGACTTTCGGGTCAAATGACCAATGTTATGGCTATAATCAAGGCATAGTTTGTGATAATATACCCATATTGCGCATACATGTGCTTCATGGAATGGCGAACAATGTTGCAGTAGTAGTTTTCCTTTTCGTCGCAGAAAAAAGCCATTTTCCATTTTCCGAGCGCAAAAACAGGGGGTTAAGCAACCACCAAATAGCTAATTCAAAATGCTACCACCCCATTTTTCAAAAATAGTAGACCACCTTGCATTGACAATGCCCAACTAGGGGATGTCAAACATTTCCGTCCATCCCTAGTGAAAAAGACAAATTTCTGCCGAATTGGTAGGAAGTGGGTCAGATATGAACTACAGGTACATGATCTGATGCTCATGATTTTAAAAAAGTTTTTAGGTTCACAATATGATATTTCACACAAATCTAATGCAAGTTTAGAGAGGCTCAGCTCGGAGAGAAGAATCTTCACGCCCGCCGTTTGACAAAGTTTGACGATAGTTTAAAATGGGCATAAGAAATTAAAAAACGATCCAAACAATATGAACCTTCACGTGGTGTCATATTATGTGACATAGTTGGAAGGAAAATATCAAATTTGATATATTGATTATGTCTCAAAAAAACCTTCACCAAATGACCTATCTCATTCGAAGGTTCCTGGCTTTCGGGTCAAATGACCAATATTATGGCTAGAAGCAAGGCATAGTTTGTGATAATATGCCCATATTGTGCATCATGTGCATGATGGGATGGCAGAATATGTTGCAGGAGGAAGCTTTCCTTTTTATCGCACGAAAAAGTCATTTTCTATTTTCCAAGCACAAAAAATGGGGGTTTTTGTGAAGCAACCAGCAAATGGCTAATTCAAAATGCTACCACCCCATTTTTCAAAAATACTAGACCACCTTACATGGACAATGTCCCAACAAGGGAATCTCAAACCTTTCCGTCTATCCCTGGTGAAAAAAGACAAATTTCTACCGAATCTGTAGTAAGTGGTTTAGATATGAACTACATGTACATGATATGATGCTCACGATTTAAAAAAAAATTAGGTTCACAATATGCTATTTCATCAGAGATCCAATGCAAATTTAGTGAGGCTCATCCCCGAGCTAAGAATCTTTATGCCCGCCGTTCGACAAAGTTTGACGATAGTTTAAAACGGGCATAAGAAATTCAAAAATGATCCAAACAATACGAAACCATCGCGTGGTTTCATATTTTGTGACTTAGTTGGAAGGAAAAATATCAAACTTGTTATATTGATTATGTCTCAAAAAAACCTTCGCCAAATGACCTATCTCATTCGAGGTTTCCTGTCTTTCAGGTCAAATGACCAATATTATAGCTAGAATCAAGGTATAGTTTGTGATAATATATTCATATTGTGTATACATGTGCATCATAGGATGGCAAACAATGTTGCAGGAGGAAGTTTTCCTTTTCGTCACACCAAAAAGCCATTTTTCTATTTTACAAGCGCAAAAACGGGGGGTTTTGTGAAGCAACCACCAAATGGCTAACTAAAAATGCTACCACACCATTTTTCAAAAATACTAGACCATCTTTCATGGACAATATCCCAACAGGGGGATCTCAAACCTTTCTGTCCATCTCTGGTGAAAAAGACAAATTCCTTCTGAATCGGTAGGAAGTGGATCAGATATGAACTATAGGTACATGATCTGATGCTCATGATTTTTTATCAGAGATTTTTTAATTACAAGCAAATTTATTGTTAGGTTCACAATATGCTATTTCATCAGATATCCACTTCAAGTTTAGCGAGTCTCAACCCCGAGCTACGAATCTTTATGCCTACCGTTTTAAACGGGCAAATGAAATTATGGATAGAATCATGGCATAGTTTGTGATAAGTTTATATGGATATCATATTTGGATTCCTCTCATTTTTCTGATCAATTTATACATATTATTCGTCGAATTCCGATTTATGGGTTTAAAGATATTCATTATTCCATATTAAATAAAAAATACAAAAAAAATAAAATCATTATATTTTTATTTGAATTCAATAATATTGTTTACTTAAATAATTTTTTGTAATTTCAAAAAGTAAAAACGTGTGACATGATGATATAAGAGTTAATAGGATTGATATCATAGTATTGACAACAAGATACAAATTGCTTCACGAAAACTGATTCTGAAGGAACGAAGAAGTTAAGCCTGCTGGGGTTGGTGTGGATGGGTGATCGATCGGAAAGTCTAATGACATAGATACGATTACTCGGGTGCTTATGATTCGCTACCCTGGCTGAATAAAGGCTCACCACCCATAAGGATCCAAGATGATGGCCTAAAGAAGCAATAGATGAAAGCTTTAGTTGTATTAGAAAAGGCAATATGATACGACGTTATGTTGGTGTTGTAATCAGGCATCTGTAACTTATCTATATACGGCTTTGAAACCCAACCTATTATATATAGGACGGGAGAATCCTATGAGGAGGTACTCGAATAACTCTCAAGCAATCTGTAATAGTGTTATTCATCAAGTATTCAGGCGACTTCGACTCCCTTGTTTGCCTAACATCCGACGAAATCTCCAGCGTTCTCTTTTGCGCAAAACCCTAAGTCCATCACCATGGGCATTGCCGAGGTGACACCTCATTATTTGACCAAGACTGCAATTTGATCAAAAATTAAGGGTAATTAGTGTTAAAAATGTTCTAAATGAGAGATTAACGAGTCAAACAATTTAAAGATTAAAAAAAGTTAAAAATAAAAATTGATTTTTTTTTTAATTTTTTTTTCAACCGGCCGTTAGGCTATGCCGACGAGGGCTATGTCAACGGGCAAAGCCGTCGGCGTAGCTCGAGGAAGCTACGCCGAGGGCAGCCGCCGGTGTAGGCTACGCCGACGGCTCTTGGCCCTCGGCCTAGCGCGCCATTCCTACGAGTATGCAAAATGAGAACCCGAAATCTTTATTTGGGCAGCTGAGTAGGAATTTATAGAAATAAAAATACTTAATGTGGCTGTTTATATTTAGTTACACACATTGCGATCACATCGAGCCAATTATAGGTGGCGTGCGCTACCGTATTAGCCGTCCAACAGAAATATGCATCATCGTGTGTGGTCTGCTCAAGTTTGCATGGTAACGTACTGCACGCACGCTGCCACACGCTTGTTATATTGTCCATGGGATTCGACTAGGATGCTTCTCGCAGCGGGTCACTTCCTCAATATATAGGAGAGTCGTAGAACCTCGGACTGACACAAGCTTTACTACCACTATCAATTAAAACAGAGAGCGGCGACGAGGATGGCGTTCTCGGGCATGGAAGACTGGGAAGAGCGTTCCCATCCCTCGCGCGGCTCTGCAAGGAACTTCGCCATCGTCATCGTGGGGCTCGTGGTCATCGCCGTCCTCGTCGCCTGCGGGCTCTGCTGCTGCAACGCAACCAGGCGCTGGTCTGCTGCACGGGACCTCGCACGCGTCCACCCGGTCGACGACGACGGCGACATCAACGCGCCGCAGCTGTAGAGCATGGAGACGATCAGGTGCCACGGTCGCCAGCTGATGATGCTGCGCTAGGATTCTTCCAGCTGGGTCATGTCTAGTGTCCAATACTATTACCTAATTTCGACTTGCGTTAATTAAGTTGCTGCTGGTTCGGTTTGAGGGCTCGATGCATGGTGGAGGCCTGTCTTCACCTTGCGACAGTTTTATCTTTTCGGTAGTAAATGATTCTTGGCTGTGCTCTATACTAGCATCCGTATATTGATTATCTGTTCTTTTCATTCGGTCACGTGATTGGTCAATTTGTTTCTCTTTCTTTTAATTTACACCATCATAGTGTATTGATATTCACGCAGCTCTTTTAAACACAGTGAAACACCTAGAGGGTGCTCACTGCCCTGTAACTTGTTCGTCTTGGGCTGCATTATGTGCGGCGGCATGCCCAATTGCCACATCTTACTCATCTGCATTTTCTAGTACCTAGGCATTTAGGTCTTGTAGGATACTTTACGTCCACACCTGCAACACATAGATCAGTTTTTTTGCTGATTTTGTTTTACGGGTAACAGAACCGAGATCTAATTTCTGAACGCGCATACGTGGAACCGTTCGATCCACGTGTAGGTTGAACACCCAACTAGGAATCCACGAGGACTAGTGACCAGTCCGTCCCCACTCACCTTTCACTAGTGCACACGTCCTCCTCTAATACCGGTTTGGAGGGCCCTCTAAGAGCGGTTGTAGAACCGCTGTTGAGGGTTCGGTGTTAGAGGGGCCCCCTTTAACACTGATTCTTATATACGAACCGGTGTTAAAGGGTGGCGCACGTGGGGCTGTCGCAGGGCTCAACCCCCCCCTTTAACACCGGTTCGTAACAGTTCTGTGCCGCGGCAGGAAAAGGAGATAAATCTGCCGCGGCAGGAAAACGGCATAAATCTCTGCCGCGGCAGAGTTCTGCCCCTGCCCCGTTCTGGGCGTATTTCTGCGGCGCGGCGGGGACGGGGAGGGGGGGAGCGGTATACACATACATCGTCATCGGTACATACGAGTACATGAATAATTAAGCAACTATTATTATACACAACATCGTCATTGTGTGGTATTCTCCGTAAACGTTGAAGCATCAAGTACAAGACAAACACGTTCAATCATATATACAACGTTCATTTTGGTGGATATCTAAAGAGTTCTCCGCCAGGCGTGACGACCTCATCAAGTATGAACCCCGCCAATTCCTCTTGAATGGCTCGTATGCGGTCAAATGGTAGGAGTTGGTCCCGCATTCGTTCGATCTGAATATATATGAAGAATGAGGTCAATATATATATAAGAATAAAACTCAACACAATTGATGGTAATAAAATAATGTTGTGTACTTTGTTTACTTACTCTAAGTTGTTCTAGTGCGGCTTGGCCCGTCGCACATATCGTGTTGCGAATGAACTCGTAAACATAGTACCCACATAAGTTATTGCCGTGTCCCTGATGCGCGCACTTTACGAGAATAGAGAGTTCAATCAAAATAATAATCAATAAAGCATGATATAATGAAATTTGAAGCAGAATCAAAGAGATACGCAGACCTAGCTAGCTAGTATTACTTACATTTTGGTCTACAAATTTTAGTTCTTCTGACCATTCACCCACGGCCCTGCCCGTGAACCTTTTCCAAACCCTGTCCGGCAAAGAAAATGGATAAAGGAGTAATTAATTACTTGTTGTCACGAAAGTTGCCGATCTAGTGCGATAATATGATTGAAATTACCTCTGGAGCATCTCTCTAAAGTCTGCCCATCGCTCTTTTTCTTTTCGTAACGAGTCCATGACAAGGACTTTTCCTGAGTCAGGTTGAATGACTAGCAGAATAAAGTGGAACCTACGCACGCATAACTCATCATCAGTTACACTTAACATCGAGTACGCCGAAACAAAATGTGTACAAGAGAGGGTAACAGTACTCACAAGAAGTTGTAAGGCAATAGTATTTCCCTTTTGGTTTGTTGTCTCAGTAAAGACCTTAGCAATAAATCTTCTGTTTGCCCGGGTTTGGTTCTTACCACTTCTTCATGAACTCTATTTGGGTCAACGAACCCAATGTCAAAAGGTCCTCCTTTCATGCATTTCATAACCTTTTTCCTGCATAATAGTATATACATATATGGTGAGCATATATATATACATGCAATTAATGAAGTGAATGAGATGAGATAGAAAATACAGAAATAGTACTTACACACAATAAAGGCCGATGGCAGCTTTGTCGAGTTCCTTCTGATTGAATAGAAAATGCAATTCTTGAATGTTGAAGGCGATCTAAATGCGTCTCGCACAAAAAAATCTGATCTCTTATATGCGCCGTGATCCATTCTTCCTTTCTCATCTTGCAGAAATCAAGGTACCACTTGTGCAATCTTCGCATCTTTGTTGGTAGATTCTTGAGCTCCTCTTTCTTGACGAGATTCTTCCTATACTTCCATGGCTGTATGGGGTTGGCATCGCATTTGGGCAAGTTGTCTCCTATGATGTTCAAGTATGCAATGTAAGTCATCCCCATCTCATTGGCCTTTCTTTGTAGCTCTGCCTCGTAATCATTTACGGGAGGAGCGTCCCGTGTGTCGAACACTTGGAGTGGGGCGCATGATTGGTTTTCCTGCTCTCCGAGCATGGGAACTGTTTTCTGAGGTGCCGCACGACTGCTACTTTCAGTCTCCCTACGGCGCCTTGCATCCGCCTTCAAAATCTGGCACTCGTAGTCCGGCACAAGTGGGGTTTCAGGTTTCAAAAGATTTTTGTAAAACTTCTGCACCACCACCGGATCTATTTTCTCCTTTGGCTCGGCCCGTCTAGGTGCAAAGAATTTCTTGACCTCTTCTTCCGAGATCCTATTGGTCTCCTCGTCGCTGCGATTCCATGGTAAAACCGGCAATGGCTTGGCGGAAGGCTGCGGGACGTAGTTTTTTGAACTCTTTCTGGAAGTGCTAGTGATGCTCTTCGTGGCAGTGCTCTTCCGCTTACGCTGAGGAGATGGCTGAAGCGCCGGAGATGGCTGGCGCTAGGAGATGGTCAAGCGCCCGGAGATGGCTGGCGCGGAGATGGCTGGCCAGCGCTGGAGATGGCTGCCGCGATAGGAGATGGCTAAAGCGCGGAGATGGCTGCCAAGGCATGACAGATGCTGACGGCTCGGGAGGCCGACGCTGAGGGGGACGGTGGTGCGATGGCCTCCAATTTGGAAGCACGATGTGTTCCTTCTTCCAAAGAATGGTTGTTTTCACTGCAAATTTGAGTTGAGTTTCCCCTTCACCTGTAGCATGGTCAAGCTATGCTTCCTCATATTCCTTCACAACCTCATCCACCCCGACAATAGCATAGCCATCTGGAATCGGTCGGCAGTGGTAAGTTCCACCAGCTACAGGAGGTAAGGCATAGCCGACAGCCACCTTAATGGATAAGCCCATTAATCTCACATGCAGCTCAGCGTGTTCGCTCTCCGTGATCTCATCCATGGGGTATCGAGGACCCGCCATTTCAAGCGTGGGCTGCACGTTCTCCGTGGAATCCACGCTGCTTTTCCGCGATGCAGGCGCGACAACTTCAATGCAGGCTCTTCGTGCCGCTGAGATGGGCCGGTAGCTTGATGGCTTTGTTGTGCATTCACTTGTGCCTTCAGCGCCACAAGTGCATGTTCTATCTATGTCATCCTCTCTCAGACGCTCTTTTTCTTTTCTGCGCGCCATCTGTAGAGTCGCTCCACTTGGCAAACCCATCCTTCCACGTCCATACCCCTGCCTCGTGCATGTCCAGGGTGTTCTTTTTTACCGATGGCGCGTGTGAGCTGGTCATTCTCTCTGTCGGGATGGAAGGTCCTGGCGGCTGTTTCCTCGTATGCCGTGATGAGTTCAGTGACGGGTTTGGCAAGGAGGCGGATTGGGAAGATACACAATCCTGTTTCTGGGTCCAACCTTGCCCCGATTCCGTAGAACCAAGTCTTTGCACGTAGGTCCCACCCATGTGTCTGGGGTGTGATCCCTCTGTCGCGCAGGGCCTTCTCAGCTTCCTCCCACTTAGGCCTCTGAGATATGTAGCCACCTGACCCTGTCCTCTGGTGATATTCCTTCTTCTGGGCATTTAGCTTATTGGTTTCTGACCTCTTTGTAGCTATAGCACCTTCCTTGTATGCCACAAACTTGCGCCAGTGAGGTCTTATCTTCGCATAATATGCGTCTTTGAAATCTGGAGTCTTGCGAGCTTTGACAAATTTGTTCAATTTTGTCTTCCGATTCTTGAAGCGTCCATCTTCTTTAGAGTCCACTATTTGACCTTTTCCTTTATAACCGGTTTGTTTTCATCCTCCTCTGGCGGAAAGGTGAAATTTACCAACAGCGAATTCCAAAGCGTTTCTTTGGATCTTTCATCGACAAAGGTACCGTCGCCATTCTTTGGCTTATTCCAATATTCAATTGTGATTGGGATTTGGTCCCTAACAACAACTCCAGCCTGACGTACAAATTTGTCTGCGGCATTCTTGGGCTCCATCGGCCTGCCATCAACACGGACTGCTTCGATCGTGAACTTTGCACGATCTTTCAACCGATGGCTCGCGCCTCGCTTGCTCTTTTTCATAGAAGAAGATGGTTGCTGGCTGGTCGATCGGAGGGCTAAAAGAAGAAGAAGAAGCGTTAATTAATACATGTAGAAGAAGATTGCTGGTGGAAGTCAGCGGAGGCTTAATCTATTCATATACCTCGTCGGACTTTGTAATCACTAAATTGCGTTCACCGGAGTCTTCATCTTCTCCATGACTACTTGAGTTGTCATCATGTCCCTCCAAGTCTAGATATTGTGAGGTGTCCTCATCGATAATGTTCTCCATTATTTCTTCTTCTTCAAGGTTTCTACTAAGTGGATCCATAGTTTCTAAAACAATAATATTATCTAGAGTAAGAGAGTAAACATTCAAGTGGACTTGGATTCATACACAAATATACATATTATTCATACAAAAATACACAAATAGGATAAAGTACATAAGATAAAGTACATTATTAATACATCACGGAGAATAGCTCGGGTGCATTATAGGATAAAGTATAAGATAAAGTACATTATTAATACATCACCGGAGAATAGCTCCGGTGCATTATAGGATAAAGTATAATATAAAGTACATTATTAATACATCACCGGAGAATAGCTCGGGTGCATTATAGGATAAAGTATAAGATAAAGTACATTATTAAGATAAACTAGCGAACGCGGCTGCCGCGTTCTATGCTACGGGAGCTCTGCAGCCACAGAAGAGGAACCATCACCGGAGAATAGCTCGGGTGAGATCCGTGAAGCTGCCAGATATTGGAGAACCTAGTCTCCAAAAGATACATGTATCACCGTACATGCTCGTCCTCCTCCCTAATACGACGACGTACCACCTCCTCGGGGGCTGGCTCCCTCTGCACCGCTCCTGGACCTCGTGGACGCCACCAAAGAAGCTCCGGGTCGACGATGATACCCGGATTCCTCACCAAGGTACGAGTCCCGACAGGTAGCACCTCCTAGTGCCAACCCGGATCCAGACTGACAACCGACAGAGTCCAAGAGCTCGGACGAGATGGACGCGGCATAACTAAATAATAGCAATAAACAATCATAAAACATAAACAGTAACTAAATCACTAAGTATATATTGCCCTAATAACAATAACCCTAAACCTATCACTAACTAAACTAAACCTCATTAACTAAGTATTCTAGCTAAACCTAATCCCTAATAAACCCCAATCCCTAATAAAACCCTAAGCCCTAATAATAAACTAACTAAAATCCCTAACTAAATCACTACTAAAATCCCTAACTAAAATCCCTAACTAAATAACTACTAAAATCCCTAACTAAATCACTAACTAAATCACTACTAAAATCCCTAACTAAAATCCCTAACTAAATCACTACTAAAATCCCTAACTAAAATCCCTAACTAAATCACTACTAAATCCCTAATTAACTAACAAAATCATATTACACTAGCTACTAAATAATATTACAACTATACACTACTATTACACTACTAAATAATATTACACACAAACATTACCAAATAAAATTACAACTATATACTACAAAATAAAAAAATGGAAAAAAAAGAACTTGGACGGGGCCAGGCGCCCGGCATCATCCGTCTTGCCAGGCGGTGCCTGGCCAGCCCGCTTTGCTCGCCCATGCAGGTGGCGGCGCCACGCAGTGGCCGGACGAGAGAGAACAAAGGGGAGGGGCGGCGGGGTGTACCTCTCTGGCCGGGGGCACACGCGAGGCGGTTGGAGTGGCGGCGGCGGTTAGGGGCGGTGGCGGCTGGAGTGAGTGGCGGCGGCGGCTCCCACGGGATGGCGACGGCGACCGACTGGCGGGGAAATCGCGATCGATCTGGCTGGGGGAAGAAGGGAAGGGGTGGCGCGCGCGTTATAAACCACCCCCCCCTTTAACACCGGTTCGTGGCTGGAACCGGTGTTAAAGAGAGAGTTGCCATGGCCCCCCTTTAACACGGTTCCAGCCACGAACCAGTGTTAAAGGGGTCTGGGAAATGAAATGAAATAAATGCGCCCCCCCTTTAACACCGGTTTGTGGCTGGAACCGGTGTTAAAGGGGGGCATTTATTTCATGCATTAATGGGGTGGGGGCATTTATAATTCAAAAAATAGGATATGCATTTAGAAAATTCATATCTTATTCATTTTAACTCAGAAAAATATGAATAATATATCATAATTTTCATAAAAATAATATCTATCCATTCATGTAAAAACATTTTATATTTACTTTAGATGAAAATTTTCAAAATGATTAAAACACTTACATATAAATTTGATTATTCAATTCAAACAAAAATAAATTGTCAAATCCTAAAACTTTGAACATAAGAAATATTAAGCATCTAAAAAGGAATCTAACCCTATTTTATTAGAGCAAATCATATTTTATTTTGTATTAACATTTTTGAATTGATTGGATATTTAAATGCCGCATCTTTTGTATACACTTGAATCTGACAAAGCCTCGCTCAACTTGCATTGGATTTTTGATAAAATAGCATATTGTGAACCTAAAAATGATTTTTGTAAAAAATCATGAGCAGCGTATCATGTACCTGTAGTTCATATCTGACCCACTTCCTCCCGATTCGGCAGGAATTTGTCTTTTCACGTAGGTGGACGGAAAGGTTTCAGATCCCCCTGTTGGTACATTGTCCATATAAGGTGGTCTAGTATTTTTGTAAAATGTGGTGGTGATTTTTTGAATTAGCCGTTTGGTGGTTGCTTCACAAAACCGTCCGTTTTTTATGCTCGGAAAATGGAAAATGCCTTTTTGGTGCGATAAAAAGGAAAACTTCCTCTTGCAACATTGTTTGCCATGCCATGATGCACATGTATGCACAATATGGCCATATTATCACAAACTATGCCTTGATTCTAGCCATAACATTGGTCATTTGACCCAAAGCCAAGAAACCTCGAATGGGATAGGTCGTTTTGTGAAGGAGATAGAATTGAAATTAAAATACAGAATGCAACTAATAGTAAGTTACATAAAGCACGACTGAAAATTAAGATACATAAAAGAACTGAAAATTAAGATACATGGCCAGATTAAGTAACAATCGGCTGAACTTGTTTCGGAATGTTGGAGTGATTTACTCATGCTCCTGCCTACACCTGTAATACTCGCCACTTTAGTCGTCGTACTCGCCGCCACCGTCATCGCTGTCATCGTCGGGTCGCCGTAATTGAACCTTGAAGGCTGAGTACGCGTGGGCTGGACTTGAGGGTAGTGTAGACGGGGGTTAGAGTCGGCGGCAGTGTCATAGGCCATGTCGCTCTGGAGAGTCCGACCGCGCCACCATAGCCGACGGCCGGCCTCGTTGAAGTTCGGAGGAGGTGGGCCGTCCTCCTCGTGCCTGGCGAGCGCCCTCTCACGCCGATCCACGAAGAAGGATTCCCATGTAGGGAAATAGTCGGGATGCCATCTGGGATTCCTCCGCTGCTCTGGCGTGAGCTCGAAGTAGTAGTGGTTCGTGATGGCCATCCGGCGCGCCACACCTAGAGGGACAGAGGAACTGCGCCTCGGCGCTCGAGATCCAGCCGACAGGGACACGATGGAGCCAGGCGGGGTAGTCGGCGCAAAGCGCCTCCGCCTCCCTGGGGGTTAGTGCTACGGTGGAAGCCATGGGAAAGAGTGATGAGGTTGCAGATATGAGTCTAGAGATGTGCAATGACAATGGAGGCCAACCCTACAGATGTATATAGTGAAGAACTGGCGGGAAGAACTAGAGGGAAGAACTGGCGGGAAGAACTGGCGGGAAAAAATGGCGGGAAGAAAAATGGAGGGAAGAAATAGAAGGAAGAAAAATGGCTCATTTAATACATATACTGTTAACAGAAGAAGACTTATATCTGCCGCCTCTCTCCACTCTATCCCATGGCTTTCACCATACCTCTAACCCCAGGGAGGCGGAGATGTAGTCTTTCACGGGCTAGCAGGAAAATATTTTCAGCGGAACTTCCAAGATGCCATAGGCGTGTGCACCAAGGGCATCTTGAGAAGTTCCGCCACGGGAGATTTCCCAACCCTTTCCTCCATCCATGGGGATGAAACTCTCCATCCATATTGTTGGCTTGTTGAGTTGCTTGACATGGCGTATCGATGCTCCTTTTATAGGCACCGCCGCTTCTACTTTGTCTTCTTCCTCCGGCGTGTCTGCGCTACATCGGCGAGGTAGTCCACCCACGCGTCCTTATCCTATCGGCAGCTTTAGTCGGTTTGAGCCCCACCCGGTATCAAGGTTACCCACGCGTCCTTATCCCACCGATAGTTTTGTTAGATGACACGAAACCACCTTTAGTCGGTTGCACCCACCAACCGTACTAAAGGTTAGCCACCCCCTTTTGTTAACAGAAGAAATATGACATTGATTTCCATGTTGAGATACATATATGTGCCAAAAATGGCTCAATTAATACATATAGTCAATCTTATGATCGCGTCGGCCGTAACCATGGAGTATCAACACCGTTTAACAGGATGGTTGGGTCAGTCTTCACTCTGAAGGGCGGAATTTCATCAAACTTATTATAATCTTCTGACATGTCTGTCTTGTCCTCTACTCCCATGATGTTTCTTTTCCCTAAAAGAACTATGTGACGCTTTGGCTCATCGTGTGATGTATCTGTTTGCTTATTTTTCTTTTTTTGGGTTTGGTAGACATGTCCTTCACATAGAAAACCTGAGCCACATCATTGGCTAAGACGAATGGTTCGTCTAAGTTCTTGTCTACCTTCATAAGATTGTTGAGATCCACCGTTGTCATTCTGTACTTCTTGTCTACCTCAACCTCCCTCCTGTTAGCTTGACCCATTTGCATCGAAACAAGGGGACCTTAAAATTAGGTCCATAGTCAAGTTCCCATATCTCCTCTATGAACCCATAATACGTGGTCTTTTGCCTATTGTCTTCTGCATCAAGCGGACACCACTATTTTGGTTGGTGCTCTTTTATCTTGGCCTATCGTGTAAAATGTATTCCCATTTATCTCGTACCCTTGGAAAGTACATACAGTCGAAGATGGTGTCCTGGCCAACAAGTACAGCTGATCCCCAACAGTGGTGTTATTCGTGAGAAGTCTTTGCAGCCAGCCGCCAAAACTCGCCATGTGTTCACTTATAATCCATTCATCAGACTGCCCCGGGTGTTTGAGGCGTATTAAATTCTTGTGTTCATTGATATACGGGGCAACCAAGATAGATCTTTGTAAAACCGTGTAGTGTGCTTGATTGAGAGAATGCCTGTCCCTACATATCATTGCTTTACATCCTAGGGTGCCTTTTCCACGCATAATCTCCCCTCATGTCGTGATTCGGAACACCAATGCCTTAAGGTCGAATAAAATCAACACGAACTCAATGACCTCCTCATTACATAGCCCTTGGAGATGCTTCCTTCTCGCCTAGCAGTTATGAACATATTTCTTTAAGACTCCATGTACCTCTCAAAGGGAACATATTGTGTAGAAATACAGGACCGGAATGGCAATCTCTTCTACTAGGTGAACCAGGAGATGCGTCATAATATTGAAGAAGGATGGTGGGAACACCAACTCAAAGTCGACAAGACATTGGGCCACATCCGTCTTAACCTGGTAGGCTTTCGGATCGATTACCTTGAGATATTGCATTGAGGAATGCACATAGCTTCACAATGGGTACTCGAACATTTTCGGTAGAAGCCCCTCAATGCAATTGGAAGCAATTGTGTCATAATCACGTGGCGATCATGAGACTTTAGGTTTTGGAATTTTTCTCTGCCATATTTATTATTCCTTTATATTCGACGAGAAGCAGACGGGACCTTGATACTGCTCGGGCATTCAAAAAGATTTCCTTCTGCTTTAGTAAGAGCGTAGCTGGCAGGAGTTAAGTGGCATCGTTTACCCTTCTCGTTCTCGGGATGCATAGGCTCTTGAGGTCTTTCAGACGTTGCTGGTCCTGCCGTGCTTCCGGTGTATCTTTTGTCTTCCCATACACTCCTAGGAAGCCTAGCAGATTCACGCAAACATTCTTCGTCACGTGCATCACGTCGATTGAAGAGCAGACCTCTAAGACTTTCAAATAGGGTAGGTCCCAAAATATAGATTGCTTCTTCCACATGGGCGCATGTCCGGCATCGTCATTTGGAACAGATAGACTGCCAGGACCTTTTCCAAAGATTACTTCTAGGTCCTTGACCATACCAAATACCTCCTCACGATGCGGAGGACAGGCTTCCTCGGGGTTACGCAGACGTTTGAAATGCTTGCCTTTCTTTCTTCTTGGATGCAGGTTCGAAGAAATCGACGATACCCTAGGTACACAACCTTCTTACATTTATCCAAATATATACTTTCAGTCTCATCTAAACAGTGTGTGCATGCATTGTATCCCTTGTTTGTCTGCCCTGAAATGTTACTAAGAGCAGGCCAATCATTGATGGTTATGAAAAGCAATGCTCGTAGGTCAAATGGCTCCCCTTTGTGCTCATCCCACATACGTACACCTGGTTTGGCCCATAGCTGTAAAAGTTCTTCAACTAATGGCCTTAGGTACACAACAATATCGTTGCCGGGTTGCCTCGGGCCTTGGATGAGCACTGACATCATAATGAACTTCCTCTTCATACACAACCAAGGAGGAAGGTTATAGACACATAGAGTCACAGGCCAGTCTTTGTACAACTCTGCTCACCAAAAGGATTCATGCCATCCGTACTTAGACCAAACCTTAAGTTCCTTGCGTCGTCGAAGTCGGGTACTCTCGCCGACTTTTCTCCACTGTGACCCATCAGCGGGGTGTCTCAACATCGCGTCTTTCTTACGGTCTTCCATGTGCCATCGCAACAACTTGGCATGCTCTTTATTTCTGAAGAGACGTTTTAACCGTGGTATTATAGGAGCATACCACATAACCTTGGCAGGAACCTTCTTCCTAGGGGCCTCGCCCTCAACATCGCCAGGATCGTCTCGTCTGATCTTATATCATGATGCGTGCATACCGGGCATGCATCGAAATTCTCGTACTTCTCACCGCGGTAGAGGATGCAGTCATTAATGCAGGCATGTATCTTCTGCACGTCTAATCCTAGAGGGCAGACAACCTTCTTTGCTTGGTATGTACTGTCGGGCAACTCATTATTTCTTGGAAGAAGATTCTTCATTTTACCAACAACTTTGAAAATGCGCTGTCAGTCACAACGTTCTCTGCCTTCCATTGCAGCAAATCCAGTGTGGTACCTAGCTTTTTGTGGCCATCTTCGCAAGTTGGGTACAACAATGTTTTGTGATCCTTTTCTGCTCAGCTTCTCCTTCTCCTTTTCAGTTTCACATTCTTCCTTTGCATCAGTAATGGCCCGACCAAGATCATCATCAGCGGGCCCATCTGTTGCCTCTTGATCTTCATTATCTACCCCCGTTGCAGTATCATCATATTCAGGATACATATTATGATAGTTGTCATCATCCTCTTCTTCTTCGTTGTCTTCCATCACAACCCCTTTTTCTCCGTGCTTGGTCCAACAATTATAGCCGGGCATGAAACCGGATCGAAGCAGGTGGGCGTGAATGGTTCTGGTATTTGAGTAGTCTTTCTTGTTCTGACAGTGAACACACAGACAACACATAAAACCATTGTGACCACGGTTTGCATTAGACACAATGATGAAATTTTGGAGGCCCGTAATGTACTCGGAAGTGCGGTCACCGTACATCCATTGCCGGTTCATCTGCATTAATATATAGTATATATCAAAAAATAATAGGGAGATGACCATTTATATATAGTACATCAATGACACATGAAAGGATAGTTACCGACCTCGACCGAGAAGGAAAGAGCAACAAGAAAACTTATTTTGAGCTCTCGGGCATTTCACCGAACACCTCTTGTGCATACGAAAAAACACAAACTAGCACACTTCACACCCTCTTGCTAGGCTCCAAAATGAGATAGTGAAAAAATGGAAGAGTGGGGTGTGGGCTGTGTCTTATATAGTTTCTTTAACACCGGTTCAAGCCACGAACCGGTGTTAAAGAAGCTGCACCCATCGTGTAGGGGCCTTTAACACCGGTTCGTGCCACGAACCGGTGTTAAAGGGAGGCTCCTTTTTGCTGCACGGGCCACGCTGGTACAGGCCCCCCCTTTAACCAAAGGCCTCGTTTCCACTAGTGTTTCTTGCCGAGAGCCCATATATAGAACCAGCACACCCCGTTCCGCCGCCTCCCTCTAAGGCCTCGTTTAATTGTCCGGTATTTCTCGGATTGGGCGAGTATTTTCCCGGCCCACTCGGTAATCCCCGATCTTCCCCGTAGGCCCGTTTAATTCCACTGTATTTGCAAGTATTATACCAGCCCATCCCCGCAGATCCCCCCACCGAACCCAACATATGCGGGGATTTCCACACGCGACATAGACCTCGTTTTTTTGTCGGGGAAGAGAGGCGACGGCGACGGCGCGGACTGAAGGTGACGGCGAGGACGCCGTCCTAAGGACGCCGCCGACGGACGCCTCCATCAAACAGGGCAGGCCCTTCTCTCCGGTTAGTTCCCGTGGGCCGAGGCTCCTCCCCTCCTCCCCTCATTTCTAGGATTGTTGCTGCCAACGTTCGTCTCCTGTCGATCTCGTCATCCCCGATCTGATTCTTGGCGAGGCCGTTGGACCCAATGAGCACGGTGTCCAGGTAGTGAGCACCCCTTGCATGATTAGGCATCTTTTTAAAAAGGTTCTACTCTGATCTGATCTGAAAATGAGTCTGAGTAGTGTGCATACTTGCGTCTGCAGGATGCCCTCGATCGCCAACAGTGTCCTTGTCCACCCTACTTTTCCTGCATCACACATGGCCTACTTATTCCGTACCATGACGAACGGATCATGTAGCAAAGACCATGAACATCCTGCGGAAACAAAGATACAATCAGGCTTTACCGACGCTACGCAATTCTTCAGATATGGACACATATGCCAAGAGATTGTAGTACTAGCTGATACTTTCCTTTATCATCTCACTATAACGTCTTATGTTTCTTGGACTGAACTGGGTTGTGTAGCATGATCCAAGGGCATCTTTACCAGGAGACCAATGAGCTGTTCTACACTACTCAATCGAGGGCTACCTATAGTTCTATGTATGGTTGCTTGCATTCTTAGCATGTGTGGAGGATGTAGAAATATTTTAGTATATTTTCCAGAGACGCAAGTATGCACACTTTCTCAATCCTCTCTAATCAGGCCTAAATTTAATTGTTAGAAATCGTCCTGGTCCAGTTCTTGAGGATGGTTTAAAAAACTTGAAGTTAGCAAATTACTTGATCTGTATATATCCAAATTGCAGAATAGTAAGAATCGATAAAGAAATTGATAGTCTGTAGATATCTGAAGTTAGTAAAGCACTTGATCTGTTACATCTGTGAGAGTATTGAGCACATTATTTGTTTCTTGTTTGTAGAGTAAATGATGAATTGATGATCTGCGGTAGCATACTCTGTTGTTTCTCTGTAGATTATCATAGTTTTCCCACAACATAAATTCTAGTGACTTGCTTCAGTTTCAAGTACTCCTTCTAGGCTTCTAGGTTTCAAGTACTTGCTTCAGTTTTCCCGCAACATAAATTCTAGTGACTTGGACACCTTATGTTTTATTATGTGCCTGTGTCTATTAATTTGGTCTGTTAATTATGCGAGTTGTTGTCTCGACTGCAGTCTTGGAGACCTTATGTTTTATTATGTGCCAGTGTCATGGATGGGCATCAGGCCCAGTCATGATGATAAGGGGTGACTTGTCTAGCATGATGAACTACCCTGCCTATGTTTGGAAACACTCTTATCACCTGACTAATGCATGCCAGTTGCTTAGAAATCATCTACCCACCCGTCTGACCTTGATGATGGACCAGTTGCTTTGCTGTTTGCAACCTGTATTGATAGTACATGTGTCATCTGGCCGCTAGCTTGTCAATGCACCAGATTTATCATGTACATTATATTCTACAAGAAATAATTAATTGAATAAAGGAATTGGTTGTTGTATCATTAAACTTTCTTGAATAATTGCTAGTCTTTCTCATATTATTATATAGCCTGATCTGCTAATATCACACTACTGTTAGGTCTGAATTTTCTCATGTTGTATCAAGACAATGAAATGTTTGTGTAATAATACTGATGCTTATTTTGATCTTGGTGCCTCTCTTAATGTAATAATCTCCTGGTGTTTCTATTCTCTTTGTTCCATGTGCATCAACTGTAGGCCATTGCCTATTTGTAGCCCTTGCATCAACTGTAGGCCACTGCAAATTAAATTATGAACTATGTATGTTCCAGCCTGTTCTCGTTCATGGTACTGCATGTTTGTATTGCTCCAGTCTGGTGTCCACTTGTGAATCTGCAGCTTTGTCATATATATTTAATATCTACATCATATCATGTTCTAGTACTAATTTACAAAAGACCTGACAATTTATATATGATTCCCACATGCAGTTTGTAGTATGTCTCTGATCTGTTCATGTCATACTTGTGTCTAATCTGTTCAGCGTTGTTTTTGATAGATACCTACCCCTTGGTCTATAGTTGGAGTGGACGAACCACCACCTTCGTGGGATCCTGTGAGCACCAAACTTCGGTATGAATTATATTTACTACTTCTACTTGTTATGAAATCATATTTGCTAGCCCTTGAAATCTTATTTCCTGCCCTTAATTGCTATTGTTTTAGTGCTAGATGAATCTACAAAGGCTAGAGCGAATTAGGAAGAGGAGAGAGGAAGATGACAAGGAGTTTATGTTTTTACTATTACCAATATTGCACTTCCACCAAATGGATAGTAGAGGACAAATGGAGAGACGACAACGACATAGCTCCGTCTTATACGGCAAGGAGCATGTCGAAGGAATTCTTGAGGGACATGTGAAGAACTGTCGGGTAGCCTATAGGATGGAAGCACACATTTTCAGCACCTTAGCATCCTACCTTAGAAGAGAAAGGTTGTTAAATGACAAAAGGATTAAGGTTGAGGAAAAGCTTGCTATTTTTCTCTACATGCTGTCACACAATGCCTCATTTCAAGATTTGCAATTGGAGTTCCAGCACAGCAACCGCCCTTTCGACAAGTGTATAAAAGAATTCTTCAACATCATCCCTGTCCTAAGTAGGTGATTTGTGAAGCCTCCCATCATTGACCAACCACATAATAATGGAACAAGTGTATGTTTCATATTTGAATGGAACAAGTGTATGTTTCAAAACAGATATGCATCCAAAAGTCTCTCCTAACAGGCTGCACTTGGCATGAAAAAAACACCATCATACAATCGGAAAAGGAGATCTCCCAAAGGTAACACATGATATGCATTATTGTTCTACTATTTATGTGTTCAGCTGTTTATGTGTGCTGCTGATTATGTGTTCTGCTGTTTAAATTGAATATCATGTTTTAACTTCATTAGCTTCTATAGGATCGAAACCAAGAGCTCAATGGAATATGGGACTTCAGAAATCTCTAGTTGACATACTTCATGAGCACAACAATGACTACCATAGAGCTCAGAATGGACGGAGTGGGGACACATGGAATCTAATGACGAAAATATTCAAAGATCGAAATAAGCATGTGGATTTCACAAAGTCGCAGTTACAAGACCAAGAGAAAGAACTCAAGAGACAAATTGTATGCTAAAGGAAGCCCGCAAGCAAAGCGGTGCCGGGTGGTGTGAGAAAAGTTGCAGAATACAAGCTGATGATGCACTTTGGGATAACTTACTGATTGTAAGTTTTTTCCATTCTTATACTTGGCCAGGATTTATATACCAAGTTGGCACTCATTTTTTCCTCTCATGTTTGGTTGCAGTCCTTCCCAAAAATCGGGAAATTCAAGAAATATGACTTCCCTCTGTTTGATAGACTTGGAGATCTTTATGATGGTAACTCGACTTATGTTCATTGTTAGCACTAAGTCAGGTACATAATAGTATTACTTGTTTGCATAACTACATTTGTTTTTTTAGGGAAAATTGCGGAGGGGACGTACAATTTCACATCTATCTCCGAGCCATCACAAATTGATGAAGAATATGAAGAAGTACAAAGTGTGGATACAAATGATGATGATCTACATATTTTAGATGGAGGGGGTCCTTCTCACCGAGGAGATGAGGTCAATCGAGTCATTGATGGTAAATTTAGCTCGCGCAACACATCACATTCAGTCAAGAGTAATAAAATATACATGATTTGACAAATGCTGATATGTGTATCTTTACTGAATCCAGTGGATGCTGCTAAAAAGGACGAGTTAACAAATGAAGGGGGTCCTGCTATTGTACCTAAGAAAAAAACAACAAATGGAGGGGGTCCTGCTATTGTACCCAAGAAAAAGCCAACAAATGAGTTAAAGAAGCCTAACAAGAGCGATGCGATGGTAGCAGTGGTTGACAGATATGTGAAGATGAAAGAGAAGCAGGCCGAGGAAGAAAAGGCCGAGTCAAATGTTTTCACTATTTCCAAGTGTATTTCTGCTGTGCAAAATATAAAGGAGCTCTCACGTGTGGAGAGAGTGAAGGCTTCAAAAGTGTTCAAAATTGCTGAAAACCGAGAGACATTCCTTACTTGGGCTGCTCAAGATGAGGAGTCGGCTATCATGTGGTTACGGGGTGAACTGCAAGAGTTACCTTGAGGTAACCCTTCTATTCCTTCTATTCCTACTTGCTATTAACTGCCCTGCTTGCTACATACTAAGGATTTTTGATCAATAGAGGAGAATTACCCCTCCCTCCCTGTAGAATAGAGGAGATGTTGTGTGTGCATGTGCATGTGCGTGGTGACTGGCTAGTGGTTGTTTAGCTAGAATGGAGGAGGTGTTGCCCAACAAACAGGAGACAGATAACCATTAGGAGCTACTCCCTCTGTTTCATAACATAAGATACAGTTATCATAATGTTTTTCACACACGATATTGCATATAATGTGCAGACACAGTTATCCAAATTTTCCTGTTTTCCTTCAGTAGCTGCGCTCATTGGCAGTGGAAAAGAGTTACCTGAGTACCTTTGGCACCTTTATAGCCTGTAGTTTCTTTATGCCAGCAGTTCACGTTTAACAACAATTAATCATGGAGTAACAAAGTACTTGTGTAATCATATGCCCTTATTTTTGGACAGGTTTAGTTGTTGTGCCTCTTTGTGATACGATCTGTTGATGATATTTCGCATGAAATCTGTACGTGCTACCTAGTACCCTATGATGTGCTTCATTGCGCTGCCTTTTGTCCTTTGATATTCTGATAAAATAGAGCTTGTTTCCACTTCACAGTCTAGTATAACTTGTTTATCTAATAAGTATCTTGTTCTTCTATAGTTCTTTGACCGCTTATTATAACCTTGTAATTATGCTGTACTTAGTATCTAGGATTCCTGTCTACTATTTTAAACTGAAATTATTTTTCGAGACAAGTAAAGAAAAATAAAATTATACTTGTACTGTTCTGGAGAAATTGCTGCGTTGGTATATTGCATTAGCAAACATATCTATTTCTGCTTGTTTCTATTGGCACTAGTTGATATGTAAAGCTGTTATGTTGATAGTAGTCATTGCCATCAGATTCTTTACTATCATGTGGCTCAGATTCTTTACTATCATTTGATACCTTTATAGCCTGCTGTTTTTCTAGTTAGCACAGAAACTACAAACTGGTGTCAACTTAGCACAGAAGGAGAAGAAATTATCTATTTTTGCATCTATATTGGGGAGATGAAAATAACTATTTTTGCATCTATATTTTTTGTGATTCCTCCATGCAAACCAGTTGGCATGAACTGTTCGGTAGGCTCACATGTTTGTGTTTGTCTTTCAGACTTATAGCTCACTTCTTTAATTCTGACCTATCGTGTTGTCGGATGGCATCATAATTGCTGTGATTGTCTAATATCTAGCCGGTCCCAACTAGTACAAACTAAGAGCAGCCTTCTTTCTATTTTGATTGATGTTGTTTCTTTCAATGCACTGTATCTTAGGATGAAGGTTTCACTTTCCTTTTCTTTTTCAGGATAAAGGTTTCACTTTCCTTTTCTTTTTCAGGATAAAGCTTTGCAAGATAAATTCCAATGGAGAGGCAAGGAATGTTTAGGGCTGCTCTTGTCTCGATGTAAGGCAATGAAATGTTTCAGTGTTTGATCAAGATTTTGAAGTTACAAATGTGCCTATGACCAGGTTGTAATAACTTTTTTTATAAATGCATAACTTGATGTCCTGATCGTAGGGTATTTAAACTATGTGGAAGTAGATTTTTAAGCCCCATGCAAAATTAGTTAGTGCAAAGATTGAATATAATTCATATATTCAGTGCAAAGCTTCGATTTTTATTTCAATGACTATATCCATGTAGAGGTAAAGTTTCAGTTTTTATTATCAAGCTCAGTACATCACAATCCCCTCCCATCCCCAAAAATAAAAGTAAATGGAGGGGATCGGGGAATGTAGGGAAAAGAGGGGAAATGTGGGGATTGGGTGAAGGGGGGGGGGGGGGGGGGGATTCACCAAATCCCCTCCCATCCCCAAACCACCCGGGGGTGCAAATACCCTAGAGGTAAACAAGGCCTAAATCTGAACCCTCACATCGCAGCCACAGGTCGCTCGACATAGCCACAGCATGCTCGACAAGCTAGCTGCCGAAATACCTCGTGTGACATGTTCGTGTCATGCATGTAACGTCAGTTTGACATTTGATAAACCTTCTGGTTGTTACATGCTTCCTCGGTTCTAAAGTATAAGATGTTTTACCTTTTGTGAAACGAATGTATCTAAACATCTTTTAGTGTCACTAAAAGATGTTTAGATACGACACTAAAAGATGTTTAGATACATTCGTTTCACAAAAGGTAAAACATCTTATGCAACAGAGGGAGTAGTTTGTAATATCGGTGTGATATAAAACGATAGTACATTTCTTGTATATTAAGTCCAGGTTGTTGTAAACATCGTGATGTAATTCCTTGAGCCAGATTGAGCTGCTATATTAACACGCAGGAACCCAAGGTAAAGGGTAAGTTTCGGCAAATACTAGAATATATACCGAATTTTACAATAAAGGAAATCAATGCAAATTGAGCATAAAAAGGCTAGGGAATATATAGTTCAACATCTTAGAGAGCATGCTCTAATCATGCAGTGGCCAGTGATGCTCGCGGGACACTAGTTAACTACAAATTAGTTCTGTCTCCTTTTCTGAAAGAAATCAACCGCTACTCCTTTTCTGCGGATTGATCCGCACGCCCACTTCATCTCTTGGGCGGCAGACCTGTGTACAAACACTTCACACCCGAGCAGTGCGTCTGGCTTCGGAGCAGTGCCGGCGGCAACTCCATTGTCCCCATAGCATGCAGGCAGAGGATCAAGGACCGCATTGCACAATTCGCCCTCCCGCAGAGAGAAGGATCACGCGCCAACCCGACAGATACTTGTCGATTTTACCGATAAATGGGGAAAAGGACTTGATTTTGAATTTCCATAGGTGAGCGGCAGACCGAGGTACATTTGTGGGAAACAGTCTAACTAGTGGGTACAGAATCAGCAGCCCGGAGTCATATCATCGCGTCCGGCAACTGTTGACCAGTTATTATTGAGAAAAGCAACACGTTGTAAAGTTAAATGTTTCACTATAATTCAGTCTCGTCTGTAAATATATACTAGTGTATATATGTAGTAGTCAAATCAGAATGCCAATGGAAGGAAGCTCCTCCTGAACGCGCACGGTACACGGGAGAAGTAACAGCAAACTAGAAAGAAGGATCTCTGCCCTGCTGTACGTAGAACACTGAAACTATAAGACTGAGCGAGCCATGAACTTTCCTTATATATCTAGCTTAACCAAGAACAACTCTGCTTATTTCATCAACATCTTCAACATCAGCTCGACCAGCATCCTTGTTCAGATCGTAGAGGTTGCTTCTTCAAGTCAACTGAGAATAAGCAGAGCACAAATGAGCATCCATAACTTGTGAAAATTCATGTGTACTTCAATCACAGAAGCATAAATCAACAACATATATAATACCCTACATATGTTCCTTTGCATCCATAACTTGTGCTGTTTGTGCATGTCGTGTTATTCTGCCGGTGATTGTGTTTTTGCTGAATGATTTTTGGCAAATACTACAGAACCAGGCGACACCTCCCTCCCTGGTTTCAGTTTTCTATCAGATTCAGAGCAACGATGAAACTACGGCAGCGGGAGGAGCATTGGAGTAGTGAAACATACCTAGGCATCCAGCGCGCCTGTGCCGCCGCCCTCGCCGCCATCTTCCACCGGATGGACCTGCCTGAGCGCACGTGTGAGCGCCAACGCTCGCCGGCACAGGTAATACACTGCGCCGATTGACACGACGACGACGACTGTAATGACCACCGCGATACGGACAGCTTTCTTCACTCCGTGCGGCGGCTTGTAATTCCTCACGAAATCGGAGACGCGCGCGAGTGTGTGGTCCATTGCGGCTGCCCAGGTACTAGAACTGATGAGCTAAGAGTTGCGGTGGAGTCTCGGGAAGAAGACGAGATGACCGCCCGCCATCTTATTGATGAAGCCTTTCTTTATTTGCTCTTCGCGGACTAAGCTTGGACTTGGACGGCAGACCTTAGTTGCCCTGGGTCTCCTCGCGCACGCATGCACGCCCTGGCCTCGATGCCCTTGACCGGCCTGCTCTATTCTTGTATTTCCCGTTCAGGGTTTACTGCAGATAACAATTATGGGCCGATATAGCTTCTCCTCATGGTGCCGCAACCGTTGATCTTGTTGCCTTTTGCCGGCTGGCCGGCTCTCTTCCCGTACCCCATGTACCTCCTTACGTGCATGCACATCAACGAGGCAAACTTCAATCTTGGCTCATGTATGTAGCTGCACAAGATTAATCCAAGATTTGGCGCAGGACCATGTCGTGGCCCGACCTCACTGCTGCGTGTTTCCGTCGGCGGCATGTGGCAGAAGATCTCTTAGTCGAGACCAAGTCTTGGACCGATCTCGGTGCTGTCTATTTCCATCACTGGCATGCAGCGGCAATCTCTTACTCGAGCTCTTGCTCTGTCGGACCCATGAAATTCAACATTGTATAGATGGAGGAACGAAGCCTGGAATTTCACACGGTGCAGATCGAGGAGTATTGTGCTGCCGGAAAGAAGCCTACACGGACCGAGGTGTTGTGGCTGTTGCTACACGGACCGCGGTGATGTGGTAGCTTTCTTTAGTTTTTCACTAATTTGTCTTTTAATTTCGGTATAGATAGTGCAATCTAAGCACGGTAGTAGGAAAGATGACTTGATCAATTCATTTGATTCAGTGGCTTTGCATATATACCAACCAGAGAACACAAGAACATGCTTGACAGTACTACAAGTCACGTGGGTTTTCGTAGCCATTAGAGATAGAATCTATAAAATAGTCTCTATAGTATATACATGAGGTTGCATTCGTTAGTCTCCAGTATATTTGACCGCTCAAGCAGATAGGGCAAGATGAATGGCAATGATGATGTGGTTGACCTGATTTGTTTCCAGCAGAAACAACGGAGAATCATCGTGTCCTGCATCATGATCATCGGCGCCGACGGTGTTACAAATTGACTGAGTATGTAATCTCCGTGCCTCTCAAAATAAAAAGAACTTTGTTTTCCTTCATTACTAAACTTCAACAATAAATCCATTGCTTTTTTTAAAAAAAAGTGTGGAGTTGCCAGTTTGTTACTACTCCAAACAAATATGATGGAAAGAACTCATACTATAATGTAAATTTGAGATAACAAGGTGCATATACTTCACATGAAGGAGTCTATAATTTGTTTGAGCTTCAGAACTTTTCACAGGATTATACTGGTACAAAATTTAGCCTGACATGTAAAAGGTGGTGCAGCAGAAACGGGGAATGACGCAGCTACATGGTGAGTGCAACTATATAGTTTCTTCTATTTTTTGTCACTTAGTATTTGTTCATTACCAATCAAATTTACAAAAATTAATTAATACAGGAGTCTATTTACTATAAAACATGTTACATTTGGATTCTATTTGCTATGTATTGTAATACAAACAATAATGTACCATAGTAGCATTGGAGGAAGAAAAGTTCGACAATTTTATCAACAAATAGTCACTATAATTGTATGTTCGTCATAATTAGCTTTCTATTATGGTAATAAAATATTATATTTCTGTAGCTTGCTACTAATGTAATATATCATATTAACAACTTTCTAGCTTAGCATTTGGATTTCAAGAAATAATCTAATATGGGTGAATTGACCTGTGCATGCAATTCTACAATCTCATGTACATACACCACAACAATAGTTCATATACTATTTTCTATATACTCCATCTAGCTTCATAATAGTTGATCATTTTGGCATCAACATATATAGTATTCGAAATTGGACCGCTAGATTACTATAGTACAATTGTAAGTGTCTGGAAAATAATATGTTATAGAAGTACTTATCATGATAAAAACATGTTTTGAGTATCCAATCTAAAGTATTATTGAAAAGGATGGTATTCCAAGACTTTTCTTACGCTCAAAACAACTACTTTATTAAGAACAAATATAGAAGCGTAGTAGAAAAACATATGAGTTCACAAAATTAAAGATAGTTAGAAATTAAATGTTTCCCACATAAGCTTACCATATATTTTTTTGGGAACAAAAAACATACAACAATGAAATGAGAGAAACACCATAGTTCCATATCACAAAACAGGCACGCCAAATTTATTCATATCTTCCATCTTTCTCAATGTAGGTTAAGTACATACTTCGGCCAGTGTCTATGTAACACCCTCGAATCGGCCCTATGCAAGTTTTAGCTCTTTCCGCCAAACCCGCATAGAAACGATTCAAGGACACCCACCAGACACTTTCGTGTGGGTAGAAAACGAAGTAATACCATTACACAACAGTCCTCGATAGGACCCACAGAACAGATATATATACAACAGCGACTCAAGAATACAGACATACAATACAAACATCCAAATCACCTTGAAAACGATAGGGCGTCCGACTACGGACAAGATGCAAATGGGGCGAAGAGCCCTGAAGAATAACCAATGGCGTCCATAACCCTGCCCAGGCCAAGCCGAAAGGGTAACCCTGCTAACGACGTCGATCTCAAACCTGCTAAAAAAAGGGGTGCCGACAAAGGGCAAAGGAAAAAGAGGAGCGTCAGTACTGAGGCCAGTACATGGCGAGGCTAGAATTCGGCGGTCCTCGCCTACACAGGTATGGTGGGCTGGAGCGGCAGCGCAGCGGCACTAAACAACCTATAGAGACTCCAGACAACTGGCGGTTATAAGAGAGGGGTAAGAAAGACCTATTCGGATCCAACCTGAAGCTAACACCAAGCAAACCCATCCTGGTATTTCCCCCTCGAGACCAAACGAGGAAGTCGGACCAAGGAACTCACACAGTCGAAGCAAGCAACTACGACTCGCAGGACCGACTATCTATCAAACAACAGGCAATAGGATGTGTCCATGGCACTATAGAGGCTGCAAGGAGTATAAATGGTGCACGAAAACTAAAGCATCGCAACACAGATAGAAATAGATCAACAAGAGGAAATAAAGACTAACAATGCAAAATAGGTAGAAGGGGGAGAGATGCTCGCCTGGAAAACACTGTCGAGGGATCATATCCGGAGAACTTGTCGATACTCGCATCAACTCATCGGCCTAATCCAGGAAGAAGCAAACACTAGAACAAACACAGGATGCACTATTTAATACTACGGCAGAAGATCCGGCATGATTATGATATGATGCATGACATGGCAAAGATGCGATGCGATTAGGCAATATTAAGCAGAACCAGGGTCCCGACAATTAATTAGACGGTTCAAGTTATTCAGATACCCCACAAATTAAATGTTGTTTTAACAAGGCAAAACATGGCATCGGTTCGCTACACCAATTTAAATGGACTCCAGAATAAGATAACAATATTCCGTATATAGACTCCATATTTAATTATGAGGTGAATCGACATAATGCCCCCAAACAAATGAATATGCATGCGAGCATGAACAATTTAAATGCAGCAGGTTTTATATATAGCATTTATAAAATAGGGGTTGGAAAAGGTTCACACATCTGGGTTCGGGAGATCTTGGGTTCCGGAGGGTTCGGGGTTCAGTCTCAGGGCGCCGGGAACGGCGAGGTTCGGACTTTGGGGAGGAGATCTTGCGGTCTCCGTGTCTTCGGTTCCATGAAGGCGTGCTTGTCATCCGTGATGGCGAACTCGATGTTCCGAGAAGAAGATCTTGTCGTACCGGTGGTACCGGATCCTCGGAGGAGGGCATGGCGTTCCGGGAAGGAGAACCTCGGTGATCTTGATCGGTCTTCTGGTTCGGCCTCGATCTCCGGACTCCAGCATCAGGGTTCGGGTCTTCGGGGTCTTGGGGTTCCCGATAGGCGATCTTGAGGTGCATTCTTGTCTTCGAGAGATCTTGGCGAGGGTCGGAGAACTTGGCGTCCGGGAAGACGATCATGTCGTCCCGACCTTGTTCGATGTCGAACTTGCTCCGGTGGTCGTCGTACTTGTCCGATGTAGATCTTGTCGTGGCTAGCCTTGGAGGAAGAGGATTGGACGCGGAACACAAAGTGCACCGATGGCTCGTAACAACACAAACACACGCACATACACATATGTGCACAGATAAACAACAGGAACCCTTCGAGCAGCACACAAACAGGAACCCACACAGGGACATGGAGGTCCTTTGTTGCTTGGCGTTGGAACAGGAAGGCGTAGGGCGACGGGGAGGTCATGGGAGGCGAGCAGGTCGTCGTGGCGTGCGGTTCCATCGAGGGCCGAGGTGAGGCGGAACACCGGATGAAGGAGGCGGCGGCGGGGCGATCTGTAGGGGCGGAGCTTGACGCGTAGAGGGAGCAAGGCTAGGGCGACGTCGAGTCGGTCGGAGGCGAGCAGAGGAGGCAGAGGACCGGCGGCGACGGGGCTTGGATGGTTGCGGCGCCGTCGAGGAGGTGGGGACCACTGCAGGGCTCCGGACCGCGAGGTCGGCGGTGACAGGGAAGAGGCCGGGACGGCGAGGAGAGCAGGGGGTGGAGCCGGGGGGAGCTTGGGCGGCGCGGCTCCTGGGAAGGACGGCGGCGGTGGTGTTAGGCGACGCGAGCGCGAGGTGGGTTGGAGGCAAGGTAGAAGCGAGCGAGCGGGGTCACCAAGAGGTGGCTCAGACTCAGTGGAGAGGGGCCGCGGGGTGGCGGGGCGCCGTGCCGCGAGGCGAGGTTGGGCGGCGCGGATCGAGGAGAGGAGGCGGGGTAGACGCGGTAGGTTGGGGAAGGAGCAGGGAGAGAGAAGCCTGGGGATGGGTTCGATCGTGGTGGGGCCAGGGGGACGTGGCGACAGCGACAGGGGTGGCGTTGGTTGCATGCGGCCTGGGAGCGAGCGGGAGAGGGCGCGGGATCTGCTCCTGGGGATGGGCCAGGTGGGGGCGGTCGGGGCGCGTGTCCACTGTGGTGGACCGGTCGGTGGGGGTAGGTGTGGGGTAGGTGTGTGTGTGTCCGGGCAGGTGGTGGACCAGGGATGCGCGGGTGCTCTGCTGGCGGCGGGGTGGAGGGGAAAAGGGGGGTAGGTGGGGATGGTGTGTGTGCTAGTGCGTGCGTGTGTGAGTGCCTGGCGGCGGCGGCTGGGTGGGAGGGATGTGGTTATGGGTAGGTGAATTAGGGTTAGGTCTAGGTTAGTTTTTGGAGGTGGCCGGCTGGGCTTTTAAGCCTGGCTGGCTGCCTCCTAAAAAAATGTAAACTTTTATTTTAATTTAAAATAGACTTTTGTAAATAGTTTTTAGACAAATAAAAGACCCGGAAAAGACCAGAGTTTTGATTTGAAATTAAGACGGAGATATTTGGAAGAAAAAGATAGGCTTTTAGAAAAATACTTTTAGACAAACATATGCATGATGACATGACGATGCTCAAATGTAATGTGGCATGATGACATGAGCATGCGGTCATGATGATGCAATGCACAAAAACAACGCGATTTTCTAGTAATGGTTTTGCGGGATGCCACAATTCGACACCACTAACAATGGATCTCGCCCTCGAGATCCGCCTCATGGTACCGGGAAGAAGGTCGGCGATCTGAATCTTCTCGCTTCGTGTCGATCCTCGCGACACCACTAACAAGGGGTCGTTGTCCGTGATCGTCGAGAGGACACTCCGGTAACGAAGGACGAAGGTAGAGGTATCAACACATAAAGCCACCTCTCTCTCCCGTGGACGGAGTAAAATTGCTGGATCCACCGATTCGATATACAAAAGAGAATGATAAGAGTAGTCGGATGGTGATCAGTACATCGCGCACCCAAACCATTACTCTGCACACGATTAGGTGAATTATGCAACCAACTCTTGGAATTAGACTGAAGATCTCGACAAACGAGGTTCGGAACACAGGAGGGATGCAGACTCTGCATCGGATCTGGCGTAGATGATGTCGTCGCATCGGAAAACACCGGAAGGCACAAGAAGGAACAAAGAGAAGTCCAACAGATGAAGGATTCCTCAGATAGCATGAAGACCGGATGTAGAAGCACCGTTACCAAAGAAGGAAGCGAAACCCTGAAGGTACGACGGAAACCCAACCACGAGAATTCCTGGACTCGAAGAATGGGAAGAGAGCAGATTCAAAACACACAGAGGTAAGAGGAGAATAGCAGAGTGGTAAGGAGTAAAAGCAGACCTAATCAGATCTATCCAATCGTTTTTGAAAAATAGTTTTGACACTCTAATTCATCTGTTAGCTAGGTTATCCTACAGGCTGTACTTGTGGGGTATCGCAAATGCTGAGCTCTGATACCACTCTGTAACACCCTCGAATCGGCCCTATGCAAGTTTTAGCTCTTTCCGCCAAACCCGCATAGAAACGATTCAAGGACGGCCACCAGGCACTTTCGTGCGGGTGGAAAACGAAGTAATACCATTACACAACAGTCCTCGATGGGACCCACAGAACAGATATATATATACAACAGCGACTCAACGAGTCAAGAATACAGATATACAATACAAAGATCCAAATCACCTTGAAAACGATAGGGCGTCCAATTACGAACAAGATGCAAATGGGGCTAAGAGCCCTGAAGAATAACCAATGGCATCCATAACCCTGCCTAGGCCAAGCCGGAAGGGTAACCCTGCTAACGACATCGATCTCAAACCTGCTAAAAAAAGGGGCGCCGACAAAGGGCAAAGGAAAAAAGAGGAGCGTCAGTACAGAGGCCAGTACATGGTGAGGCTAGAATTCGGCGGTCCTCGCCTACACAGGTATGGTGGGCTGGAGCGGCACTAAACAACCTATAGAGACTCGAGACAACTGCCGGTTATAAGAGAGGGGTAAGAAAGACCTATTCGGATCCAACCTAAAGCTAACACCAAGCAAACCCATCCTGGTATTTCCCCCTCGAGACCAAACGAGGAAGTCGGACCAGGGAACTCACACAGTTGGCAATTTTACTCATTCCGTTGTTGTTGCAGCAATTACTAATCAGATATAGATAGCATGAGTCATCCTGATAGCGTAAGTAATGGGCAGTTTTAGTTAACATTCCGTTGTAGTTGGAACATTTCTTAGTCAGATATAATTGTCCAGAGGAATCCCAAAACCCAGCATTTGTTGGCACTTTTATCACATTCCATTGGAGTTGCAATACTTACTAGGCAGATATATCAGAACATGATACGACCAAGATCCACCAGTTGTGGGCACTTTTAATATCCATTCCGTTATAGTTGCATCTGATTTCTAGTCACATATTAAGTCAAATTTATAGCACTACTTTAGTTATGCTTGTCTATGATCGAGATACTGTGCTCCAAGTCGTCCATAACCGCGGACACGGCTTTCAGAAAGTTTTACCCTGCAGGGGTGCACAAATAGCAACACACACTCGATCAACCTCGGAAAAACCAACTCAAAACCCAACGAGGCTTTCATGACAAAGCAATCACAGGATTCATAAATATTTCAAGGGGGCACCCCACTAAGCTACCCGCAACGAAGTTGGCCGGCTCCAGAATGGACCCAGGGTTTGCGTCAATGGCTGTAAATGACTAGGAACCCGAAAGTGTGACTGGGCTTGTCGATACCGCGAAAACACTCCGCAATCCTAAACAGTACAGGTGCTCCACGCACAATCTTAAATAAAGCAGTAAACATGGCATAAGTACAAGATAGTAAATAAAACCCCAAACTAGTTTGTGGCCCTAAGAAATAGAAATGAATCAAGCTCTGGCTGAGGGGGGTCTATAAGGCCTCCCGGATGTGGATAGTGCGAAAAATCAAGGAACAGGTATCAAGTACTCGGGGTCCTACGGGACACAAGTGAGCGTGGAAGAACCAAATAACATCTATTGCCCACCAATGCCTCTGCATTAGTTATATCTAGCAATTTAATAGTTGCGTTTAAAGTCATGATCATCTCCACCATTAAGCATCTCCACTGTTTATCATGTGCCAACTTGCCGTCAACGGTGGAACGACAACGACGCAAAGCAACACAGAAGCAAGCAACTACGACTCGCAGGGCCGACTATCTATCAAACAACAGGCAATAGGATGTGTCCATGGCACTATAGAGGCTGCAAGGAGTATAAATGGTGCACAGAAACTAAAGCATCGCGACATAGATAGCAATAGATCAACAGGAGGAAATAAAGACTAAAAATGCAAAATAGGTAGAAGGGATAGAGATTCTCGCCTGGGAAACACTGTCGAGGGATCATATCCGGAGAACTTGTCGATACTCGCATCAACTCATCAGCCTAATCCGCGAAGAAGCAAACACTAGAACAAACACCGGATGCACTATTTAATACTACAGCAGAAGATCCGGCATGATTATGATATGATGCATGACATGGCAAAGATGCGATGCGATTAGGCAATATTAAGCGGAACCAGGGTCCCGACAATTAATTAGACGGTTCAAGTTATTCAGATACCCCACTAATTAAATGTTGTTTTAACAAGGCAAAACATGGCATCGGTTCGCTACACCAATTTAAATGGAGTCCGGAATAAGATAACAATATTCCGCATATAGACTCCATATTTAATTATGAGGTGAATCGACATAATGCCCCCAAACAAATGAATATGCATGCGAGCATGAACAATTTAAATGCAGCAGGTTTTATATATAGCATTTATAAAATAAGGGTTGGAAAAGGTTCACACATCTGGGTTCGGGAGATCTTGGGTTCCGGCGGGTTCGGGGTTCAGTCTCAGGGCGCCAGGAACGGCGAGGTTCGGACTTCGGGGAGGAGATCTTGCGGTCTCCGTGTCTTCGGTTCCATGGAGGCGTGCTTGTCATCCGTGATGGCGAACTCGATGTTCCGAGAAGAAGATCTTGTCGTACCGGCGGTACCGGATCCTCGGAGGAGGGCATGGCATTCCGGGAAGGAGAACCTCGGTGATCTTGATTGGTCTTCTGGTTCGGCCTCGATCTCTGGACTCCAGCATCAGGGTTCGGGTCTTCGGGGTCTTGGGGTTCCCGGTAGGCGATCTTGAGGTGCATTCCTGACTTCGAGAGATCTTGGCGAGGGTCGGAGAACTTGGCGTCCGGGAAGGCGATCATGTCGTCCTGACCTTGTTCGATGTCGAACTTGCTCCGGTGGTCGTCGTACTTGTCCGATGTAGATCTTGTCATGGCTAGCCTTGGAGGAAGAGGATTGGACGCGGAACGCAAAGTGCACCGATGGCTCGTAACAACACAAACACACGGACATACACATATGTGCACAGATGAACAACAGGAACCCTTCGAGCAGCACACAAACAGGAACCCACGCAGGGACATGGCGGTCCTTCGTTGCTTGGGGTTGGAACAGGAAGGCGTAGGGCGACGGGGAGGTCATGGGAGGCGAGCAGGGCGTCGTGGCGTGCGGTTCCATCGAGGGCCAAGGTGTAGCATCCCAATTGTCTAACAATTGTAATGTTACATGGTTTAGTAATATAATGGCTACTTCCTACATATAATTGTTGCATCATAATTATATCATGCTCATGTCATCATGCCACCTTACATTTGAGCATCATATAAAACCCTTTTCCATTTGGATCTTCTCTCATATGCATTATTAATTGTATTTGCATCTTGATATATTGTATTTGGTTCTTGATAAATGTTTAATGCCCAAGTTGAGTTGGGGGCATATCTTTTATTCCACTCCACCATCTTTCTTTGTCACCACCTTATAATTCCACCACCCCAATTACCATGGGCTTTTATTTTATTTTGGCAATTACTCTAGCTCATGTGGGTTGGGATGGATCCAATTCTAGTTTCTTTTGCTTGGCCTTTATTCCACCTTTTGTAATGCATATGTATAAACGCCATGATTATTTATTTTGTTTTCACAAGATAAAACCTAGCACTAATGTTTATGCATGGACCATGCAATCATCACCCCATACCACTCTTTCGTTTCTAGTTGGATTTGTGGGTGCTTTATCTATCCAAGCATGGTCATGTGGGATCTTTCCACATAAACCACCATCACCCCATCTTTGCATGACCATGTGTGGCCATCTTAATCCTACCCTAAAAACCCTACCACATCTCTCCTCCTCTCCAACCGTTCCTCTTTGCTTGTTTCTTTTGTGTTGGTCTTGCTAAAACCCAAAACCCATGTGCTTGATCATGATTTGTTCATGATCACATCCTAACCCCATCACCCCTCCTCAAAACCCTAACCAAACCCTACTATACCTCTCCATGCCCATTACCCTCCCTAAGCTAAGCCTCACCACCTTACCCCTTCCATACCGAGCCTTACCCCCTCTCTCACACACTCTCGCTGCCGGCCAGGACCTACCCTAGCTACACCCACCACCCCATGCCGAGGCCTCCCCTCTCTCCCTACCCTCCTTCTCCTACCCTAGCCGAGGCTAACCTAGCTAACCCGAGCCTCCCCTCTCCTTCTCCCTCTCTACCACACAGGCCTGCCGACCATGTCCCTTGACCCAGCCTGGCCCACTGGCAGCCCTACCAGTGCCTGCCTGCCGTCCATCTTTGAAGCACATGCTCGAGGAGGACAAAGGTGGCCGAAGCCACCTTTATCCCTAACCCGCTCCCCCACGGCATCCTCCTCCCTCTTCCTCGCTTTAGCCACTTCCCCACGTTTCCTCTGCCTCTCCCAGATCCACCCCGAGCCACTGCTCCGACCTCTCCTTCCCCTGCCACCTTCTTCTCCAACGCCGGCCGCCCCTCTCAGCCGCGACTGCCACCTGCAGATCGAGGAAGCGCGCGTGTTGCCGCGGGTGTCGAGGAAGATCGCACTGCTCCTCTACATCGCCACGTGCCCGCCGACGAGGAGGAGAAGCCCCAGGACCACCAGCACCCCGCCGCTCCACCGCAAACCCTAGCTCCGGTCCGCCAGCTCCGTCGACGATCTGCCGTGCCTCTCTCCGTTCCACCACCACCGACGCCCCCGCGGTGAGCCCCGGATCCTCTCTGACACCCCCTCTCTCTTCGACATGGCCTGACCTCGCCGAACCACAGGATGAACGCCCTCTGGGCGCGTCTACGGCTGCACGTCCCCGCGTCGCACCGTGTTAACTAGCCGCCCATCCCCCTCCTAACAACGTCCCCCCCGCCTACCGCAGTGGTTGCCGCCTCCGCGCTCGTGCCCCAGGTTCCCAGTTCGAGCCCCCGCCTCGCCGCGCCGCGCGCCAGACAGATCCGTCCGACGCGTAGAAGAAAAACAGTACCACCGCGCACTTTGCTAAAAACCCCCTAGCTTTTTAATCTGCTCAACCCGCGCTCCAGCACGACCCCATCTGTCAGCCTCTGTGGGCTCAGCCGCTGGCACGTGGGCCCAAACCCGCTGGTCCCACCTGTCCGCCGCATGGGCTAGCACAGCTCGCGGTGAGAAAAGTTTTGCGCGCGGATTTCGCCCAGTCAGCACCTGGCCCACCCGTCGGTGACTGTGGCTAGGTGTGGCTGAGTGCAAAAAGGTTTTCGTTTATCTGCTTAATAAAAACAATTTCCAGAAATGTTTTAATATGTTTTAACTTCTGTTTTTAATAACTTTTAATTTATAAATCCAAATAATACAAATGATATATGTTTTTGAATCAGAAAAATGTGAGGATTTCAAATATGCTTTTCAAAATCTTGTTTGAGCACTTTAAATTTTCGAGCTGATTAAAATTACAATAAAATGCCCTTTTTCTTAATTAATTAATAACTTTAGTTTTATAACTCCAAATTTAACAAATAATATGTCTAAATCGATCAGCGCGACGAGACCGTTCTATCTATGCATTTCATGTTCTGAATTGCAGCATGCATCACATAAATAATAAGTATACAGCAAGTGTTATGAGAGCAAACCGGGCTAAAAACTTAATAAAATGCTTTAATCTTGTACCCCACACCTCACCCATGCCATGCTACATTATTGCCATGCAAATTGTGCATCATTCATCATGGCATGATTGTTTGCTTGTCGCATTTTAATTCATATGCTTGTGCACTCTATTTATGTTGGCCCTTGTGTGTTTGGTTCTTCTTCGGATAGACACTGAGCAGGGGATATATCAGGAATCCCAGGAGCACTACCCAGATCCTTCTCTCGCTTCAACTGAACTGCCAGGCAAGCACTACCACATGCTTGCATACATATAGTACCTATTGCCTCTATCTTATTCTTGCATCATTGAGTCGCGATTGCATTAAATTGAATCCCAAGTACTGCATGGCCTTTACTTTTTAAACCCCACCGAAGCTTGTTCCTCCATCCCATGAGCCATTACTACAGGAGTTGTTTGAGCCATGCGGGTCGTAGAACAACATGTGTAGGGTATGTGAGTGTCTGATGGATAACGAGGTACCTAAACAACTTAACCTGAGTAGTAATGGGATAACTAATGAAAGTGGCACCGGTGAGCAATATCTGCTATTTGGTTCTTCATGCTCACTTGTGTCCCGTAGGATCCTGAGTACTTGATTCCTGTTCCTTGACTATTCGCACTATCCACATCCGGGAGGCCGTATGGACCCCCCTGAGCCAGAGCTTGATTCATTCTTATTTCTTGGGGCCACAAAGTAGTTTGGGGCTTTATTACTATCTTGTACTTATGCCATGCTTTACTGCTTTATTTAAGATTGTGCGAGGAGCACCTGTACTGTTTAGGATTGCGGAGTGTTTTCGCGGTATCGACAAGCCCAGTCACACTTTCGGGTTCCCAGTCGTTTACAGCCATTGGCGCAAACCTTGGGTTCGTCTCGGAGCCGGCCAACTTCGTTGCGGGTAGCTTAATGGGGTGGCCCCCTGAAACATTTCTGAATCCTGTGATCGCTTTGTCGTGAATGCCTCGTTGGGTTTTGAGTTGATTTTTCTGAGGTCGATCAAGTGTGTGTTGCTATTTGTGCACCCCTACAGGGTAAATCTTTTTGAAAGCCGTGTCCGCGGTTATGGACCACTTGGAGCACATTTTCTCGATCATAGACAAGCATAACTAAAGTGCCGCTTTTAATTGACTAAGTACCTGACTAGTAAATAGTGCAACACTCATGGAATGGTTAATAAAACTGCCAACGGATGGGGGGTTGTTCGTCCGCTTTCTCGTTGGTAAGCGAGAAGGAGGATGGATCTGTTAATTATACTGTTATAACTGTTGTTCTTAATTAACGGACATCCGTCTATCTTTGGTTAGGCGGATGGTTAGCGAGTATCTATAGACTTGTTAGTTGTTATCTTTTGCTGCAATTGCGTCACCC
The DNA here is from genome assembly GCA_023614405.1 of Avena insularis. Taxonomy (NCBI): domain Eukaryota; kingdom Viridiplantae; phylum Streptophyta; class Magnoliopsida; order Poales; family Poaceae; genus Avena; species Avena insularis. The sequence goes on along the minus strand of CM042694.1, from coordinate 84,212,482 downwards.
CAGGTTATGTCCCCTTTAGAGGCATAAAGACTTGCTGAGTACCCCTAGGGTCTCACATGATAAATTGTTTGATTCAGATAAACAGGTGTATTCACAAAATGGATACTGGGTGGAGGAGACGGATGATGTTGGCAACGATCACTCGGTGTAGAGATTCCGGGAATGGGGATCCGTGAGATCTGTGGGCGGGATGTGTTTATTTATGTGGCATCTTATGCCGATTTGCTTCTTATCCGTACTCGGATCTTGTTTTCCGCTTCCGCCTGATACTCTGATGTTTGATGTATGAGGAGATATCCTAAACTATTATATCTATCTAGGGTATTTGGATCTTGCCGTATGGCGTTGCAATATTTCTATTTCTTTTAGATGGAATGGCTCTGAGGGCTATTGTATGTGGCTTGCATACATACTCACTTGTGTATGTAGTTGATCCCTTCGCCTGCCGATTACGCCGCTCGTTCTTGTCCCGATGTTCTGGAAATGGTTAGGACGGCCGAAAGGTCTACCTGTGAGTGGCCCTTGGCCCCACCGTACTATTTTAACCATTTTCGCTCATCCAGGCATGTAACTAAGAGCGTAATTCACCGAGGTAGTTACACGAGGCGAGGCGGAACACCGGATGAAGGAGGCGGCGGCGGGGCGATCTCCAGGGGCTGAGCTCGACGCGCAGAGGGAGCAAGGCCGGGGAGACGTCGAGTCGGTCGAAGGCGAGCAGAGGAGGGAGAGGACCGGCGGCGACGGGGCTTGGATGGTTGTGGCACCGTCGAGGAGGTGGGGGCCGCTGCAGGGCTCCGGACCGCGAGGTCAACGGTGACAAGGAAGAGGCCGGGCCGGCGACGAGAGCAGGGGGTGGAGCCGGGGGAGCTCGGGCGGCGCGGCTCCTGGGAAGGACGGCGGCGGTGGTGTTAGGCGACGCGGGCGCGAGGTGGGTCGGAGGCGAGGTAGAGGCGAGCGAGCGGGGTCGCCGAGAGGTGGCTCGGACTCGGTGGAGAGGGGCCGCGGGGCGGCGGGGCGCCGTGCCGCGAGGCGAGGTAGGGTGGCGGGGATCAAGGAGAGGAGGCAGGGTAGACGCGGTAGGTTGGGGAAGGAGCAGGGAGAGAGAAGCCCAGGGATGGGTTCGATCATGGTGGGGCCAGGGGGACGTGGCGACAGCGACAGGGGTGGCGTTGGTTGCATGCGGCCTGGGAGCGAGCGGGAGAGGGCGCGGGATCTGCGCCTGGGGATGGGACAAGTGGGGGTGGTCGGGGCGCGTGTCCACTGGGGTGGACCGGTCGGTGGGGGTAGGTGTGGGGTAGGTGTGTGTGTGTCCGGGCAGGTGGTGGACCAGGGGTGCGCGGGTGCTCTGCTGGCGGCGGGGTGGAGGGAAAAAGGGGGGTAGGTGGGGCTGGTGTGCGTGCTAGTGCGTGCGTGTGTGAGTGCCTGGCGGCGGCGGCTGGGTGGGAGGGATGTGGTGCTGGGTAGGTGAATTAGGGTTAGGTCTAGGTTAGTTTTTGGAGGTGGCCGGCTGGGCTTTTGGGCCTGGCTGGCTGCCTCCTAAAAAAATGTAAACTTTTATTTTAATTTAAAATAGACTTTTGTAAATAGTTTTTAGACAAATAAAAGATCCAGAAAAGACCAGAGTTTTGATTTGAAATTAAGACGGAGATATTTGAAAGACAAAGATAGGCTTTTAGCAAAATACTTTTAGACAAACGTATGCATGATGACATGACGATGCTCAAATGCAATGTGGCATGATGACATGAGCATGTGGTCATGATGATGCAATGCACAAAAACAACGCGATTTTCTAGTAGTGGTTTTGCGGGATGCCACAGTCTACATAGTCCCTATTTCTATAAAATCTTGCAAATAATAATAAAATGAAGATGCTGCCCTCGCATTTGTGAGGGCCACACTGCTAGTTAAAAAATAAAAGTGTTACAACTGAGTGTACACCTTCGATGATCTATAGAAATGATAAAAATTTCTTCCGGCTCTAGCAGCCAATACATGCCCTAGTTACCGGGTTGTTAAGAACCATAATGGAGGAGGAAGAGTGAGGATTTGGGAAATCCTTCCAGCTCATTCCCTGTTCCCAACTCCATATTTGATACATAAAGGACTGGTATTCCTAATTTGACATTCCATTAGTTGGGACCATAAATTCTTGTGCTAGTGAACTAATTTGCCAATGATAACAAGTATCAGTTAGAAAGCAATGGACGTTTCCTTTGACTGATCAATAGCAGCCTCAATAGATTGGCTCTCGCTTGTAGTTTCAGCAAAGCAAAAACTAAGCTAAAGCAACAAGAGGAGTGAGCATTTGGGGATTGCTTCCAGCTCATTCCCTTTCATCAAGGCCACTCCCCCCACCAATCTGATCATGTAGTCCAAACTCAGTATACCCCCTTCGGCACACATAATATGGTAGTAGTGCACATACTTGAAAACTTCATATTCGTTACCTAAATTATTAATATTCCTAATTTGATCTTCCATAGTTAGACCCATGCATTGTTGTGGAAGTTATCTAATTTTACAATAATAACAAGTATAGGTTTGGAAGCAATCGACATTGCTGATAAAAGTAGAGACGATAAATTGGCTCTATCTTTTATTCGACTGTATCTGCCTTTTTTTGAGGAGCTGATTTTATCCGCCTTGTGGTGGAATAAACATTGATTAATAGACACAGTGCATTTCAGTGATGGATACTAAATAAATATTGTGGATAAGCGAGATATTTACAAAATAGCAGCATTAGAACTAATGGTACACCTTCGAGGATGTAAGTATATAAATAGTTCTTAACGGTGGGCATGAATATTAACAAATGGACCTAGACGTGACGTCTATAGTCACAGATTCACTAGTACAGATTCATAGATCCGAATCTACGTGACGGTTCTATATAAGATATGGTTGTTGCGGAATGATGCTAGTGATTGCGAGAAAATTTGAAGATCCGTCTAGCGTTGCACACCGCTCACTCGGCCTTCTAGAGGAATGGCGCAAAGTCCAAGACAAACCAGCTCCAAAAGCTGCGAAGCGAAAGGAATGCTGGTCTCCTCTGACTACAAACTGGTACAAGGTGAATGTTGACGGCGCGATGGGGAAATCCTCAAGAAAAGGTGGTGGAGGAGTTGTCATTCGAGACCACAATGGAATCTACAAAGAGGAGCTTGCCATTTCCCCCCTCCCCGTCAGACCCCGAGGAGGCTGAGATTAAAGCCTGTTGTCATGAACTACTGTTGGTTAAGGGGTTGAAGTTGGAGAACGTTCTTCTGGAAAGAGATAGTGTGGTCATTGCTACGAAGCTGGAGGAGGGAGAGAAAGACATATCCGTGTTTGGACCTCTGGTTGAATAGATAAAGAACATGATTTGATCTTTTGATAACCACTCGGTCAAGTGGGCTGCGAGATCGTGGAATGTTGCGGCTCACAATTTAGCTAAGGAACGCTGCATGTTGGAAATAAGTAGTACCACCTGATTGTATCATGAACTCTGTGGCTAACTGAATAAATAAACACAGCTATTTTCTTTAAAACACGAGATCTAGGTTGTGGAAGATCGCTTATATCCCATAGGAAAATCAGTCTGAAGGTCTTCCACACACGCGGGGCCTCGTGTGGTTGTCATATAAATGACAATTGTATAAACTATCACAAACGGTTCCATAGAGATTACCAAGCCACAAGTCATGTAGCATTGGATCCATCATATGTCCTAATCCTGGTGAAAACAGATATAAAATGTGCGCGCGAACACTGTAAAATACCAAGATCCTACATCTATAGTGTAAAATAATAATATAAAACATGATGTAAATATGCACTCATCAGCGGTGGATATGGCTTCAGCCCAGAAGTTGTATGGTGACTTGAATTCATCCAACATAGATCTTGCCATATCTATCAAGGTCCGGTTTTCCTCTCGGGTACACCATTTTGTTGAGGGGTTTACGCGGTGGAATATTGATGTCTTGTCCCCTCTTCACTTAAGAATTCATTCAAGGTGCAGTTCATGAACTCGGAGCTGTTGTAGCTTCTTATTGCAAAAATGGGGACATTGTGTTGTCATTGCACCTCATTGGCAAAGTCGATGACGGTTTGTTGAGTTTCACTTATTTTTCTTGAAGAACTAAACCCATGTGCACCTTGAATAGCCATCAACAATAACAAGGAAATACTTCTTCCCACGGAGACTTGCATGTGATGGAGGACCAAAGAAATCCACATGAAGAAGCTCTAAGATCCTATTTTATGATATGATTGTCTTTCTTCGATGGGGAGAGGCATGCATATTTTCTTCAACACAAGCCCTGTAAATACAATCTTTGGCAAAAGAAACATTTTCATTTAGTCCAAGGATGTGGCCACCCTTGTGAAGACTTCGCAAAGTTCTCATATTGACATGAGCTAGCCAGCGATGCCATAGCCAACCCACATCAGCCTTTCCAAATAGGAACATCGGACCTGCAGTGGTTTTCCCCGAAAGTCCACCACATACAAGTCGTTTTTGACGTACCCAACGAAAGCGACCATGAGATAGTTGCTCCACAAGAGTTCCATGATATCATCATCAATGAAAACTGCAAATCCCATCTTACCAAGGGCACAAACAGAAAGTACATTATACCCAAGGGTGTCAACGAGCATGGCGTCCACGAGAGAGAGATCATGGGCAACCACAACCTTGCCAAGACCAAATACCTTAGACTTTGACTTATCACCACAGGAGACGGTTATTTGATCATGATTAGGAGTCATCTTAGTGATGATCTCCTTCCTTCCGGTCATAGGACTTGTGCATCCACTATCAAGCACCCATTTCGACCCACAGGAAGAATAGTCCTACAAGAGAATTACTTCTTGGTTTTAGGTGCCCATTTTTCAATGGGTCCTCTCATGTTAGTAATAAGGGTCTTTGGAACCAAAATAGACCAAGCAATGTAATTATTATAAGGACCAACATAACTAGCATAAATGTCACCATAATAATCACGAAATAACTCATAGTGGGGATTATTAGACCCTACAATACCATCATAATCTGGTTTCTCCTTCGTGATGTTCTTTTTTAGTGGTGCTTGTCTTTGCTTGAGTATTCTTGGCCTTCTTCTTATTCTTCTTCTTCTTCTTCTTCTTCTTGGTCTTGCGGACATATCCTTACTACTAGGAAACTGTTTATCAGTGGTGCACCTATTTTGCATTTCAGTGGCGCATATGGGATGCACCACTATTACGTCATCACCGATAATATTTCGGCGCATATTGATATGCGCCACAGAAATCTAAAAAAAATTGTGGCGCATATTGCCAATATGCGGCATAGAATTTTTTTTCCAAATTTGAAAAAAACGCAGGATAGATCTAAAATTTCTGTGGTGCATATTTGCCAATACGCGCCACAGATTTTTTTTCAAATTTCAAAAAAAGCGGGCTAGATCCGAATCTAGCACCACCGCGGCCGCCGGAATTTTGCTGGAATTTTTTCACCGGAGGAGGTGGCCGTAAGTGGGTGTCACCGGAGGAGTGCTAGGACGGAGATTGATGGAGGAGGGGGGTCGCCGGAGGTGTCGCCAGAGATGGTGGAGGAGGAGGCCGCCGGAGGAGGAGGTGGTCATCACCGGAGGAGGAGGAGGTCACTAGAGTAGGAGGAGGAGGTGGCCATGGCTAAAGGTGGAGGAGGATGCAATGGCCGGAGGTGGAGGAGAAGGAGGAGGGAGGAGAAGAGGAGACGTGGAGGGAGGAGAAGTACGGAGGAGAGGAGAATTGGAAAAGTGGAGGAAGGAGAAGTGTGGAGGAGAGGAGAAGTGGAGGAAGGAGAAGTATGTAGGAGAGGAGGTTTAATGGATAAATAGGAGGTAAAAGGGGCACCAGAGGATTCAAAATTGAAATCCCTCCCAAACAATCTGTGGCACATATTGGAGATATGCGCCAAAGAAATGTCTCCCCTTTTTTATTTTTTTTGCAGAAAAAATCTTCTGTCTGCCATAACTTTTTACTCTTTTCAAATTTAGGAAATCTATAAATATTCAACAGCTTCCAATGATAAAATTGAGTAGGAAATTTCGAGACGATTGTTTTAATAGGTTAAACATTTTTTTCCGACATCGTATGCAAAAGTTATAACCATTTTACTGTGCCATGACCTTTTTTTGCAAAATACATCGAAATTCGTGTTTTTCAATTTTCCCTACAAGTACACACCAAAATATAACTACATCTCAAAGGAATTATTTTTTTGAAGTTTTTATCATTTTTATTTATTTTTTAAAAAACTGAAAAGGCAAACCATGGGGGGAGGGGTGGATTTGTTTTCCACTTTCTGTGGTGCATATGTCTATATGCGCCACATAATAATCACTTTCTGTGGGGCATATAGACATATGCACCACAAAATTGTCTCCCCCCATTTTTGGTTCTGGGTCCCATCAACTTTCTGTGGCGCATATGTCCATATGCGGCACAGAATCATCACTTTCTGTGGCGCACAGGAAAACATGCGTCACAGAAGTTCACATTTCTATGGCACATATTGGTCCCGTGCGCCACTGAATTGCCACATTTCCGTGGCGTTTTTTCTATATGCTCCACTGATATTTTTCAGTGGCGCATGGTTTTGTATATGCGCCATAGAATAGCTTGTCTATCTATAGCTGTTTTCCTACTAGTTCCTAGTCCCTCCTTTCCATTATCCGTCCTTTGCTTGCTCAAGTGCTCATCGAGAACTTTCTTACCTTTGGAAGAGATGACTTGGCAAGCTCATCTTTCAATCTAGCATTTTTCTGAAGGATGTCTTCATGATTGCTCATTGATGTAGACGTGCTTGGAACATCATAGTTGGTTAGTCGAGTTTGGAGCTAACCATGAGACGCATTGACAATAGAGTATTCACTCTCCAATGCCTTGTGAGCAATGTCAAGTGCCTCAAGCTTCTTGCAAAGTCTAGGATGAGAAGCCCCAAATTCAACCTTCTCCCTTTTTAGCTTCTTTTCCTTAGCAAAAAGATGGTCCTGTTCCTTCATAAGCTTGGCCACAAGATCATCATTTGACTCCTCAATTGACTCAATCTTCTCCTAAAGAGAAGCCCGAATCTCCTCTTCTTCTTCTAGAGCATTTTTCAAGGATGTTATTTCCATTGCACCCTCTCTTTCAATTCTGCCCTTTTCTTCAAGAAGTACTTCCGAGTGAGCAAGTTGACTCATGAGAGCCTCAAAATGCATTTTGCATTCACATTGCAAGTTAGTCATAAAACCGTCCAAAGCAATAACTTCTTCCTTAACCTCAAGACTAATGGAATTATCCATATTAGCATTCATGGTAGTCTCAGGAAAGGAAGTGATGGAAGGTGATACCTCGGAACCTCTTGCCATGAGACAAGTGACGTTCTTGTTGGAGACATTCTCATTTGGAGAATTGAAGAGTGAAGAGGTTGGTGTAGATGTAGTGGCTATGGTGGCCACCTCTCTTGAACTATCATCACCTTCTTTGTCTTCGCTTGCGAACTAATACTCCTCTTAGGCTACCAACACAATCTTTGGTTGCTTCTTGTAGGAAGTATCCTTCTTGTTAAATGGCTTCTTCCGAGGAGCCTTTGATTTCTCTTTGAGAACTAGTCTCCCCCCATGATCTTCTCTACTTTAATAGGGGCACTCAGCTACAAAATGAAAACGGTCACCATAATTGTAACATGACCTCAATTTTGGAACGTTTTCTTTTCTTCCACTTGATCCATTCTTGCTCTCAAGTTCACATTTTGCTTTGGTCGGGTCTTTCCAAAAGATTCTTGCATAGAATTCCATGTACTCATCATGAGCACGTTTGACCTCCTCGAGAGAGCTCATGGAAACTATGTCAAGGCTTCTATCGTCTTCTTCTTGCTCAATGATGTTGGCTTTCAAAGAAACATTCACACATTTTTGCATTCCAATTGCTAGAGCACGAGCATCTTTAACATTCTTGGCCGCAACTTTAAATGCAGCCATTTCTTGCATGACTTCGTTGGGAGTCATTTGGTGGTAATTATGTCTACCTTGTAAGCTCTGCAAATCTATGGGCTCAAATGGCATAAAAGCTCTTACGTATTTCCTCTTGATCCAAGCATCATCAACATGTGTTGCACCATTATTTCTAAATGTGATGGCAATGAACTTGAGCTTTCTATACAGATCTTTGTGGTCCTCACCATCCATCATATAGAACCCTTCAGCTTGATTTCTTAGTGCATCATACCTATTCCTTCGCATCCTCTCATTTCCAATGAATAGCTCAGTGAGGGCATCCCAAGCTTCTTTAGCGGTGCTTAGATGCTCAATGTGTGGCATGTCATTTGCACCCACACCAAGCTAGATCATGTGCAAAGCCGTTGCATTGAGTTGACTGTCAACAACTTCACGTCTTGTCAAATTGGTTGGATTCCCAATGTGGAGACCACCCTCGATGATCTTCCATAACTCAATAGACAAGCTGCACACATGAGACTTCATTAAAAATTGCCATTGATTGAAAGAAGATGCACTAAGCTTGGGTGGATTGATGGCTCAAAATATGATGAGCTCGATGGGAACCCCAAGAGGAAGGTATGATGAGCACAACAAAAAGTTTTCCCTCAGTTATGAAACCAAGGTTATCGAACCAGTAGGAGCAAGGAAACAACATCAAGGTGTTATCTCCAACTTGGAATCCTGCACAACACAACCACAAAACTTTGCCCCAACTTACAGTGAGGTTGTCAATCTCACCGGTTTTGCTGAAACAAAGGATTAAACGTATTGTGTGGAAGATAGTAATTGCTTGTAGAAAGTAAAAAATAAATAGTAGATGGTAGATTGATAGTAAAAGACTGGATCGGGGTCCATAGTTCACTAGAGGTGATTCTCCTTAAGATAGATGACATGCTGGGTGAACAAATTACAGCGGGGCAATTGACAGACACCGAGAAAGAATACATGCATATACTAATCATCTTGACTCCTATGAGATTCGATTGGGCATTACAATATTATACACAGACCGTAATCCAACTGCATCTATGACTAATAATCCACCTTCAGGTTATCATCTGAACCCCCTCTAGTATTAAGTTGCAAGCAACAGATAATTGCATTAAGAAAAGTGTATAAAGTAAACAATACGATTGTCCCATGGACAAATGATTGTTGTTTTCTCCCTAGTAGCAACAGCACATCAAGTACCTTAGAGATTTCTGTCACTTCCCTAGATTACTAGAGGCATGAACCCACTATCGAGCATAAATACTCCCTGTTGGAGTTGCTAGCATCTACTAGGCGAAGATAGCTACTAACAACAGAAAGCATGCAAGATAACAAATAATATAGACATGATAGTGTTGGGGTTCTGCGTATGAAAACAATAAATTTTACCCTACGCCCCTGAACCCCTGAAGCTGCCAGGACCTATCTATTAGTAATACAGTAACGAGAGGGGCTTTTTGCAAACTTACCCTTGAAGACCCAAAAGCGTTGTCAACGCTCGGGAGAGCGTGGTTGATGTAGACGAGCCGAAGCCGACCTCAAGGTCGTGATGAAGTCCTTGCGCTCCCGTGGCTCTAACGACTTGAGTGCCTCAAGTGCGACACCTCGTGCGGAGTTACACATGTCCGGTGCCTGACGATGACTCCCGCTTCTCCGATCCAGCAGCAGTTGCGGAAGTAGAGCTCCCGGATCCGAATCCCGCAACGCGACGGTTCTCCACGGTGAAGATGTCTCTCGTTCGCGCAGTCTAGACTTGGGACCACGGTCACGTGAGAAAGAGGGGGAGAGAGAAAAATATCAATTAGAGGTCCTCCCAAAAGTGAGAAGACCTTTATTGATTATTTGTGTATTTTATTTGGCCAAATACCCCCACTATATATATGGGGAGGGGAGGTACTACCTCCCTCAAAGTCCCGGGGTGGGACTAAAGGAGAGGAGGGGGAGGGGTGGCACTGCCGGCCACCCCCATGGGCCCCGTGCGGGGGGTTGGCCCACTAGGGGGCCGGCCACCCCCTTGGCCCCTTCTCCCTCTCTCCTTTCCCTAATGGTCCCTCTCCCTCCGGGAATTGGCCCATTAAGCCTTTGACCATTTAAATTGATTTTTCTCTTTATTAAATAATTATGGATAAGTGACCATTTAAATTGATTTTTCTATTTATTAAATAATTATGAATAAATGATTAAATCAATATTTAACATTCATTCACATATTATTCAACCTCCGTGGCTATGGAACACTTCCAACTCCACTCCGGTAATCCTCCCGACTTACCGAAACCCTTCCGGTATTCTCTCTACTATTCTTCGGTGATTCCACCGATCCTATAAACACTCTCTAAGCATCATCGAGCCCTTAAGCGTGATACCCCACGGTTCGGGAACACTCCAGACATGGTCGGGACACTCCCGCACCAATGATCAACAGAGGGACCTGGATGGCCATGTGACCCTTGTGCGTTCCACGAAGATCTTTCGTCGTTTGAACCGGGACAGTCATTTCTTATTCCCATTGTCTCTCGATACTTGTATTGCCCGATATCTGATCAATGACATCACCATGTCGTGTTCAATCTCGTTACTGAGCAATGCTACTTGACTCGTTCCGACAAGTGATATCCCCGTGATCAAATCACACGCTGCGCAGCTATTGGATATAACCTCTTTGAGTGGGACCTTGAGTATCTTCCCGTCACATGGATGGAAAAATCCCGCTCTTGACATATAGTGCCTCTACGGTTTACTCCGAGTACCTTAACACACCTTTATAACCATTGTATTACCAAGTGGCGCTTGATGCTATCTAAGCACTCTCGGGAGACAGTGATTGATATAGCCTCATGGTCTAAGGAATAGTCTATGAGGATCCATTTCTAATCATCGTAACTTGAACTTCGTGACATGATCGGGTCATGATGTTTAGGTTCGGTATTGGTTCATCATCTCATTCTCGGAATGAGATGACTCCATTTCCAACTGGCATAAATGCCACATGATCAGGAAACATGATCATCTGTTGACCAATGAACCAGTGACTAGAGTTTCACTGGGAACCCCTGGTTGTTTATATATCACAAGTGTATTGATGTTTCCACTCAATACAGTTATAGCATGATATCAAACTTAATCATAAACTATATGAAATATGATAATAGTCCTTATAACTATTTATCTCTAGGGAATATTTCCAACAGTCTCCCACTTGCACTAGAGTACAGATACACTAGCTGCATTTGTTCTTTAATCATTGGCACCATATATATGTTACCCTGAACATGCTTGCTCATGGAAAAGGTTGAGTCTTGGGTCTGTACTTTACAGTCCCAAATCCTTTGCAACTTACTAACGTCACCTTGATTGACATTAATACTTTATCATCACATGATAACATCTGTGTGTATGCATCATCGCTACGGCAGTAGAACGAGGCCTGATTCCAGGAGCCTACAGTGACTTTAGATCAACCTCGAGGGCTTTCTCTTGGGCACTGTGCCCTGGGACACATCATTCTACGTTAAAAGCGAACTAGCCCCGCCATAACATTATACAACACTTTAGATGGTACCCTTATCTATTATTATAAATGTATTCATCGAAACACCAGTGCATTCTGTGCAACTTTCGATGTTTTGTTCACCTCACTTCCTACTTGACTTTAATCGGTATTTATAGGAGTTTCCAACATATTCCCTTATAACATAACCCTTTATGTTTTAAGATAGGTCATGCTTTATGGATTTGGAAAACATGTCTACAGTTCTCTATTAGACACTGCGGACAAACTTTGCTCAATGTTCTATGATTCAAACTTAATCACTTTCAAACATTCCTTATTTTGATCACATATTATGCTAAGTTATCATCATGGTTTACTAAGATAGAACCTATGTCTCAACATAGTGGATGATGATCATCCTTTTCTTTCTTTCAACCATTGATGTTCAACTTAATATTATTCCTAATTTGAGTTATTAAGGACCAGTTCCTTAATTAACTTCTATTCTGAAACCCCTTTCAGAATCCCTTAAGGAATACTTCATAATATCATAATACACCTATTATCAACTCCTACACCTTATAAATCATTATTTATAAATATTTGCGCTTTCATTCTTAACACAATCAAGAATTACTCCTATAATCTCCCACTCAAAATAAGTTCCTACATATTTGAATTTGAGACTTATATTGCTCCCACTCAAAAATATGTCAATCACATATTGTTTTAGGAAGACTTTCATAGATCCCACTCAATTTCATGCAAATTGCATACCCACTCACTATTTTGAAAAACTTCAAAATCCTTTGATCAAATATCAAAGTTGGAGATTTACTATCAGATACTAGTATTTTTACTAGTATTAAATCCACTAGACATTTAGCACACTTGAATCAAATTCATTTGATTCGTCTAATACTTGTCAAATTGTGCTTTTGTCATTCACCCCCTATTCCACTATGGCTTTGCAGTCATTCGGGAAAATTCAAGCAACTCCTTTTACTTGTGAGATTCAACAACTAATTGCTTTCTAATCTCAAGTGAATTTTGCTTCTAGGATTTCTCATAATTCTAGTTTACCATTATTTCCTTAGTAGTTCGGAGGTATGTCATATTCCAAGAATCATGACAAATGATTCACAAATGTCTCCATACAAGATATGGGTTACATTTTGAATCCTACTTCATGTAGTGAAAAACACCAGTGGGAAAAAAACACAATGATCATTATCATTGATTCTTTTCCTTTGTGAAGAGAATCGTTCAGGAACATTGTCCGTTGCGCTTCTCAACACTTTGATGCAGGGATATGAATCCTCATCATGCATTTCACTATCTTCCATTTGCTCCATAATCGAGAAGTATCACTTAAATTGAGCTTTCTCAAGAATGAACCAAAATCCAAGTAATACAAGTTTTGCTTCTCTTTTGGTTTAGCTATGGATTTCGTATTCAAAATTTCCAATGAATACTTTATAAGGACTTATTCGCTACTATTTTGGTTATATCGAATAACCCCAAAACTTTCACGAATTCAAATGGTTCACTACATTCTAACTGAGTGCTAACTATTTCTAACTAATGGTCTGTACATCTACACCACAACAATTTATTTGGTGCCTTCTATTCACCCACTTTGATATCTAATATCACATTGTGATGCTTTGCATTTTGATGTTTCAAAACACTTTGCATTTCACAATTTCTCTTATGCCAATCTCATAAAGTTGAATTTCATTACTATTGATCAAATCATAGTAATTAGATTCTCTTTTATATGTATACCCTTGGTTGATGAAACCCTTTGATCAAATCAAATAGCTTATATTAATGTTTCCTTTGGTAAACTTCTTTACACATTTAAATATTCATGATGATAGTTACCATTTTCGTTAAAACACAACATATCGAATATGGATTTACTTTTAACAATTCATTAAACACATTGTGTTCGAGTAATACTTGGTGTTCAAGTTATTTTGCCGAACTTAGGCATGATTTATATGTGATAAGAAATCGAATGACTTTCACATATTACCACATAACTTTGAATTTAAACAATGGTTTCATTCAATAATGAAATATCATTTAAGTTGGGTATTTTAAGGCATTTCAATATTTTACAAATGTTCATGCATTATCAATTAGTTTCAAACAACAAGAATAATTCACACATAATCAAACAAGATATGAACATGAATAGAAATCATTCATAAAAGTAGAACAACTATTTGTAACAAACTCATATGAATAACCGTCTCACAAAGTGTGAGACACACTAAAGAAGTTCACAATCTTTTGATTACAATAATCATCCTAAAACATAAACTAAATGATAAATGTTGAGGGATAGCATCATTGGCCATCATCATCATTCTCGCCATTAACACGCAACGTCACCTCCTCTCCAGCAAGCACCTCTCATGCAGAAGGACCTGTTTTCAGCAAAACAGAACAAGTATCAGATATACTTAACACTGCAAATGTGTTTGCAAGATTATAACATTTATAAAATTGTATATCAAATATATACCTTGTCATTGATGACCTGAGCGATATCTGATTCAACCAACACATTCCTGAGATGTGTCACGAACCGGTGGAAGTCCATTGGTTCTGCGTCGCCCCTCATTACGCAAGTCCTGACTTGTGCTTGGTAGCTTGGTGGCAGCGACCGCAGCACAACGCCATTTGCAAAAGAGCCCGTCATCCAGCTATCCAGGAAGTATGCAGGCCTCATGTACACATCATGCATGTGCTCCAAGTGGTCGTCCAGTGATGAGTTCTCCTCCATCTTAATGGAGAGGAAGTCTCCCATCAGCTCATGCTCCCATATGAATGCTTGTTCCACAAAATGTGTCCTAAGCTGTAGCATCACCGAACGAGGGTTGACATCACCCATGAAAGGCCACAGCTCATCCACCATTCCGAAGCGCATGGTAACTGAAATGAAGGAGGCCATCTCATGACGGATATAGCGGTCTTTCCGCTGCTTTTGGGTCTCTAGGTCAGTGGGCTAATCCAAATCCATCCCGTCGAGTATGTAGTCGACCATGTCATTCTCGCTAAGGAGAACCTGGAGACGCGCAACCCATATGGAGAAGTTCGATCTATCTAATTTGAGCTTCTCTCCTTCTAACCAATCAATCGTCAACATGAAAGGTGCCATCTACATTTATAATTGCAAAAGGAATTTAGACTAAGTTTATAATTAAATGAGTTAATGATAACTCCACTCAGAAACACCTATCCCCATAAGAGTTCCTAGTGATAACACGGACCCTATCAACCACATCTCCCCCGATTAACACGGCCATCAATGTGGGTTCAAAGGTGGACGCTAAACGTCGGTCACATCATTCATGCGACTCGTGCTCGATCTTTCGACCATCCGTGTTCCGAGGCCACGCTTCTATGGCGTGCTAGGCTTGCCAACTCAACCTTAGTGTATTCGTTGTGCAACATGGCTTACACCCACTGTATGCGAACATAGATATGTCTGACACCCAGTCACCCTGGGTCACCTCATACCGAAGAACTTTCTTGGTGGTGCACACTAAGGTGGAACACAATCGTTGGTAATTTTAACAGGGACCATCTTATTAGGCTACCGTCGAGTATCTAATACTAGCACACAATAATATATACAAACAATAACATTGAATGTAAATGCGATGTGATATGGTCCTTCACGTCGTGATCTCCATCCGTCGTCACCGGATTCCGGCGCCAGAGTTCCGGCGCTGTAGACACCAGGGTACCGGTGTCATTCCAGCGTGGAAGTCCATCACCTCCATGACTATCTACTACTACGTAACAAAAGGTAATCACTTTACCTTTGCCACAACCATATCACAAAGCAACGCCCCCCTGCAAAACAAAGTTAGATGCCTCTACTTTATCTTTGCATGTTTTACATGGCTGAATGGGCTTTTGCACAAGAACCATTCTTACCCACAAACTTTCAGCACAACGCTGATCAAGTAGTTGTCTCTACTACACCCCTTTCGGGGCCCTCCATTGCAAATGGCATACCAACTAATGCAAGAGATACAGACACCCCCCTAAGCCACTTTATACGGTACAAGCCGTATGTCAAGCGTGGACCAGTCTCGCGAATGAACGCGTAAAGTCGGTTGGGGGCCGCTTCATCAAGCATTACTGCGGTATGCACAAGTACACGTGGGAGGGTAACAACTAAAACATCAACACCCACACGCTACATCTCGTGTGTTCTACCCATACTAGCATTACTACGCATAGATCTAGCTCTGATACCACTGTTGGGGTTCCGCGTATGAAAACAATAAACTTTACCCTACGCCCCTGAACCCCTGAAGCTGCCAGGACCTATCTATTAGTAATACAGTAATGGGAGGGGCTTTTCGCGAACTTACCCTTGAAGACCGAAAAGCGTTGTCAATTCTTAGGAGAGCGTGGTTGATGTAGACGAGCCGAAGCCGACCTCAAGGTCGTGATGAAGTCCTTGCGCTCCCGTGGCTCCAACGACTTGAGTGCCTCAAGTGCGACACCTCGCGGGGAGTTACACACGTCCGGTGCCTGACGATGAATCCCGCTTCCCCGATCCTACATTAGTTGCGGATGTAGAGCTCCTAGATCCGAATCCCGCTGCACGACGGCGCTCCACGGTGAAGATGTCTCTTGTTCGCGCAGTCCAGACTTGGGACCACGATCACGTGAGAAAGAGGGGGAGAGAGAAAAAATATCAATAAGAGGTCCTCCCAAAAGTGAGAAGACCTTTATTGATTATTGGTGTATTTTATTTGGCCAAATACCCCCACTATATATAGGGGGAGGGGAGGTACTACCTCCCTCAAAGTCCTGGGGTGGGACTAAAGGAGAGGAGGGGTAGGGGTGGCACCGCCGGCCACCCCCATGGGCCCCGCGCGGGGGAGGGGGCTAGCCCACTAGGGCGTCGGCCACCCCCTTGGCCCCTTCTCCCTCTCTCCTTTCCCTAATGGGCCCTCTCCTTCTGGGAATTGGCCCATTAAGCCTTTGACCATTTAAATTGAATTTTCTCTTTATTAAATAATTATGAATAAATGATTAAATCAATATTTAACATTCATTCACATATTATTCAACCTCCGTGGCTATGAAACACTTCCACCTCCACTCCGGATATCCTCCGGACTTACCGAAACCCTTCCGGTATTCTCTCTACTATTCTTCGGCGATTCCACCGATCCTATAAACACTCTCTAAGAATCATCAACCCACGGTTCGGCAACACTCTAGACATGGTCGGGACACTCCCGCACCAATGATCAACAGAGGACCTGGATGGCCATGTGACCCCTGTGCGTTCCACGAAGATCTTTTGTCGTTTGAACCGGGACAGTTGTGTCTTATTCCCTTTGTTTCTCGATACTTGCATTGCCCAAGATCTGATCAATGACATCACCATGTCGTGTTCAATCTCGTTACTGAACAATGCTACTTGACTCGTTCCGACAAGTGATATCCCCGTGATCAAATCACACGCTACGCCGCTATTGGATATAACCTCTCCGAGTGGGCCCTTGAGTATCTTCTCGTCACATGGACGGACAAATCCCGCTCTTGACATATATTGCCTCTACGGTTTCCTCCGAGTACCTGAACACACCTTTATAACCATTGTATTACCAAGTGGCGCTTGATGCTATCTAAGCACTCTCGGGAGACAGTGATTGATATAGCCTCATGGTCTAAAGAATAGTCTATGAGGATCCATTTCTAATCATCGTAACTTGAACTTCGTGACATGATCGGGTCATGATGTTTAGGTTCGGTATTGGTTCATCATCTCATTCTCGGAATGAGATGACTCCATTTCCAACTGGCATAAATGCCACATGATCAGGAAACATGATCATCTGTTGACCAATGAACCAGTGACTAGAGTTTCACTGGGAACCCCTGGTTGTTTATATATCACACGTGTATTGATGTTTCCACTCAATACAGTTATAGCATGATATAAAACTTAATCATAAACTATATGAAATATGATAATAGTCCTTATAACTATTTGTCTCTAGGGCATATTTCCAACAGATAGAATCAATAATCAATCTAAAATAGCATCTCAATATCCATCGGATCCCCGCAAACACAACGTGTAAGATTACAAATAGATGATCTTGATCATGAACGGAGCTCACAAGATCTAAACATGGTAGAACAAAGGAGAAGAACCAACCATCTAGCTACTACATGGACCCGTAGTCCAGGGATGAACTACTCACGCATCACACCGGAGGCAGGCATGGTGATGAAGAAGACCTGTAGGATGAACTCTCCCCTCTGGCAGGGTGCCGGGATGAGCTTCAGATCCCTTCTGATCTAGGGATGGAGATGGCAGCGGCTACAGACTCTTTCGTGTATTTTTGATCGGGTACTTAGGGTTTTCGTCCCGGGAGGCTTTTATAGGCGGAAGAGCAAGGTCGGTGGAGTACCCGGGGGCCCACACCAGGTGGCAGTGCACCTAGGGTGTGGCCGCCCTGGTGCCCCTCTTCGGCTCCCCTCCGGACTCCGTGTTGCTTCGGGTAAAATATTGACTTTGGCTTTTATCCGGTCCAATTCCGAGAATATTTCCTTACTAGCTTTTCTAAAACCAAGAATAGGAGAAAACATGCAACTATCACTGTGGCATCTTATTATTAGGTTAGTTCCAGAAATTGTGTAAAATACTCCAAAGTGTGGACAAAACATAAGAAAGTAGATATAAAACAAGCATGGAACATCCAAAATTATAGATATGTTTATGACCTATCAACATCCCCAAGCTTAACTCTTGCTCGTCCTCGAGTAGGTAAGTGATAAAAAGAAAATAATTTTTGAGGTGACATGCACCATCACAATCTTGATCAAGGTATTTGTAAAACATTGATAGCTGGGATCATAGTACTTTAGCATAGACATGAAAGACATAGTTCTAACCATAAGACATAGCAACTATGTTATAACATGAAAAGGTACAAACAAAATATTCATGAATAACAATGCTTTGAAAGACGTTTGTTTGTTTCACATATAGAAAACATAATGAGAATGGCATTTAGCTTGTCCCTCATAGTCTAGCAAAACATAAATGCATAGGACACCTTCAAAGTTCATAAGGGTGACTAGATACAAATAGTTTAAGAACAAGCAATATCAAAGTTATGAATCAATCAACAAGTTTTGGAACAATGCACATTAAACTAAGAATGGCCACTATGCTCTCTCAATAGGTGCATAAAGATAGAAGATGGAGAATCAACATAAAAGTAAAAGAAATGCCCTTCATAGAAGGAAGCAGGGATTCAAGTCTCATAAAGAGCTTCCAAAAATTATGGTACTTATTAGCTTTCAACTCTCATTGCCCCTATCATAAGCATATTTAGGTGAGTAAGGTTAAAGTGAACAAATATGAGGATATGCTTGACAAGTTATAAGTTGAAAATCTCATGCCCCTTACTTACAAAAGACCGAACCTCATGCTACTCAACTTTAGTCACGAGTAAGTTCTTGTCATTGTAAGTACATGTGTATCATAGAGAACCGCCAACGGGGTACCCCTTGCCCCATGATACAGGAGCTTTCCCATATCAAAATGACAAGGCAAGCAGAGAATGAGCATCTCAGCAATCTTTTTATTTGCTATTTGCATAGGTTTTTATTGAGGATGCTTCACAGATTGCGCAGTATGGTTATGTTGCAAGTTTCCACCATGATTAGGCATGCCTTAGGCTAGCAACCCAAGTGTTTCTCTAACACATATACAAACTCCATGAGCTTACAAGCTCCCCTTTTATTTCACACTGTCGGGATCCATAAGCAAAAGAACATGATATCAACCAAATAAAGTGCAATGTCGAAAGCGTTCCCCATGGTAACATGGTTCTGCTAATTTACAACTTATAAAGCGCAAGCATATACGCAACATAGATGGGCACAATGGTTCAAGTTTATTCAGTGCAAGAAAAGTAAAGTGTGCCATCAAGTTTGTGAGAGCTTTAATCACTAATTTTCACATAACAAGTTTAATTCGGAAGGTAGATAAAAACATGAATATACTTGGAATAGCAATAATGCTAATAGGTAGGTATGGTGGACTCTTTGGAATAACTTGGTTTTATTTGGAGTTGGATGCATGAGTGGAACTCATACTTGGTACATATGGAGACTCGCAAAAGACTGGGAGCGACCAACTAAGAGAGCAATAATGGCCATAATCATACAAAGCGACAAAACATTATTGATTAAAGCATAAAGAGATATTACAAGTCAAAAACTAAATGATTATCGAGGCTATGGTGACTTGGTATAGTCTTAACATGGTGTGAGCATGCGCCAAGTCAACCCAAATAAAGCATCAAAGGAGAATACCACAATATTATGCTTTTGTATGCTAAAACAACGCATGATTCTTTCAAGGCACATTAAGTAATCTCAATTGTTTGTAACAAGACATGCTACAGCAATAATCACTAAGCATAAAGTCAAAACAATATCAAGCATGACATGATAAAGTCTAAGCCATACTCAAAAACAAGCTCGTTTTATACCACTTATAAGCATGAACTTTCCTACTCTTTTCCAATCCAAACCAACTTATTTGAAGACTAATGTATGAATGCGGGGTCCAACCAATTTATTCAAGCAAACTAAGCAAAATAAAAACTAAAAAACAAAAACGAAGACGCTCCAAGAACAACACAATTGTGCATGAAACAATAAAAATGAAGTGTTTGGAAGAAAACATGAGATTTTTATTGATGAATAAGGGGATGCCTTGGGCATCCCCAAGCTTTGATGCATGTACTTCTTAAATATTTCTTGGGGTGACACGGGTGGCATCCCCAAGCTTGAGCTTTTTTCCATACTTCATCTTATCACATTACTCTTCCCCACACCTGAAAATTTTCCTTCATACAAAACTTCACACAATCTTTATTAGCAACATTAGTGTACTCAAGACAATAAGTCATTTGGTTCAATTTCAACACAAGTAAAACTTCCATTAAAGCACAAGCTACTGTAGTAATTCCTTCTAAAAGTTCAAGTGATCAAAGAGAACCTAAAGAGAAAGAGATTAAGAGGCAAATGCAAATAATGGCAGAAATCTGTCAAAACAGACCAGCAGGTAAAAACTAATTTTTTCGAAGACCTTGTGTCGCTCAAATCGAAACGTGATAAGCTAATGAAAGTTAGATAACAACCTGGGGCAGAAGCACAAACAATTACAGCTCAATCCTACATACAGAGTTTTTTCACGAATTTTTATAGTGAAGCACAAAAATCTGTTTGGGGACAACAACCTTTCTAAGCATTACTTCTCTCTCATTAGAGTTTATTCTTGTCACAAAAACCACACAAAAAGGATAAGGAGAGGTTATTGCATAGGTAATAACTTCCAAGACTCAACAAAAGAAAAAAATCGCCTAAAATTTGGGTTATCTCCCAATAAGTGCTTTTCTTTAACGCCTTTGAGCTAGGCATAAGAAGTAAGAATCAAGTATTCTCAAATGAAGAAGCATTAAGAGCAAATTTTATTTTAATAGGAGAGGAAAAAGGAATCTTCTCTCTCTTCTTAGGGAAGTGTTGTATACCTTTCTTGAGTGGGAATTGATATTTAATGGTGCCTTCTTTCATATCAAAGATGGCACCAATAGTTCTAAGAAAAGGTCTTTCCAAAATAATAGGACAAGAAGCATTGCATTCAACATACAAAACATTGAAATCAATGGGGACATAGGTATTGTTAACCATAATAAGAACATCATTAATACTCCCCATGAGTTTCTTTTTAACATTATCATCAAGTTGGACATCTAAATAACAATCTTCTAATGGTGGTAAATCAAGCATTTCATAAATCTTTCTAGGCATAATAGAAACACTACTATCAAGATCACATAAAGCTTTGAGATAAAAAATCATTCACTTTCATATTAATGATGGGTTCCCAACCATATTCCAATTTCATAGGGATAGAAGCTTTATGTTTCATCTTTTCTTCTTTAATTTTTATGAGAGCATCAGTAATGTGTTTTGTAAATGCCATATTCATAGCACTAGCATTAGGACTTTTAGCAAGCTTTTGTAGGAACATAATTACTTCAGAGATATTGTAACCATCAAGATCAAAATCATAATTACCATCTAAGGTAGTAGAGCTATTGTTTCCCATATTTCGAAGAATTTCAGCATTTTTATTAGAAAAGGTTCCATTGGTTTGAGGTGTTGTTGCAATAGGAATGGGACCTTCATGTGGTTTGCTAGCATTAACATTAGTGGTGGTGATAGTACAAATACTACTATTTCTAGCAATTTCATCTTCTCTTTCCCACTTAGCATGCAATTCAGCTAACAGTCTAACATTTTCATCAGTTCTAACTTGTATGGCATTAGTAACAGCAAAGGGATTTTCAATAGTTTTAAGTTTAGTAGCCATTTTATTAATCAAAGAATATTGTGCTTCAGACAAGGATGCTATATTTCTTTCAGCATTAGAAAGTCTTAATTGCAAACTAGGAATTTCCCTATTCAAACTCTCAAGTTGATGACTAATATTTTTCAAAATAGTAGATTGTTCCTCCATGGTTTTAGTAAATAATTTATTCTGTTCATATTGCATTTGCATGAAGTTTTTAGTGGCTCTTTAAACTTCTAAAATTCTTTCTTCACTAGGCATTCCAGGTTTACCGTGATAACCATAAGTATTATTAGGAGGGTAAGGCCTATAATTGTTATTACCATAAGCATTGTTGCCAAAATTATTATTTCTAATAAAGTTCACATCAACTTTCTATTCTTGAGCAACCAAAGAGGCTAAATGAACATGATTTGGATCAATATGAGCTTTCCCATTAACAAGCATATACATAATAACAACAATTTTATCACTCAAGGAGGAGGTTTCTTCAACAGAGTTTACCTTCTTACCTTGTGGATCTCTCTTAGTGTGCCATTCAGAATAGTTAACCATCATATTATCCAAGAGCTTTGTTGCAGCACCCAAAGTAATGGTCATAAAGGTACCTCCAGCAGCAGAACCCAGCAGATTTCTTGAAGAATAATTTAGTCTAGCATAAAAGGTTTGGATAATTTAGTCCATGAGTGGGACAATTCTTTACCAAAGATTTCATTCTTTCCCAAGCTTGGGCAACAATTTTCATTTTCAAATTGTTTAAATTTCATTATTTCACTTCTCATAGATATAATCTTAGTAGGAGGATAGTATTTTCCAATGAAAGCATCTTTGCATTTAGTGCAAGAATCAATACTATTTCTAGTTAGGGATAGCAACATTTCTTTAGGTTTTCCTCTCAAAGAGAAAGGAAACAATTTAAGCTTAATAATATCTCCATCTATATCCCTATGTTTTTGCATCTCACAAAGTTTAACAAAGTTATTAAGGTGAGCAGCAGCATCTTCAGTACCAACACAAGAGAATTGTTCTTTCATAACAAGATTGAGCAAAGCAGGTTTAATTTCAAAGAAAGTAGCTTCAGGAACAGGTGGAGCAATAGGTGTGCACATGAAATCATTGTTGTTGGTGCTGGTGAAATCACACAGCTTAGTATTTTCAGGAGAATTCATTTTTTATGTTTTTGATAAAGAAAGCAAACAAGTACAACTAATTTGTTTGTGTCTTTGATAAAAGAAACAAGCAAACAAAGCAAAAATAAACTAAGCAAAACAAAAAAACAAAGTAAAGAGGTTGGTTATGAAGGACTCCCCTTGTGAAGCTATCCTTGACTCCCCGGCAATGGCGCCAGAAAATTGGCTTGATGGCTCAAAATACGATGAGCTTGTTGGGAACCCCAAGAGGAAGGTATGATGAGCACAACAGTAAGTTTTTCCTCAGTTATGAAACCAAGGTTATTGAACCAGTAGGAGCAAGGAAACAACCCCAAGGTGTTGACTCCAACTTGGAATCCTTCACAACACAACCACAGAACTTTGCCCCAAATTACAGTGAGGTTGTCAATCTCACCGGTTTTACTGAAACAAAGGATTAAACGTATTGTGTGGAAGATAGTAATTGCTTGCAGAAATTAAATAGTAAATAGTAGATGGTAGATTGATGGTAAAAGACTGGACCGGGGTCCATAGTTCACTAGAGGTGATTCTCCTTAAGATAGATGACATGCTAGGTGAACAAATTACAGTGAAGCAATTGACAGACACCGAGAAAACATACATGAATATACTAATCATATTGACTTCTATGAGATTTGATTGCGCATTACAACATTATACATAGACCATAATCCAACTGCATCTATGACTAATAATCCACCTTCGGGTTATCATCCGAACCCCCTCAAGTATTAAGTTGCAAGCAACAGATAATTGCATAAAGCAAAGTGTGTAAAGTAAACAATACGATTGTCCCATGGACAAAGGATTGTTGTTTTCTCCCTAGTAGCACCTTAGAGATTTTTGTCACTTCCCCAGATTACGAGAGGCATGAACCCACTATCAAGCATAAATACTCCCTCTTGGAGTTGCTAGCATCTACTTGGCCAAGATAGCTACTAACAATGGAAAGCATGCAAGATCACAAATAACATAGACATGATAGAATCAATAATCAATCTGTAATAGCATCTCAATATCCATCAGATCCTCGCAAACACAACATCTAAGATTACAAATAGATGAACTTGATCATGAACGGAGCTCACAAGATCTAAACATGGTAGCACAAAGGAGAAGAACCAACCATCTAGCTACTACATGGACCCGTAGTCCAGGGATGAACTACTCAGGCATCACACCGGAGGCAGACATGGTGATGAAGAAGGCCTCCTGTGGTGATCTCCTCCGCAGGTGCCGGGAAGAGCTTGAGATCCCTCTCGATCTAGGGATGGAGATGGCGGCGGCTACAGACTCTTTCGTGGATTTTTGATCTGGTACTTAGGGTTTTCGTCCCGGGAGACTTTTATAGGCGGAAGGGCAAGGTCGGTGGAGTAGCAGGGGGCCTACACCAGGTGGCGGTGCACCTAGGGTGTGGCCGCCCTGGTGCCCCTCTTCGGCTCCCCTCCGGACTCCGTGTTGCTTTGGGTAAAATATTGACTTTGGCTTTTGTCTGGTCCAATTCCGAGAATATTTCCTTACTAGCTTTTCTAACACCCAAAACGGAAGAAAATAGGCAACTAGCACTATGACATCTTGTTAATAGGTTAGTTCCAAAAAATGTTTAAAAATACTCCAAAGTGTGGACAAAACATAAGAAAGTAGATATAAAACAAGCATGGAACATCAAAAATTATAGATACGTTTATGACGTATCATGGATCACCCCTATTTTTTATATGAGGATGAGGGATTGGTGGGTCAGGTGAATATAAATGAGAGACCTCACTATAGTCCTCCTTACTACTTACCTTTTTGGAAGAGGAACCCTTGTTTCTATCTTCGCCCTCCAACTCCTTTTCTTTGGAGTAGCCTTAGCTTTGTCCTTAGAAATAGGAGTTGTGGCCTTAGTGGAAGATGGAGGAGAGGTTGTGGGTGGCATGAGACGCGCTATAATTTCATGCATCTCTTGCATTTGGCTCTCCACGGTTTTAATCAAGCTTGTTTCCAAGGTCTTGAGATCATCCATGGTGACTTTACTCCTAGCCTCACTACCATCTTCCTTAGTACCCATAGTCTCTTAGACAGTAAAGCCCGAATAAAGAGCCGAGGCTCTGTTACCAATTGAAATGGATCGTATGGGCACCTAGAGGAGGTGAATAGGTGCTCTTTTTCAATTTTAGGCTTAACACAAAAGTAAATTCTCTAGGTATGCAACTAAGATGAATTTCCCTATATGTCAACAACTACTAAGAGAGTAAAGGCAAATAGAGTGGAACGAGGTAACTATAGTGGAGCACGTAGAGACACAGGATTTGTTTTACCGCAGTTCCTTACTTGTTAAGGGAAGACCGTCTGTGGTGGAGGGGTGGGCGGTACTAAGACCACCATGCCACAAAAGGCCTCACCCTGTTCTCCGATGGATCTCGCCATGAGAGGCCTGATCCACCTTCCACTATTTGGAACCATTTTAGGGAGGAACTGGTGCCTTTACAACACTAGCGGGGCACACATCCACAACTCAATTGGAGGCTCAGGGAGCTAAACAAGATGCCCCAAGAAACAAGTTTATCAATAATCGTAACCAAGATCTAAAAACTCGTAAGAACTCTAGATCAAGAATCCTCCAAGTGAATGGAGGGTAAATGGAAATCTTGATTGGTGCCGATGAAGATCAAAGTCTCCTCCTTCGATTCCCCAAAGCCTGGAGCCTTTCAGTGGTTGAAGATGGATATCACACTTGAATCAATATGAGCAGTGTAGAGCTTTTTGTGGGATCAGGCAACCAGCTGTTGGAAGAAAAGGGGGCCGGATTATCCGGCATAAGAGAGGTCCGGATTATCGGGCCGTGACAAACATCCGGCTTGGAAGATAATCCAGGCCAAATGTCCACCTCCCCTCTCTAGGTGACGCGCCTTGGATGCCTTTGATAAAATTCCTGGGGGCAGATTATCCCGCCCTGGCCGGTCAATCCCGGGGAAAACTCTGCCCCTTCTGGGAGACGCGGCTTGGTGGCTTTGTTGAACGACGTGGTGCAGATAATCCGCCCCCAAAACTCTATTTTAGCTGCATTTGGGTGGAAAAGTATTCTGCACCGCTAAACACACAATTAAATAATCATTGGCATTGTTATCTAACACACAAAACACTAGAGATCATGAAATGTTCTTTCAATATCAAGGCAATAAACATACAATCCCATGCTTATGTAAGGAATTTTTGTCAAAACATGTTATGCATATAAGTTTATCATTCCTAACTTGTGATTTGAATATTTAAATCTATTTCTGCAATTTATCATGAGAGGTTACCCCTTTTAAAGACTGGGCAAATAAATCTAATGATGAAAATCAAGAACAATAGCAGCATATTACGTCTCTAAACCAACATAATTTGATGAACCAAAGCGCGGTTATTTTTTCATCATCATCTCCAGTCCATATAGATTTAGATTAGTATTTTATATTGACATGAACATGCAAAATTAACTAGAGAGCATTCTGGGATGTCAAACATGTTAAGTTAACATTACTTTAAGTTTTATGGATAGAGTTGCATCATCTTTATTTCAGGTAATCTATGTATGATCTAAGCAAACATATAACATCTAGAACTATCACTACTCATTTCTCAACCATTTGTAAGAAACTTACACTACCTGATCATAGACACCAGTGTCCTCACTATAAGAAAACAAATATAGAATTGACACAACTATTTCCTAGCTATTCAGTTCACACATTTTCATACATTTAGTATATTTCTACCTCAAATAATATATTTAATATGACTTGTGACGAGGGTTTAACTCATCAATGCCCATTGTTATGGACTTAGGTTCGAGAAATTGGGGAGCACTGGAGATCTCGTTCGGCTAACAGACAAGCAACGCGGGACACGATGTTTACCCAGGTTCAGGCCCCCGGAGGGAAAACCCTACTCCTGCTTGTGCGCTCTTGATTGATGATGATCCGAAGGATTACAAGGTCGCTGATGGTGGTAGATGCGCAGATTGGATATGGTGTATGTGTATGCTATGGGTGTTGTCTAGATCTGTTGTCGAGGTGTAGATCTATTTTCTATTGCGGCGTCTAGATCTATTGTGTATTGTGGGAGTCGCCCTCCTCGTTGGACCCTCCTAGCCTTTATATATGGGGAGGCTAGGTCTCAGGTACCAATACGAGTAGGTTACAAGTTAGATTAGAACTCTAGTATTGAGATTTCCTTGTATTATGCATTTGGGAGTCCGTGTCCATATGGGCTTCATACCACTCGAACTATCTTGTGCTTCGTGGACCTTGGCAGGTTGTCGAGTGAGCCTTTCATTGAGCCGCACCAAGTAGTCCAATAGTAGGTTCCTGTAGGGCATACCTATGTCAGTATCCCCCTGATACATTGCAAATGTATCTATAATTTTTGATGTTCCATGCTTGGTTTTATCCACTTTCTTGTGTTTTGTTCGAACTTTGGAGTACTTTTCAGATGATTTCTTGGACTAACCTATTAACAAGAGCCACAGTGCCAGCTGCCCGTTTTCTGCTGTTTTTGGTTCCAGGAAAGTCAGAAAATGAATATTGTCGGAATTGGACGGGACAAAAGCCAAAGTGCCTATTTTTCCGGATGTCGTCAAGTGCCAGAATACGAGACGGAGAGGGGCCAGGGAGCCACCACACAACCTGGTCGCGCGGCCAGGCCTAGCCCGTGCCAGGGGGTGGTGTGGCCGCTCCTGGCACCCCCTCGGCCTCCCCTTCCGACTATATATTACCCTCGGGACGAAAACCCAAAGTACCGGATAAAAAAATCCACGAAAGAGTCTGTAGCCGCCGTCATCTCCATCCCTAGATTGCGAGGGATCTGAAGCTCTTCCCAGCACCCTGCCGGAGAGGGGAATTCACCCTGGAGACCTTCTTCATCACCATGCAAGCCTCGGGTGTGATGCGTGAGTAGTTCATCCTTAGACTACAGATCCATGTAGTAGCTAGATGGCTGGTTCTCCTCCTTTGTGCTTTCATGTCTAGATCTTGTGAGCTCCGTTCATGATCAAGATCATCTATTTGTAATTCTGCAGGTTGTGTTTGCGGGGATCCGATGGATATTGAGATGCTATTTCAGATTGATTATTGATTCTATCATGTCTTTGTTATTTGTGATCTTGCATGCTTTCCGTTGTTAGTAGCTATCTTGGCCAAGTAGATGCTAGCAACTCCAAGAGTTATTATTTATGCTCGATAGTGGGTTCATTCCTCTGGTAATCTGGGGAAGTGACAGAAATCTCTAAGGTACTAGATGTGCTATTGCTACTAGGGATAAAACAACAATCCTCTATTCATAGAACAATCATATTGTTTACTTTACACGCAGTTCGTAAAGCAATAATCTGTTGCTTGCAACTTACTACTGGAGGGGGTTCGGATGATAACCTAAAGGTGGATTATTAGTCATAGATGCAGTAGGATGGCGGTCTATGTATAATGTTGTAATGCCCAATCAAGTCTCAAAGGAGTCAAGATGATTAGTATATGCATGTATTGCTTTCTCGATGTTTGTCAATTGCCCCGCTGTAATTTGTTCACCTAGCATGTTATCTATCTTAAGGAGAGCCACCTCTAGTGAACTGTGGATCCCGGTCCTTGTCTTTTACATACAATCTACAATCTTTTACTGTTTTGTGTTTACTTTCTGCAAACTTTTACTTCTTTCCATTCGATACGTTTAATCCTTTGTTTTCTGCAAAACACGGTGAGATTGACAACCTCATCGCAAGTTGGGGACAAAGTTCTGTGGTTGTGTTGTGCAGGTCTCCACGTTGCTACTAGCACCGGTAGTGCGCCCTGCCAAAGCTCAGCTAGTAACACCTTTGGGGTGTTTCCTTGCTCCTACTGGTTCGATTAAACCTTGGTTTCATACTGAGGGAAACTTGCTGCTGTGCTCACCATACCTTCCTCTTGGGGTTCCCAACGAGCTCTACATCAACACCGCCATCAAGCATTTTTCTGGGCGCCGTGCATTGAGCCATCACCCCCGAGTGTCCATGTGAATCATAGATTCGGGTGGAGACATAGAAGTCTTGAGTCTTGTATTTCATGGTCGAAGTCAATAGTTTTGCCGATTGCGAAGCACTTCACCCGGAAGTTCATCGGGTTAGTCGGAATTCATAATAGTTCATAGGGATGATGGTAACCATGCTTGCTGCGCTCGATGGATCGGGAACAGTGAATTTCTCTAGGGCAAAAAAAACGCTACCTACTCAAATTCGAGTCCCTAGACCCGAATTCGGAAATTGCTGGTGTAGTTCGACTCATGTCGTGGAGGCCTTACTGAGTCGAACTCCAGTTTATAAGTATGTACCCAACGCGTCCGTCAGGATTTTTCATCACGCCTGCAGGCGCAGTATTTATCTGGTAGAGCGCAGTGGATGCGGTTGCCAGGACATCAAAATGTATCTGTAGGTCTTATCTTTACATCAAAGACGCATCATCCGAATATTTATCACCGCAGAGGTGTTTTGGGTGGCTAAGGAGACGTTGTCTCTGAACTTTACATTCGTGTAAGTGAGCGGAGTCGCTAATGGGTTTGATTGTTGTAAGCGAGTCGACATTGTGGACGCAGTCGACACAATGGACTATAGGGTGTGCGACTAGCACTCCCTATGGGAGTAGCCCCCGAGTATCTGTTCGAGTCATAGACCCGATTAGAGACTCATAGTCGTCGGTTGTGTAGACAGAACAATCCGGAAGCACTTCAGATGATTGCGAATGCCATCAACACCGATGCTTTTTGAATGCGCGACTAGCATGCCCTATGGGAGTAGCCCTCGAGTCCTGAGTCGAATCATGGATTTGAGTGAGGATTCGGAGCGTGCCACTCGAAGAAATTGTATATGCGCGTCTAGCGCTCCAGTTTGGAGTAGCCCCCGAGTGTCTAGCGGAGTCGTAGACTCGGGGAGAGACTCAAGTATTGTATGGGGTAGATGAAGTTGAAAATCATGCGAGGAGAAGCCACAGACCTAGAAGTGCATCGAGCCAGGGTCTCACGCATACGGAGCCTAGATTCAACGATGCAGAGTCGACACAACAAAGTCGTGTGGCGCGTTAATCGAAAAGGATCATGATCATGATCCTTTTCATATGATGTAGACGCAGACCTAGGGGAATGCATTGTTATACATCATTATTCCATCTCTGATCATGATCCATATGATGCCTTGTGAGTAGTTCGTTTATTTCTTGAGGACATGGGAGAAGTCATGTTGTTAGTAGTGGAATTGTGTTGAGAAAGATTCAATAGTTTGATATTTAAGTTGTGGTGTACTTGTTCTAGTGGTGTCATGTGAATGTCGACTACATGACACTTCACCTATATGGTCTTAGGGGAATGCATTGTGTATTTGGCTACTAATCTTAGGGGTATAATCACAAGTATGTATTAGTGCTAGGAAGGTCGGTACATTAGCACAGGTTCACCCACACAACACTTAGAGAACTAAAGAAGATTAATCAACTCTATGAAGCGAAAGCACTTGACAGTCTTCCCGTGTGTCCTCGAGAACGTTTGGTCATTCTAAGTAATACAACCGGCTTGTCCTTTGCTGCATAAACGATTGGGCCACTTGCTGCATTTATTCCTACTGTCTTTTATTTACTCATACTTTATTTACTTGCATTATCAAAACCCCCTAAAAATCTGTTTGCTAAGTATTTGCAGAGAATTCCTGATCCTTACCAGTAGCCAGCACCTTCTGCTCCTCGTTGGGTTCGGCACTCTTACTTATCAAAAATACTGCGATACACCCCCTATACTTCTGGGTCATCAAGGACCCGATAGAATAGCTCGATGTAGTCAACGTCCTTGTAAGCTGCAGAAAATGCAAAGAATTGTGAAGTATCTGTATCTTGTAAAGAATATTTACATGTCGACTTGAAAAGGAAAATTCTGGTGCCAATCGAGTCAACACTTTTGCAACATATGCTAGGCCTTATTGTTAGCCCGATTACCCTTAGTCTCAGTATATTGCCGAGGTACTCGGAGTTCAAGGATTCGACGATCAGGAAGAATCAGCTACTCGGGCTGTCGCATATGAGGTGCTCGAGTGCGTGTAATCGATGGCACATTAGGTTACTCGAAGAGGGCGCAACCCCCGAGTGTTTCGAGTGAGAGTTACGAAAAATCAGCTCTAAGTAGAGGGAAACTTAGCTTTATAGGTAGTTGCCATGGTGAACAAGTCGCAAGATCCGTTGCGATCGGTGGGTCGCATGGAGGAGGGATGCGAAGCGACAGGTTGTTGAGGATGATAACGATAGCGAGTTGCCGCATCTGAAGACTGTACTGGGCCACAGCAGTCAAAAACTGCATCGGGTCGCCTCATCTGAAGACCGCAGAAGGTCGCCAGAGTCGAAGGACATGGAAGCCGAGGGAACCCCTGAGCGCCCGAATCTCTAGGGCCGAAGATTGTAGTGGATTGCCGGAGTCGAAGACTGCAACGGGTCGTGGCAGCTGAAGATCGAAGCAAGTCGCCACAGCCGAGGGAGCCCACAAGTGTAGATCCGATGTGGTTGATGGAGTCGAGGCGGCGTTCGAGATCCGATGCGGCGGATCGGATTCGACACGGCAGCGGGTCGCCAAAGCCGATGTCGGCAGAAGTTTGCCACAACCGAAGATCGTAGTAGGTCGTAGCAATCGAAGATTGTAACAGGTCATCGGAGCTAAAGGAGCCTCCGAGTCGCTAGAACCAAAGACCACATCAGGTCATCGGTCGTCGAAGTTAAAAACCGTGGCGGGTCGCCGAAGCGGAGGGAGCCCCGAGTCACTGGAGCCGAAGACCACGCAGGTTGTGCGGTACCGATGGTAGCAACAGGTCATGTGGCGGAGTCAAAGACCGTGGCGGTCGCATCAGCTGAATACGGAAGCAGGACGCGGCAGCCGAAATCGAAGTGGGTCGCGGCAGCCAAAGACTGAAGCGGGTCTCGTGGCGGAATCGAAGGAGCCCCCGGGTGCGGAGTTGATATGATCGATGTAGTCGAGGTCGACGGACCAAATTCATCGTGTCGTGTCGCCGGGTTTTTGTTTGGAGGGAGTCGACGCGGTGGCGCGTAGTTGATGCATTCGCGAGTCGCGAGTTGCGGCTGCCTGCTGGGCTTACATGCTTGCCGTCAGACTATTTACAATCGGCAGCCTACATGGTCGTCGAGTCCACAGATAGTTCTCGAGTGTGGAGCCGGAAGGAAGGTGAGCGTCGGGTCAAGCTGCTGCAAACGCGGTTTTGTCGACCACGATCCGTTGATGCGCCCTCAAATTTAGTCACGGTTTGGTGTTGTTCGTCCGACATATTTTCTTAGCTAGCAGGTCATGTAGCAACCCAGGCTGATCCAACGTATTTATGTGATGCACCAATAAAAATTCTAATTGTCGATTGCTTCTCGTGAAGTAGCGGTGAAGGACACACTCCACGAGGCTTATTTTTTTATTCAAGATCGCTAGATGCAACCAGCCACCTCAGACTGTATGTTGTGCCTTCATACATCGATCCCGACCGGAACCTGCTTTTTTTGTCGGCCCTTCAATCGAAAGTATACCTATTCCTATATAAACTCATCTCTTCATCTGGACTTGATCCACAATGGTTCCGTACGTGTAGATCACGTGTGAGGATTGTCCGCCAATCAAAGCGTAGGCGAGAAAACGGATCTCGCCAAAATCACAAAAACCAATGAAATGGCTGCCACCACACGTCCGAAAACTCTCGATCTGGTAGATCTGATTAGCTGTGATCGAGGACAGCGGTGATGTTGATCCCGCGATGTAGCATAGATTTCTTCTTCTTGTGCGAGACAGAAGTAGACATTGATCTACCAGTCCCCATGGCCAGTGCCAATTGACGAGGGTTTAACTCATCAATGCCCATTGTTATGGACTTAGGTTCGAGAAATTCGGGAGCACTGGAGATCTCGTTCGGCTAACAGACAAACAACACGGGACACGATGTTTACCCAGGTTCAGGCCCCCGGAGGAAAAATCCCACCCCTGCTTGTCTGCTCTTGATTGATGATGATCCGAAGGATTACAAGGTCGCTGATGGCGGTAGATGCGCATATTGGATATGGCGTATGTGTATGCTACGAGTGTTGTCTAGATCTGTTGTCGAGGTGTAGATCTATTATCTATTGCGGCGTCTAGATCAATTGTGCATTGTGGGAGTCGCCCTCCTTGGTGGACCCTCCTAGCCTTTATATATGTTGAGGCTAGGGCTCAGATACCAATACGAGTAGGTTACAATTAAGATTAGAACTCTAGTATTGAGATTTTCTTGTCTTGCGTGTTTGCGAGTCTGTGTCCATATGGGCTTCATACCATTCGAACTATCGTGTGCTTCGTGGACCTTGGAAGGTTGTCGAGTGAGCCTTCCAGTGAGCCGCACCAGGTAGGCCAATAATAGGTGCCCGTAGGACATACCTACGTCACCTTGAAAACATGAATTTATATGTAATGGAAGTACTGTTCTTATGCGTGTGAAATCAAACAGCCATTTCTTATCAATTCAACTTACCTTTTCTATAGAGAAGTTTTATGTGATCTATATCTAAAAACTACAACAATTCCTGTAGAGAAGTTTTATGTGATATATATCTAAAAACTACAACAATTTATCTCACTGTCTCACTCAAGGCAGACTAAATGAGCAAGAAGACATCACTCGGCACTTCACTGACAATATCATCAGTTTCTCAATTACAACGGTTTATTGAAACTGCAAATCCAGTGGAAAACAAGCCCACCTGGACTATTTGCATTGCAGCATGCCTCCTTCGTTTATGAAAATCTAGGAACAGTAGAGTCTTCAACAACAAGGCTACCACGAGAGTTGCTCTCTGAAAATCAATATCTGCAGACTTAAAATTGTGGGCCAACAGATCACACAAAGTGAAAGACGAATTGATCTTTTGGGCCAGCAAGTTTTCTACAGATTAAATTTTCTTTATCTTTATCTTTCCTTCTTTTTTGTTCTTCTACTATCCTTTAAACCCCCATTTAAATCCATCCCAAACCCCCATGTTTTTCCTCTGTTTCTCATAAGGTAAAGTTTTATACATAGGTGTCAAATAAACAAATGTCTTCCTTCAACAAGACATGGATATACTTTCATCTTATCACAGCTTTTTTCTTCTGTTTACAAGTTCCTCACACGGTAGTGCATGGTTATTTTGTGCCTACACCTACAGTGTGTAGATTGCATGGTCATAAAATTGAGTGAATTGTGTACTGTTGAGTCAATTGCATTCAGTGTTTTTCTCGCATTTACTGAATCTACATGCTCTGGCTTATCTGTTGAAAATATAAGCAATAAATTCATATGATTTAATCCGAATAATCAACTGATAAAGCGTGATCATACATATAGCAATTACATAGATCACGCAAACTAACATAGTAGATGAACAGATTATATCTAAACATGACAAACCTATTACATCTATATCAAGCGCTAGAATAAAGAACTCTAGCATAATCTGAAAGAGAAAGTTCAAGATCACATACGGTATAGCGGTGGTAGCAGCAGAAGTAGCTGCAGCGGTGGCAGCAACGTCGTCGCTCATGTTGAGGTTGTCGAAGAGGTCGGTAACGTCTGGAAAGAAGTCGCCATCCGGGGACTCATCATCGGAAGACGTTATGGATGCCAGTAGTCGCGCTTGAGCGCTCCTCAAAAACCTGATCGCCCCTCACCCGTACAGGTTCACAAGAGGCAGGGTTACGGAGGCCTATTGTCCCGATCTGCGGTGCACGCCACAAGCCGGGATGGGGAAGATGAAGGCGGCGGCGCAATATACTGGAAGGAGACGCATGTGGTAAGCGGTACTGATTAGGTTTAGCGCTGACGCTTATATAGTGTAGGTCAGGGAGATCGTGGGGATCAGCCCACGTTCGAGTTGGTAACAGCCCACGTCCCATAAAGACTGGAAAGGGCTGACTAATTAATACGTCTGTTAATGACTCATAATTAATCTATGATTAATTTTCTCGACTAGCAAAAATAAAGCTCCGCTCGGCGAGATTCCCGCAACCCGCGGCTCGCGCATGCGCGTAGTGACGAGGCGAGACGAGGTGAGGAATGGCGAGGCGGGCGGCGTCAGAGGAGGAGTGCGTGAGAGCTGCTCTTCTTCTTACACCTTAGTGAGTGTGGAACAGCCTAGTATATAAGGAGGTGTAACTCTCACTCAACTAGCAATGTGGGACTAAACTTTGACACCACTAGCACAGCCATATGCTGCCATGCACAAATGGGCCAAAAGCCCAATACTCACCAAATTCTAACAATCCCCCACAAAGTCTCATTGGCACATCACATCACTTCCATTCTAGAATATTGTTTTATATACCAGTGTGTAGTGGAGACTGTTAAGTTGAACTTCCACGTTAAACTTCGTGCTACACTAGCTAGCAACTTGAATAGTGGAGTATGCCTTGAACTACAAATTTTCTCCACACTAGTTTCACACAAAATCTAGACCGGTATAGGGCTGCCGCAGGGCTTCCCCGTGGTTTGGAGCTTATGCGTCATACTCCAAGGCCTTTCATGAGTTTATTAGAGAGCACCCAACTCTCACGAACTGCGACGTTTAACAGTCAGACTCATATAGGTGTGTTCCTCAATAGATGTTCTGCATGACAACATATTTGCTTAGAAAAGCCACTTAGAACACATTAAGATAAATATCAACCTGCCATGCAGAATAAGAGAGTATTGCATCTTTATGCATATGTAAATATAATATGGGCATACTCTCCTCTCAGCTGATCAGCAGCTTGTCTCCCAGCTCTAATTCACGGGATCTCCGATCACATAGAGTGGGTTACCACTGCGAACAACTCATTGTGTGGGTCTCAAACCCATCTCCCTCGATGCATTATCTATCACATTACGTGATAAACCCTTTGTGAAGGGATCTGCCAAGTTCTTATATGTTTGGACATAATCCAACGCAATAACTCAGGAGTTTCTCACTTTCCTGATAGATTTCAATCTCCTCTTCACATGCCTTGATGACTTCATATTATCCTTAGAACTGTTTACTTTGATGATCACAGTTTAATTATCACAGTTCATCGGGATGGCGGGTATTGGTTTTTCAACCACAGGTAAGTCCATCAAAAGCTCACGAAGCCACTCAGCTTCAACAGTGGCTATTTCTAATGTTGCGAGTTCCGCTTCCATAGTTGACCTCGTTAAGATGGTCTGCTTGCAAGACTTTCAGGAAACAACAACACCACTAAGTGTAAATAAATAAGCACTTGTGGCCTTAATCTCATCAGCATCAGATATCTAGTTTGAATCACTATAACCCTCAAGTACTCGAGGATACCCAGTATAGTGAATACCATAACTCGCAGTGCCTTTCAAATAGTACAAAACTCTCTTAAGAGCATGCCAATGATCATCTCTAGGATTTGACACAAATCGACTCAGTTTTCTTACATCAAAGGAGATTCCAGGCCTCGTAGTGCTGGCTAAATACATGAGCGAGCCAATAATTTGAGAATATCTCAATTGATCTTTAGCATTCCTTCGATTCTTTCGAAGTAGCACACTCGGATCATAAGGCGTTGGAGAAGACTTGCAGTCGCTATACCAAAACGACTCAATATCTTTTCCACATAGTGGGACTGAAGCAGTGTAATCCCACCATTGTCATCCTTCAGTAGCTTGATGTTTAAGATTACATCAGCCACTCCCAAGTCCTTTATCTCAAAGCAGCGAGATAGGAACTCTTTGACCTCCTCAATAACAGCGAGGTTAGTCCTGAATATAAATATGTCATCAACATAGAGACACATAATAACTCCCTCGCCCCCACCATGGTGATAGTACACACACTTATCAGCTTCGTTTACAACAAATCCTTCAGCGGTTAAAGTTCTTTCAAACTTCTCGTGCCACTGCTTAGGAGCTTGCTTAAGACCATATAAATATTTCACTAACTTACACACCTTTCCTTCTTGACCATCTACTACAAATCCATCAGGCTGCTCCATATAAATTTCTTCATCCAGCTCTCCATTTAGAAAAGTTGTCTTAACGTCCATTTGATGAACGAGAAGACCATGTGAGGCATCCAAGGATAGTAGTACTCGAATAGTGGTCAATCTGGCTACAGGTGAGTAGGTATCGAAGAAGTCTTCACCTTCTTTCTGGGTATAACCCTTGGACACAAGACGTGCCTTGAACTTTTCAATAGTACCATCAGGTCTAAGCTTTTTCTTGAACACCCACTTACATCCTACAAGTTTGCACCCATAAGGACGATTAGTGACTTCCCAAGTTCCATTAGCTAAGATGGAATCCATCTCGCTATGGACAACTTGTTTCCAGTAGTCAGCATCTTGAGATGCATAGGCTTCTGAAATAGAAGTGGGAGTATCATCCACAAGGTACACAATGAAATCATCACCAAATGATTTTGCAGTCCTTTATCTCTTTATCCTTTTAGGAGCTTCATTGTCGTCCTCCACAGGATCATAGTGTTCTATCGGCGTAGGGTTCAGGAATTATAACAAATTCCTGACTAGATGAACTAGTCATCTCCTGATTTGATGAGCTAGACATACCTTTCATGGGAAAGATGTCCTCAAAGAAAGCTGCATCATTCGACTCCATAATCGTACCAACATGTATGTTGGATACCTCAGATTTTACTATCAAAAATCTATAGCCAATGCTATGAAAAGCATATCCCAAAAAAACACAATCCACGGTTTTTGGTCCAAGCTTTCGCTTTTTGGGTATTGGAATATTGACTTTCACCAAACATCCCCAAGTTCGTAAGTAAGAGAGTTCAAGCCTTTTCTTCTCCCATTCCTCAAATGGAGTCATGGTTTTATCTTTTACAGGAACACGGTTTAGGGCATGACACGCAGTCATTAGCGCCTCCCCCAACCATTCCTTGGAAAGACCCGATGTGTCTAACATGGCGTTAACCAAATCAGTTAGAGTGCGGTTCTTTCTTTCGGCCGCCCCATTTGACTGAGGTGAGTAGGGAGGCGTCCTCTCATGGATAATACCATGTTCCGTACAGAATATATGAAATTCATTTGCAATGTACTCTCAACCACGATCCGACCTTAACCACTTGATTTTAAGATCAAGTTGGTTTTCTACTTCAGCTTTATAGTTTTTGAAGTAACTCAAAGGTTCATCTTTAGATTTCATAAGATAAACGTAGCAGTATCTAGTGTAGTCATTAATCAACGTCATAAAATATCTTTTTCCATCTCTTGTCAACACACCATTCATCTCACAAAGATCTGAATGTATAAGTTCTAGTGGTGCTAAGTTTCTCGGTTTCGCAGCCGTATGAGACTTGCGGGGTTGCTTTGCTTGCACACAAACTTGGCACTTACAACCTTTGACCGTGGTAAATTTCGGAAGTCCTTGCAACCCAACGTCCTTCATCGTAGTATCTCTAATAACAACATTAGCGATCTTGCGATGTTCCCATGTTGCCGCTTGTCAAAGCGATTAGGGAAGCTAGGAGCCTAATGATCAGGATCACCACAATCATGGAAAGAGCCTTTCTTTTTATCATTTTCCCTCTTAAAGTTGGTTGAGTGAGTGTCCTTATTCTTGCCATCAAACTTCCTTTGCCATCAGATTTGTTCTTATTCTTGAACTCGTGGGATTGGAAGTTTTTCTTTAGTACCAAATTGGCACTAGAAGCTTCCTCAAATCCTCAAGCATGTGTGTCCTTTGCTCACCTTCTCTTCCACATGAAGAGACCCAATGAGATCCATAACTGAAAACTCTGGTCTCTTATGTTTCAGAGAAGTAGCAAAATTCCTCCACATGGGAGGAAGCTTGGCAATAATGCCTCCGGCCACAAATTTGTCCGATAAGGTACACTTGAACTGCTCAAGTTTTTTGGCAAGTGATTGTATCTCATGAGCTTTCTCAACGACGGAGCGCTCATCAACCATCTTGTAGTCATAGAATTGCTCCATGACATACAACTCAGTGCCAATCCGAGACCCCAAATTTGGCCTCGAGTGCATCCCACGTGTCTTTGCCATTATCAAATGACATATATGGGTCAACAATATTGTCCCCAAGAATACTGAACAGAGTCGCCAGAAACATGGTATCAGCTTTCTTAATTCCTGCTCAGCAGAAAGATCTCCTTCAGGTTTGTCAAGAGTAGCGCTATAGCAGTTTAGGTTTCTAAACCATAGAATTGCTCTCGCGCGCCATATCTTATAGTGCATACCATCAAACGAAGGCGGCCTAGTAGCCGCGGCTACACCAGTGGAATTCAGTTGCCTATAATTAGATTTTTGGATTGTTAAAAATATAAGCAATAATTTATATGATTTAATCCGAATAATAAACTAATAAAGCATGATCATACATATAGCAATTACATAGATCACGCAAACTAGCATAGTAGATGAACAAATTACATCTAAACATGACAAACATATTACATCTATATCAAGCACTAGAATAAAAAACTCTAGCATAATGTGAAAGAGAAAGTTCAGGATCACATAAAGTATAGCAGCGGCTGCAGCAGCAGTAGCTGCAGCTTCGTCGCTCATGTTGAGGTTGTCGAAGAGGTCGATGACGTCCGGGAAGAAGTCGCCGTTCGGAAACTCATCGTTAGAAGACGTTGTGGATGCCAGTAGTCGCGCTTGAGCGCTCCCCAAAAACCTGATTGCCCCTCACCGGTACAGGTTCACAAGAGGCGGGGTTCCGGAGGCCTACTGTCCCGATCTGCGATGGACGTCGCAAGCCGAGCTGGGGAAGACGAAGGCGGCAGCACAATAGACTGGAAGGAGACGCGTGTGGTAAGCGGTGCCGATTAGGTTTAGCGCGGACGTGGGGCTCAGCCCACCCGACTAGCAAAAATAAAGTTTGGCTCGGCGAGATTCCCGCAACCGCGTTGCGTGTGTTTAGTGGCGGAGCTTCAGGCCGGCAACCCCGGGCAGCTGCCCGGGCTCTATCAGCGAATGCTTCATTAATTTTGCTACATAAGTTTGATTTTATCATTAGCTTTTGTGGACATTTGACTGCTGACTCTAGAGCCAGCTGGCCTTGCCCAGGCTACATGGACGCGCTGGCTCCGCCACTGCGTGTGTTGTGACGAGGCGAGGCGAGCATCGCCGGAGCAGGAGTGCGCGAGAGATGCTCTTCTTCTCACACCTTAGTGAGTGGTGGAATAGACTAGTATATAAGGAGGTGTAACTCTCACTCAACAAGCAATGTGGGCTAAACTTTGGCGCCACCAGCACAGCCATATGCTACCATGCACAAATGGACCAAGGAGAATTTCAGAATTTGTCTAATGGGCCAAAGGCCTAATACTCACCAAATTCCAACATTATCGTCTCAAATACAGGTAAATTATTCATCACAAGCGAAGTAGATAGGGTAGCAATAGGGCACTAGATTTTGTGGCAGAATAAATACATAAATGCTATATTCACCGTGCTTGCACCGGCAAGAGATGTATATATTAAGATAATCATGTGGCAATTTCCTTAACGAAAAGCTCACAGTGCACGTCTCGAAATATCCTTAACCAAGAAGTTTATATGCACGAAATACTAATAAGGATCTATTAAACATGAAATACCAATCATGTTCCAAATCATGTGTTGTACCGATATAAATAGAGATTACCTATTATTCTCCTCGCTGATCAACCTTGACTAGTGTAAGTGTGCCGCCAAATCCCTGTCAACGCTATTCCCTCGCATCCGCCCATCAGCGCCACACCCTTGCCTTCGTGTCTGCCTGCCACACCCGGCCAAGGGATCGGATCGGCACCTGCCGCTGCATGTAATGCTGCACTGGGGGACTGTGGCAACACGGGGGAGCGGGAACTTATGGCCTGGCTCGATATGTGCCATTGCCCGGTTCGACACCACCGCACGAGCAGTAAGGCCGGGTTTCAACGCTGGTTCGGGCCGGGCGTGCAAGCGGCGGATGTGCGTTGGACTTCGTGGAGGGGATGTAGGATCCGAAGTTGTCGGGCTGCCCGGGGCCGGCAGCCGGAACCGTGCGATTAGGTCGTGGGAGACGAGGCGGAGAGGTGTTGTAGCTGCAGCTGTGCGAGATGGGGCAGACGAGTGAGGAGCAGGAGGAGAGGGCAGGTATATGGGGCAAGACGGGGTGGCGTGAGAAAGTATACGGCGGTGATAAACTGTGGGGGAAGAAGATGACTTTGAGGCCTCGTTTACTTTTCCGGTATTTTTTAGATTGGGTGAGTATTTTCCCGGCCCACTCGGTAATTCCCGATCTTTCCCGTAGGCCCGTTTACTTCCACTGTATTTGCAAGTATTATACCGGTCCATCCCCTCAGATCCCCCCACCGAACCCAACATATGCGGGGATTTCCACACGCGACACAGACCTCGCGTTTTGTCGGGGAAGAGAGGCGACGGCGAGGACGCCGTCCTGAGGACGCCGCCGACGGACGCCTCCATCAAACAGGGCAGGCCCTTCTCTCCGGTTAGTTCCCGTGGGCCGTGGCTCCTCCCCTCCTCCCCTCGTTTCTAGGATTGTTCCTGTCGACGTCCGTCTCCTGTCGATCTCGTCATCCCCGGTCTGATTCTTGGCGAGGCCGTTGGATCCAATGAGCATGGCGTCCAGGTAGTGAGCACCCCTTGCATGATTAGGCATCTTTTAAAAATGGTTCTACTCTGATCTGATCTGAAAATGAGTCTGAGTAGTGTGCATACTTGCGTCTGCAGGAAGCCCTCGATCGCCAACAGTGTAGTCGTGCACCTAATCCAACCAGCTATAGGTAGGTGCCATGGATCACCATGTATATGCGGGTCATTGCTTAGCTATAGGTAGGTAAGACGGCTGCTCCAGGTTGTGGATGTGTAGCTTGCCTTGCTTAGCTATAGCTAGACTACTAGATCTTTACCGTAGCTTACTTGGGCAGGGGATCGAAGAGCAAGGCTGGTGATTTGGTTAATTAATAGTGAGATGTGCACGGTGTCCTTGTCCATCCTATTTTTCCTGCATCACACATGGCCTACTTATTCCGTACCATGACGAACGGATCATGTAGCAAAGACCATGAACATCCTGCGTAAACAAAGATACATTCAGGCTTTACCGGTGCTGTGTAATTCTTCAGATCTAGACACATATGCCAAGAGATTGTAGTACTAGCTGATACTTTCCTTTCTCATCTCACTATAACATCTCATGTTTCTTGGACTGAACTGGGTTGTGTAGCATGATCCGAGTGCATCTTTACCAGGAGACCAATGAGCTGTTCTACACTACTCAATCGAGGGCTACCTATAGTTCTATGTATGGTTGCTTGCATTCTTAGCATGTGTGTAGCATGTGTGGAGGATGTAGAAATATTTTAGTATATTTTCCAGAGACGCAAGTATGCACACTTTTATTCTATCTAGCTGAAACTTTACACTTTATGCCATTCACCATTATTTGATGTTTTTGATAGATACCTACTCCTTGGACTCTAGTAGGAGTGGACGAGCCACCACCTTTAGTATGAATTATATTTACTACTTCTACTTGTTATGAAATCCTGGGTTTATCCCTAGTTTATCATAGTTGATTAAATAAAAATCCTGCTAATCATCTTTAGTTGGTTAATCTGGTTTCTTAACTTTTTCTAATGAGTTGTTTAGCTAGAATTAATCATACATAAAACAATTCAGTGAACTAGCTACTAGCTAGTTTCATATGCACGTTTGAGTCAACTAGCTTGTTTGTTGCTGAACTTTCTTACAGTAGGTGTAATTAGGTCAGATTGTTGACCAATGTCAATAAGTTGGATTGTGAATTGTTATGTTCAAGTAGTATAA
Source organism: Avena insularis (assembly GCA_023614405.1). NCBI lineage: Eukaryota > Viridiplantae > Streptophyta > Magnoliopsida > Poales > Poaceae > Avena > Avena insularis. The sequence continues at coordinate 84,169,591 of CM042694.1, read as the reverse complement.
GAATCCGAGCTGCACCTAGTACTAGTACCTTCATTTCTATTTTCTTCTTTGACACAGTAAATATTGGATGCTCTGTTCAGCTTTCTAAGAACTACTTTTATGCTTTAATATGATTTTGTCTAATGTTGCTATTGGATTATCCACTTGCTATACTTTCAGACTTTAACTGTGCTAGTTGTTCCTATTGTAAACAGAGAGCAACATTGATCTATATTGTTCCTATTGTACCCAGAGAGCAACCTTGATCTATACTGTTACTTAAGCAAACTGGGAGCAACCTTGATCTATACTTGGTACATTGGATAGTTGTAGCTTTATTCCTACTAGCACTAGATGGTTTTCTTTGTCAAGTGTTCCTGCTGATTTTCTAGTGTAGCTAGCAAGCATGAATTCAGTTCCTCCTGCATTGCAGTGCTGCTGGTGGGTTGTGCTTACGTGGAGATGACAATTCAGTTCCTGCTCAAAATGTATTCTTACTTTTTGCTGATATGATGATGCTTCTTCATATGCTTCTTCATACATAGTCTAAACAGCTGGTACATATTGGTAATGTTGTGGTATAAATTTTATATTATATAAAAGAAATAGTGCTACTACAAACTGGTGTCAACAAGCATCCCTGCTGTTTTTCTAGTAGTGTAGCTAGATAGTTGTGTCGATTATCCTATTTTGCTCTACTGTATATGTGACTAACACTTTCTTTTTCTGATGATATACCAGTGTGTCGATAAAAGCATTTAGCGGAGCTAGACAAGAAAATGATCGCATGAACTATTTTTAGAATCGGCATAAAAAATTTATTCTCGGCCAAAATATTATTGTTGAAATAATGAGGCAATTGTTTGTGCTTGGGTATGTCAAGCTTATATTTAAACCTATATTCATGAAGTCTATGTTGAGATGTTAGCGCCCAATGCAAAGATTCGATTTTTATCGCCTGATATGGTGGATTGTTGTTCTTTCATTGTGATGATCTGATGATGTTAATTTTTTATCACCTGATATGGCGCCCAATGTTATTGTTCTTTCATTATATTTAAACCTCTATTCATGAAGTCTATGTTGTAGGTGTAAAGTTACTCTTTTTATCACCTGATGATGATTTGATGATGTTAATTCTCTCATGTCCCCTCTCATCCCCAAAATTTAAAGTAAACAAGTGAGTGATTGGGAAGTGAGGGAAAATATTGGGAAATGATAGGAAATGTGGGGATTGGGTGAAAGGAGGGAGCCACCAAATACCCTGCTATCCCCAAACTCTCAGGGGGTGAAAATACCCTACAAGTAAACAAGACCTGAAGGATTGGGGAAAGTGAGCGAAGGGACTTTTTTAACTTCTAACTGAAGGGAATCGACCAAGAGATTGGAGATAGTGACTATGAGATTTTTCCAGGGAATTTCAGATGTTAGATGTATATTATCATTTACTTTTTTTATGCATGTTCTATCTTACAATATTAAAATAAATTGATATATGTTTCATGTTTGTAGATCATGGGCGAGACAGAAATTGATACTATATGTTTCATGCTTCATGTTGGTGGGTTATACCCGATGCTCAGAAAGAATCAACCAACATAGACGACGCGATATTGGTTGGAGAGACAGAAAAATCATCGAATTTTACACAGCAAAAAAAAAGTGATTGTGTTTTTTTACGCATGTAACCATCATGTGACAAACTTAAATTTTGTTGCGATAAATATTGCGCTTTTATAGGTCATGGACAAAGAAGTCAGCACGTAAGCCCCAAGGCGATGTTGTTAGAAGGGATTCTAGACTTAGGGAGTTTGGAGGTGCATTAAGGGATGATCAGTTCACGACAAAAAGAACCAAAGAAAGCGAACACAGAGCTAATCCCGGTAACCAAAATATCGTTCCGCTTATTTCACATTAATGATGTCAATTATACCGGTTACCAAAATATACTTCAAACCAGGTGACATCTTATGAGTTTTGGAATCTCATTTTCATACACGCCATATTTTTTGCATGAATTGTGTTGGTATATATTGTGAGAAAAAATTGAAACCATAGCAATGCGCGGGCATTCAAGTAGTGAAGTACTAATAAGGATCTAAACTTTCCTCAGTTTGGTGAATGAATTCCTATAAATTATATGTTGAGTCTTCGAGTGAATTTTTTGGGGAAGGGTCAACAGGCATGGTTAAATTTCAAAAATTATTTGTGATATTTCCCCATCATACACAGTTGGATGTATATAACTGTGTGCCATGCTGGATGGCCCATTAGGGACCACGAAGCAAAATCCTACCTCATGTGTAAGTACCAGGCTCGCTCCACCTATTCACACTCTACTCCTGTATGTGCTTTATCTTGGTGTAATTTCAAAGATTTCCCTGTGCACAAAATGCATCATTTTTTACACGGTATTAAACCATATTATTAATTGCATAAGATATTGTAGGTGCTGCATTGTCTTCTTTGTTTTATTATATAAATATCAAGTATTTAATGGTGTGAGATATATGATGCTTTTATTGCATTGGAAAATATTCATAATTGCGCCAGGATTGGTATGAAAAATTGGCATATCAATCTTCGCATAACTATGAGGATTTTCCTACTCACCGTAATATACTGCATTGAAATCTTGATATTTATATTACTACTATGAGTATGAAAGGAAACGGGAAAATCTATACATACCATGTCTTATGCACAATTATTAAGGTTTTTACATGCATATAACGAATTAGATCTTTAGGCCATAATTGCAATTAATTGTCTACCTTGAATGAGGCCATTAATTCTTTTTCTGCGAATAATGGGACCATTAAATTGCGATAGGTTTGGAAAGTCTATATAAAATTCTTTTCGCGTTATGGATACCATCCATGTTTTTGAAATGAGAGAAAGTAAAATTCTTAGAGTGGCCCTTCTTCTATCATATCTTGTTCTAGTCACTAGAGGAAATAGTATGAGATCTATAAATCAAGGAGAAACTACTAGTGACATCATCCAAGGTCCGAAAATCAATAAAATCATTGAGGTACGAACAAACATTGCTATTTTTTATATCCAATAGCATCTTTTGTAGCTAACAAGACGGTGAAACTTCAAAGCAGATGGATGGCGGAGATATCTTTGATTGCGTTGATGTGAATCTACAACCAGCTTTTAATCACCCATTGTTAAAAGACCACAAAATTCAGGTAAATCACATGCACAAATAAATGGTTTGCATTCAAGCTTTGGTCAATTTAACATTGATCAGGTTTGAGTACATAAATGCATGAATGGTGAGTTACCTATATATGGATGTTGGATATGTGGAAACTTACTAGTTTATATCGTGATTTTTGCATCAATTTCTTTTTTCAGGCTATAGTATCTCGTAAATGAGCTTGTGCCACCCCTTTCTTGCTTCAAGAATCACTCCTGTTTCCATTCTTTAAATTCTGAATCAAACAACAGAAGTGTGAAATAGATAACTTTTTTATATCTGTAGATTTACTGAACTTGAACTAATAGGTATAGTCTGTTTATAATGAATCAAATTACATAATATATTATACATATCTACTATTAAGTGATAAATCTCTTATCAAACAGATGGTACCAAGTACTTTCCCAATAGGTATGGATGTCGAACCTTCATCTCGACATCATGCATTCCAAGCACAACCGCCTATTGTTGCATGCCCAAGAGGAACAGTCCCTATACGGCGTAACCATATAGCATCGAAAAGTATTGATGACGTGATCAACAAGGATAAACAACAAGAGGTGACTGTTGTATTATAACTTTGAGAACAACTGTAGTTATAGGCTCATCAAAACTCGCCATGCATACTATGATAAGTTTGTAGACAGTATTCTAGTGCACAATCATGTGCATACTATCGTTTAATCTCTACTTATGGGATATAATATGAAACATATGATTCAAGGTCATCAAATTTTATAAACCGAATCAATTAAATAGAAATTATATTAAATTATATTCCTCCAAAATTTATATATGAGTAGCTATACCTTCACGTTTTTCTTTGATATAAAAGTTACTTGACCCTAACTTGAATGAATCTCCTTTTTGTACCAATTTTTGCTGGAACTTTACTGAAGGGGTCGGACTATATATTCCTATTTTTATCCTCTAAAAGTAAGTTATATTCATTAAATATTATATGAGACGTGCTGTAAGAGTTATAAACATAAATGTAGTTATTAATCTTTTGAATTATCATTTATGATACTAGTTTTGGCTTGTAGGCGGTGGGAATCCAATGTCGACATGATGATATATATGGGACACGGGCAATAATAAATGTTTACGAGCCGAAGGTGAATAATGGTAGTAAGGATCTTAGTGCATCGGCCATAGAAATTTATAATGGGCCAGGTCTTGCAGAGGCAATTGTTGCTGGTTATTCGGTATCCCCAAAACTAAGTGGTGATACCTTCGCTAGGTTTCATGTTGCTTGGGTAATCATCATAGTCCTTTCGACACATCTTGGACTTTAGGTATATTATAATAGGCAGCTACTAATATAATTGTATTTCCTTAATGTGTAATAGGAACATGTCGTAGGAAATAAATCTTGCTATGATCACACATGTCCTGGATTTGTGCAAGTTAGCCACGAGTTTGGTCTTGGTGACAGATTGCGACCCGTTTCAGTATATAATGGACCACAATATCACATAACGGTTCTTATGTTCAAGGTAATCTCTAATTTTCTAATTTAGATACCTTATATGTATTGTAAAACTTGTTCATGTGAAATTTTGTGCTTAATCGATTTATTTGATGTGCGGGGAAAATGATAGGTAATTCTCTATGATATTTGTTGAGTTATTCCATTAAAATAACCAAGATTTGATTTATTGCCTATCATCTCACAATATCATAATATGGTCTACACATTTGACATGCAGATCATCAAACTTTTGTTTGAAAAGAACTTACAAGTTAGCATACAATTAAGATAATAGAAATTTCGTAAAAAAAATTAACACCCATGACATACAAATGTGTTCTCTTGATTTATCTTGTTATGAGAAATGTTTACTATATATCGTAGAGGAGAAAAACAATTTTTTTAAGGTATACTTAAAGAACAAACTTCACAGCTACATATGCATTCATTAGGCCACTCATTCCATGAATTTATTTATTTATTTTAGGACCCAAAGACTAAGAATTGGTGGGTGATATGTTGTCAAGAGAATACTCCAATTGGGTATTGGCCAAGTTCATTATTCACTTACATTAAGGATAAAGGTGAAACTGCATTTTGGGGCGGGCATGTTTCTGGACCCACTGCCTCTGAAGACTCTCCACAAATCGGCAGTGGTCATTTTGCCTCTGAAGGATACGGAAAAGCAGCTTTCATAAGAAACATCCAAATCATTGATAAAAACAACAAATATGTCAATCCAGATTTAAACAAAGCTTTTCCTGGCAGCAGCATTTCACAAAAATTCACAGTCGATGGTTACGGAGTCGACAACTATGGTATGCATATGTACTATGGTGGTCCAGGTGATTTTGTTTGACAATAAACGCTTCATATTCCAATAAGTTTGTCATATAGTTGTTTTTATGACATATCCTTCATGGATGTGTCGAGTGGTTGGCGGTTTATCAAGTCCCAGAGTACTTTCTTTTTCATGTTATGTGGTGCAGAGTATGTAACGCCCTCGAATAGGCCCTAAGCATATTTAAGCGATTCCTGTGAAACCCGCATAGAAACGATTCAAATACGCCCACCAAGCACCTGCGTGAGGGTGAAGAACGAAGTAATACCATTACACAATAGTTCATGATAGAACCCACAAGAAACATATATATAAAACAAAGACTTCATCGAGTCAAGAATACAAATATACATTACAAAGATCCAAATCATATTGAAAACGATATAATATCCGAGTATGGATAGAGATGAAAATGAGAGTAAGAGTCCTGAAGAATAACCAATAACGTCCATAACCCTTCCTATGCCAATCCGGAAGGGAAGCCTTGCTAACGTCATCGATCTCATATCTATCAAAATCGGGCCATCGGTTGCCGACGGAAAGGAGGAAATCAAACGAGGGTAAGTACCGAGGAAAGTACTTAGTGACTTATAATTCGGCTGCTATCGCCTACATGTGGGTATAGGTTGGCTCAAGCGGTAGCAAAACATGCACAAAATAACCTATAGATAAACATTACAACCTCCGTCTATTATAGAGGGATAGGAGAGACCTATTCGGAGCCAACTTAATGATAATATCAAACATAACCTAGCCATATAATTACCCCTGTCGCATAACCACTAGGAAGCAACACTAGAGGCACTCACACGGTTGGCAATGTTATTAGTCATTCCGTTGTAGTTGCAATATTTACTAGTTAGATATAGATAACATAAGTAAGACATCCCAATATCACCAATTGTTGGCACCTTTAATTAACTAATACATTGTAGTTGCACTATTTAGTAGTCAAGTTTATAGTGCTACTTTAGTTCATGTTTTTTATGATCGAGTAATTATGCTCCAAGTAGTCCATAACCACGGATATGGATTTTTGAAAAGATTTACCCTGTAGGGGTGCACCAAAAGCAACACACGCACGATCGCCTAAAAACAAAAGGAAGGCAAAAGCCAATGAGATTTCATGACAGAGCAATCCCAGAACCAAAAGATTGTTTTAGGGGGCCGCGCAAATAATCTACCCATGACTTAGTCTGCCATGCTCTGAAATATACCCAAAGGTTTGTGTGAATGGCTGGAAACACTAGTGGAAAACATGGCTTCCGTCCCGGTTCGTAACAGCCTTTAGTATCGATTGCACAACCAGGACCGCGCAATTGAGACTAAAGCCCCCCTTAGTCCCGGTTGTGTGCCGAACCGGGACTAAAGGCACTCCACGTGGCTGCGGTTGAGAGCTGGGGATGGAGGACCTTTAGTCCCGGTTTGTAACACGAACCGGGACTAAAGGATCTCTACCGCGATAGCGCTTTGAGGGATTCGGCTGCCGCGGTAGTAAATGGCAATGTGGTAGCAGGTCCGGTCATGGCTCTGGCCGCCTCAAGTCCGTGTGCTCCGACCACAGCTTCGGCCTCCACGGGCATGCATCGACCTGCTGGATGGGACCGGGGAGGCGATGAGGTACGATGATGTGTGACTACATCAACCACGTTCTCCTGAACATTGACAAAGCTTTTCGGTCTTCAAGGGTAAGTTCGTGAAAATACCCTTGATGACTGGGTTCTTGCACCAATAATAGGGTTATTGCAGTACTTCTAGCAGCAAATATTTAAAGAGTTTGTCCCGATGGGAGCTCGACGAACACGACCCCGAAGCCACGTTGTCAATGCGACCACGTTCGCACCCAAACCGTGGTTTGGAAATAGCCTATTCTATAAGTTGCTAGGATAAATGAATTTATTTAATAACTACTACTAGGACCGGAAGAGAACTAGAACAAAAGTAAAACTGAAAAGAGGTGAATGCAATAAGATGAAATATTAATGCTATGATTCCTCAAGTAATGTTGTGTATACCAGTGTGCATGATAAGTGTTTATGGAATAGCTATTAACTATAATTGTGGCGGTCCCTTATATACCGTTGTCTCCCACCGTTGGTAAGTGGCAACTAGACAACTCAATTGTCCACACCATCTTCAGGCATGGGTCATCTCATAAGAGAATAGTGTATTAAGGTAACAAGACCAATCAAGGTAAACCAAATCAAATGCATTAAGTTCTATGGACAACCGTACTCCTAAGCAAGTGCACTAGCCACAAGATATCCCGTCTGTCACTTTGGGGTCAAGCAATTCACAACACTGTGCCTCTCTATATCATGAGTGATCTTGAGGGAACTCTGGGCGGTGCATCCTAAGTTGCTATTGCCTCCGCAAATCACATATAACAAATAGCCTATTAGTTCTACCCATGGAAGAGCAGAGACTAATAATAAGTTTTGTGACACTTCGTAAATCCCTGGTAAATTCCTCAACAATGGATTGGACGTCTCCAAATACTAGAATAATATCATGAATAGAATAATGTAAAGAGAAAGCACAAACATATTAATTAACAAGAACAGATCACACTTCAATTACTCAAATCATCATAACATTAATAAAAGGGGGTTCAAGCCATGTTACAACCCATCACGGAGATCATGATGGGGAAGGATGAAGGAGTAGTGGTGATGGAGATAGTGATGATGGCGCGGTGATGGTGGCGTCGGCGTGGTGATGGCGGTGTCCTCCTTCTCCTTCTCTTCTTTCCCTGATGGCTTGATGGTGTTTGATGGAGATCCGGATCTTGGTGGAGCTGTAGAGGCTATGGAGGCGGGACGACGGCAGGGCACTGCCGTGGAGGCGGTAGATGGGATCTAGATCTGATATATGGTGTATGGTGGCTTCCTCCTCTCTTCGTTGACTCCTCCCTCCTTTATATAGGCCTTGGGGTGCCCTAGGGTACCCCAATAACATCATATGACTTAGGGAAGGTTCTGGAGCTTCCAGAGGGTGAAATCCTGTCGTTTGCGATCTTTTTGACAACTATACGGCGGGAGCTATACGGCCAGATTTATTCTCCCGCCGTATGTTGGTGGTTAAACCATCGGTACTCTTTAGTATTTTGGTCGCTATTTCTTCATATGAAATCCGTTTTGGGTGTTCTTGGGCTCGTTGAATTCGTCTCGTCGAGGGCTACAACCTTATGGTCTTAGATCTTTATTTTGAGAAGTTGGAAAAATTCACTTTTCCAACACCTCAAATGGCTAAGTTTGGTCCCTGCAGCTCCTCCATACTATGCTCTCTTTGTTCCTTTTGCCTTTGTTTTATCCATAATCATCATCAACACCTACACAAATGTCAAAGACAAGGAAGAGGGATAAAATTCTACCTAAACTACTAAATGTGCAAAGCTCATATTAAATTTAATAAAAACAAGTAATCATGCATATTAGGAATAACAATAGTTAGATGGAGCATGATATGATAAGCAAATGACACAATTTATATTGCTAAAATGTGTTGTATTATCACAGCCATCACCACTCTAGTTACTGCATTACTAATAGATAGATCCTGACATCAGAGTTGTTTGCGTAGGAAAAATTATTATTTCTAGGTGCTAGACCCTAATAGTGAGGTGGTTTAAAATTATTAAAAGATGTTATTTGTGGTTTTAATTGTTTCAAAAAGGTTCTTTGGGGTTCCAAACAAGTTCATAAAATCTTGGGTGGTGGTTTCAATTGTTTCAAACTTGTTTTTGTGGTTTCAATTGTTTGAAACATGCTTGTGTGGGTTCAATTTATTGAAACATGGTTTTTTGGTTTCAATTATTTTGAAACATGATTATGGGGTTGATTTTTTTGATATGGTTTTAGTGCTTTCAAATAAGGTTCATTTTAGTTTCAAAGTAGTGACAAAAGTTGGCAGGTGGTTCCAATTGATTAAAGATAACATTTGTGATTTCAATTATTTCAAACCGGTTCCTTGGGATGCCAAAATTTTCATAAAATCTTTGTGTGGGGGTTTAGATTGTTTCAAACATATTTTTATGGTTTTAATTGTTTCAAATATGCTTCTATGGTTTAAATTTATTGAAACATGGTTTTTTCGATTCATTTGTTTGTTGTTTCAATTGTTTTGAAACATGCTTATGGGGTTTCACTTTGTTTGAATTGGTTTCAGCATGGTTCGATATGGTTTCAAGTAAGGTTCAATTCGGTTTTAAAATACTAATAAAGATTTGCTAGGTGGCTTCAATTGATTAAAGGGTTAATTGGATTTATGCCATTGTAACTTCCACCACTTGGAGATATGCCATCACAAAAACAAGAGTTGGAGATATGACACTCCAACTTTCACATACTTGTACATATGCCATTATCTACACTTAAAGAGAATAATAGTTCAAAAATACATGTATTTTAGTGTGTACTTCTGTATTGACCATAATGTCCCTATTTTCAACTTTCGGCAGCATTTTGCATCTTCCGGCGCCAAAAAATTCAAATTTTGGCCAACATTTGAACTTCTCAAAAAATCTGAAAAAATCTCAGAAATTCAAAAACATGAATACGAGCCATTTCTGGGCAGATTTGGACCCTCAAAATGACATTATAAGTCCAATAAGTTATCAATTTTTGGCCTAAAATTGAACATCTTAGAAAATTTTGAAAAATTACAGAAAACCCTTACAAGAAGATCTAAGTTAAAGGTATCTGACATGGGTATACCCTATAGGTTCTCGAGTTTGGTATATACCGTCCAGATACGGCAGAAGCCCATGGTGTTGCCAAGGCCCAATGAAGAATTCGGGTGACCCACAAACTCTCCGATTGGTTGCGGGTCAAGAAGAAGCTTAAGATAGAAAGTTAAAAGGACGAACCCTAATCTGTAAGCGACTCGACTTGATCCCCGAGACCTAGCCTATCTATATAAAGGCTAGGAGGGGGCGGCGAGGAGGAAGATCACAACCCTAGTTTCCACAACCATCGCCAGATTGCTGAAGGGAATATGCCTGAGAGGCAATAATAAAGTGGTTATTATCTTATTCCATGTTTATGATAAATTTTATTTTTCATGCTATAATTGTATTAATTGGAAACGTTAATACATGTGTGTTTAATAAACAAAATACAAATTTCCTAGTAATGCCTCTCATATAAACTAGCTCGTTGATTAACAAGATGATCAAGGTTTCCTGATCATGGACATTGGATGTTGTTAATAACGAGGTCACAACATTGGTGGAATGATGTGATGAACATTCATTCGAAGTATAGCATTACGATTAGAGTCATTATGTTTATATTAATATAACATCATACGAAGTAATCTTAGTCCTTAGACCGTGAGATCATGTTAATTGCTAACACCGGAACAGTATCTTGATAACATCAAATGTCACACCGTAACAGGGTGACTATAAAGGTTGGTTCAGTGCTACGAAGGTGTTATGTTGAGGCTCATGGATGAAGAGTGGGATTTTTCCATCCCGATGACGGATAGATATACTCTGGGCCCTCTCGGTGATATCACATTGAAATAGCTTGCAAGCAAGTGATGTGATCACTAGAATGTTATATCACGGGAACGAGAAAAGAGTGCATGTCGGTGACGAGATCAAACTGGGTATTTGGATGCCAATGATCGAATCTCGGACATGTAATATATCGCGAGACAAAGGGATTTAGGTACGATGTTAAAGGTTCACACGATCACAAGAGTCATCGTTGAATATGTGGTAGTCAGTACGGATCTCTAGGTCCCGCTGCTGATTATTGATCGGAGAGGGGTCTCGATCATGTCTGCATTATTCGCAAACCATAGGGTGACACACTTAAGGGATACCGACACCATTTGGAGCAAATATGTTTCAGATAAAGCTTTAAGAAAGCGCTGGAATCATTTTGATGGAAACCGGAATTGTTTCGGGTGAAATTGCAGAAACTAGTTCTCCATGTGATATTGAAATGTTGCAGGGGGTTTTATGTGAAAGTTTGTTAATTAATGTAATTGACAAAATTCTGAATAAAATAAATAAAATAGTTTTATTTAATGAGAGCTTGCATTAAATTTGGTGGAAATTTAATGCATGTGTGAGTGGAATTTTGAGTGGAGGCTTTTTATGGGAGTGGGAGCTCCACCCACATGAATGTGGAAGAGGTGGGGGCACCACCATGGCTACCATGTCATGGCCCTTGGGTGCCCCCTTCCCTATAAAAGGCCCCCATCTCCTCCTCACAAACCACACCTCCTCGTGAAGGATCTCTCTCCCCCTCTAGTTATTCCCCATGGTCTCGGATTAGCGAGATACATGTTCCCGGTGGCTTTAGCTGGAAAGGAGTTGTTGCTTCCGTGCTTTGCTGGAGCGAGGGATGGAGGTTGTCGGGGTACCGGACGTGTGTGCGATCACGAATGCACCGCTGCTTTGCGGTGCTGGACTTGGTGGTGTTGGACTTGCTGGAGCTAGATCTGATGGACATGCTGAAGCCGGACCTGCTGGACTTCATCACGATCTTGAGATCAGCATGTGTACGACTACATCATCCACGAGTTCCAACTCGTTAACAAAGCTATGTTGTCTTCGAGGGTAAGTTCTCTATGGATGTATATCCACATGTTGCTTGTATCTAGTAGATAGATCTTGGCGTATAGTTCCCATCATAGGAAATTTTTTATTTTCTATGCTGCGAACCCAATAGTGGTATCAGAGCCAGGTTTATGCGTAGGTGCTTTGCACGGGTAGTACACATATGTTTATATGTGGGCGATGATGATCATGTTATTGCATCTTGTATGTATTTTGGATATTGGTGGCATAGTGGGATGAAGTGGCCCGGACCAACCTTACATGTCATCGTACATGAGACCGGTTCCACGACTAACATGCAACTAGTTTTGCACAAGTGGCTAGCGGGTGTCTGTCTCTCCTACTATAGTTAATTGCTAATAACTTGGTTATCCTCGTTGTGGTTCATGTTCGTAGATAAGATCGGTTCTATCTCCGAAAGCCCTAAGCCGCGTAAAACTTGCAATTGATAAATTTGAGGCGTCTAGTTTAGATCGTTGCTGGGCTAGTGTATTGATATGGTAATGTTGTAAGTAGATGTATGGTAGATACTCTTACAACACACTTAACGTGTAAGTTCCATAGACCTTGGCCTTACACACAAAGGAATGATAGAGATCATACCACGATGCATATGATGGTGATCAAATGCATGGACCATATCATCTCACTTTACACATTAGATGTTTGCATCTTATATTGCTAGTTTGGCGCTTTTAGTAGCATTGTAAGATGATCCCTCATTTAAATATCAAGATAAAATGTGTTCTTCCTTAAGTATGCATTGTTCTATGGATCGTGTTTCGATACATCACGTGATGATCGGGTGTACTCAACTCTACGCTTTCATGCAACGGGTGTAAGACAGTTTTACACACGCGAATACTAAGGTTCTTACTTGGCGAGCCTAGCATGTACAGACATGGCCTCGGAACACGGACCGAAAGGTTAAGCATGAGTCATATAGTTGATGTGATGACCATATTGATGCTCGCCTTTGAAGCTACACCGACTCACGTGATGATCGGACTTGGTGTAGTGGATTTGGTTCATGTAATCACCAAAAAGGCACGAGGGATGTCGTTTTTGAGTGGGAGTTCATTTATAATTTGGATTAGTCGAACTCAATTTGTCATAAACTAAATCGAAGTTAATTTGCATAATTTGTTGTAGTCATTGGCATATGTTCACTACCTCATGCTTAGTTTTAATTGAGATAATAGAACTATAGAATTCTGGATATTTACTTTACAAACTGGTATCGTATTGTTTTGAATGTCAATTTAAAGTTTAGAAGTCATATTGCAAACTTTCAGCAAACTCTATGAGGTTTAATAAGTAGTATTAAATCAAGAGTAAGAATTCCAATGTTAGTATCTAAAGTACCATGTTTGCCTCCATGATTATTGATATTCAAAAGTTGTTTTAATATCAAGGTTATCTAGGAGCTGAAAGAATTGTTTCAGGAACCATCATGTGTGGAAGATATTGTGATATCTGAAACAATGTTTTTGGTTGCATTATGATAGAGTATAATTTAGCAAAATATATGTTCTCATATTGTATGAGAATTTGTGAAGGATGGAGATGCTAGGCATCCGAATCTCCCAAAAAGGTTTTGGGAACTAACATTATACTCGCGATTCTTCCTTATAGGCTATAGTAGCTTGATCATGAAAGTTTTCATGATAAGGATGAATAGAAGATGTAAGTAAAATATTTACTACACTAATAGATTACTAAAGAATGGATTCTTGAAAGAACACCAAACATTTGATGATGGTGATCCACTTCAAAGTGCAAGTCCAAAGGTATTAGTATTTGACTATATACGCTTTGTACTATGTGTCATGTAAATGACGCCACTATTGATGTTGATAGATTCTTTTAAAGGAAAAGGAATTGTTGAAAGAAAATCTATAAAATATTTGGCAGAAAAGAAAAGGTTGGAGATGTCCAACTTAGGTATATAGAAGATATACATGTTATGGTTGTATTCCTTGCTTGTTAAACAATGTGGTTCTAAGGTATTGGATACCGGTATTGGATACCGAATTGGTTGGTGTGAAGTGTCATACAGAAAAACACAATTCATGAACTGCAATAGCCTAAGTAACTGGCAAGAGAATAAGTGATGATGTTCATCGTAAACAAATAAAGTGTTATTGTGTTTTTCCTTGTCGTCAAGCCTAGCCTTCAAGATTTTTTTAATAATTGTTATTTTGTTCCGGTATTACGAGAACAATGATTGTTCAAATAATTACTGTATTCCATAAAGGATGGATGAACTTTTACAAGTCTAGTTGGAGAAATCACATCCATAAACATGATTGCTAAAATGTCGTAAGACAAATGATTGGAAGATCACTTATGAAGTGGCATCGCTGTTTGAACTATATTGAAAAGTAAACATGAAGAAACTGCATGTTGATGGATTTTTGGAGTCTTTTGATTTTGATCAATTGACGCTTGTGAAACTTTCCTCGAGATAATTGAAACTCCGTCCATAGGCCAAAGAGGAACGGATGACTAATTTATTGGATATTATGCATGTTGATGTATATAGTCCATTATCTGTAGCCATATGCGATGGATATTTTGGCTTCATGTGCTTTCTCTAGAAATTTGAGTGAATATATCTATATATTTACTTAATAAGGAAGAATTATGAAACATTTGAAAATTGTTCAAAGACTTTCAAGATGAAGTGAAAAATCATTGTAACAAGAAAATAAAAGAGTTTATGATTTGATCATAAAGGAAGATATTTGAGTTACAGGTTTAGCAAAACACCTAAGATGTCAGGAATTGTTCCATGAATTTGCATTTCCCGATAAACCACAGGAGTATGGTATGTTCGAGAGATCAAATCAAAGCTTGTTTGACATGGTAAAATCAAAGGTGTCATTCATAAAATTGCCATTATGTTTTAAGGATTAAAGCTTTAGATACTACCGCTTTTATACTGAAAAGAGCACCATCGTGATCCATTGAAATGACACCATATGAGTTATGGTTTGGGATAAAACCTGAATTTTCTTTTCTTAAATTTTGGTATGCTATGCATAAGTAAAATGTTTACAAACAAAGTCAGATAAGCACGTCTTTGTAGGTTATCCCAAATACTTTGTTGGGAATTCCTCCATAACACCAAGGACAAAAGAGTTTGTCGCTTAGAACATCAAGTTTCTTGAGAAGGAATTTTTCGCGAAAAGTTAAGTGGGAGGACAATAGAACTTTGATAAGGTTGTTGAACCTGAGCTATATGTGCTAAGTAGCGCAGCGCCGGAAAGTGTCCCGGTGGTGGCCACCATGCTCATGGCTCCCGTTATGACAAAGGGTGTGATCATGGAGATTAGAGTTCCTATTGAACCATGTCCGTCGGTAAGAATCAAATAGTAAGATTTGAAACAGAAGTCGTTATTGTTTTGACAATGATGAACCGACTACATGCAAAGAAGCGATGATGGGCCCTGACTCCATAAAATGACTAGAAGTCACAGAAATCCATGATAGTATCCATACACGAGAAATCAAGTTTCTAAACTTGGAAGACCCTTCGGAAAGGCGTGAAGCCTATCGGTCGTGTTTGGATCTATAAAGAAATAGACATGGATGTTTAACATCTATGAAATAGTCGACATGTCTGAAAGAAGTTTACGGCAATGTTCAAGGAGTTGACTATGACAAGATTTGATCTTTCATAGCGATATTTAGTCTTGACGGATTAATGTAGCAACCACTACATATAATTTGGTATATGGTAGTTGAATAAACAAAACAAGGTTCTTCTAATAGAATGGTTACCTAGGACATGTACATGACACAGTCCAAAAGGGTTTTGTTAATTCAAAGGGTGCTTAAAAAGGGCATGCAAACTTCAATAGTTGAAGTGAGCATAGCGGAGTTAGAATCTTCACCATGATGAAAATGTTAAAAGAGTTTAATTTCATCGGAGATGATGAAGATGCTTGCATTTGCAAGAAATTAAGTGGGAGCGCTGAGACATATTTCTAATACATTATGTAGAGGACATGGTGTTGATTGGAAATGATGTATCTTGTATTGACATAAGTTAAGAATTTCATTAAAAAAGGATTTTGATGAAAGACTTGGGCAAAACCGGAATATTTGGCATCAATATCTATATGGATAGATTGAGGCACTAATATGGTTATGCCAGACGTACATATATGAGATATTGAAAGGGTTCAATATGGAAACAACAAGAAGGGTTCTTGCTGCATGGAAAGGATTGTATAAAGATTCAAGTGTTTCAACACTTGGTGAGTAAAATCACATGAAGATTTTGATCGATTATACCGTGATATGTATATATCCAGATATGTCCTATGCTCTAAATGTTATGAGCACATACCAGAATGATTCATAAGATGATCATTGGACGATAGTAAAGATATTCTTATGAGCTTTGGAAGAACTAAGAATATATCATGTATAAGTGACAAATAGTTAAAGGTAGTTCATTGTAAAGTGTTACATTGATACTAGTTTTGTCACAAGATACAAATTAAATTTATCTCAATTTAGACTATGGGTGCACAATGTAATGGAAAGGATGTTCCATGATGGATTTGGATGAGTTCCAAAGTTGAGACATTGTGACGGATACTACAACAAAAGGCAAGTATATGATTGCTATAGTAGCAGCAAAGGAGGGCATTTGTGTTAAGTAGTTTGTTATCAAACTAGGTGTGATTCAAAGTGGGCTAATACTATGAAGATATATTGTATGACAATAATATCAACATATTTTACACCGAACGAACTAAAGGTCTCACCAAAGGACCAAATTTATACAATGCCATCTCATTTGAGAATGAGTGATGCGTAGATACGCAAAGACATGCAAATACACACGGACCTGAAACTGTCAGATCCGGAGATTATGTTAACCACTAGAAATCGCGTATATGCAACACCAGAAAGCCATAGGTGTTCAATATGCAAAGTTTTTCAAACTAGATTATTGACTCTAGTGCAAGTGGGAGACTAAAGGGAATATGCCCGAGAGGCAATAATAAAGTGGTTATTATCCTATTCCATGTTTATGATAAATGTTTATTTTGCATGCTATAATTGTATTAATTGGAAACGTTAATACATGTGTGTTTAATAAACAACATACAAAGTTCGTAGTAATGCCTCTCATATAAACTAGCTCGTTGATTAACAAGATGATCAAGGTTTCCTGATCATGGACATTCGATGTTGTTAATAATGAGGTCACAACATTGGTGGACTGATGTGATGAACATTCATCCGAAGTATAGCATTACGATCAGAGTCATTATGTTTATATTGCTATAACATCATACGAAGTAATCTTAGTCCTTAGACCATGAGATCATGTTAATTGCTAACACCGGAAGAGTATCTTGATAACATCAAATGTCACACCATAACAGGGTGACTATAAAGGTGGGTTCAGTGCTACGAAGATGTTATGTTGAGGCTCATGGATCAAGAGTGGTATTTGTCCATCCCAATGACGGATAGATATACTCTAGGCCCTCTCGGTGATATCACATTGAAATAGCTTGCAAGCATGTGATGTGATCACTAGAATGTTATATCACGGGAACGAGAAAAGAGTGCATGTCGGTAACGAGATCAAACTGGGTATTTGGATGCCAATGATCGAATCTCGGACATGTAATATATCGCGAGACAAAGGGATTTAGTTATGATGTTAAAGGTTCACACGATCACAAGAGTCATCGTTGAATATGTGGGAGTCAGTACGGATCTCCAGGTCCCACTGCTGATTATTGATCGGAGAGGGGTCTCGATCATGTCTGCATTATTTGCGAACCGTAGG
This sequence comes from Avena insularis, assembly GCA_023614405.1. Lineage (NCBI taxonomy): Eukaryota > Viridiplantae > Streptophyta > Magnoliopsida > Poales > Poaceae > Avena > Avena insularis. The sequence goes on along the minus strand of CM042694.1, from coordinate 84,151,691 downwards.
GTGACACACTTAAGGGATACCGACACCATTTGGAGCAAATATGTTTCAAATAAATATTTAAGAAAGCACTGGAATCATTTCGATGGAAACCGGAATTGTTTCGGGTGAAATTGCAGAAACTGGTTCTGCATGTGATATTGAAATGTTGCAGGGGGTTTTATGTGAATGTTTGTTAATTAATGTAATTGACAAAATTCTGAATAAAATAAATAAAATAGTTTTATTTAATGAGAGCTTGCATTAAATTTGGTGGAAATTTAATGCATGTGTGAGTGGAATTTTGAGTGGAGGCTTTTTATGGGAGTGGGAGCTCCACCCACATGAATGTGGAAGAGGTGGGGGCACCACCATGGCTACCATGTCATGGCCCTTGGGTGCCCCCTTCCCTATAAAAGGCCCCCATCTCCTCCTCACAAACCACACCTCCTCGTGAAGGATCTCTCTCCCCCTCTAGTTATTCCCCATGGTCTCGGATTAGCGAGATACATGTTCCCGGTGGCTTTAGCTGGAAAGGAGTTGTTGCTTCCGTGCTTTGCTGGAGCGAGGGATGGAGGTTGTCGGGGTACCGGACGTGTGTGCGATCACGAATGCACCGCTGCTTTGCGGTGCTGGACTTGGTGGTGTTGGACTTGCTGGAGCTAGATCTGATGGACATGCTGAAGCCGGACCTGCTGGACTTCATCACGATCTTGAGATTAGCATGTGTATGACTACATCATCCACGAGTTCCAACTCGTTAACAAAGCTATGTTGTCTTCGAGGGTAAGTTCTCTATGGATGTATATCCACCCGTTGCTTGTATCTAGTAGATAGATCTTGGCGTATAGTTCCCATCGTAGGAAATTTTTTGTTTTCTATGCTGCGAACCCAACAATTGCATCTACGCACCCCCTGTAACTTTCGACTCCCTCAATAATTCCAAGAGCAAACAAGCAGGAGTAGGGACCTCTACGAGGCCTGAACCTGGGTAAACCTTGCGTCCTTGTGTGCTTGTTTGCTAGCCAATTGATGCCTCTAGTGCTCCCTCCTTCTCCAAAACCCAAGTCCATAACAATGGGCATTGACGAGTTGAACCCTCGTCAATTGGCGCCGTCTGTGGGAATTGGGAGTGCTGATGTCACGGCTTCTTCGGCCCCGTCAACCGCAATCTACAACTCTGCAACAACAGAGATTCTCCAACTCTTCGGCGCTTTCGACTTCACCGTCCACACGCCGGCCACTCGCCCGGCTTTTGATTCCGTGGGCGATGGGATCAGCCTGGCGATCGGGAGCTTCCGCTTCCAGGTTGGTCAACTGGGCATGCTTCGCATGATTAACCAGCCGATGGCACCCGCGATTGCTCCAGCATCATGGTTCCCGCCACCAATCGGCACCGTCAGCAAGCTCAACGCCCCGACAACAATTGGGAGCACGGATAGCGACAGCAGTCGCAGATCTGATCTTGGTAGCCTGGCCACAGAAGATGAAGCCTATGGCTCTGGATCTGAAAGTTGTGGGAACAGCAGCTTCCCCAATCACTTCATGTGCGCCGTCATCAACGCAGGCGACACCAGCGTCAATCGCGAAAACACCGGCACCAGCATTGGACCGACCAACGGCGATATACCAGTCGCAAACGATGGCCCCACCAATTGTGGTCCCACCAACGGCGCGCCCACCAATAACGGGACGGGAGGAGAGCCGTCGCTCACGGTGAATGAGAACACCAGAGAGCGCATGCTGATCAAGCTCAACGACAACGAGTGGGCCCGCTGTAGAGAAGCTCTACGGGGCAATCCTCTACCCCCAACACATCACAGGACATGTTGATGGGCTACCATTGGCTGCTGAAGGAAGAATTCAAGCGCCAGCGGCAAGTAATCGCGCAACTCAAGGCACATAGAAAGGCGACAGACGAGTCGAGCCTTCGGCGAGCTGGGCTCTCCTCCCACGGAGGATTCTCCTCCAAAGGCAACGAGTACTTGGCCAACAAAAGGCGATCTCGACTGACCCACCTCATCGACCAGGAGCGCGTAGAAGCCGCGGAAGTCCTCTACTTCGGCTCTATGATGGTGAATACACGGGGCAACATGCTCCCAAAGACGACGAGCTGTCGGTGACAATGCCACCATGTACTGCTAACAACCAGCCACCACCGAGATCCGGAGATCCATGACTGCCATGCACCGATCTATGATCGCGGGCCTGGGGCTAATCGTGGATGCCCTCAACAAAGAGCCAACACCAGAGCCGAAGAAAAGCAAGGCTTTGGCCAAATACTACTACTCGTACTCTTCTAGCGACGATAGCCAGGATCTATCACAGCGACATCACTCATGGTGGCATGACCACGACTACGACGCACGTGATGACATCTCGAAGCGCAAGGTCGACAAGATGCGTGCAAGGCGTGCTTGCTTGACTAACTCGGAGGAAGATGAGACGGAGCTCTGTGGCGCCAGATGCTTCAGTAGGGCCATCAGGCAGAAGCGAATGTCGAAGGGGTTCAATCTCCTGTCGGAGAACCCTAAATTTGACGGCATGCAGGACCCTAAATTCTGACTGGAGGATCACATCTCCGCCGTCAGGCTACATGGTGGAAGCTCAAGCAGGGCAATGCAATGCCTCTAGCTACAGCTGCAAGGTGCCACTCGTCCATGGCTCAACAATCTCCTGCGCGGATCCATTCGCAGTTGGGAAGAGCTGGTCTACAGCTTCATACGCAACTTCAAAGGCACTTACAAAAGACCCGCTGATGACCCACAAGTATAGGGGTGTATCGCAGTATTTTCGATAAGTAAGAGTGTCAAACCCAACGAGGAGCAAAAGGTGCTGGCTAGTGGTATGGATCAGGAATTCTCTGCAAATACTTAGCAAACGGATTTTTAGGGGTTTTCGATAAAGCAAGCAAACAAAGTACGAGTAAATAAAAGACAGTAGGAATAAATGCAGCAGGTGGCCCAATCCTTTATGCAGCAAAGGACAAGCCGGTTGTATTACTTAAGATGACCAAACGTTCTCGAGGACACATGGGAAGACTGTCAAGTGCTTTCGCTTCATATAGTTGATTAATCTTCTTTAGCTTGCTAAGTGTTGTGTGGGTGAACCTGTGCTAATGTACCGCCCCATCCAAGACTAATACATACTTGTGATTATACCCCTTGCAAACATCCGTAAGTACAAGAAAGTAGTTAAGGTAGAAACCTAACCACAGCTTTAAACTCTAAGACCCTTACGTCCCTTGTGCAATGGTTTCCTAACGGGGGTTCAGGTTTCTGTCACTCCAGCAACCCCTACGATTAGTAGCCAAATACAAAATGCATTCCCCTAGGCCCATATAGGTGAAGTGTCATGTAGTCGACGTTCACATGACACCACTAGAAGAAGTACACCACAACTTAAATAACAATCTATTGAATCTTTCTCAACACAACTCCACTACTAACAACAAGACTTCTCCCATGTCCTCAAGAACAAAACGAACTACTCACAAGACATCATATGGATCATGATCAGAGATGGAATAATGATGTATAACAATCTGAACATAAACAATATTTCAATGGTTCATTCAATAGCATCAACTACAAAGACTAATCAACACCGGGAAAGTTTCCCCTATGAACTAATGCAAGATTCAACACAATTGTTACAGCAATATGGAGATGGTGATGAGGGTGCTGATGGTGATGATGGTGGTGATGATGATGATCCCGATGAAGTCCAGCTTGATGGTGGTGTTGATGGCGACGATCTCCCTCTCCGGGAAGGAATTCCCCCAGCAGAAATCTGTCTGCCGGAGAGATCTTTCTCTCTCGGTGTTTTCCGCCCCGCAGAGGCGGCGGAATCTTTCTGTGGTCGCTCCCTGAGTCTTAGGGTTTCGGGAGGATGATATACGCCAGAGGGGAGAGGCTGGAGTGGGCCAGGGTGGCCACACCACCTCCTGGCGCGGCCTAGGGCTGCCCGCGCCATGGGGTGGTGTGGGCCCCCTGTGGCCCATCTCCACTCCGTCTTCTGGCATCCTTAGTCTTCTGGAAAAATATGATTTTCCGTATATTTTCCAAGATTTTCTGATCTTCGCGAATTTTGCCTCCAAACAGCACATTTTCCATCAGAATCATGACTGCAGCGGTCCATGCTCCAAAAGTCATCAACCATGCAAAAATAGATGAAATAACATAAGTATCACCTCTCAATATGAAATATATCAATGAATAATAGTGAATTAAGACATAGAATAGTGATTCAAAATGGACGTATCAACTCCCCTTAAGCTTAGACTTCGCTAGTCCCCAAGCGAAACTAAGCTCAACAAACATGGCCTCGGGTTTATGGAGTGAAGAGTCGATAAAAGAATACGGACAAGAAGCATCACATTCATCAAATACATAGATCATAATAGAAGACAACTCACTATTATAAAACTCAACTTGTAATAAGTAAAGGAAGCACAATAAAGATACATAAAGTGAATCATAATTGGTAATGGCAAACTTAGCTCTTGGTCGAAGAATAGTTGATAATTTGCTGGAGTTCACAAATAACTAGTTTTTCAATCATAGCTTTCAAAGTAGTAAACATCAGGATAAGAGCAATGTGCAAAACAAGGGACATAAGACATGATTGAATAAATCATCATATGAATGAATGTAACACAACAACTCAAAATACTTGCTGAGATAGAAGGGAGTAGGTTTACTGACTCAACTATAAAGTAAAAGAAAGGCCCTTCAAAGAGGGAAGCAGGGATTGCAAGTCTCATAAAGAGCTCCCAAAAATTATGATACTTACTAGCTTTCATCTCTCATTGCCCCTATCATAGGCATCTTTAGGTGATTAAGGTTAAAGTGACACAACTAAGAGGATATGCTTGACAAGTTATAAGTTGAAATCTCATGCCCCTCACTTATGAGTACTGATCCTCATGCTACTCAACTTCAGTCACGAGCAAGCTCTTGTCATTGTAAATACATGCGTATCATTGAGAACCGCCAACAGGGTACCCCTTGCACATGACACAGGAGCTATCCTATAATCAAAATGACAAGGCAAGCAGACAATGAGCATCTCAGCGATCTTTTTATTTGCTATTTGCATAGGTTTTTATTGAGGATGCTTCATAGAATGCTCACTATAGTTATGCTGCAAGTTTCCACCATGATTAGGCAAGGCTTCGACTAGCGGCCCAGGCGTTTCTCTAACACACATATAAACTCCATGATCTTACAAGTTCCACTTTTATTTCACACTGCCGGGATCCATAAGGAAAAGAACATGATATCAACTAGGTACAAAGTACCAGTGCAATGTTCAAAGCGTTCCCCATGATACATGGTTCTGCTAACTTCAACTCATAAAGCATAAGCATATACGCAACAAAGAAGGACCCAATGGTTCAAGCTTATTAAATGCAAGAAAGTAAAGTGTGCCATCAAGTTCGTGAGAGATTTAATCACTAATTTTCACATAACAAGTTTAATTTGGGAGGTAGATAAAACAAGAATTTACTTGGAATAGCAATAATGCTAATAGGTAGGTATGGTGGACACAAATGGCAAAGGCTTTGGTTTAAAGGAGGTGGATGCACGAGAAGAATACCCTCTTAGTACAGGTTTTTGGCTAGCAAGGCTGGGTAGCAAGTATAAGAGTTGAAGGAAAGAACCAAACATACGAATGATAAAGACAAACATGCAATCTTCCTTGGAAGCACAAAAGATCTTAACTAGAGAATACTAAACTTATTAGCAAATCAAGAAAGAAAGACGATGAAATTATTTTTCTTTAAAGGTACTTTTATCTTTTCTTTCAACTCTCAGAAAAAAGTGTTGCTACTGACCGAGCCAGGTTTGCCAAAACCAACTAAATTAACTCAATGATCCCAAAGTGATACCAATACTAACAACAAGATCAATCATATAACCACGAATTGAAAACTAATATAAGCTATGCAAAAGAGTGAATGATAGAACTTCTCATTAATATTCCATAACGGCAACTCACACCAAGGGATACATATCTAACGAGAGAGGGGACACTTCCATAATGCAAACCATACTACATAATAATTCCTCTATTCATGATATGACTCTACTAATAAGGTAAAAAGATAGAAGATAGTGATATGATACCGCGGCACTCCCCCAAGCTTGAAACAAACCAAGGGGATGCCAAACCTGATGACGAGTTACTCCTTTGGTGGTGGTGGTATCCTCTCATCTTCCTCCGTCTTCCAAGGTAAAGGCTTCCCATCAACAAAGGACATCGTGGTTTCCAACATCCTGAAACTTGCAGCAGCACTTATGAGTTTAAATCTAGCCTCATACTCACAGTTTTGATGTTGAACGTCATAGAACTGTGCTTGCAGTTCGTTGGTTGTTTGGCGGAGTGAGAGGACTTCGTTTTTTAGTTCAGCAGTCTCCTTTTGGTGCTCGGTGATGAGTTCGGAACAAACCTTATGGATGATATCCACTTCGCGCTCCGCCATCTTCTTGTACCTAAAGACTTCTTGTTCCAATGCTTCCATCATGTCCTCCAGACTTCCTTCATCTTTAGGGCCTTGAACCTCTTTAATCCGAACCTCCCCACCTTCGAGCAATAACTCCTTGGGATGAATCTTCAATTATCTCATGTATGGGTTGATGATATCTTCCAAGGAATCTCCCTTAACTAATCCAGTGGAAGACATTGAGGCTACAAATCTGAGATTTTACCTGGCAGAAACAGATCGAAACAAAAACACGACATACGGACCTCGGGGGATCCGGGGGGTTATATATTACGAAGTTTTATATCAAAAGGAAGGTACTGGGTGAAAACGGGTCGGAGGCGGAGTCTGGGGTGGCTTCACCACCTGGTGGCGCGGCCAGGGGTGGGCCCACGCCACAGGGTGGTGTGGGCTACCCGGCTCCGGTTCCATCCCTTTTTCGCTTCGTAACTTTCCTTATCGACTGAAAACTGCAAAAATATAGTTGTATTGTATTTTCGTGAAACTTTTCTTACCGTAATCATACCTATTTGAAAACAGACTCTGCAGGTCTCTGAATTTGGTCTTCTATGAATTTCTCTGGAGTTATAACTTGAAAGGCATCAACATCTTCATTGTCAGAATCTCCAGCAATATAGTGTTTGAGTCGCTGTCCATTCACTACTTGTGTAGTATTATCTTTTAGAGAAGAAATTTTTATTGCTCCTGAACGGTATACTTCTTCAATGATGAAAGGTCCTTCCCATTTTGATAGTAGCTTACCTGCAAAAAATCTGAGACGAGACCTATACAATAGAACTTTCTCACCAACATGAAATTCTCTCTTAAGTATTGCCTTGTCATGCCATCTTTTAACTTTTTCCTTAAAGAGCCTAGCATTCTCATAGGCTTCACTCCTCCATTCATCTAAAGAACGTAAGTCAAATAATCTTTTCTCACTAGCGAGCTTACAATCTCTATTTACTTCTTCCACTGCCTAGTAAGCTTTGTGTTCTAATTCTAAGGGCAGGTGGCAAGCTTTCCCATAAACCATTTTATAAGGAGACATTCCCATAGGATTTTTGTAAGCAGTTCTATAAGCCCATAAAGCATCATTCAACTTCTTAGCCCAGTTTTTTTCTAGACCTATTAACAGTCTTTTGCAAGATAGATTTAATTTCTCTATTTGATAACTCTACTTGTCCGCTAGTTTGGGGGTGATAAGCTTAAGCAATTCTATGATTAACATCATATTTAGCAAGGGTCTTCCTAAAACCACCATGAATGAAATGAGAACCCCCATCAGTCATGAGATACCTAGGCACCCCAAACCTAGGAAAGATAATATCCTTAAGCATTTTTAGAGAAGTCTCCCCGTCAGCACTCTTTGTAGGAATGGCTTCTACCCACTTAGTAACATAATCAACAGCAACAAGAATATGAGTGTAGCCTTTCGAAGGAGGGAAAGGACCCATAAAGTCAAATACCCAACAATCAAAAGGTTCCACAACTAGGGAGTAGTTCATAGGCATTTCATTGCGTCTAGAAATATTACCAACACGCTGACATTCATCACAAGATAAAACAAATTTTCTTGCATCTTTAAAAAGGGTAGGCCAGTAGAAACCTGATTGTAGTACCTTTTGCGCAGTTCTATCTCCTGCATGATGTCCTCCATAGGCACTACCATGACATTTACGCAATATCTCCTTTTGTTCATATTCTGGAACACATCTTCTCATAATACCATCCACTCCTTTGTATAAGTGTGGGTCATCCCAAAAATAATGCCTCAAATCATAGAAGAACTTTCTTCTTTGCTGAGCTGTAAAAGTTGGAGGCAAATACTTGGAGACAATAAAGTTAGCATAATCAGCATACCAAGGGCTTCCTCGCGAGCTCACCCCTACTGCAGCTAACTGTTCATTTGGGAAACTATCATTAACAGGCATAGGGTCAAAAGAGATGTTTTCCAAACGAGATAAATTATCAGCTACAGGGTTTTCAGCACCCTTCCTATCTACTATATGTAGATCAAACTCTTGTAAAAGCAGTACCCATCTAATAAGCCTAGGCTTAGCGTCCTTCTTCGTCATAAGATATTTAATAGCAGCATGATCAGTATGAATGGTTACTTTTGAGTCCACAATATAGGGCCTAAACTTGTCACAGGCAAAAACAACAGCTAGAAATTCCTTTTCAGTAGTGGCATAATTCCTTTGAGCAGCGTCTAGAGTTTTACTAGCATAATGGATAACGTTTAACTTTTTATCAATACGTTTCCCAAGGACAACCCCTATAGCAAAATCACTAGAATCACACATTATTTCAAAGGGTAAACTCCAATCAGGTGGTTGAACAATAGGGGTTGTAGTTATAGCCTTCTTAAGAGTTTCAAAAGCTTCCCTACAATCATCATCAAAAACGAAGGGTACATCTTTTTGAAGAAGATTAGTGAGAGGTTTTGATATCCTAGAGGAGTCTTTTAATAAACCTCCTATAGAAACCAGCATGACCAAGGATACTACGAATACCTTTGATGTCTCTTGGACATGGCATCTTCTCAATTGCCTCAACCTTAGCTCTATCAACTTCTATGCCTCTTTCAGAAAATTTATGCCCAAGAACAATCACTTCATTAACCATGAAGTGGCATTTCTCCCAATTAAGAACAAGATTAGTTTCTTCACATCTCTCCAAAACTTTATCAAGGTTGTGCAGACAATTATCAAAAGAAGTTCCATAGACAGAAAAGTCATCCATGAACACTTCTACAATTTCCTCACAAAAACCATGAAAGATAGCAGACATGCACCTTTGGAAAGTAGCAAGAGCATTACATAAACTAAAAGGCATACGTCTATAAGCATAAGTTCCATAAGGGCAAGTAAAAGTAGTTTTTTCTTGATCTTGTTGTTTAACAGCAATTTGAGAGAAACCAGAATAACCATCAAGAAAACAAAAATGGGTCTTTTTAGACAATCTTTCCAACATTTGATCAATAAAAGGAAGCGGGTAGTGATCTTTCTTAGTAACTTCATTGACTTTCCTAAAATCGATGCACATCCTATAGCCTACCACTATTCTTTGAGGAATAAGCTCATCATTATCATTAGGGACAATGGTAATACCTACCTTTTTAGGAACACAATGAACAGGACTAACCCATTCACTATCAGCAATAGGGTAAATAATACCAGCATCAAGGAGTTTCAATACCTCATTCCTTACCACTTCCTTCATCCTAGATTTAAACGTCGTTGGTGCTCCACTACTGGCTTCGCATCTGGTTCTATGTTGATAGAATGCTGACATATAGTAGGTGAAATCCCTTTTAAATCATCCAGAGTATAGCCCATAGCTCCTCGATGTTTCCTCAAAACTTCCAATAACCTTTCTTCTTCCTTCCCTGAAAGTTTAGCGCTAACAATAACAGGATATATCTTTTTATCATCAATATAAGCATATTTAAGATCATCAGGGAGAGGTTTTAGATCGAAAACCAGATCCTTTTTAGGTGGCATCGTGGTACCCAAGTCTTTTACATGCAAGTCGTGCTTAAGCATCATAGGTTGATCACGGAGAATCCTGTCAATCTCATTCCTTTCTTCCGTGAAGATTTCACTTTCATGATCTTCCATAAATTGCTGCAAAGCATTGTTAGGAGCAAGAGAAATAGAAGCAAGTTGTTCAACCCTAAAATCCTCATTATGGGTTTCCTCTTCGCAAGGTTCTTTAGCAAATTTCGAAAAATTAAACTCATAAGATTCCCCATCAAACTTAGTCAAGATTTTCTCCCTCTTGCAATCAATAATAGCTCCACAAGTACTCAAGAAAGGTCTACCAAAAATGATAGGGTAGGTTTTACTAGCAGCCGAACCAAGTACTAGAAAATCAGGTGGTACTTAATCTTACCACAAAGAACTTCCACGTCTCGTACAATACCAATTGGAGAGATGGTCTCTATTAGCAAGGTGAATAACCACATCAATCTCTTCCAACTCGCAAGGACTGATTTCATGCATAATTTCTCCAGAAGCTCATAAGGAATAGCACTGGAACTTGCACCAATATCACATAAACCATAATAGCAATGATCACCAATTCTAACAGAAAGCATAGTAACACTAGCCTTTTTAGTTCTATTGGGATGTGAAACAATATTAGAAGCATCCTCACAAAAGACTATGTGCCCATCTTCTACGCTTTTAGTGACAAGGTCTTTCACAATTGCTACCACAGGTTCAATGTTTATTTGTTCATCAGGTTTTACAGTTCTTTTTTCACTTTTGGTGATTACATTAGTTATCATAGGATGGTCCTTTACCTTTTCGGGGAAGGGAATCTTCTCGATATAAGGTTCGGGTAAGATGGGGTCAATAATGCAATACTCAACACTTCCAATAGGATCATGGTATTTGTTCCATCCCCTTTTTGGAATTTCGATATAGGAAGCAAAAGCTCTAAAGCAATTCGTAATAACTTGCAAATTAGGACCATAAATATTACTAATATTTTGAAAGTCATCGGTTCCCATAAAAGATTCAATGCATTCATAATCATAATTTATACCTGACTTTCTACCTTTGTCATTCTCCCAAGCTTTAGCATTGTCTTGAATACGGACCAGAAGATCCCATTTAGCTTCTTCTTCCATGCGAGTGAATGATCGAGCACAAGAAGCATCCAATAAATCCTTGTCATGTAGAGGGAACCTTGCATAAAAGTTATTGATAATAATATTGTTGGGGATCTCATGAATGGGAGATTTGAGCATTAGTAACTTCAATCTCCCCCAAGCTTGAGCTGTACTCTCTCCATCAAGAGGCCAAAAGTTGTATATTTGATTCCGATCTTTATGAATCTCACTAGGAGGATAAAACTTTGAATAAAAGAGAGGCACTATTTCCTCCCATTCCAGAGCTTGACCATTCTTTAGCAGCTTATACCATTCCTCAGCTCTGCCTTTCAGTGATAATGAGAATAACTTCTTCTTAACTTGATCTGTAGTAATACCTGCACACTTGAACAACCCGCATAATTCGTGTATAAAGAGAAAATGATCACCGGGATGGACAGTTCCATCCCCAACATAGTAGTTATCCATAACACGATCAATAATTCTTGTAGGTATTTTGAAAACATCATTCTCAGCAGGTGGTGGCTTATCTACTACCTTAGCAGTGGTAGTAGCATTACCAAATAAGAAACTCAGCGAATTATCCATTAGAAAAATAAAGCAACTAGCAGAAGTAAACAATACTCACAGTAGAAGCTTCCTTTACTAGTTCCACTCTCCAATAGCGCTTCACTCCCTGGCAACGGCGCCAGAAAATAGTCTTGATGACCCACAAGTATAGGCGGTGTATCGCAGTATTTTCGATAAGTAAGAGTGTCGAACCCAACGAGGAGCAGAAGGTGCTGGCTAGTGGTATGAATCAGGAATTCTCTGCAATTACTTAGCAAACGGATTTTTAGGGGTTTTAGATAAAGCAAGCAAACAAAGTACGAGTAAATAAAAGACAGTAGGAATAGATGCAGCAAGTGGCCCAATCCTTTATGCAGCGAAGGACAAGCCGGTTGTATTACTTAAGATGACCAAACGTTCTCGAGGACACATGGGAAGACTGTCAAGTGCTTTCGCTTCATATAGTTGATTAATCTTCTTTAGCTTGCTAAGTGTTGTGTGGGTGAACCTGTGCTAATGTACCGCCCCATCCAAGACTAATACATACTTGTGATTATACCCCTTGCAAACATCTGTAAGTACAAGAAAGTAATTAAGGTAGAAACCTAACCACAGCTTTAGACTCTAAGACCCTTATGTCCCTTGTGCAATGGTTTCCTAACGGGGGTTCAGGTTTCACATCCGCAACCCCTACGATTAGTAGCCAAATACACAATGCATTCCCTTAGGCCCATATAGGTGAAGTGTCATGTAGTCGACGTTCACATGACACCACTAGAAGAAGTACACCACAACTTAAATAACAATCTATTGAATCTTTCTCAACACAACTCCACTACTAACAACAAGACTTCTCCCATGTCCTCAAGAACAAAACGAACTACTCACACGACATCATATGGATCATGACCAGAGATGGAATAATGATGTATAACAATCTGAACATAAACAATAATTCAATGGTTCACTCAATAGCATCAACTACAAAGAGTAATCAACACCGGGAAAGTTTCCCCTATGAACTAATGCAAAATTCAACGCAATTGTTACAACAATATGGAGATGGTGATGAGGGTGCTGATGGTGATGATGGTGGTGGTGATGATGATGATGATGATCCCGATGAAGTCCAGCTTGATGATGGTGTTGATGGCGATGATCTCCCCTCTCCGGGAAGGAATTCTGGCAAATCATCTGCCGGAGATCTTTCTCTCGGTGTTTTCCCTCAGAGAGGCGGCATAATCTTCTGTGGTCTCTCTCGAGTCTTAGGGTTTCGGGAGGATGATATACGCCAGGGGAGAGGTGGAGTGGGGTGGCCACACCACCTCTGGCGCGCCTAGGGTCGCCGCCATGGGGTGGTGTGGGCCCCCTATGGCCCATCTCCACTCCGTCTTCTGGCATCCTTAGTCTTCTGGAAAAATAGGATTTCCCGTAAATTTTCCCGGCTTTTCTGATCTTCGTGAATTTTGCCTCCAAACAGCACATTTTCCATCAGAATCCTGACTGCAGCGGTCCATGCTCCAAAAGTCATCAACCATGCAAAAATAGATGAAATAACATAAGTATCACCTCTCAATATGAAATATATCAATGAATAATAGTGAATTAAGACATAGAATAGTGATGCAAAATGGACGTATTACCCGCGTCAATCGAAGAACTAAGAGGCTGCCACCAAAGGTCGGCGAGTCGCTGCGCTCATACATCCAGAGGTGGTCCATCATCAAAAACTCCGCAGAAAACATCTCGGAGGACCGCGCAATCGATGCACAATTCAACGACGACGTTGGCCATATAGAGCTCAGGGAGGAGCTAGGCCGCTCGAAGCCCAAAACAATCGACCACCTGATGGATATCGTGAATCGGTGGGCGAACGGAGAAGATTCGGTGAAAAACCGCGCCTACTCCGACGATGACGACGACCTTAGGCGCAGACGCGACCGCCGAGGAAAACGTCGAATGCACGTCTACGAGGACCGCGACAATGTCAACATGGTCGCGGCTGGCAACATCGACAAACACGACGACAACCGCAACAGTGGAGGATACCGAGACGCTGGGAAAACCACGCGAGTGTGGCAACACCGCACTCGCGAAGAGGCACCCGCAACATCCATCCAGGAAAAACTATTCGAACCATGGAACATGCACTTCTACATCGACAAGCACGATGGCAAGAAAAAATCCAGCCACCTCCTAAAGGATTGCCGCGAGTTCCTCAAACTCCACGGGGGCTTGGCTCGGATGAATCGCGATGCAATCAACCGGGGCTATGGAGCTGCCCTAGGCACTGTGTCACATGGAGCTCCACCACCACCACCTGGGCCACCACCACCTACGGCTATGCCAGTCCAGCATCACGGAGGTGAGCCATACCCGCGAGCTGTGGGTGATGTCTACGCACTTCTATTCTTGTAGACAGTTGTTGGGCCTCCAAGTGCAGAGGTATGGAGAACAGCAGCAAGTTTTCCCTTAAGTGGATCACCCAAGGTTTATCGAACTCAGGGAGGAAGTGGTCAAAGGTATTCCCCCTCAAGCAACCCTGCAATCAAGATACAAGAAGTCTCTTGTGTCCCCAACACACCCAGTACACTTGTCAGGTGTATAGGTGCACTAGTTTGGCGAAGAGATAGTGAAATACAAGTGGTATGGATATAATACAACGGTGCTAGAAAATAGCTTGATAGCGTGGAAGAGACTAAAGGCAAACTGAAATAAAGATAGAAGCAAGAAAACATGTAACAGATCTAGTAGCAAACAGTGATTCAATGTTTAGAAACAAGGCCTAGGGATCATACTTTCACTAGTGAACACTCTCATATAAATATCTTCTTCTTTATGATACTACTCTTAACTACTCTCCGGTTGAACACTCTAATCGATGGTAGGGCTATAACAACACACCTCAAAGTAAGCCTTTCCCATCTAGATAACCCCACACTGTCACCTTGAGCACTGGATGGTTCAAACAAACACCACAATTTCATAAAGACATCCAACTCCAAATATAACTCATAACAAGTATTTGTAATCTCTAGCCTAAGTGCCACAATGGTGTGCATGTTGTCACTTTCACACACATAGGGAGAGCAGAGATCTATTAAAGCACTTGAGTAGCAAGGTAGATCTACTTGATTACAAAGCTTATGATCACAATATGATCACGCATTGAGAGAGAGATGAACACATAGCTACCGGTAGAACCCTTAGCATCGAGAGAGAACTAGTCCCTCCTCATCATGGGAATCAGCAATGGTGATGGAGATGGCGGTGGAGATCGATGGAGATGGCTCCGGGGGCACTTCCCCGTCCCGGCAGGGTACCGGAACAGAGACTTTCTGTCCCCTGAATCTCCCCTTCGGTGGCGGCGACACTGTGGAACTTTTCATGGTTGGAGGCTTGACTCTTTAGGGTTTTGGTATCGGGAGGCTCTTATAGACAAAAGAGGCAAGGTCGGTGGCAGGCCAGGGGGCCCACACCATGCCCTGGCGCGTCCTGGGCTGGCCCTTGCCAAGGGGTGGTGGCCACCTCAGGCCCCGCCTCGTCTCGTCTTCCGCCGTGAGTCTTCCGGGAAAATATGAACTTTGGCTTTTGTCCTGTCCAATTCCGAGAATATTCATTTTTTGACTTTCTTGGAACCAAAAACAGCAGAAAACAAGCAACTGGCACTATGGCTCTTGTTAATAGGTTAGTCCAAGAAATCATATGAAAATTACTCCAAAGTGTGGACAAAACATAAGAAAGTAGATAAAACCAAGCATGGAACATCAAAAATTATAGATACATTTGCAATGTATCAGTGGGCAACATGGGGATGATCCAAAAGGGCGCCCCTCCAATCGAATTCAGAAGGCAATCACTCGCCAAGTCAATTTGGCGATAAACTCTCCACCTTACCTCAGTAGAAGCGAGTCCTGCATTACCTTCGGCAAGCGCAACCACCTGTGCCAAGTTCCTCATCCAGGCCACTATCCCCTCGTACTCGAGGTGCAAATCGGAGGCTTCGATATGAGTCACGTCTTCATGGACGGGGGGAGAGGCATCAACCTCATGTTCACAAGTACCTTGCGCGCGATGAGGATCCCTCTAACCTGTCTGGAAGTTTCGGACACGATGTTCCATGGCATCATCCCAGAGAAGGGCATATACCCGCTAGGCAAAATCAACCTCGACGTCATCTTCGGCATGCCGCAAAACTTTCGGCGAGAGCGCATAGACTGGCCGTCAAAATACCACTGCATCCTCGGACGTGTCGCGTTCGCGAGGTTCATGGCAGTGCCGCACTACGCCTACCTACAGATGAAAATTCTAGGTACAAATGGCGTCATCACAATCAATGGAAGCTTCAAGAGGTCCGACAGCTGTGACATGGAATTCAACAGAATCTCCTAGTCCTTTGGCATGCAGGAGTAACTCACAAGATTGAAGGAGTCCATAGACAACAACCTGCCTCCCCTGAGCAGACCAAGTTCACCCGACCTGTCCTTCGACTCATCGGGGCACACAAGGAAAGTCCAGGTCCACCCAACGGACCTGACCAAGATGGCCCTCATCGCCAACAACTTGAGTTCTGCATAGGAACTCACGCTCGTCGAATTCTTCCGTGAGCACTAGGAAATCTTCTCTTGGTGTCCAGCGGACATGCCAGGGGTTCCCAAGGAATTCGCCGAGCACTCACTCAACGTGAATCCAGACGCAAGGCTAGTCAGGCAGACAATACAGCGACTGTATGAACCAAGAGCAAAAGCAGTCCGTATGGAGATCAGCAGACTCCTCGACGCAAACTTCATACGTGAGATCAAGGATAGCACCTGGCTCGCTAACATAGTGCGTGTGCCTAAAAAAGACACGGATATCCTGCGGATGTGCGTGGACTTCACCTCCTTGAATAAGCACTACCCAAAGGATCATTTCCCGTTGCCACGATGTTCCATGGAATCATCCTAGAGAAGGGCGTATACCCGCTGGGCAAAATCAACCTCGACGTCATCTTCGGCATGCCGCAAAACTTTCGGCGAGAGCGCATCGACTTTGAAGTCATCGACTGGCCATCAAAGTACCACTGCATCCTCGGACGTGTCGCATTCGCGAGGTTCATGGCAGTGCCGCACTACGCCTACCTACAGATGAAAATGCCAGGTCCAAGTGGCGTCATCACAATCAATGGAAGCTTCAAGGGGTGGTGTGGCCACCCTGTGGACCCCCTCCGTCTCGTCTTCTGGCTTCGTGAGTCTTCCGGAAAAATATGAACTTTGGCTTTTGTCCCGTCCAATTATGAGAATATTCATTTTCTGACTTTCCTGGAACCAAAAACAGCAGAAAACAGGCAACTGTCACTATGGCTCTTGTTAATAGGTTAGTCCAAGAAATCATATGAAAATTACGCCAAAGTGTGGACAAAACATAAGAAAGTAGATAAAACCAAGCATGGAACATTAAAAATTATAGATACATTTGCAATGTATCAACATCCCCAAGCTTAACTCCTGCTCCCTAGTAGGTAAGTGATAAAAAGAAAGAATAATTTTTGAGGTGACATGCACCATCATAAACTTGATCAAAGTATTTGTAAAACATTCAAAGATGGGATCATAGTACTTCAATCATAACATGAAAGACAAAGTTCTAGCAATAAGACAAAGAAACTATGTTGCAACATGAAAAGGCACAAACAAAAGATTCATGAATAACAATGCTTTGCAAGACGTTTGTTTGTTTCACATAAAGAAAACATAACATAGTGGCATTCAGCTTGTCCCTCATAGAGTAGCAAATATAAATGCATAGGACACCTTCAAAGTTCATAAGAGTGACTAGATACAAGTAGTTTAAAACAAGCAATATCAAAGCTATGCATCAATCAACAAGTCTTGGGACAATGCACATAGAACTAAGAATGGCCACTATGCTCTCAAAGTAGGTGCATAAAGATAGAAGGTGGAGACTCAATATAATGGTGGAAGAAAGGCCTTCATGGAACGAAGCAGAGATTCAAGTTTCATAATGAGCTTCCAAAAATTATGGTACTTATAGCTTTCAGCTCTCATTGCCCCTATCATAAGCATCTTGAAGTGATTAAGGTTAAAGTGAACAAACTATGGTGTACATGCTTGACGAAGTATAAGTTAGAAATCTCATGTCCCTTGAATACGAGGGCCACTCCTCATGCTACTCAAGTTTAGTCACCGGTAAGTTCTCGTCATCGTAAGTACATGTGTATCATAGAGAACCGCCAACGGGGTACCCCTTGCCCGATGATACGGAAGAATCCCCATATCAAAATGACAAGGCAAGCAGACAACGAGCATCTCAGCAATCTTCTTATTTACCATGGGAATATGGTGCTTTTTTCTCTCTTTCCTCTTTTCATAATCCCTTTTTTCCTTTTTCTCTTTTTTCTCAATATAGGGCTCTTTTTTATAAGAAGAATGCTTCGTAGACAGCTCATTATGGTTACGCTGCAGGTTTCCACCATGTCAGCATGGATTAGACCAGGGGCCCAGGCGTTTCTCTAACACATATACATAACCCCATGGACATACAAGCTCCCCTTTCATTTCACACCGTCGACATCCATATACAAAAGAGCATGATATCAACTAGGTACAAGTACCAAGTGCAATGTTGAAAGCGTTCCCCATGACAACATGGTTCTGCTAATTCCCAACAAATAAGTGCAAGCATATACAATATAGACGACACAATGGTTCAAGTTTATTAAGGGCAAGAAAAGTAAAGTGTGCCATCAAGTTCATGAGAGCTTTAATCACTAGTTTTATCATAACAAGTTTAATTCGGAAGGTAGATAAAAACATGAATATACTTGGAATAGCATATGCTAGTAGGTAGGTATGGTGTACTCTTTTGGAATAACTTGGTTTTAGGAGTTGGATGTATGAGTGGAACTCATACTTGGTTGTGGAGGCTAGCAAAAGACTGGAAGCGACAAACTAAGAGAGCAATAATGGCAATAATCATGTAGAGCGTCAAAACATCATTGATCAAAGCATAAAGTGATACTACAAGTTGAAAACTAAAGGATCATAAAGGCTTATGGTGACTTGAGATAGTCATAACATGGTGTGAGCATGCGCCAAGTCAACCCAAATAAAGCATCAAAGGAGAATACCACAATACTATGCTTTAATATGCTAAAACAACGCATGATTCATCCAAGGCACATTAAGCAATCCCAATTGTTTATAACATGTCATGCTACAGCAAAGATAACTAAGCATAAAGCCAAAACAATATCAAGCATGGCATGACAAAGCATAGGCCACAGTCAAAAACAAACTCCTTTTACCACTTAAGCATGAACTTTCCTACTCTTTTCCAAACCAAACCAAATCAAACTATTTGAAAACCAATGCATGAAAGAGGGGGTCCAACCAATTTATTCAGCAAACTAAGAAAACCAAGCAAACGAAAAAACCAAAACGAAAACAAAAAAGAAGACGCTCCAAGAACAACATAACTGTGCATGGAATAATAAAAATGAAGTGTTTGGAAGAAACCTGGGATTTTTATTGATGAAGAAGGGGATGCCTTGGGCATCCCCAAGCTTTGACGCTTGTACTTCTTGGATATTTCTTGGGGTGACACGTGTGGCATCCCCAAGCTTGAGATTTAGTCCATTCTTCATCTCATTACTCATTCCTTCCATACATCTAAAATTTTTCCTTCATACAACACTTCACACAATCTTTATTAGCAACATTAGTGTACTCAAGATAATAGGTCTTTAGGTTCAGTTCCAACACCAATAAAACTTCCATTAGAACACTAGCTACTGTAGAACTTCCCTCAAAAAGCTAAATTCCCCAAAAGAACTCAAAAAGGAACCAACAAGAAGCAAATGCAAATAATGGCAGAAATCTGTCAAAACAGACCAGCAGGTAAAGACGAATTTTTTCGAAGACCTTCTGTTGCTCAAATCGAAAAGTGTTGAACTAATGAAAGTTATATAACAACCTGGGGCAGAAGCACAAAAATTCACGCCTCAAAATGACGTACAGAGATTTTACACGAATATTTACAGTGAAGCACAGAAATCTGTTTCGGGACAACAACTTTCCCAAGCATTACTTCTCTCTCAGTAGAGGTTACTCTTGGCAAAAAAAAGCAAATAAAAAGGATAAAGAGAGGTTATTACAGAGGTAATAACTTCCAAGACTTATCTAAAACTTTTGGGTTATCTCCCAATAAGTACTTTTTTTAACGCCTTTAAGATAGGCATGATAGTTTGAGAAGATGCTCACATAAGAAATATGAATTGAAATAAAAGAGAGCATCAAGAAGCAAATTCAAAGCACATTTAAGTCTAACCCACTTCCTATGCATAGGAATCTTGTAAAGAAACAAGTCATGAAATCACAAAGCAATAAGCATAGTAAAGCAAAACAAGTGCAACTTCAAGATTTTCAACATAAAGAGGGGAAACTTAATATTATTGAGATGCATAAAACCATGTTTCCCTCTCTCATAATAACTTTCAGTAGCATCATGAATAAAAGTAACAATATAACTATCACAAGAAACATTCTTATCATGAGCCACATGCATAAAAGAATTAATACTCCCCACATAAACATAGTCATTCTTATTAATTGTAGTGGGAGCAAATTCAACAAAAATAGCTATCATTATTATTTTCATCACCATAATCATCAAATATAGGAGGCATATTGTAATCATAATTAATTTTCTCCTCAATAGTAGGTGGACTGAAAATATCATATTCATTATTGTAATCATCATATATTGGAGGTGTAGTATCATCATAAGCAATAGAATAATTATCTTCCAAAGTGTGTTCATTTGTAAACATATCATCATTGGAAGAAACATGGGTAGCACTAATAGTACAACAATTATTAATATCATCATTTTCAGAATTGGTACCGAAGAGATTTTCAATATCAAAAGTAGTGTGCTTTTCCCAATCATGATCACTACTATAGGTAATAGGCATAGGAACATCATCGAGTTCAGACTCATCAAAAACTATAATAGGAGCAACATGCTTTGGGGAATATACCGTTTCCTCTCTCTTTTTACTCCTCCTTTTCTTCTTTTTCTTCTTCTCTTTAGGAGGGAGAGGCTTGAAAGGAAGCTTCTCCATATACCCTTTGTTGTTATCCCAATCTTCGGTATTGCTTTGAATTGTTTCAAGGAGATCCCACTTAGCTTTGACCTCCTTACTTGTGAAGTATCCCTCTAAACAAGTATCTAGATATTCCTTGTAATGTCCTGAAAGCCTTGCATACAAATTATTAATAACAATATTACTGGGGAGCTCATGAATGGGACATTTGAGCATTAGCGACTTCAATCTCCCCCATGCTTGGGCAACACTTTCTCCATCATGAGGATGAAAATTATAAATATAAATCCTATCTTTATGAATTTCATGAGGAGAATAAAATTTAGAGTAAAAGAGAGATTCAAGTTCCTTCCGCTCCAAATGATGAGGATCATCTAGTAGCTCATACCACTCCCTTGCTTTGCCCCTAAGTGAAAAAGGGAATAGCTTCCTCTTAAGTTGGTTCATTGAGGTACCTGCACACTTGAATAACTCGCATAATTCGTGTATAAAGAGTAAATGATCACCAGGATGGACAGTTCCATCTCCCAAATAACAGTTGTTCATAACACGTTCAACAATTTTTATAGGTATTTTAAAAGAGATGCTTTCAGTATGTGGATTTAAAATATCACAAGTATCATTAGAATTACCACATATGGGAGATAAAGTATCATCAGAGCAAATTTTCTTCTTTAAAGATGGGGAATTAAAAAGATCATTTTCATAAAAACCAACTTCCCAAAGCTTAGATGTTTCCATAGCATTAGTAACAAAGGTGTTCAAAAGATTCATACTAATAACATTGCTATTAGCATGCAAAGAAAGTTCCAAGGGTTTTTTAATTTTCTTTTCAGACAATTCATGTTCTATATTAGGAAAAATACTAAAGAGCTCTCTAATTTTGTTGTTGTTTTCCATTAAGCCTAACTAGTGAAAACAAGAAACAAAAAGACAAAATTGCAGAATCTAAAGGAAATAACTTCGAGCACTCACACTAGAGGATGTGAGTACCTTTTACCTTACCTCCCCGGCAATGGCTTCAGAAAATAGGCATTTGCCGTGGGAGGTTCTTCTTCTTTAATCCTCCGGTGTGAATACCTTTTCCCTTACCTCCCCGGCAACAGCGCCAGAAAATAGCTTGATGTCTACGCACTTCTATTCTTGTAGACAGTTGTTGGGCCTCCAAGTGCAGAGGTTTGTAGAACAGCAGCAAGTTTTCCCTTAAGTGGATCACCCATGGTTTATCGAACTCAGGGAGAAAGTGGTCAAAGGTATTCCCCCTCAAGCAACCCTGCAATCAAGATACAAGAAGTCTCTTGTGTTCCCAACACACCCAATACACTTGTCAGGTGTATACGTGCACTAGTTTGGCGAAGAGATAGTGAAATACAAGTGGTATGGATATAAGACAACGGTGCTAGAAAATAGCTTGATAGGGTGGAAGAGACTAAAGGCAAACTGAAATAAAGATAGAAGCAAGCAAACATGTAACAGATCTAGTAGCAAACGGTGATTCAATGTTTAGAAACAAGGCCTAGGGATCATACTTTCACTAGTGAACACTCCCATATAAATATCATCTTCTTTATGATACTACTCTTAACTACTCTCCGGTTGAACACTCTAATCAATGGTAGGGCTATAACAACACACCTCAAAGTAAGCCTTTCCCATCTAGATAACCCCACACTATCACCTTGAGCACTAGATGGTTCAAACAAACACCAGAATTTCATAAAGACATCCAACTCCAAATATAACTCATAACAAGTATTTGTAATCTCTAGCCTAAGTGCCACCATGGTGTGCACACTGTCACTTTCACACACATGGGGAGAGCAGAGATCTATTAAAGCACTTGAGTAGCAAGGTAGATCTACTTGATTACAAAGCTCATGATCACAATATGATCACGCGTAGAGAGAGAGATGAACACATAGCTACCGGTAGAACCCTTAGCCTCGAGAGAGAACTACTCCCTCCTTATCATGGGAATCAGCAATGGTGATGGAGATGGCGGTGGAGATCGATGGAGATGGCTCCGGGGGCACTTCCCCGTCCCGGCAGGGTACCGAAACAGAGACTTTCTTTCCCCTGAATCTCCCCTTCGGTGGCGGCGGTGTTGCGGAACTTTTCGTGGCTGGAAGCTTGACTCTTTAGGGTTTTGGTATCGGGAGGCTCTTATAGGCGAAAGAGGCAAGGTCGGTGACCGGCCAGGGGGCCACACCATGCCCTGGCGCGGCCTGGGCTAGCCCGCGCCAAGGGGTGTTGTGGCCACCCTGTGCCCCCCCTCCGTCTCGTCTTCTGGCTCTGTGAATCTTCCAGAAAAATATGAACTTTGGCTTTTGTCCCGTCCAATTCCGAGAATATTCATTTTCTGACTTTCCTGGAACCAAAAACAGCAGAAAACAGGCAACTGGCATTGTGGCTCTTGTTAATAGGTTAGTCCAAGAAATCATATGAAAATTACTCCAAAGTGTGGACAAAACATAAGAAAGTAGATAAAACCAAGCATGGAACATCAAAAATTATAGCTACATTTGCAATGTTTCAGTGGGTAACATGGGGATGATCCAAAAGGGCGCCCCTCCAATTGAATTCAGAAGGCAATCACTCGCCAAGTCAATTTGGCGATAAACTCTCCACCTTCCATCACTGAGTACCTCAGTAGAAGCGAGTCCTGCATTACCTTCGACAAGCGCAACCACCTGCGCCAAGTTCCTCATCCTGGCCACTATCCCCTCGTACTCGATGCGCAAATCGGAGGCTTCGATATGAGTCACGTCTTCATGGACGGCGGGGGAGGCATCAACCTCATGTTCACAAGTACCTTGCACGCGATGAGGATCCCTCTAACCTGTCTAGAAGTTTCGGACACGACGTTCCATGGCATCATCCCAGAGAAGGGCATATACCCGCTGGGCAAAATCAACCTCGACGTCATCTTCGGCATGCCGCAAAATTTTTGGCGAGAGTGCATCGACTTTGAAGTCATCGACTGGCCATCAAAATACCATTGCATCCTCGGACGTGTCACGTTCGCGGGGTTCATGGCAGTGCCGCACTATGCCTACCTGCAGATAAAACTGCCAGATCCAAATAGCGTCATCACAATAAATGGAAGCTTCAAGAGGTCCGACAGCTGCGACATAGAATTCAACAGAATTTCCCAGTCCTTCTGCATGCAGGAGGAACTCGCAAGATTGAAGGAGTCCATAGACAACAACCTGCCTCCCCTGAGCAGACCAAGTTCACCTGACCTGTCCTTCGACTCGTCAGGGCACACAAAGAAAGTCCAGGTCCACCCAACGGACCTGACCAAGATGGCCCTCATCGCCAACAACTTGAGTTCTGCATAGGAACTCACGCTCATTGAATTCCTCCGTGAGCACTAGGAAATCTTCTCCTGGTGTCCAGCGGACATGCTAGGGGTTCCCAAGGAATTCGCCGAGCACTCACTCAACGTGAATCCAGACGCAAGGCTAGTCAAGCAGACAATACAACGACTGTATGAACCAAGAGCAAAAGCAGTCCGTATGGAGATCAACAGACTCATCGACGCAAACTTCATACGCGAGATCAAGGAAAGCACCTGGCTCGCTAACACAGTGCGTGTGCCTAAAAAAGACACGGATATCTTGCGGATGTGCGTGGACTTCACCTTCTTGAATAAGCACTACCCAGAGGATCATTTCCCGTTGCCACGGATCGATCAAATCATCGACTCCACTGCAGGATGCGAGCGCCTCTACTTCCTCGATGCCTACTCAGGCTACAATCAGATTCGAATGAAGGAGGAAGACCAAGAGAAAACGGCGTTTACAACGCCCGTTGGTGTGTTCTGCTACAACACGATGCCTTTCAAGCTAAAAAACGCAGGAGCCACATATCAGTGATGCATGCATGCTTGCCTCAAGAACCAACTTGGCCGCAATATCTAAGTCTACGTTGACGACATCGACATAAAAAACCAAAGAGGATGCCACGTTAATCGACGATCTCTGCGAGACCTTCGCTAACTTCGACCGCTACCGGATCAAGATCAATCCGGACAAATGCGCCTTCGGCGTGCCATATGGGCAATTACTCGGGTATCTCATCTCTGCGAGGGGGATCAAGGCAAACCCGAAGAAAATAAAGGCCATACCGGCCATGGAGAAGCCAAAGAACGTCAAAGGCGTCCAGCAGCTGGCTGGGCGAATTGTGGCGCTCTGTCGATTCATCACTCGAATGGGCGAAAAGGCACTGCCCTTCTACCAACTCCTCTGCAAAGCTGACAAGTTCGTGTGGATAGACGAGGCGCAAGAAGCATTTGAAGATCTCAAGCGTCTACTATCCACCTCTCTAGTACTGGTGACGCCTCGTGAAAAGGAACCACTGCTGCTCTACATCTCCGCCACCAACCAGGTGGTTAGCACGGTGCTTGTGGTAGAATGAGCCGAAGAAAATAAGGTCCACGGGGTCCAGCACCCAGTATACTACCTCAGCGACGTGCTCATGCCAACAAAGCAGCAGTACCCACACTACCAGAAGCTGGCGTATGGCGTGTTCATGACAGCTAGGTGAGTGCGCCACTACTTCCAGGAGCACCCAATCGTGGTGGTAAATGACGCCCCGCTCGGGCATATACTCAACAATCCTGACACCAACGGACGAGTCGCGCTCTGGGGAATCGAACTGTCTCCACGATACATCACATATGAGAAGCGTGACGCGATCAAGTCGCAAGTTCTCCTGGACTTCCTCGTGCACTGGATGGAGAACCAGCTCCCCGACAAGCCAAATATGTCCTATCTTTGGACAATGCATTAGACGGTTCCAAGCGAAAGGACAAAGCTGGCGCAGGTGTCATACTGACATCGCCCCAAGGAGACAAGATGAAATATATCCTGCGAATGTAGTTCACTGCCTCCAATAACAAAGCCGAGTACGAAGCCTTAATCCATGGGATGCGGATGGCGAAAGCTTGCAGCGCCAAGAGGCTCATCATCTACGGCGACTCCAAGCTGGTGGTTAACCAAACGATGCACGAGTGCGACGCACTGAGCGATAACATGATCGCCTATCACGACCTCTATGACACACTCGAGGGAGACTTCGATGGCTGCGAGCTGCGACACGTAGGCCGCGAAAGCAACGAAGAGGCGGATCTACTCGCCAACATTGGCTCCACTTGCGCCCCCATACCCGCAGAAGTGCACTACAAAGCTCCGCGAGTGGTTGCTTACAGTGAGCAGGAGTCAACTCTTGCACTCGAAGACTCCGTCGACCTCCTTGACGAGGCACGGGAAATCGCAGCAGAGAGATCAACGATCTATCAACAGAACCTCCACAACTACCACAGCAGAAGGCTACGCCCTAGATCCTTCGTCGAAGGAGATCTGGTCCGGTGACTGAAGCAGCAAGGGCACCTCAAACTCGAGTCCCCTTGGGAAGGACCTTATGTGATTACTGAAGTAATCCCAGGTGGCGCCTATCGCCTCAAAGACCAAGCAAGCGGAGTTGCATACTCCAACCCCTGGAATGTCGCGTAGCTGCGTCGTTTCTACTCCTAGTCGTTTTTACATTACAAATAAGGCTATTCAGCCAGGCTACTTAGCCACACATTGTACCTCGTACTATTCTGCGAATAAATAAAGCTAACTGCCCCAAAACTCTGTGTGTTTTCATATTTTCTAGCAATTTCATCACTCGGGGGTTGTGCCACCCTTTACACTTACGTTCTACGAATAAATCATAGTATCCTGAGTAGCTGACACACTACCAATCGAACCCGTGATAAACACCAACCCAGTTGCAACACACCTGACAGGTTGGCAAGGTGCTGAGATAAACACACGTTAGGCTAACGAAAAGGAACTGCAGAGTACAATACACTCGAAAAATATACAAGCTAGCAAGCTCTTCACATACCAATGGGTATTAAATACACCCAATACAATCGTACGAACTTTACAACACTCATACATCTATCTGCAGGATACAAACTACGCTACTGCTACAGAAGATGAACATTCGTTTGCTCTTCAAAGAAGTCAACGATGTCCTCTGCTGGCCGATCAACTGTCTGGTAGTTCGGCACCATGTTCCAGGTCATCCCTTCTGGCGGCAGCGGCGGTCTAGCAGCAACAAACACTATGTCCACATCTAGCTGATGTAGTTGCACCAGCGACAGAGTAGCCTTCGCACCAGTGACCAGCTGCTACCGCACGCACTCGCGTACCGCGCTTATATCTTGAAATTTCGCCAAATGGGCCAATAGGCTTGAAGGGACGGTGTCCAGCAGAAACATCATATGATAAATGTGTCTAAGACACGAATGCGCCTTCTGTAGGGGTTCGTAGCATGGAAAACAAAATTTTTCTACCGCATACAAACAAACAAGCCAAGATCTATCTACTAGATTGTAGCAACGAGTCGATAGAGGAACTCACCCTCGAAGATTCCAAAGCGGTTAACGAGAGCAGATTCTCGTGGATGATGTAGTCGTACTCTTTCCGATCTCAAGATCGCGTGAGCGATCCTTCCGCGCCACGTTCCTACGCGCTCCTTGATCGGTCACACGTTCGATTTTCGTGAAGACCTTCCTCTCCTTGTTCCAGCAGGCGGAGGTTGTAGCACTCTCCTCGCGATTCCGCAAAGACAACGGCGTGGTACCTAAGTAGAGGGAAATCATGAGCTTCGCCTTAAGCGGTGCGAGTATGGTGGAGCTTATGAGAGAGGCTATTAGTGGTCTAGTAATTAGACACACCAATTAGAAGGCTCTAAACCAATTAGAAGGCTCTAAACCTGGCTAAAGCAATTAGAAGCTCTAAACCAAAGCGGCTCTAAACGGAGATTAGAGGTGGAAACTTGTGTGTACTAGGAGGAGCCCTGCCTCCTTATATAGGTGGGAGGGGCTGGCCGGCCAAGGGAGGAGTCCCTCCCAACTCGGCTTGGGTGGGCGCCCGGCTTGGGAGGACTCCTCCCCAACTCGGCTTCACCTCCTCCTCTTTTCCCACTTCCCAAAATTGCCGTTTGACTTTCAAACTAGCCGTTTGACTTTTCAATTTAGGATTTAATTTAATTATTTATTTGGGACAGCAAGAACACTTAGTACATGATGCAATCATTCCAACTTACAATGACACATTCATGTACCCTTCCCCCCCCCGGAGTGCCGGACATTCCGGGACCTTCTAGAATGTTCCCGATGAAAACACCTAACCATTCCCCAACTCCAAACGGACTTTCCTTATATGAATCTTATTCTCCGGACCATTCCGGATCACCTCGTGATATCCGGATCCCATCCGAGACTCGAACAACATTCGTCTCTTTCTCATAATACCATAACTACTCAAACAACGTCGAATCCTTAAGTGTGTCTCCCTACGGTTCGTGAATTATGCGGACATGATCGAGACACTTCTCCGATCAATAACCAATAGAGGAATCTGGAAATTCATATGGCTCCACATATTTCTCGATTACTTTGCGTCGAATGAACCACTTACATACGATACCAATTTCCCTTTGTCTCACGATATGTTACTTATCCGAGGTTATGATCGTCGGTATCTCGCATACCTAGTTCAACCTCGTTCTTGATAAGTACTCTTTTCGTTCCGTGATATGTGATCCCTTGTGAGCCAGTCACATGCTTGCAAGCTAATTGGATGACATTTCACCGAGAGGGCCCAGAGTATATCTATCCGTCATATGGATGGACAAATCCCTCTTGATCCATGTGTTTCAACCAACACTTTCCGAACACTCAATGCCACCTTTATAGCCACCACATTACGGTGTGGTGTTTGATGACATCAAAGCATCCATCCGGTAAAGGTGATATGCATGATCTCATGGTCGAATGAATTAGGTTACTATGTATCAGAAAGCATATAGCAATTGAACTATTGAAATGACTTGATCTTTATGCTATGCTTATCTATAGGAGTATGTCCATCACATCATTCTCCTAATGATATGACCCTGTTGTTAATAACATCTCTATGTTCATGATCAGGAAACAATGATCATATATTAACCAACAAGCTAGTTTAACAAGAGGCTTTACTAGGGACTCTTATTTTAGTTTACAAATCACACAAGTATTAATGTTTCCGGTTAATACAATTATAGCATGGTATGTAAACATTTATCATAAGTATGAAGATATGATAATAACCACTTTATTATTGCCTCTTGGGCATATCTCCAACAGTCTCCCACTTGCACTAGAGTCAATAATCTAGTTTCAAACCTTTGTGTTTTCAACACCTATGGCTTTTACGGTGTTGTATGTACATGATTGCTAGTGGTTAACTGATCTCCGGATCTGACACTTCCAGGTCCGTGTGTAATTGCATGTCTTTGCGTCTCTACGCATCACTCATTCTCTAATGAGATGGCTTTGCATGATTTGGTCTTTCGGTGTGACCTTTAGTTCTTTGGGGTTAAAACATGTTGATAATATTGTCGCACAATATATCTTCATAGTATTATCCCAGTGAACTACACCTAGTTTGATAACAAACTACTTGACACAAATGCCCTCTTTTGCTGCTATAATAGCAGTCATATACTTAGCCTTTTGTTGAAGTATCTGTCACAATGTCTTAACTTTGGAACTCATCCAAATCCATTATGGAACTCACTTTCCATTATATTGTGCCACCCTTAATTTAGATTGAGATAAACTTAATTTGTACTTTGTGACAAAACTAGTATCAATGTAGTACTTTTACAATGAACTAACCAACTATTTGTCACTTCTACAAATAATATACTCTTAGTTCTTCCAAAAGATCATAAGAATATCCTTACTATCGTCCAATGATCATCTTATGAATCATTCTGGTATATGCTCATAATATTTATAGCATAGGACATATCTGGATTTGTACATATCACAGTATGATTGATATAAATACTCTTTGTGATTTCATACATCAAGTATCAATCTATACTTGAATCTTTGTTTCACTTACCAAGTGCCAATACACTTGAATATATCATCAACATTGAACTCTTTCAATCCTTTCTGTGCAACAAGAACCTTTCTTGTAGTTTCTATATTGAATTCATTCAATATCTCTATGTCTATATTCGGCACAACCATATTAGCGTCTATTGATGCCAAATATTTGGGTTTTGCCTAAGTCTTTCATCGGGATGAAATTCTTAATATGTGTTAATAAAAGATACATTATTTCCAATCAACAATATGTCTTCCACATAATGTATTAGAAACATGTCTTAGCGCTCCCACTTAATTTCTTGCAAATGCAAGCATCTTCATCGTCTCTAATGAACTTTTAAACTCCTTTAACAGTTTCATCACAATGAAGATTCCAACTCCGCGATGCTCACTTTAACCATTGAAGTTTGCATATGCTTTTAGCATCCTTTGAATTAACAAAACCCTATGGACCGTGTTATGCACATGTCCTAGGTAACGATTCTATTAGAAGAACTTGTTTTGTTTATTCAACTACCATATAACAAATTTATATGTAGTGGTTGCTACATTAATCCGTCTAGACTAAATATCACTATGAAAGATCAAATCTTGTCATAGTCAACCTTTGAACATTGCTGTGAATTTTTTCCCAACATGTCGACTATTTCATAGATGTGAAACATCCATGTCTACTTCTTTATAGATCCAAACACAACTGTAAGGTCTTACACCTTTCTCGAGGGTCTCGTGTATGGAACTATCACGGATTTTATGGCTTCAAGCCATTTGACGGAGTCAGGGCCCATCATTGCTTCTTTGCATGTAGTCCGTTCATTATTCTCAAATAATGATTCAACCCTCAAATCTTGGTATTTGATTGTTTACTTGACCTACTTGGTTCAATAGAAACTTAGACCTCCGTGACCACAACCTTTGAGGCACGTGAGCCATGAGCATTGTTGCTGCCTCCGGAACACTTTTCGGTGCTGCGCAACTCTGCACATATAGCTAAGGTTCTTTTAACCTTATCAAAGTTCTATTGTCCTCCCACTTAACTTTTCACGAAAAATTCCTTCTCAAAGAAACTTGACGTTCTAAGCGACAAACACTTTTGTCTCCGGTGTTTATGGAGGAATACTTAACAGTAATACAAAGACAGGTTTATCCGACTTTGGTTGCAAACATCTTTCTTATGCATAGCATACCAATGTTTAAGAAAGGACTACTTGGGTTTTATCCCAAACCATAACCTTATATGGTGTCATTTCAGCGGATTATGATGGAGCTCTTTTAGTGGAAAAGCGGTAGTCTCTAAAGCTTTTAATCTTTAAAATATAATAGCAGTTTTATGAATTATACCTTCGATCTTACCATGTCAAACAAGGTTCAATCACATATCTCGAACGCTCCATACTCTTATGGTGTTTCGGGAAATGCAAATCCACGGAACGATTCCTTAAATCTTAGGTATTATGCTAAACTTGTAACTTAAATATCTTCCTTTATGATCTTATCATAAACTATTTATATTCTTGTTACAATGATTTTGCACTTCATCTTGAAATCTTTCGAACTTTTCAAATATTTCACACTTCATCCTTATTAAGTAAATATTCACATATTCACTCAAATTTTCGGAGAAAGCATATGAAGTTGAAATCCATCGCTCTTGACTACACATAATGGAGTTCAGAACAATATGCACAAGTTCCAATAAGCTAGTCATTCATTCCCTTTGGGCCTATGAACGATGTTTTAATTATCTCTAGGAATGTTTCACACGGTTTATTTTATCAAAATAAAAAGACTCCAAAATTCCATCCACATGGAGTTTCTTCATGTTTTCTTTCCAATATAATTTAAACGGCGATGTCACTTCCTAAGTGATCTTTCAATCAATTTGTCTTTCGACAATTTTAGCACTAGTTTTATGGATGTGATTTATCCAACGAGATTTGTGAATCATCCATCTTTTATGGATTACGGCAATTATTTGAACAACCCTTTTGTTCTCATAATACCTGATAAAACAAATCTTGAAGGCAAGCGTTGATGTTTAACGAGCAACAAAATAACCCTTTATTTGTTCTCGATGAACATCATCACCTATTCTTTTGCTAGTTACTTAGGCCATTGTAGTTCATGAATTGTGTTGTTTCGTATGACGATTCACACCAACAAATTCAGTATCAAATACTTAAGAACCACATTGTTTAATAAGCAAAGAATATAGCCATAACACGTATATCATCTATATACTTAAACTGAACAATTCTAGTCTTTTCTTTTCTGCCATATACTTATGAGATTCTCTTTCAGTATTTCCTTTTCTGTTTGAAAGAATCTATCAACATCAATAGTGGAGTCATACATATGACACATAGTCCAAAGCGTGTATAGTTAAATACCAATGTCTTTGGACTTGCACTTTGAAGTAGATCACCATTATCGAATGTTTGGTGTTCTTTCAAATTCCTTTCTTTAGTTAACTCTTGGTGTAGTAAACATTTTACCTACATCAAATATTCACCTTCATCATGGATTTATCCATGATCAAGCTACTTTAGCTTATAACGGTGAATCGTGAGTATAATGTTGCTCTCCAAAACCTTTTGGAAGATTAGGACAACTAGTGTCTCCAACCTTTTGCAAATTCTCATCCAAATATGAGAACATGAACTTTGCCATATTATACTTTATCATGTTGCAACCAAAACTTTGTTTCAGATATCACAATATCTTCCACACATCATGGTTTCTGAAACAACTCTTTCAGATCCTAGATAACCTTGATATTAAGAGAATCTTTTGAATATCAAGAATCATGGAGACAAACATGATACTCAAACACTAACACTTGGAATTGTCACTCTTGTTTTAATACTAATTATTAAACTTTATGGAGTAACCGAACTTCTTGAAAGTTTGCAATAGGACTTTTAAACTTTAGATTAACACTTCAAAACAATACGATACCAGTTAAGAAAGTAACTAACCAGAATTCTATAGTTCTATCATCTCAATTAAAACTAAGCGCCAAGGTGGTAAACGGATGCCAATGACTACAACAACTATGCAAATTCACTTTGATTTTAGTTTATGATAAATTGAGTTCTAATTAATAATTAAATTAATCTAGGTGAACTCCCACTTAAAACAACATCCCTCACATTGTTTTAGTGATCACGAACCAAATCCACCACATCAAAACCGATCATCACGAGAGTTGATGTAGCTTCAATGGCGAACAATCAACATGTTCATCATATCTACTATATGACTCATGCTTTACCTTTCGGTGATCCGTGTTCACGAGACCATGTCCGTACATGCTAGGCTCGTCAAGATCAAACCTTAGCTACCGCATAAGCAAATCTGGCTTGCTTACGTTGTATTCACCAGCGGAATCAAAGACACCGATCATCACGTGGTGCTTGAGCGACAAGCTTTGGCAACTGCATACTAAGGGTGAACACTTTAGAACTTGAAATTTATGTGCATGAGGGATCATCTTATAATGCTACCGTCGTCTACTAAGCAATACAAGATGCATAAAGGATTAACATCACAGCAATTCATAATATGTGATATGATATGGCCTTTCTTCTTTGTGCTTCGATCTCCATCTTCAAGCACGAACATGATCTCCATCATCACCGCATAGCATCAAGGTCAATGACGCTTCTTCATGGTTGTCGCCCACCAGCTTCAACTATTACAACTACTTTGAATAGACAGGTCTTAACAAAATTAAAGACAACCATATGGCTCCTGGGTTGCCAACTTACAATAAGGAACATTGCATACATCAAATATAATCACAATCATGGCCATATCACATCATCAGCACACCCCTGCAAAACAAAGTTAGACGCCTCTACTTTCTTTGCATATTTTACGTGGTTTGGGGCTTTCAATAAGTGTCGCTCTAACTTACGAACAAGAACCACAACATTGATACTAGCATTGTTGATTACCCGTTGTAAATTGGATCTTAACTATGCTAGGAGAAAGCACCCAGAGCCACTTATGCAATACAAGTTGCATGTCAAGCGTGGAGCAAGTCTCATGAACGATGTCATGTAAGGTTAGCCGGCCGCTTCATCCCAACATACCGCTAGATGCAAAGTACACAAAAAGCAATCTACAATAAAGCATCAATGCCCACAATGACCATTGTGTTCTACTCGTCTGCAACAGATCTACATATAGACACGGCTCGATACCATTGTAGGGGTTCGTAGCATGGAAAACAAAATTTTCTACATACAAACAAACAAGCCAAGATCTATCTACTAGATTGTAGCAACGAGTCGATAGAGGAACTCACCCTCGAAGATTCCAAAGCGGTTAACGAGCAGATTCTCGTGGATGATGTAGTCGTACTCTTTCCGATCTCAAGATCGCGTAGACGATCCTTCGGCGCCACGTTCCTGCAGCGCTCCCGATCGGTCACTGCGTTCGATTTTCGACGAAGACCTTCCTCTCCCTTGTTCCAGCGAAAATGGAGGTTGTAGCACTCTCCTCGCGATTCCGCAGACACTGGCGTGGTACCTAAGTGGAGGGAAATCCCAGGCTTCGCCTTAAGCGGTGCGAGTATGGTGGAGCTTATGAGAGAGGCTATTAGTGGTCTAGTAATTAGACACACCAATTAGAAGGCTCTAAACCAATTAGAAGGCTCTAAACCTGGCTAAAGCAATTAGAAGCTCTAAACCAAAAGCGGCTCTAAACCGAGATTAGAGGTGGAAACTTGTGTGTACTAGGAGGAGCCCTGCCCTCTTTATATAGGTGGGAGGGCTGGCGGCCAAGGGAGGTGGAGTCCCTCCCCAACTCGGCTTGGTGGGCGCCCGGCTTGGGAGGACTCCTCCCCAACTCGGCTTCACCTCCTCCTCTTTTCCCACTTCCCAAAATTGCCGTTTGACTTTCAAACTAGCCGTTTGACTTTTCAATTTAGGATTTAATTTAATTATTTATTTGGGACAGCAAGAACACTTAGTACATGATGCAATCATTCCAACTTACAATGACACATTCATGTACCCTTCCCCGGTCTTGGGACATTCGGGACCTTCTAGAATGTTCCCGATGAAAACACCGGAACCATTCCCCAACTCCAAACGGGACTTTCCTTATATGAATCTTATTCTCCGGACCATTCCGGATCACCTCGTGATATCCCGGATCCCATCCGAGACTCCGAACAACATTCGGTCTCTTTCTCATAATACCATAACTACTCACACAACGTCGAATCCTTAAGTGTGTCTCCCTACGGTTCGTGAATTATGCGGACATGATCGAGACACTTCTCCGATCAATAACCAATAGAGGAATCTGGAAATTCATATGGCTCCCACATATTTCTACGATTACTTTGCGATCGAATGAACCACTTACATACGATACCAATTTCCCTTTGTCTCACGATATGTTACTTATCCGAGGTTATGATCGTCGGTATCTCTGCATACCTAGTTCAACCTCGTTACTGATAAGTACTCTTTTCTCGTTCGTGATATGTGATCCCTTGTGAGCAGTCACATGCTTGCAAGCTAATTGGATGACATTTCACCGAGAGGGCCTGAGTATATCTATCCGTCATATGGATGGACAAATCCCTCTTGATCCATGTGTTTCAACCAACACTTTCCGAACACTCAATGCCACCTTTATAGCCACCCTGTTACGGTGTGGTGTTTGATGACATCAAAGCATCCATCCGGTAAAGGTGATATGCATGATCTCATGGTCGAAGGAATTAGGTTACTATGTATCAGAAAGCATATAGCAATTGAACTATTGAAATGACTTGATCTTTATGCTATGCTTATCTATAGGAGTATGTCCATCACATCATTCTCCTAATGATATGACCCTGTTGTTAATAACATCTCTATGTTCATGATCAGGAAACAATGATCATATATTAACCAACAAGCTAGTTTAACAAGAGGCTTTACTAGGGACTCTTATTTTAGTTTACAAATCACACAAGTATTAATGTTTCCGGTTAATACAATTATAGCATGGTATGTAAACATTTATCATAAGTATGAAGATATGATAATAACCACTTTATTATTGCCTCTTGGGCATATCTCCAACACCTTCTTCAAGCATTGGAGCACTCGAGAGGAACCATCCTGCAGGGTCGCCAACGCGATCACACGGTCATGGTCCACCCAAAAATACCCACTGGCCTGTAGCTGCTCCTTGGTCAGGTTATTCGTTCGAATGTTCACCCGGTCCTTCTCATCCTGCGAATGATGAGCGTTAACAACTACACCAAGAAAGCATCAAAGTGTAAGGACAAGGCATCGCCGCGGCTGACCACAAGACAAGACGAGAAGACAAAGAGCTAACATTTAAACTGCTCATTCAAGTGCGCCACTTCCTCCAAGAGATACTTCTCGCGAGCGGTGGCCTTCTCAGCTTTCGACTTCCACAAATCCATGTTACCGCGGACGATGGGCAACTCACACTCCAAATGCTTAATGCGGTCGCGCAGTCGTGAAAGCAACGATAATTCCTCCACCTTTGGACGCGGCTGCGCCGTGGTTTCATAGGTGGGAGGAGAATCATGAGGACCACTCGAATGATCACTCGAAGGACCCTAGGTACAATCAAGCAAGAGGCAAATGAGACTAATCACACATCGATAAAAAGAGGACTGAGTTCAAATTTGATAAAAGTGTCAAGGGAGCACCCCCCACAAAATGCGGACCAACAAAATAAGCTAGACCTATTACAAAGAGGCAACTACGGAGCAATTTGCTTCTTTGACTTAGATTTTGACTTTGGGGGCTTCATCGCATCTGTGGCAGTCTCCGACGCCACGGACTTGCCGGTGGTAGCCCCAGATGCCGCGGTCTTTGCCGCCTTCGCTCGTCGCCGCTCCTTAGAGTATTTGGCGACTGTCTCAATAAGTTGAGGCCCGTATTTACCGCATCTACTAGCGAAAGGAGGAAACACTACCTGCTGGCCTCCAGCATCGACATGCATCGCCTCGGAGATTGTAGCGGGATCCAACTCCACGCTATGGGCTTGCACCATCGCGAGTGCCATGGTGGCACCGATAGACCGCTGGGAGTTCCTGAATTCCATGGGAATACCTCCAGCGAAAGATTCCACTAGGTCATCAAGATTATCTATTAAACTGGCCTTGGGAGTCAGATCCTCCCGGAGGCGACTCAGAACGCCCTTGGCCTTCCCCAACATTTATTGGAGGGAGACACCGTGGTCCTCGACTGCGGCTACAGCACCAGCAAGCGCATCCTCGCGACGCAAGGCTTGGGTGTCGAAGCTGAAGCCAGCGGCATCTGAAGACTACAAGGTGTCAGCACAAGAACAAGAAAACCAAGATAAGGAAAAACACAAGGGAAAGCAAATTAAGTACCTGAGAGCGCCTTCGTAGTCGAGAAAAGTCGTTCTGTGAACAACTTCTCCATCTTCGCAGCGGAAGCGCGTAGGTCCTCCTCACGCTTTCGCGACTCCTCCAGGGCTACGATTGCTTCGATGCGATTCTTCATTGCCGCAGCAAGCCCCTTCTCGAGGGATGTAACGCGATGGAGAAGTTCATTGTGTTCACCTGCAAAAGTCAGAACACGAAAAAATATATGAGCCCACAAATCCTAGTGCAAAGGAGATTAAAGAGACAAAGTCAAGAACAAACCTTCGACTGAGCGGTGGCGATTGTCCAGCAGGGCATGCTGTCAACCCATAGCAAGGACTTGCTCCGTAAGGCGTGCAGCTTCCTTCATAATGAGCTACACCAAGGGAAACGAAGACTCAGCGTCAGCCCAAAGTGCAAATTCGACTGCCAAACAGCAAAAAAGACACTCACATGTTCCTCCAGGGACTCCGAAGATGACTGTCGAGCAGTCGTCCGTGCAACCATCTGGTGCTCCCCAGCATGTGGGGAGGTAGAAGAATTGGCGCCGGAGTGGGCCACCACTGGAGGAGAAGGAGACCATGCGGCCACCTCCTTGGTCTTGCAGTGTGCGACTCTGGACTCTTTCACAAATCGGACGTCGCCAGAAGACGACAACGCCGTTTGACTGCAAAACACGCCCAACACCACTTCAGAAAAGCAACCTCAAAGAGAGCAAGACGAACTCACGCACATTAAAAGCTTACCAGTTGAATTTGTCGAGGTCAAAGGAGTCATCCGACGACTCCTTCGGCAGTCGCAGCTTCTTCCAAGCAGGAGGAGCCATGGCGTGCACAGGTACGGCGGGAATCGGCTCCTCTGTAGCAGCAGAAGGACCTTCTGGCATCGTCGGTGAAGAAACGTCAGAATCCTCACTACGGGAACGCTTGCGAGTGTCATGGCTGCTGGACTCAGGGGCTTCCTCCTCTTCTTCAACTGGGACGGTCGAATCCGACTCGTCCTCTTCCACCGCGTCATGCAGGATAACCCCTTCAAGCAGAGAAGGGAAGTTGGAGGCCACTTTCTAGTCCTGCATTTAGAAGAAACATCAGCACAAATTAAGCACTTGGAAACCAATCGAACAAATACAATACTACTTTGCAGAAAACTCTACCTCAAGCGGAGGGTTGTTGGCATCGAAAGGGGGCACAACTGATTTGCCTAGGAGATCCTCCTTGGTGGTATACTTGGTCACCAGTCACAACCTCCTATCTACCTCACCCGCAAAAATGCCCTACGCACATATGCGAATGACATCGTCAGCACCGACCCAGCGGTACATCGGATGGACTCTAGCTTGCAGAGGCTGGATGTGGCGGTGCAACCACATGCCAATGAGAGCGGTACCACCCTCTTCTTTGCCTATGCAGCCTTCGAGGTTGCCTACACGCTGATACAGCATCTCCTTTTCCTCGGACTCGCCAGGCATCACGACATTCTTCAAGGAATGCCTCCTCTTGCAAGTCGCCACTGGATCGAAGGGCGCGAGTCCGAAGTGCTCTCTGTCATCCTTCTGGTCACGGATGTAGAACCACTTTTCTCTCCACCCTTGGACAGGTGCGGTTAGCTTGATATCAAAGTAAGTGGTGGAAGAATCGGCTTGAATCCCACAGCCCCCTACATCATAGACTATAGAGCCCGACCCCGACTGAAGCTTAAGCTTAAAAATATTCTTGAAGAGACCGAAGTGCGGCTCGATTCCAAGCCAGCACTCGTAGAGAGTGATGAAACAAGAGAAATGAAGAACCGAATTTGGGGATAGCTGATGCAGCTGGAGCCCATAGAAGAAGAGAAGACCCCTAACAAATGGATGTAGGGAAAGAGAGAGACCTTGAATGATGAATGCAAGGAACATCACTCGAAAGCCCGTAGGAGGACGGGGGATTACCTCGTCACCAGGCACTCGAGAATCATCTTCCATAGAAGGAAGTGCTCCATCTTGACGAAGAGTGTGCGGCTCGGAAGACTTGATGACAGATGTGCGCCAGGAGCCATTGGTGATGCGGGTGCCCGCACCTTTCTTCTTCCCAGCGGCGGCGGCGCTGGTGCCCACGGCGGTCATGCCTCCCTTCTTCTTGGCAGCGACAATGGTGGCCGCACATCCGGCAACGATGCCTCCTTTCTTTTTTCCCATCTTTCGACGGTGGTGAGAGCGCAAAAAATAGCTGGGAAATACACACAGCTGGTCTAGTGCCACAGAGGGGATGAGCGCAAAGGAGCAGAGAGAGCAACAATGGCGAAGGAGGCACGAGCAAGAAGAGATACGGGAAAAATTACCACAACTGCGCTGCTACTTAACCTCCTAGAGGATGTCATCCAACGGCCAGCAGAAACCCTACTAGACATGTGGCACCCATTGCCATTGACGTGTGGTGAAGGTGAATCATGAACCATCCCCCACTACTCCCATTACATGCGGAAATCGAGGAGACGCAGTTAAAACAGAAGATCACGCACGCCCAGTCAAATCGAAGTCAGAAAGTGGGACCCACTGCTCGTCATGTTCCGTCAAAGCCGCTCACGTGGGAAACTGAAGTCATCACGTTGTCAGCACTGACGTCATAGTTTCCAGCAGAAGAACATTTTGACTACTTTAGTCCTTGCTCGAGTCTTCGACTCAACCACGCACTCGGGGGCTACTCCTAACAGGAGAGCTGGCCGTGCACCGAAAGAATTTTTATGCTGGTATATAAGCTTCACGAAAACCCATCACTCGAATCAACGATTCGATTGTGAACTATGGGTTACTCCCATAGGGAGCGTTGGAAGCACATTCGACTGAAACAAGCAACAAAAGACGACAACAGTCGCAAATCTTTTTAGTCCCTACTCGAGTCTATGACTCGAATAGGCACTCGGGGGCTACTCCCATAGGGAGCGCTGGTCGCACACCCTATGATTATTTTTCTTTGTACATCGTACTATGTGTCGATAACATCCACACTCGAAAGCCATGGCGATTCCGCCACATGTTTTCCCTACAAAGAGATTACGTCTCCTGGGCCACACGACTCATCTCCGCGATGACAAAAATTCGGATGCCATGCTTGCAGCGTGAAGATAAGACCTGAATAAGGCCTGGCAACGCATCTGCTGCGCACTACCAGAAATGTATCCGTACCTGCAGGTACGCTAAACATGCCTTGACGAACGCATCGAGTGATCACATTTATACACTGGAATTCGACTCCTGTAAGACCTCCGCGGCCTGAGTCGAATTATGCTAGCATTTTTGCTAATTCGAGTCCGGGGACTCGAGTTTGAGTAGATTGCGGTTTTTGCCCTAAGGTAGTTAACTGATACCGGTACATCGGATAAATCAGGCACGTATATCAACAATCCATATGACATAAATAGAACACTCGAAAAAATGCTCAGCCATGCACTCGAAAGACTTCATAAAGTCTCCAGTCGAATCTGCGATTCCACTGGACACGCGGGGGCTACTGACATGGGGCTACCCTACAGGTACTCGAGTTTGGCATATACGGTCCAGAAAACAGCAGAAGCCCACGGTGTTGCCAAGGCCCAATGAAGAATTCGGGTGACCCACGGACTCTCTGATTACTTGCGGGGCAAGAAGAAGCTTAAGATAGAAATTTCAAAGGACGAACCCTAATCTGTAACCGACTCAACTTGCTACCCGAGACCTAGCCTATCTATATAAAGGCTAGGAGGGGCAGAGAGGAGGACGCTCACAACCCTAGTTTCCACAACCATCGCCAGATTGCATCGACGCACCCCCTGTAACTTTCGACTCCCTCGATAATTCCAAGAGCATACAAGAAGGAGTAGGGACCTCTACGAGACCTGAACCTGGATAAACCTTGCGTCCCTGTGTGCTTCTTTGCTAGACGATTGATGCCTCCAGCGCTTCCTCCTTCTCCAAAACCCAAGTCCATAACAATGGGAATTGACGAGTTGAACCCTCGTCAATATATGTCAACGCAAGCCAACTAATTTCAGGAAAAGGAGAAAAAATAAGATAATGTACAACTCCATATACATTTAGCTACAAGCCGTGAGGTTGGGATTAACTCCACGGAGCCGCCTCGCTCTCCAGCAGGCCATCCCGCCTCCTACCCCGCACAACCATCCTCCTGCAGTGCTCTATAGCTTCATCTCCCGCATAGCAGCCACATCGGGCGACCCACGAGCGGGGGATCCAGCTATGTTTGCCGCCGGCCGTTTGGTCGCGCGAGAAGGGCCTCCTGCCTCGGGCTCCTCTGGAAGCTAGCACCAGCCGCCAGGGCATCGTGCTCCCAGTAGCCACCGCCTGCTCCGACCGCCGGCATCAAGTTCATGGAGTGTTGGGTGGGGAATTTTGACGGGGCTACTAAAGTCGGGAGGGTGATTTTGACAGGATTTGACTGATATTAGTTAAAGTAAATCGTAGCTTTTTTTTTCATGTTCGTATGTCAGTATAAGGGTACGTATTGGAGTATAAGAACCATGTATTGAAGAAAATGGCATATGTACAAGTATGAGAGAGTTGTAGTGGCATATCTCCAAGTCTTGTTTTTGTAATGGTATATCTCCAAATGGTGGAAATTGCAATGGCATGAATCCAATTAACCCTTGATTAAAAGATAACATTTGTTGTTTCAATTGTTTCAAACAGGTTCCTTGGGGTACCAAAAATGTTCATAAAATCTTGTGTGGCGGTTTCTACTGTTTCAAACATTTTCTGTTGTTTCAATTGTTAAAAACATTCTTGTTTGATTTTAGTTTAATTGAAATAACCACCCATATTCAAATGAAACCACAAAACCATGTTCAATAAATTAATACCAATCGAAACCATGTTCGAAACAATTAAAACCAAATTTTGATTATTGAAACAATTGAAACCACAAATTCTAGCTTCAAAGTACTGAAACCACCACCCAAGGTTTTATGAATATTTGAAACCACAACCAAAAACAATTGAAACCACAAAAACATGTTTAAATCATTGAAATCATACCAAACCATGCTCAAACCTTTTCAAACAAAGCGAAGCCCAAAACACAATTGAAACCACACACAAAACAAACAACTAAACCATGTTTCCAAAAACTTAAATCCCACAAGCATGCTTGAAACATTTGAAACCACTAAAACATGTTTCAAATAATTGAAACCACCAAGCAACAACCACTAGAACCATAAGAACAAGTTTCATTAAATTGAAACCACCTAAGCATG
Organism: Avena insularis; assembly: GCA_023614405.1. NCBI lineage: Eukaryota > Viridiplantae > Streptophyta > Magnoliopsida > Poales > Poaceae > Avena > Avena insularis. The sequence goes on along the minus strand of CM042694.1, from coordinate 84,109,413 downwards.
TTTAAAACAATTGAAACCACCACTAAACCATTTGAAAATATTGTTTGAATTGAACCCACACAAGCATGTCTCAAAAAATGAAATGACCACCGAAGGATTTATAAAGATTTGAAACCACAACCACAAAAAATTGAAACCAGAAAAACATGTTTCAAAAAATTAAAATCAAATTGAACCATGTTGAAACCTGACAACCATGTTTCAAAACAATTGAAACAACTGACAAATGAAAACATCAAACCACGTTTCAAGAAACTGAAACCAAAAAAACATGTTAGAATGAAACCACACAAAGTTGGCTCAAACAATGCAAACTTTAAAAACATGTTCGAAATAATTGAAACCACCACCCGTAGACAAATGAAACCACAAAATCATATTTTAATAGATTAAAACCAAACAAAACCATCTATAAAACAATTGAAACAAAAATTAGAAATTTGAAACAATTGAAACCACAAATTAAAGCTTCCATGAATTGAAACCACCACCCAAGGTTGTATGAACATTTGAACCACAACCAAAAACAATTGAAACCACAAAAACATTTTAAAACATTGAAATCATACCAAAAATGCTTAAACCTTTCCAACCAAAGGGAAACCCAAGTATAATATTTCAAAACAATTGAAACCACACACAAATCAAACAACTAAACCATGTTTCCAAAAGTTGAAACCACACAAGCATGCTTGAAACATTTGAAACCACTAAGATATGTTTGAAACAATTGAAACCACCACTAAACTATTTGTTTTTTAATTGAACCCAAAAAGGTATGTTCCAAAAATTGAAACCACCACCTAAGGTTTTATGAACATTTGAAACCACAACCACAAACAACTGAAACAAAAAAAACATGTTTCAAAACACTAAAATCATATCGAACCATGTTGAACCATATTGAAACTTGACAACCATGTTTCAAAACAATTGAAATCAGTAACAAATGAAACCACAACGCCAAGTTTCAACGAACCGAAACAATTGAAACCACTACGCATAGTTAAATGAAAAAAAACAATGTTTCAGTAAATTAATACCAAACGAAACCATCTTTGAAACAATTAAAACCACATTTAGATGTTTGAAAAAATTGAAAACATAAATTGTAACTTCAAAGAACTGAAACCACCACCCAAGGTTTTATAAACATTTGAAACCACAACCAAAAACAATTGAAACCACAATTTAAAACATTGAAATCATACCGAACTATGCTCAAACCTTTCCAAACAAAAATAAACCCAAATAGAATGTTTCAAAATAATTGAAACCACACACAAAACAAACAACTAAACCATGTTTCCAAAAACTGAAACCACACAAGCATGCTTGAAACATTTGAAACCACTAAAACATGTTTAAAACAATTAAAACCGCCAACCAACAACCACTAGAACCACAAGACCAAGTTTCATTAAATTGAAACCACCTAAGCATGTTTGACACAATTGAAACCACCACTAAAACATTTGGATTTTTTTTGAATTGAACCCACACAAGCATGTTTCAAATAATTGAAACCACCACCTAAGGTTTTATGAACATTTGAAACCATAACCACAAACAATTGAAACGATACAAACATGTTTCAAAACACTAAAATCATATTGAACCATGTTGAAACCTGACAACCATATTTCAAAACAATTCAAAACAACTGACAAATTAAACCACAAAACCACATTTCAACAAACCGAAAGAAAATAAACATGTTAGAAACAATTGAAACAAGAGAAACATGTTTCATTAGATTGAAACCACACAAGCATGGCTCAGACAATTCAAACCACAAAAACATGTTCAAAACAATTGAAACCACCACCCATAAACAAATGAAACCAAAGAACCATATTTCAATAAATTAAAACCAAACGAAACCATATTTGAAACAATTGAAGCCAAAATTAGATGTTCGAAACAACTGAAACCACAAATTGTAGCTTTAAAGAATTCAAACCACCGCCCAAAGTTTTAGGAACATTTGAAACCACAACCAAAAACAATTGAAACCACAAAAAGATATTTGAAACATTGAATCCATACCGAACCATGCTCAAACATTTCCAAACAAAGCGAAACCCAAATACAATGTTACAAAATAATTGAAACCACACATAAATGAAACAACCAAACCATGTTTCCAAAAATTGAAACCACACAAGCATGCTTCAAACATTTGAAATCACTAAAACATGTTTGAAACATTGAAACCACCACTACAACCACAAGACCAGATTTTATTAAATTGATACCACCAAAGCATGTTAGAAACAATTAAAACTACCACTAAACCATTTGAAAATATTGCTTCAATTAAACCCACACAAGCATGTTTCAAAAATTGATACCACAACCTAATGTTTTATATGCATTTGAAACCATAACCACAAACTAGTGAAACCACAAAAACATGTTTCAAAACACTAAAATCAGATTGAACCATGTTGAACCGTGTTGAGACCTGACAACCATGTTTCAAAACAATTGAAACCACTAACAAATGAAACCACAAAACATGATTCATAAATTTTTGATGTGGTTTAAATTGTTTCATAAATGTTTGATGTGGTTTCAATTATTCACAAAAGGGTTGGTGGTTCCACTTGATTCAAATCCAAATCGTGGTTTCAATTGTTACATAAAGGTTTCATGTGATTTGAAAAGTTTCCGTTCATATATTTTATACGGTCTATGTTCTTATTTCACAATGGTGTATGTTTGACGAGATATAAGTTCACGTTTCACTTTTTATCCTGGTTAAGGAGGAAAATGGGTTTGAGAACTGCGTGGTGGTTTTTCATTTGGTTGGTCACATTTCACAATATTTTGAGAACGGGTGGACCATGTTTCTTAAATGTTCCAATTGTTTCTTAAAGTTTTCGTGGTTTAAATTTTTTCGTAAAAGTTTGATGTGTTTTAGACATTTTCCATTTATGCTTTCCATACGTCTATGTTCCAATTGTTTCATATGGATTTCAGTTGTTCCATAAACGTATTGGTAATGGATTATATATGATATAAGTTTGATAAGGTTCCAAATTATTCAAATAAATCGTGGTTTCAATTGTTTCATATGGTTTATGTCCCACTTGTTTCATAAAGGTTTCAGTTGTTTTAGGAAGGTACTAATAAATGGATTACCTATGACATATGTTTTATAAAGGTTCATAATCATTCAAACAAATAGCAGGGTTTCAAATATTTTGTACAAACTACGTTCCAGTTGTTCCATGATGGTTTCAATTGTTTCCAAAAATATTTCGTGGATGCATTGTCTATGTTCCAGATAAAATCCTTCAAGTGTTTTACTTTCTTGGCCATGTTTCATACTTTTTTATAACACATGACCTATGTTTCACTTGTCGTCGTGTCGGTACAATCTTTTGTATAAGGGATGGTAGATATTTCACTAGTATTCATTAGATGTACACAAAATTGCTACACTAGTATATGTTTTAGTTGTGGTTAGATTTTCCACCACACAATCCTCAAAAAGGTGGAAAAAACTACCATCTGCGATGGCTTGATCAAGACGATCTTTGACATTAGTATTCATGTCTTGACGGTTGCACCAGGTGAACGTCGGGCCTCGTAGCCCATGTCATTGGCTTGCAATCTTGCAAGCGGTCTTGGAATGCAATAATATGAGTTATGTCCTATCACGAGGGGCAGGATGTTCATCCTGGCTGTGGATATTGTTAAATATCCACAACATATCCGCATACCGTCCTGTTGAGCTTGGAAAAAATAAATAAAATCTCATAGCTCGGAATAGAGCTCTTGGCGAGGTTCTCCATGCACAAAGGTTGCCCGCCACTTTATTCCATTCTACTGTGTGATGTGAACATTTATGCATCAAGGCTTAAAATAACAGCATTTGACGAAGACCAAAACAATGTTAAGCAACCACTAAGGCCAACACTGTCGACAACATCCACATTAACCTAACGACCTAATACAATTCTGAACTCTGGTATCCCTTATCTTTGTCTCAGAAAGAAAGAGGGGGGAGGGAGATGAGCTTTCACCGGCCAACAATGCCCACCAATTGTCGTATCCAACACCAACTTGCGATAGTTCCAGCATGAGAGCCTCACTATGTCTGGCGCGGGGCTGCTCTAGAACTCCTGCTTGATTCGCCAATGTAGAAAAAACCACATCTAAAGTACGTTTCATATTCTTTTCAAATCTTTTGAGCAAAAGTACTACAAATTCCACCAAAAAGAACAATATTTACGGTGGTTCCTCACATATCTCACGAAGAGTTAATATTAGTTTCACATATATTTCAAATCAGTGTCACAAAAAATCCATTAAGTTTATGACTGTCTCAATAGGTTTCAAAAAAATACCAATAGTTCCACACATATTTCAAATTAGGTTCGCATAAGTAACATTGATTTCAAAAATATTTCTAAGAAGTTCTAAAAAATCCAATGTTTTTTTAACAATTCTCTCACACTTCAATCATACCAAATATTCAATATGGTTATTATTCACAAATATTTTAATGAAGTACCTAAAATCAGAATGATTTCATAGAAGTTCCAAATATTTTTTTACATCTGATTCACTCTGAATTCACCAGCATCGAACTCCATGCAATGTCAATGAAATCTCACGAACCATCTTTGTTCATGATAATGAATGAACAAATCACAGCCATGAACTAGAGAAAAAAAGGCTAATCATAGTCCAGGAACTAAAACAAAAAGGATAATCAGAGTCTATGAACTGGAGAAAAAAAGGACCTAGGATTTTGAACAACAAAAATCAAGAATAAATTGCACATGTCCTGTTGATTAATGAACAACCGGTGTGGCCACTACATCTAGCAAGTTGTGGGTATCCTTCTCTCCATGCCATGCTAGCGAAGGGGAGCTCGATGCGGAGCCGATACCTCTTGGCGGCGAGCGGCCGAGTCCCTGCACCAATCTCGTGGCTGTAGACTGAGGGAGTCGAGGTTCGTAGAGGGGGCAAGACGGGACATGGCTCTGCAGCAATCGTAAATTTCTGAAGGAATGGCGGAATGGAGGAAGTCAGATATAAATGACACTACAGCATCCATACTCCAATTTGTGGAATCTGTAATATGATATTGACGCGCCCTTGGTCAGGTCCATGGTGGACGCGGAGGAGACTGAGATGCTGACGAGCTGCGCAGTAGCGGCCGCAGGAGAGGACCGCCGCCGGCGACTTGGCAATGACTACGGAGGGCGAAAAGGGGCTAACTTTGCACGAACACCGAGGAAAAACATAAATCCGGCTAGCGACAACACGGAGATCCCGACCGGCGCCGAAAACAGCCGGCGGTCACCTCCGGAGCGGGAAGCAGGGGCGGCGGCGACGCCTTCGAAAGCGGAAGAGACGAGATAGCAAATACTCCCTCCGTCCCAAGGCTTAAGGCCTATAATTTTTTTGAAAAGTCAAGCTACGGAAAGTTTGACTAAACTTTTTGAAAAAATTATTAAGGACTATGATATTATATAGATACCACGTGAAAATATGTTTCATGATGGTATATATTTCATATTGTAAATATTAATATTTTTCTCTAAAAACTTGGTCAAATTTTACGTGGTTTGACTTTTTCAAAAAATTATACGCCGCTTGGGACGGAGGTAGTACTAGTAGGATTCAAGCCTCCGGTGGTGGCAGGCCCCATGGATAGCAATACGGTATATCTTGCGGAACAACCGCACTAATCTAAAAGCGACTGAGCGGGGGATGCGATGCCAGTATGTACCGGCGCGACGGTAGAAACGATTTTACGTGTAGGCCTTATTTTGCACTAGCCGTTTGGAGGGTTTTCCCGAGATAGATTCCGTCCCAAACTCCCAATCGTGACAGACCAGAAACACTTGCGGGATGTTTTGTAGACCAGTTTTGGGTGAGATTAGCCCCAGGAATCCCCCAGAAACCACGTTGGGTCCACGTGTTTTCGAGACACGAGGTGCCGATCGTGTTTTTGGCGCTGTTCAGGCAGTGGCCGGTTTCGGGAGTCACGGGTGTTTTCACCTAGACCCTGCAGGGTTGTATCCAATAATACCATTTACACCACCTGAGCAAAACGAGGCCGTATGGGTTTTAATTTGGTGGTGATGGATGTGGGCTCGCGGGATTAGCAATAGGACGTGCGTCGTGTGTGGCAGGGGTGCGGTGTTGCGCCGCGTGCGTGTGGTGTTCTATGTGCATGAGTTGTGTGGCGTTCCGGTGTGGGTGTTCCCGTGTTGGATGCGTTGCGTGTGTTCAGGGTTGGATCAGGTGGTGTGTGTGTCGATGTTGACTCGGGGTTGGTTGCGTGAGCGCGTGCGTGTAGGTGTTGGCTTAGGGTTTCGGTTTAAGAAGGGGTTAGGTGGACCGAGGTGGTAGGTGATCTCCGGTTGGGCCACTTGGGCCTGGCCGGTTGACTGTCCCCCCACCCCCCTCCCCTCCCCCACCACACACACACATTTTTTTATTTAAACATTTCTATTAATTTGTTTTCCTATTTTTTTTAAAGCATTTTGAAAATATTTTTTAGACAAATAATTTGAGCAGAACATCAAAGTTTCAATTCCAAATAGAAGAGCGAAGTAATGTAAAAATAGAAATAGGGTTTTAAGAAAAATAACTTTTAGAGGAAAACATATGCATAACCGTGTATGTACCTACTAATACATCCTCACTACTGCGAGATATAGACTCCCACATCTTTTTTTGACCCCCTCACATGTGGTCATGCGACTTTGCTTAGTGATTCTGACTTGTAGCAGCGGCATCGGCAAGCGAGGGCGGCAACACATGGTTGCGCCTAACAATGGCCTTGTTGGAGGCACTGTTTTGAGAGCATGAACTTTTTCCGGGGTGAACACCTAAGATCTATGATCGGTCAGCGATGGCGCTTGTGCACTATTTACTTTTTGGAGACGTCACTTTTTGAGAATTTGGACTCCGGGTGTTGTCGGGGTTTGTGTTACAGCTATAAAGTTTTGATCACTATAGCATGATCTTTTGTTTTTTCTTTTTCTTCTTTTTGTTGTAAGGTTGTGTGTATCGGTAATATCTTTAGGACATTTTCTTTTTGTTGCAGAGGCTGGATGTAACTGCTATCTCCGCAATATTAATATATTTCCTTTGTCAAAAAAAGTGTGGATGCTTGCATCCTGTTTTCACACACTAAATGATATGAGTCAACATACACTCCAAATCGGTGACCAAACCTAGAGGCACTTTTCAAGTTGCAGAGTTTGAACTGAATGAACAAGTGAACTGATAGCTTTGATTTTCTATATAGAAAGTGTCCAAAATCCAAAACCTATGTAAAAGTAAGGTGAAAGCACAAACCGGTAAACCTCATCGATGCCCACCTCCACACTTGAGAGGCTCAACCACACCTTGTTGCAAAGTTCTAGAGAAAGGAGAGAGAGATACAACTGGTGAGCGAGATAGATCCCAGCCTCTACTACTGCTCCTCTTCCATTGGAGAGGAGGATATGGCATCAACTTGAACATGGGGGCGGAGGAGCAACACATCAGTACGACACGCTAATAAACCGGAAGACCTCCAAAAGGGGAATCAACCACGCGGAGTTCGTGGAGCTTGGAGACGGAGGCATTGGCGGCGTTTGGTTCCATTTCTCTCGCCTTATAAGCGACAAGGCGACCGAGCTGACGCCAGTAGAATGCGGCCGGCGAAGGTGGATGCAAGGGATCTGTGAGGGGACGAAGGGGATCGGCCTCGCAGATGGACAACTCCGTGAGCAAGTCGGGATGGCCGCATCCGAGGGATTTGTTTTTGTTACCGAAACGTTTTGTTTTGACTTGGAGGTGGCAGACAAGGTAATAGCTCAAAACTTTAAGGGACAAACCAGAAACCAAAAGTTGGACAAGAAAAAACTGTCACGCCCTGAGACCATCCGTGGGAGAATGACAGCCACCGCACGCCTATACACTGGGAGGCATCTACATGCGCAATGCTAAAAAGACAAGCATAAGCCGGCACAACAGATCGAGAAGATCAAACTAATTTTATTACAAATTTACAATTTTTTTAAATTTAGATTGATTTTCTACATCGCTCCCCATCCCACGTCCAGCCTAATCATGATCAGTCGTATCTTCTTCAACGCCGACTGTATTTCTAAAAAATAGAGAAAGCAAGGATGAGTATGGGATGTACTCAACAAACTAGTCATACACATAGTCGTATAAATTGTAAAATACACTTTCTTTGGTAAAAAAACAGGTGGTTAGAGTAATTAAGCAATATCTAAAAAGCATAGTGCCACACATGAAAGTAAGCATCCCCACACCCGGGATCATAGGGGTGAAACTACACACTTCTACGCTCTGCAGAGGGGTATCAGACAAAAATCTTAGCTAGAACCACACAACCGCTAGTTGAGCGGTGTTCTTTGACCCACTAGAACCTGGACACCTAAATTTATCAATATCGGTCGCTCATACGGATACATCACCGGCACATTCCAAAACAGGGCCGTCCCTAGATGAGAACTCAGTCAGTCCCGTACCTGGGTTGTGACCTCCACAATACGATTACCTTCGTAGCACCATGTTTTTTTACAAAAAATATTAACAATAATTCTCATGTATTTCTCTGAATTCATATATGTGCTAAATGTGCGGTTCGTATCGGTGGCTCCACCGGATCCATCATCACATCACGACACCGGCGCATCAGCCACAGATGTATCAATGGAATATCCATAACTCTCATATCAAACAGTATATCATAATTTTAACAACAAAATCTACATTACAAAATATATAAAAGTTGTATAAAAAGCTTGCCTGAATTAGAGATATTTGCTTTAGCATAGAAATCTAGATTGATATCTAATCTAGTAGAATACCGGCAATCATATAAACCACTAGTAGATCAATAAACCCCGTCATGAAATGAAACGGACAACATCACAAAAACAATCTACGGCCTGACTCTCTTCTACCATGGATCCGTTGAAAATATAAGCAAATATCCATATGATTTAATCCAAATAATTAACACATAAAGCATGATCATATAAGCAGTATCAAAACTAATCATGCAGATTAACAGAGTAGATGAACATATCACATCTAAACAATAAAATCCTATCACATCTACTGCAAATGTTAGAAACATAAACTTTAGCAAGATCTGAATAAGAGAGATTAGGATCACATATGATGTGGCTTGAGCAGCCTGAGAAGTAGTAGTGGCAAGGGCAGCAGCTGCAGCGGCGTCGGTGTTGTCACTCATGCTGAGGTTACTGTGGCGCCCCGCAAAACCACTAATAGAAAATCATGTTGTTTTTGTGCATTGCATCATCATGACCGCATGCTCATGTCATCATGCCACATTGCATTTGAGCATCGTCATGTCATATTGCATGGTTTGCCTAAAACTATTTTCTAAAAGCCTAGTTTTGTTTTCTAAATCTCTCCCGTCTGTATTCAAATCAAAACCCGGGTCTCCGGAATATTTGTTTCGTCGACCAACGGTTTTCAAAAGCTCCGTTTTAGATAATAAAATATTTATTTTATTTTTAGGGGGCAGCCGTACCGGGCCGATCCGACCCAGTCGGCCACCCCCAGTACAAATACCAGACTACCCAAACCCTTTTCCTACCCCACCCTATCCTACCCAGCCCCCTCCACCTCACCCCAACCTATCCCAACACGCCACATCACCTCTGGCTCAAACCCCACCCACTCACCCGCTGCCACTTGCCCCATCCACTCGCCAACCCCCGCTCCACCTCATTCTCCCGCCCGCGTGTGGCCCAGCCGCCACCTGCCCGCACGCCCATTCCTCCACCGAACCTGGGCGCGCACCCCAACCCCCACCTGGTCGCCGCCTGCCGCACGCCTCCTGGCCGACCACTCACCAACCAGCCACGCACCATCTCCCTCCACCTGCTGCTCCCGGAGCCACCCGCGTGGCCCCGCGCCTCCTCCTCTACTCCGTTTCCCTTCTTCACCTACCGCTCTCCCGCCCGTCCTCTGGGTGACCTCGCCGCCGGCTCCCTCCTGCGTGTCCGCCGCCAAGGTCGGCCGGCCCCTTCCTCCCCGGGCCACGCCCCTGCAAGCCCTCCAGCATCGCCGCGCCCGAGCTCCGGCCGCCCTCTGCAGCAAGCTCCACCACTCGCCGCTGCCTCGCCTTCCCCCTCGTCGCCATGCTCCGGCCGCCGCCCTCCTCGCGCCACCAGGCCTTCCCCGCGCCATCCTCTCCCCTTCGGCAATCGCCGCCGCCGGCTCTCCTTCCCCGAGCACCGCAGGCCCTCCCGCCTCCGGCTGACTGAAAGCCGGTCGCCATTCGATGGTCTCCTGCCGCCCGAAGCTCGCCTCCCCATCGCGCCCCTTCTCCTCTCCCTAGCTCTCGAGATCGAGCCTGCCTCGTGCTCCCCTTCTCCGTCCGCCTGCCGCCCCGACGCCAAGCACCGCGCCATCCGAGCCGCTTCTGGTTCTGGCCGCCTCGCAGAGCCTGCCATGGTGCCGCACCTCCACGCTCGCCAGCCACCGCCCTGCTCACCACCGCTCAGGTCGACCTCCGCCGACCCCACCCTGCAGCACCACCAGCCCGCCTCCTCGTCTCCAAGCTCTGCCACGAGCCACGCATCCCCGAGCGCATGTCCCGTCCCGTGAGCCGCCCGCGAGAAGGCCCCTGCAATGCCTCGTGGTGCCTCGTGCTGCTGTTTGTTTTCGCGCGGAGGATTCAGTGAAGAGGTCGCAACGCGTAGCCAGGTTTCCCTCGACAAGATCTTTTTCCGGATAAGATGGCCGCAACCCCGCACCCGAAGATCTTCGTCATAACATGCCAAGACCTCCGTTCGGGAACCCGTAGGCGATGAAGCTGAAACCCCACGTACGACACTGAAGAGGGCATGGACGCCAAGTTCCACTTCATGGATTAGATGGCTCGAAGATCTCCGACTCGGAACGCGATGATCTCCTACATGGATGGGCGACCCTTGATCCCGGAGGCCGAAGCTCCAAAGATTCGAAGATCGATCCCCGAGACCGAACCACCGGACGCCAAGATCTTCTCCTCGGAACGCCATGACCGTCTACACGGACCCGAAGACCACGGATGCGACAAGTTCTCCTTCCCGGCTGCGATGCCCGAGAACCTGGACGCTAAGGTCGCCGACACGGAACGCCAAGTCCTTCTTCCCGGAATGCCAAGATCTACTCCGTTGTCTGGGAACGTTCCCGCCGAGACCGATCCCCGTCGAACCCTGAGACCCGACCCCGAACCCCCCGGAACCCAAGATCTCCCGAACCCAGATGTGTGTCCCTAAGCCTCTATTTTTATAATGTGACATATATCTTGTTGCATATTAAATCGTCATGCTTTCATACATGTTATCTGGTGGGTTGGGTTAAATAGTCGATTCACCTAAATTAAATATGGAGTCTATATGCGGGATATCCTTGTCTTATTCCGGACTCCATTTAAATTTGTGTAGCGAACCGATACCATGTTGTGCCTTGTTAAGACAACATTTAAATTGCGGGGTATCTAAACAACATGAACCTTATATTTAATTATCGGGACCCTGGTTCCGCTTAATATTGCCTAATTGCATTGCACCGCATCTTGCCATGCCTTGCATCATATCATAATCATGCCGGATCTTCTGCCGTAGTATTAAATATTGCATCCAGTGTTTGTTCTAGTGTTTGCTTCTTCGCGGATTAGGCCGATGAGTTGATGCGAGTATCGACAAGTTCTCCGGATATGATCCATCGGCAGTGTTTCCCAGGCGAGCATCTCTCCCCCTTCTACCTATTTTGCATTTATAGTCTTTATTTCCTCCTGTTGATCTATTGCTATCCGTGTCACGATGCTTTAGTTTCCGTACACCAGTTATACCCCGTGCAGCCTCTATATTGCCTTGGACACCTCCTATTACCTGTGTTTGGTAGATAGCTGGCCTTGCAAGTCGTAGTTGCTTGCTCAGGTGTGATCTCGTGTTGTCAAGTACCACAGTTGTTGGAATGCTGGCAGATGCTTATGGTGGAGATGCTTTATGGTGGAGATGATCATGTCTTTAAATACATCTATTAAAATGCTAGATATAACTAATGCAGAGGCATCGGTGGGCAATAGATGTTATTTGGTTCTTCCACACTCACTTGTGTCCCGTAGGACCCCGAGTACTTGATACCTGTTCCTTAATTTTTCACACTATCCACATCCGAAAGGCCTTATGGGCCCCTCTGAGCCAGAGCTTGATTCATTTCTATTTCTTGGGGCCACAAAGTAGTTTGGGGCTTTATTACTATCCTGTACTTATGCCATGCTTTACTGCTTTATTTAAGATTATGCGTGGAGCACCTGTACTGTTTAGGATCGCAGAGTGTTTTCGTGGTATCGACAAGCCCAGTCACACTTTCGGGTTCCCGGTCGTTTACAGCCATTGACGCAAAACCTGGGTCCGTTCCGGAGCCGGCCAACTTCGTTGCGGGTAGCTTAGTGGGGTGGCCCCCTGAAATATTTCTGAATCCTGTGATCGCTTTGTCGTGAATGCCTCGTTGGGTTTTGAGTTGGTTTTTCCGAGGTTGATCGAGTGTGTGTTGCTATTTGTGCACCCCTGCAGGGTAAAACTTTCTGAAAGCCGTGTCCGCGGTTATGGACGACTTGGAGCACAGTATCTCGATCATAGACAAGCATAACTAAAGTAGTGCTATAAATTTGACTTAATATGTGACTAGTAATCAGCTCAAGTATAACGGAATGGATATTAAAAATGCCAACAGCTGGTGGATCTGGGTTGTTTTGTGACATGTTATATGCCTAGTAAGTATTGCAACTCCAATGGAATGTGATAAAAGTGTCAACAACTGCTGGGTTTTGGGATTCCTCAGGACAATTATATCTGACTAGTAAATGTTCCAACTACCACAGAATGGTTAATTAAAACTGCCCACTACTTATGCTTCAGGATGACTCAAGCTATATATCTGACTAGTAAATGCGGCAACTATAATGGAATGAATAAAACTGCCAACTGTGTGAGTTCCTTGGTCCGACTTCCTCGTTCGGTCTCGAGGGGGGAAATACCAGGATGGGTTTGTTTGGTGTTAGCTTCAGGTTGGATCTGAATAGGTCTTTCTTATCCCTCTCTAATAGCCGCCAGTGATACCGAGTCTCTATAGGTTGTTTAGTGCCGCTGCGCTGCCGCTTCAGCCCACCATACCTATGTAGGCGAGAGCCGCCAAATTCTAGCCTCGCCGTGTACTGGCCTCAGTACTGACGCTCCTCTTTTTCCTTTTTCCTTTGCCGGCACCCCTTTTGTTTTTAACAGGTTTGAGATCGACGTCGTTAGCAGGGTTACCCTTCCGGCTTGGCCTGGGCAGGGTTATGGACGCCATTGGTTATTCTTCAGGGCTCTTAGCCCCATTTGCATCTTGTCCGTACTCGGACGCTGTATTGTTTTCCAGGTGATTTGGATCTTTGTATCGTATATCTGTATTCTTGACTCATTGAGTCGCTGTTGTATATATATCTGTTCTGTGGGTCCCATCGAGGACTGTTGTGTAATGGTATTACTTCGTTATTCCACCCGCACGAAAGTGCCTGGTGAGCGTCCTTGAATCGTTTCTATGCGGGTTTGGCGAAAAGGGCTAAAACTTGCATAGGGCCGATTTGAGGGTGTTACAGTTACCAAAGAAGTTGTTTACGTCCTGGAAGAAGTCACCGTACGATGACGTCGTGGCTACCAGTAGTCGCGCTAGTGCGCTCCCCAAAAATAATTACGCCCCTCTCCCATACAGGATTACGATAGGCGGAGTTTTGGAGGCCTATTGTATTGATCTGTGGTGCACGCCGCAAGCCGGGATGAGGAAGATGAATACAGCAGCGCAATGTACTAGAAGAAGGTTCATGTGATGAGTTGTATGCTTGTAGGGTTCGCATCTTTGTTTATATAGTGTGGTCGGGTAAATCATGGGGCGCAACCCATGTCCGAATTGGTAAAATCCCACGATTCAAAAAATCCGGAAACGGCTGATTGATCTGCGTCCGTTAATAACTCATAATTAATCCACGATTAATCTCCCTGAACAGCAAAATAAAGCTCGGCTCGGCGAGATTCCTGCAACCCGCGGCAAGGCGCATCGTGGCGAGACGTGGCGTGGCATCATAGGAGGAGGAATGCACAAGATCTGCTTCTCTTCTAACTCACTTATAGTGCTATAACAGTCTCCTATATAAGGTGGTGCAACTCTATTCCAACCACTGTTCAAAAAATCATCTGAATCAGCGATTAATAGGCCGATTAATCGCTACTAGGGACCTAACAGCGTCGATTACCATTAATCGGTTGTGTTAATCCTCTAGTCCGACTAATAGCTCTGACCGACCAATTACTAGGTATATTCCCAGTTAACTACTACACTTGGTCAAAAAAGTTGCAAAATTTTCAACGCATATCGCCAGTCCAACTGCTAGCCCATCTCAAAGAAGTAGGTTTTACGAAGCTCCCGCTCGATTCCTGCCTCCAAGAGGTCGGTTCCCACTGTCACCAACCAATACCCTGGGAAGATGGTGAGATAAGAGCAACTTCAGAGCTCATAGGAGGACAAACAGAAGGAGGGCAAATGGTACCAGCTGGTGGATCCTGAGTCACTCGTGACCTTGAAGATTAGGTTAGAGAGTAGACGCGTATGTGTTTTAATGGGCTTCTAGACTCTAGATAAGTAGGATCGGGCATATAAAGGCGCATATACTATTTCTTTCTTATATACACGTATTTTAGGTGCTAATTTGTGTAGGTTGCGCCAATTAATAGCCGACCGATTAAATCAGTTGATCATCCGAATTCTGATTAGTCGCTACTCCCAAGCTGACCGAGCAGTTAACGACTATCGATTTCCTTACCATTGATTCCAACTAGCAATGCGGGACTAAGCTGTAGCTCCACTAGCCCTTTTGAGTTGCCACATATAATGGGCCAACGAGAATTTCTGATTTTGTATACGACATCCGTAGAAAATCTTTAACCTATCAAAACGGTCTTCTCAAAATTTCCCTTTCAAATTCAACGGACAAATTCGGAAATTGTAAGACGCCATTTCAGAAATTGAGGATTTATCCTGCAAAAAAATAAAAAAGGGGACATTTCTGTGGCGCATTTGGAAATATGCGTCATAGAAATATTGGGCAGGATTCGAATTTTGAATACCACTGGCACCCCTTCTCCCTCTCTTTTCTCCTTCTCTCCTCTCTCTTTTCTCCTTCTCTCCACTTCTCCTCTCCTCCACTTCTTCTCTCCTTCTCCCCTACTTCTTCTCTCCTTCTCCACTCTCCGGTGATCTCCTCCTCCACCTCCGTCCATGGCCTCCTCCACTACCACGGTGACCTCCTCCTCCTCCTCCTCCAGCGAACTCATCCTCTTCCACCACCTCCGGTGACCCCCTCCTCCACCGGCGGCCTCCTCCTCCTCCTCCAGCGACTACCTCCTCCTCCGACCACCACCTTTGGCAACCCTCCTCCTTCCACACACCTTCGGCCTAGCCCTCCTTTGGCGACCCCCACCTCTGTCGGCCTCCTCCTCTGGCCTATATCTGGCCCGCTTTTTTTGAAATTTGAAAAAAAAATCTGTGGCGCATATCAATATGCACCACAGAAAAAAATTGTGGCGAGGTAACAGTGGCATATCCAACATGCGCCATAGAATTGCAAAAATATGCGCCACATATAGCTAGCTTCATGGTAGTGTTTCTGATAGACATAGTAGCTTATGAGCACACGACTTCTTCAGGATTAAAGGCACTCCCCCACGGCTACTTCCACGGTCCAAAGGTTCATGATCATCAAAATTCTACCATGACATGTGTTGATGTTGATTAGAACTGTACGCATTGGATGCATGTACTACTTCTTTGAATTCAATTTTTTTGAAAGCTTTAATCCAATTTATCATATATAAGGAGAATTTTTGCAATAAAATCAAGTATGATTAGTACAAACGGATTACTCTCTCGGCATCATTTCGCCCAACCTCTTCACCCTGGCAACAACCCGCAAACGGGCTTCTCTATTTATTAAATCTAGACTGAATCACCGTAGGAGGTGCATGTTTGCTTCGGAACACCCGGGCGTTGCGCTTGTTCCAAAATTCCCATGCATGGTTAAGGAGACCATATAGCTTTTCGCTTTGCTGCCATCATTGCCCACCAATGCTTTGTCGAGATGTCCGCCCAAAGCGGCGGGTTCAACGTGTGAAGCCCCTACCAATCCTTAATGAGACCCCAAAGACGAATACTGTAGCAGCATTTGACAAATAGGTGATTTGACAAAGAGGGTGGCAAACCTGTGGGCTATGTCCTCTTTGCAAATTCAATTTTCTGTAATTAAAGAGCCGAGTTATTTCTCCTCGGTAGACCTCTATCAGATTAACCTCTATTCATTCCAAGTAGGAAAGTGCTATTGTTTTGGGGGGGGGGGGTGCTATTGTTATTATGTTGCACTCTAGATGTTGTGCAAATGCTTGAACATCTTTCTGATTAGTTGCTAATTCTGAATTGCAAAGATGGGTGAAGCACGAACCAACGACAAAGGGCTTTGTTGTAGAAGGGCAAAATAATGGCATTACGTATGATTCTTTCATCGTAAGGGAGGTTGGTGCTTGTGGTTGCTTTGTATACTCATGATCTTGTAGTTATGTAGATATGTATGGAAAAGGCACCAACATAGTGTATACAGATATCTTCTCTGTAATGTATTCTAATTTCACTTCAAAAATCCGTACTCTATTCTATTTCAATTCAGGCATATTTTGTCGAGATATTTGTTTTCCTGAAAATAATAGCTTTGTCAATCCCTCCTTTTTTCGTAATATTTGATTATATTTGACCTATATGGTCTGTCCTTGTCAGCATATGTTTTTGTTTCTTCATGATTAACTTGCTTGGTCATACTGGTGACATTTTTTTTTCTTTTCAAAATGGAGGCTTAGCTCCGGTCTCTGCATCGGTAGATGCATGCGACCTTTTTATTGATTTATTCGATTTAAAAGTTTACAAATGATTATATCATGGATTGCACATGGTCGAAACATGAATCAACCATCTAAAGAAAAAAGATAGCATGAAATGGCTCTGCATCAACATGTTATCCTAGAATCAAAACACCAGTTGCACTGGCTGTATAGGTCCCGTGCCACCGATTCCAGCCGGCTGCACCTAGTATCCAAAGCAGCACACCTCTCCATAGGTTGTAGGAAGAACCATGTACGTATCCAATGAGTATCCTGTGGGATAACCTGCATAAAAGAAGTATTTTTTATTTTTGGTTTTAAAGATATAATCATTTCGTATGTTCCATATGACCCATAATAAAGCACGCACACCAATGGAGTTGTACTTTACCTTTTTCTGATACTCCCATTAGCCAATTACCAAACAGATTGTTAATACTGGTCGGAGGAGTTATATTAAAGGACATATGCACAATACGAGCCATACTACTTTTGCAAGTGGGCAAGCTAAAACAAATGACGTATTGATTCATCTTGAGAACAAAAACAACATTTTTACAGCCTTGTTAGTTCCGTTTTACCAAGTTATCTTTTGTAAAAATTACCTTATGTTGTAAGGACCACATAAAAATCCCGATTTTAAGTAGTACTTTCATTTTCCAGTTATATGTACGTAGATAACTGGTATGATCGTTCATATGGTCTAGATATAATGATTTTACCAAGAAGGAACCAGATTTTGTTAACCTCCAAACAAATACATTCAGTGTTGGTTAAGGTGATGCTCATCAAACAACGCACTAGGTAAAGCCATCTTGCCCCCCTATTACCCGTAAGAGCTCGTCTAAAGCCAATGCTCAAAGGTGTATGTGACAACACATTAGCCACTGTGACTTGTTTATGTTGCGCAATATTATATAAAGATGGATATTGCTGTGATAGAGGTTTACTGCCCAGCCATGTGTCTTCCCAAAATCGAGCTTGCTCGCCATTCCCTACTTTGAAAGCTCCCCGGTCAAAAAATTCGTCTTTAACTTTCATAAGCTCTTTCCAAAAAGGAGAGTCCGGTGGTTTTGTATTTACTTGAGACAAAGAACTAGAGTGGAGGTATTTATTGTGTATGAGCTCTTGCCAAACCCCCTTCTTCATTTAAAATTTTAAACAACCATTTGCTTAATAGGCATTTGTTATTTATGTCAAGTACCTCCTCCCTAGTCCCCCTTGGTCCTTTGGTCCGCATATGATGTTCCATCGAGTTAGTCTATACTTTCTCTTATGGCCATCACTTTGCCAAAATAAACCTAGAGCAAAAATAATCCAATATTTTTAACCCCTTTATGTATTTCAAAGAAGGATAGCATGAACATTGGTACGCTTGTTAATACTGAAATAATTAGCACTAACCGATCTCCATAAGACAAAAGTTTTCCCACCCAACTCGCAAGCTTACACTCAAAGCGGTCTTCTACTGGTTAAAGCTCACCATTTTTAAGTTTGCGAAAATGAATAGGGATTCCCAAATATCTAAAGGGGAAAGACCCCGCCTCACAACCAAACAAATTAATATATTGCTCCTGATGTTCTTTAGCTTTACCAAAACAAAAGACTTCACTCTTATGGAAGTTTATCTTTAGTCCTGATAGCTGGTCAAAATGGTCAAAATGCATAGGACTAACTTCATGTTTAGAGATTTTTCCAAATTATGTTCCATAAAAATGATGGTATCATCCGCATATTAGAGAACCAATATCCCACCCTCTACTAAGTGAGGTATGAGCCCCTCAATCTGTCCATCCTCTTTTGCTCTAGCAATCATAATTGCTAACATATCCACAACGAGGTTAAAAAGCATCGGAGATAGCGGATCACCTTGCCTTAAACCTTTGAAGGTTTGGAAATAATGACCTATGTCATCATTCACTTTAATTCCGATACTTCCAGGACTAACAAAATCATTAATCCAGCGGCACCATTTAGGGTCAAAGCCTTCCATATGCATTACTTGCTGCAAAAACAACCATTTCACTTTATCATACGCTTTTTCAAAATCAATCTTCAAGAGGACCCCATCCATTTTCTTCCGGTGAAGTTCATGGATTGTCTCGTGAAGGGTCAGTACCCTCTCCAGAATATGTCTCCCCGGCATGAAAGCGGTTTGAGTTGTTCTAATAACTTGATGTGCTACCACAGTAACCCTATTCTTTCCTACCTTTTGGCATGAAAGCGGTTCGAGTTGGTCTAATAACTTGAAGCTCACATTAAGTAAACAGATTGGCCTATATTGCTGAAACTGTACTGCATTTTATTTTTTACGTAGTAGGATTATAGTGCCATAGTTAAGCCGAAAGAGCGGCAGTTCCCCTTGCTGGAACCTATCAAACAGGTTCATCAGATCATATTTGATTATCTCCCAAAAAGTTTGGTAAAACTCTACGGGGAAACCATCTGGCCTCGGAGGTTTATTTTTTTCCATTTGCATAATAGCATCGTACACCTCCTTGTCTGCAAAGTCGGCTATAAGAATAATGTTTTCCTCATTAGATACCTATGGAATATCACTATTTTCTGTTTCAAATAATGAAAAGTTATTTTCGGCCAGTGCCCCAAACAACTTTTTATAAAACTCTGTGATGTAGTTTTTTATGTTCTCTTGACCTATAAGTGTCTCTTCATCTTGTTCTAGTTGGGAAATATTTTGCCGTATATGTTTCCCATTCACAATCAGGTGAAATCACTTTGTATTGTTTCCACCCTCCTGAATGTGTTTTACTTTGGGACGCTGTGCCCATTCTGTTTCTTCATCTCTACTGAGCTTGGTAATTTTGTCATTTGCCTCTGTTAATTGCTCTCTCTCGGAGGTGGTAAGGGGAGTGGTTTCCGCCTTAATATCGAGCGAATCTATAATATTTAAAAGCCTTTGCTTTTCAATTTTATAAACGTTGCTTAAATTTTAGCCCAACCCCTAAGAAAGTTGCGGAGATGGCGAATCTTATTCTGCCAGACCTCCATGGGATTCCTACCTTTAGTGATAGTTGCCCACTCTCTTGCTATCATCTCATGGAATCCATCTTGGCGTAACAAAGCTAGCTCAAGAGAAAAACGAGATTTATTACGCTGGTGAGCTTGTTCACCAGAGTCAATAAGAAGAGGTGTGTGGTCCGATCCCGATCTTGTCAAAGCTCTCACACTGACCAAGGGAAACTTCTACTCCCACGAAACACTAGCTAGCACTCTGTCTAACTTTTCAAAAGTGGGATTTTCTTTCCGATTAGCCCAAGTAAATTGCCTTCCGGATAAAGCCAATTCTCTGAGGTCGAGACTCTCTATGATCGCATTAAAAATGAATGGCCATCTAGCATTGAAATTGTCATTATTCTTTTCATCTTGCCTACTAATAATGTTAAAATCGCCTCCGACCAACAGGGGTAACGAAACATCCTCACAAAAACGAACCAACTCTGCCAAAAATTCTCCTTTCTTGGCATCTTGAGCTGCCCCGTACATAGCAACTAACAACCACTCGAAATTATCAGATCTAGAAGAAAGGTGAAACTTTACACACCGCTCTCCTGACACAATATTTTTGACTGTCAAAGTTTGCGAATTTAATCCCACTAGAATACCTCCTGATCTTCCTAGTGGAGGTAGACAGTACCAAACATAATCGAGACCTCCAGAAAGCTTTTTTAAGAAAGGTGCTGAAAAGTTGTCCCTCCCTATTTCTAGAATGGCGAAAAAATCTAGCATGTTCTCTCTAAGGGTTTCCTGAACGACAGAGTGTTTGGCGGGGTCCCTAAAACCGTCGTTGTTCCAGAAGGATCCTCTCATGATGACTTCCTTTTAGAACTGATTCTTACACTACGCCTTATAACCGAACCCTCCACATCTCTCTTCATGTAAGTTCTTTTTTGTTTATTTACTGGAAGAATAGAGTCTGTCTGACTCTCCGAGCCTTGTTGCTCTTCTTCTCGTAGGTCTAAACTAAGCTCATCAGCTTCCTCAATAATTAAATTACAAGTGGACGAGTCACCTTGTTTAACCTTATCCTCATTTCTCTTAAGCATTACCAGAGAGTACATTGTAGGTCTAAATCTTTAATTGTTTTAACCGAAGAAGTAATCTGGCTGGGAGAAGCACCAAGCGAGACACCTAATTTAGCCGCTCTAGGTCTGACCACATCATCAGGAAAAGCAGCAATAGAAAATTTAGAAACAAAATTCCTACCTGTTGCAGAAGCAATGTCCCGTCCCTGAGCGATATGTTGGGCTCGCTCAAGCTGCGTGGCATCAGCGTTTGGCCATCTGGAACATCTCCGAACGCAAATCGCCGAGAGAGTAGCAGCAGTATCCTTCGGGCTCTTCTTTCTAGTATATACTTTGGTACAAGTCGGTGCAGACATAGCCATTGGTGAAGGGAGGCTATCCTCCTCATCTTCAACACGGTCACCCCACTTCCGAGAAGGAATCTCAAAAGAACCGAACTTGATCACCATTTCTGAAAATGTTTGTTTGCCAACATTGGACGGAGCCGAGGTGGTAGGTGGATTTTTTGGACTATTTTCAGGAGCTTTTGGTTGCACATCCTTCTCATTACCGTCATTTTTTGGATCAGCATCCCCTGGATGGTGTCCATTTTCTCTTTCTTTATCCTCCATCACTACATCTTGAGCATTCTCATTTGCACCCTCTACCTAAAAAAGGATACCGTAGCCTTCTCCATCATATAGGAGATCGGTCCCTGCAGGGATGTACTTAATGGCAGTTACCTGAACTCTCATCCGCACCTCCCATGTTGCCTAGTAAAATCCATATCAATTTCTCTTGTTTTTCCAAGCAAAGTACCAAGAGCCATCATACCCAAGAAATCACATCGCAGCTTATATGGACAACCAGAAATATTCACCCAAGTCTCCTCTAACTCATATCTGTCTAAGTTTGTAGAAGACCACTCCTCAAAATGCAGCGCACACTTAGTCTCTGCGATGGGGATGTCAGGCATTTTGTGTACTCGGGCTAGATTTGGCTTTAGAAGGATATACAGTTTTGAAAACACCTTGACCAGCAGGCCTCAAGTCCCACTGATGATCTCCTTGTATTATCCACTGTAACTCTCGTATAATTTCTTGTGATGTCATCACTCCCCCAATAACGGCAATCCGGCCGATTTTCCCACTGTCATGCTTAAAGCGAATTTCATCCGAACTTTGGATCTCATGGAAAATCAACTCTAGGCGACATAGCCCATAGGTGACCACTTAGGGTCGAGGCATGGACAAACGTGGACAGTCTTTCTTATCATGAGAGGCTTTTTCGCAGTAGATACAAAGAACAGCAGTACAAGTATCAGCTCGATGACCTGTATCTTCACATCTAAAACATACCATTTTGTCCTTCTTTGATGCCTTGCCCACTTTCATAGTATCCTTGATCAAACTCACCAAAATCACCATCGAAATTCTGATTTTCATAGCCTTGCCTGTCAAAACCCTGCCAATCTGTGAACGAGTTGTTACCTTGACTCGAACTCGATCTGTACTCAAATCGAGGACCACCATCATGGCGGAGCTAGCTGATGTGGTGGAAGACCTTGCAGTCCCCCCGGTACAAAACCGCCACCGCCACCACCTCCACCTCTTGAGTTAAAAACACCCTGACCTCCATCGTCCCGGAGCTGATGAGAAGGTAAACCTTGTGTTCCCCCTCGGCTGAAAGCCACCAGCCCCTTCTCGACGGACAAACTCACCCTGGCCACCTTCAACAACCATTGTTGGTTGTTGCAGACGTGGAGGTGGCTGCTGGAAATTTCCTCCGCCACCGGCGCGATTGTTGATGAATCCCTGTCCGCCATGTCCAGCGACCTCTGGCCAGAAGATGACGGCGATGAGGAAAGCAATGTGGTACAAGGGTTCGCTAGTGGGTGCCCTAGATAGACACCCATACACGAGGACTTCGATCTGAGAAACGGATCCTGAAAGGCCTTTTGCCTGGATGGGAGAAAAAGTGGGATTAAGGGCCTTATGCCCATTAGGCCCAAACGTTTGAAAAAACTCCGACTGCGGTCTGCTGCTCTGGGGTCCGGCTCTTCTGCAGGGATCCCTGCACGCACTAATCTGCAGGGCCAATATACGGGATGCACGTGTACTGGTAGGTCCCACCTCTCAAATAACACAGCGTATCGCAATTACAGTTAATCTCCATAAAATCAGCTAACTGATTTTTTCCTCCCGCCTAACAATGTCTTCGGCATTATCTTCCCGCGTTATCCCTTTGTCCTCCCAATCTCGCCAGAAATTCTAGCCTGTAGATCAAACAAATCTGGGAACACCCTTGCCGGAAATTTTCTTCACGTGGATCAGAGTCCAGAACTGCCCTTTTCTTCAGCATGGAAGAAGCTCCTCCTACTTCCTCTTCAATAGGTATGCCGCTCTAGCTAGAATCTGCAATATATTAATTGTTCTCTAAGTTTAACTTATGAGGAGAGGAACCTTTTACTCTTAGTCTTAACATCATAAGTAATCAGTGCATGTTATCTTTTTCTTTTGTGTAGATCAAGAGACCGCTAATGTGGAAAAAACAGGTGCTGATAGAGATGATTATTACATCAAAAGGTTAAAGCCAGAGATAGGGATGGAATTTGAGAATGAACATATAGCATATGAGTTCTACAATACATACAGTGGCGGAGGCAGCAATAAATTTGAGATGTGGCGAGTCGATAAATGAGAGAATTGTCAACTGGGAGTATGAAGCCCTGGATCAGGCTCAATGTGGTCTGAGTTCCACTGTTCAATAACATCCTCTTTCCCTGCGGCTATCAGATCATGAAAACAAATTTCCTCTTCATTTTCTGCATCTTGCACACGTACTAGGACCTCAATCTCGACATCCTCTCGATCACGAGTCTCTTCTTCTTCCCTTTGTCCAGCAACAACATCAAGATTCATAGATGGGTTCAAGGTGCTACTGCCTACTGCCACATGCTTTGGCTAAAAGGCTCTTTGTATCTACCTATACAGCAAAATCGTAAGGGAGACAAAACTAAACAGTTAATGATTGAAAAATTGTAGAGCACTATAGTAGACTTCGTACATGAGATTATTTCAGTCTACAACGACAATGCTGTTTTCAGAATTCGAAGTGCAATTCAGTTCTGAAATCAAATACCTTTCATAATGTACTTGCTCTTCTTCGGTGCCATATCCTCATTCCTCATGCCTTGGCTTGGCCTTAGTCACGACCTTGTACCGTTGGCCGGCCGCTGGCGGCCGCGGTTCTGTGCTTGCTAGCTGCCGCTGCGCCTTGCCGTGCCGCCTCCATCACAAGGGTTTCGAAGTTGTCATATTGTCTGTCGATTCGTCGCCTGGAGGCAAGTCACGATGAGGACACATGTGTGACAGGCCAAAATGCAGATTAGGGCACCAGGCCCATGTGTCACCAAGCCCAGCATAGGACCAATCACTTACCGGTTCAGGTATCTTGGCCTTTTCTCTCCTCTTGTACGTTTCCTTGCTCCTGGAACTGAACACGTCCACTAATGGCCACAGCAGATAGACCTGAAACATATATACCTAGTATTCGCCCTCAATTTTAGGTATGGCGGCCGCCAAACCTCGCCAGATTGCTCGCTCCGCCCCTGAATACATATGTAGGACATGTAGGTGTTAGTGTCAGGAAATTTTGGCATGATAAATCCTCAACTAATGTTATTCGCACAAAGAAATTTGTATGCTCAAAGGCAGGTTACAAAGACAAGAGCACTCCTTCTGAACAGTGCGGTGAGCGGCAGATACATGACTATAAAAATAAATGCAATTGGAAAATATGTTGTAAGCAGCTTTGAGGATGGTCATAATCATGAACTCGTTACTCCAAGCAAAGCTCACCTATTGCGATCTCAAAGAAGAATTACGGAAGCTCAGAAGGCCCAGATTGACATATTGAATGATTCGGGTATTAGACCTAAATCTGGCCATGAAGCTATGAGTAGGCAAGCAGGGGGTCGACAAAGTCTTAGCTTCACTCGAAAAGATTATAAAAACTATCTTCGATCAAAGCGAATGCAATCAATCCAAGAAGGAGATACAGGTGCCATTCTTCAATACCTACAGGACAAGCAGACGGAAAATCCTTCTTTCTTTTATGCAATACAAGTAGATGAAGATGAGATGATGACTAATATATTCTGGGCCGATGCAAGATCGGTATTAGATTACGACTACTTTGGTGATGTGGTATGTTTTGACACAACCTACAAGACAAATAGTTATGGCAGACCATTTGCAGTTTTTGTTGGTGTCAACCATCATAAGCAAACAGTAGTTTTTGGAGCAGCATTATTGTATGATGAAACATCAGCGACATTTGAATGGTTGTTTGAAACATTCAAAAAAGCCATGTCAGGAAAAGAACCAAAGACAATATTGACTGATCAATGTGCTGCCATTATCAGTGTGATTGGCACTATTTTCTCAACTGCAATACATCGTCTATGTGTGTGGCACATGTATCAGAATGCTGCAAAACATTTGAGCCATGTTTTCCAAGGTTCCAAGACATTCAAGAAAGATTTTGGCAAGTGCGTTTTCTATTATGAAGAAGCTCATGAGTTTATAGAAGCTTGGAATGATATGTTAAAGAACTATAATTTGGAAGACAACGAGTGGCTACATAGATTATTTCAGAGCAAAGAGAAGTGGGCTTTGGTTTATGGTCGGCAAACCTTCTGTGTAGATATAATATCTACACAAAGAAGCGAGAGTCTCAATGCACTCTTGAAGAGATACTTGCATGTTCGCCTTGATCTATTAGATTTCTTTAAACACTATGAGAGAGCAGTGGATGACCGAAGGCATGCTGAAGTGGACAGTGATTTCTATGCAAGTCAAACATCTCCCAAAGTGCCACGCAATGCGGATGTTGATCCAAACTTCAAAAGAATATACACCGGCTATGTTTGAGATTTTTCGAGGAGAACACGACATGGTCATGGGATGTTGTTTATACAGTAGTGGTCTTAGTGACTCTACTTTTGAATTCAAGGTTACTAATTCAGATAACCCCAGATGCCATAAGTTTACCGTGAAATTTGATCCTAATGGACCAAAGGTTTCATGTTCATGTAAAAAGTTTGAATTTGTTGGGGTATTGTGTCGCCATGCATTGAAGGTGTTGGATCACAACAATATCAAGGAGCTGGCACCTGAATATATATTGAAAAGATGGACAAGACATGCAAAAACAGGACCATCACAGACAATTCAAAAGTGTGCTACTGGTGAAGAAAATAGAGTTGTGCTAGGTAGACGGTATGGATCATTATGTCGTTCTTATAATAACATCTTGAGCAAAGCTGCAGAAAACAAAGAGGCATATGCACTGCTACAAAGTGCTTCAATAGAAATAATGGAAAAGGTGGACCAAATCATGCATGGGAATCAGTCAAAAGATATATCACCTAATTGTAAACAAGCAGAGAAGCAACCAGTTGAATCCAACAAAGAAAGTGAAGTCCAAGTACAGGGAATAAAGAGAAAAGAAGCAGGATGTAGCAGCAAGAGGACGAAATCTGGACTTGAACAGAACAAGAAGAACAAACCAAAGAAAGGTATGCTACAGCAAATAAATGGCTATATACTTACAGCCTGTTAATATTATACTAACAATTTATTTTCTAAATAGGGCAAGCAACAACGTACAAGAATGATGATTGTGCTATTGCATCTTCTCAAGCAAATCCTACTTTCACCATGTCAAATGAGAACTACAATTTCCGAGTATTCCCGCGTGCTATGCCTCAACTACCATATGGTGAGAACTACAATTTGCAAGGATTGCCGAGCGCTATGTCTCCACTACTCCAGGCTATGCCTCCAATACCACAGGTTGAGAACTACAATTTGCCGGTACTGCAGCGTGCCATGCCTCCACTACCACAAGCAAATGCAAGTTTTCAACCGTTACTTGGCTTGCAACCACAACAACAATATTTGTATTATAACACTCACCCGAGTCAGGTATATTGATTTAGTAAATCGTCAAAATTTAGATGATTAACCTGCACTAACGTAGCATTTACACTATTTGTAGAGTTCCGGTTCTGTAGTGTTACCAGACTTGGGATGGCCAACGTACCAAAATGCTCAACTGCCACCAAAGGTATTATTTCACTCACAAGTTATACTCCTAAATTCAATATTTTTCTAATGGAACAAATTCAATTTATATCGCATATGAAATTATTTCTTTTTTCTTTCAGGTCTCTGATAGGCAACCAAGTCATCAAAAAGATTAACATTTTTAAGTGGCTCTATATCAACTTTTTTTGAGGATTGCTCTACAAATATATGATATAGTACTTTATATTACCATTCATAGTACTGTAACATATATATAAGGGTATTGGTATGCACTAGTTATTTTCCTATGGATTAGTTCTCATGTTCAATGTGGTTTTGGACACTAAATTTCCTACAAGGAGCTTCTGTCAATTTGTGTTCGGTTTTGCAATTCTCCACAACGATTCTTGTACTATAATAAGCAAATCCATATGTTTCAAGACGAGTACGCTGTACATGGTAAATTAAATGATTATCTCGCACTCACCTCTTCCTTGGAGCTTGCATCATGCTCCTGTCCCCAACGCTCATGAGGAGGGAGAGCAGAGCGTCACACGCGACGCTGCTGCCAGGCAGCTAGCGCCCACTCTCCTTCTCCTCGTACGACCCCTCCTGAGCTTAATCGAGCAGGTCGCCGTCGCGAGCTCACTCGACGAGGCCGCCGTCGCGAGCTCACTCGAAGAAGCCGCCGTCCTGAGCCCAATCGAGCGGACACCATCGCGAGCTCACTCGAGGAGGCCGCCATCCCGAGCTCAATCGACGAGCGACCGCTGTCGCGAGCTTCAATCGAAGAGGCAGCCGCAGCCACGAGGCCGCCGTCGCGAGCTCAATCAAGCGGCCGCCGTCCCGAGCTCACTCGAAAAGCCGCCGTCCTGAGCCCAATCGAGCGGACGCCATCGCGAGCTCACTCGAGGAGACCGTCATCCCGAGCTTAATCGACGAGTGACCGCCGTCGCGAGCTTCAATCGAAGAGGCAGCCGCAGCCAACGGCTGCTCACCATCACCGAATAGTCCGTCCCAGCAAGGGGATAAGGTAATTTCAACTAAATAAAAATAAACATGAGTCATTTGAGAGGTGGGACCTACCAGTACACGTGCATCCCGTTTATTGGCCCTGCAAATTAGTGCGTGCAGGGATCCCTGCAGGAGAGCCAGACCCGTGCAGGGATCCCTGCAGGAGAGCCGGACCCGCAGCGGGTCCGGCTCTTCTGCAGGGATCCCTGCATGCACTAATCTGCAGGGCCAATATACGGGATGCACGTGTACTGGTAGGTCCCACCTCTCAAATAACACAACGTATCGCAATTACAGTTAATCTCCATAAAATCAGCTAACTGATTTTTTCCTCCCGCCTAACAATTTCTTCGGCATTATCTTCCCGCGTTATCCCTTTGTCCTCCCAATCTCGCCAGAAATTCTAGCCTGTAGATCAAACAAATCTGGAAACACCCTTGCCGGAAATTTTCTTCACGTGGATCAGAGTCTAGAACTGCCCTTTTCTTCAGCATGGAAGAAGCTCCTCCTACTTCCTCTTCAATAGGTATGCCGCTCTAGCTAGAATCTGCAATATATTAATTGTTCTCTGAGTTTAACTTATGATGAGAGGAACCTTTTACTCTTAGTCTTAACATCATAAGTAATCAGTGCATGTTATCTTTTTCTTTTGTGTAGATCAAGAGACCGCTAATGTGGAAAAAACAGGTGCTGATATAGATGATTACTACATCAAAAGGTTAAAGCCAGAGATAGGGATGGAATTTGAGAATGAACATATAGCATATGAGTTCTACAATACATATGCAGGACATGTAGGTTTTAGTGTCAGGAAATTTTGGCATGATAAATCCTCAACTAATGTTATTCGCACAAAGAAATTTGTATGCTCAAAGGCAGGTTACAAAGACAAGAGCACTCCTTCTGAACAGTGCCAGCGGAAGCGAGCAGATACATGACTATAAAAATAAATGCAATTGGAAAATATGTTGTAAGCAGCTTTGAGGATGGTCATAATCATGAACTCGTTACTCCAAGCAAAGCTCACCTATTGCGATCTCAAAGAAGAATTACGGAAGCTCAGAAGGCCCAGATTGACATATTGAATGATTCGGGTATTAGACCTAAATCTGGCCATGAAGCTATGAGTAGGCAAGCAGGGGGTCGACAAAGTCTTAGCTTCACTCGAAAAGATTATAAAAACTATCTTCGATCAAAGCGAATGCAATCAATCCAAGAAGGAGATACAGGTGCCATTCTTCAATACCTACAGGACAAGCAGACGGAAAATCCTTCTTTCTTTTATGCAATACAAGTAGATGAAGATGAGATGATGACTAATATATTCTGGGCCGATGCAAGATCGGTATTAGATTACGACTACTTTGGTGATGTGGTATGTTTTGACACAACCTACAAGACAAATAGTTATGGCAGACCATTTGCAGTTTTTGTTGGTGTCAACCATCATAAGCAAACAGTAGTTTTTGGAGCAGCATTATTGTATGATGAAACATCAGCGACATTTGAATGGTTGTTTGAAACATTCAAAAAAGCCATGTCAGGAAAAGAACCAAAGACAATATTGACTGATCAATGTGCTGCCATTATCAGTGTGATTGGCACTATTTTCTCAACTGCAATACATCGTCTATGTGTGTGGCACATGTATCAGAATGCTGCAAAACATTTGAGCCATGTTTTCCAAGGTTCCAAGACATTCAAGAAAGATTTTGGCAAGTGCGTTTTCTATTATGAAGAAGCTCATGAGTTTATAGAAGCTTGGAATGATATGTTAAAGAACTATAATTTGGAAGACAACGAGTGGCTACATAGATTATTTCAGAGCAAAGAGAAGTGGGCTTTGGTTTATGGTCGGCAAACCTTCTGTGTAGATATAATATCTACACAAAGAAGCGAGAGTCTCAATGCACTCTTGAAGAGATACTTGCATGTTCGCCTTGATCTATTAGATTTCTTTAAACACTATGAGAGAGCAGTGGATGACCGAAGGCATGCTGAAGTGGACAGTGATTTCTATGCAAGTCAAACATCTCCCAAAGTGCCACGTGTGCGGATGTTGATCCAAACTTCAAAAGAATATACACCGGCTATGTTTGAGATTTTTCGAGGAGAACACGACATGGTCATGGGATGTTGTTTATACAGTAGTGGTCTTAGTGACTCTACTTTTGAATTCAAGGTTACTAATTCAGATAACCCCAGATGCCATAAGTTTACCGTGAAATTTGATCCTAATGGACCAAAGGTTTCATGTTCATGTAAAAAGTTTGAATTTGTTGGGGTATTGTGTCGCCGTGCATTGAAGGTGTTGGATCACAACAATATCAAGGAGCTGGCACCTGAATATATATTGAAAAGATGGACAAGACATGCAAAAACAGGACCATCACAGACAATTCAAAAGTGTGCTACTGGTGAAGAGAATAGAGTTGTGCTAGCTAGACGGTATGGATCATTATGTCGTTCTTATAATAACATCTTGAGCAAAGCTGCAGAAAACGAAGAGGCATACGCACTGCTACAAAGTGCTTCAATAGAACTAATGGAAAAGGTGGACCAAATCATGCATAGGAATCAGTCAAAAGATATATCACCTAATTGTAAACAAGCAGAGAAGCAACTAGTTGAATCCAACAAAGAAAGTGAAGTCCAAGTACAGGGAATAAAGAGAAAAAAAGCAGGAAGTAGCAACAAGAGGACGAAATCTGGACTTGAACAGAACAAGAAGAACAAACCAAAGAAAGGTATGCTACAGCAAATAAATGGCTATATACTTACAGCCTGTTAATATTATACTAACAATTTATTTTCTAAATAGGGCAAGCAACAACGTACAAGAATGATGATTGTGCTATTGCATCTTCTCAAGCAAATCCTAGTTTCACCATGTCAAATGAGAACTACAATTTCCGAGTATTCCCGCGTGCTATGCCTCAACTACCATATGGTGAGAACTACAATTTGCAAGGATTGCCGAGCGCTATGTCTCCACTACTCCAGGCTATGCCTCCAATACCACAGGTTGAGAACTACAATTTGCCGGTACTGCAGCGTGCCATGCCTCCACTACCACAAGCAAATGCAAGTTTTCAACCGTTACTTGGCTTGCAACCACAACAACAATATTTGTATTATAACACTCACCCGAGTCAGGTATATTGATTTAGTAAATCATCAAAATTTAGATGATTAACCTGCACTAACGTAGCATTTACACTATTTGTAGAGTTCCGGTTCTGTAGTGTTACCAGACTTGGGATGGCCAACGTACCAAAATGCTCAACTGCCACCAAAGGTATTATTTCACTCACAAGTTATACTCCTAAATTCAATATTTTTCTAATGGAACAAATTCAATTTATATCGCATACGAAATTATTTCTTTTTTCTTTCAGGTCTCTGATAGGCAACCAAGTCATCAAAAAGATTAACATTTTTCAGTGGCTCTATATCAACTTTTTTTGAGGATTGCTCTACAAATATATGATGTAGTACTTTATATTACCATTCATAGTACTGTAACATATATATAAGGGTATTGGTATGCACTAGTTATTTTCCTATGGATTAGTTCTCATGTTCAATGTGGTTTTGGACACTAAATTTCCTACAAGGAGCTTCTGTCAATTTGTGTTCCGTTTTGCAATTCTCCACAACGATTCTTGTACTATAATAAGCAAATCCATATGTTTCAAGACGAGTACGCTGTACATGGTAAATTAAATGATTATCTCGCACTCACCTCTTCCTTGGAGCTTGCATCATGCTCCTGTCCCCAATGCTCATGAGGAGGGAGAGCAGAGCGTCACACGCGACGCTGCTGCCAGGCAGCTAGCGCCCACTCTCCTCCTCGTACGACCCCTCCTGAGCTTAATAGAGCAGGTCGCCGTCGCGAGCTCACTTGACGAGGCCGCCATCGCGAGCTCACTCGAAGAAGCCGCCGTCCTGAGCCCAATCGAGCGGACACCATCGCGAGCTCACTCGAGGAGGCCGCCATCCCGAGCTCAATCGACGAGCGACCGCTGTCGCGAGCTTCAATCGAAGAGGCAGCTGCAGCCACGAGGCCGCCGTCGCGAGCTCAATCGAGCGGCCGCCGTCCCGAGCTCACTCGAAAAGCCGCCGTCCTGAGCCCAATCGAGCGGACGCCATCGCGAGCTCACTCGAGGAGACCGTCATCCCGAGCTTAATCGACGAGTGACCGCCGTCACGAGCTTCAATCGAAGAGGCAGCCGCAGCCAACTGCTGCTCACCATCTCCGAATAGTCCGTCCCAGCAAGGGGATAAGGTAATTTCAGCTAAATAAAAATAAAAATGAGTCATTTGAGAGGTGGGACCTACCAGTACACGTGCATCCCGTTTATTGGCCCTGCAAATTAGTACGTGCAGGGATCCCTGCAGGAGAGCCGGACCCGTGTAGGGATCCCTGCAGGAGAGCCGGACCCGCTGCAGGGATCCCTGCACGCACTAATCTGCAGGGCCAATATACGGGATGCACGTGTACTGGTAGGTCCCAACTCTCAAATAACACAGCGTATCGCAATTACAGTTAATCTCCATAAAATCAGCTAACTGGTTTTTTCCTCCCGCCTAACAATGTCTTCGGCATTATCTTCCCGCGTTATCCCTTTGTCCTCCCAATCTCGCTAGAAATTCTAGCCTGTAGATCAAACAAATCTGGGAACACCCTTGCCGGAAATTTTCTTCACGTGGATCAGAGTCCAGAACTGCCCTTTTCTTCAGCATGGAAGAAGCTCCCCCTACTTCCTCTTCAATAGGTATGCCGCTCTAGCTAGAATCTGCAATATATTAATTGTTCGCTGAGTTTAACTTATGATGAGAGGAACCTTTTACTCTTAGTCTTAACATCATAAGTAATCAGTGCATGTTATCTTTTTCTTTTGTGTAGATCAAGAGACCGCTAATGTGGAAAAAACAGGTGCTGATAGAGATGATTATTACATCAAAATGTTAAAGCCAGCGATAGGGATGGAATTTGAGAATGAACATATAGCATATGAGTTCTACAATACATATGCAGGACATGTAGGTTTTAGTGTCAGGAAATTTTGGCATGATAAATCCTCAACTAATGTTATTCGCACAAAGAAATTTGTATGCTCAAAGGCAGGTTACAAAGACAAGAGCACTCCTTCTGAACAGTGCCAGCGGAAGCGAGCAGATACAAGAGTTGGTTGTACGGCAGAGATGACTATAAAAATAAATGCAATTGGAAAATATGTTGTAAGCAGCTTTGAGGATGGTCATAATCATGAACTCGTTACTCCAAGCAAAGCTCACCTATTGCGATCTCAAAGAAGAATTACGGAAGCTCAGAAGGCCCAGATTGACATATTGAATGATTCGGGTATTAGACCTAAATCTGGCCATGAAGCTATGAGTAGGCAAGCAGGGGGTCGACAAAGTCTTAGCTTCACTCGAAAAGATTATAAAAACTATCTTCGATCAAAGCGAATGCAATCAATCCAAGAAGGAGATACAGGTGCCATTCTTCAATACCTACAGGACAAGCAGACGGAAAATCCTTCTTTCTTTTATGCAATACAAGTAGATGAAGATGAGATGATGACTAATATATTCTGGGCCGATGCAAGATCGGTATTAGATTACGACTACTTTGGTGATGTGGTATGTTTTGACACAACCTACAGGACAAATAGTTATGGCAGACCATTTGCAGTTTTTGTTGGTGTCAACCATCATAAGCAAACAGTAGTTTTTGGAGCAGCATTATTGTATGATGAAACATCAGCGACATTTGAATGGTTGTTTGAAACATTCAAAAAAGCCATGTCAGGAAAAGAACCAAAGACAATATTGACTGATCAATGTGCTGCCATTATCAGTGCGATTGGCACTATTTTCTCAACTGCAATACATCGTCTATGTGTGTGGCACATGTATCAGAATGCTGCAAAACATTTGAGCCATGTTTTCCAAGGTTCCAAGACATTCAAGAAAGATTTTGGCAAGTGCGTTTTCTATTATGAAGAAGCTCATGAGTTTATAGAAGCTTGGAATGATATGTTAAAGAACTATAATTTGGAAGACAACGAGTGGCTACATAGATTATTTCAGAGCAAAGAGAAGTGGGCTTTGGTTTATGGTCGGCAAACCTTCTGTGTAGATATGATATCTACACAAAGAAGCGAGAGTCTCAATGCACTCTTGAAGAGATACTTACATGTTCGCCTTGATCTATTAGATTTCTTTAAACACTATGAGAGAGCAGTGGATGACCGAAGGCATGCTGAAGTGGACAGTGATTTCTATGCAAGTCAAACATCTCCCAAAGTGCCACGTGTGCGGATGTTGATCCAAACTTCAAAAGAATATACACCGGCTATGTTTGAGATTTTTCGAGGAGAACACGACATGGTCATGGGATGTTGTTTATACAGTAGTGGTCTTAGTGACTCTACTTTTGAATTCAAGGTTACTAATTCAGATAACCCCAGATGCCATAAGTTTACCGTGAAATTTGATCCTAATGGACCAAAGGTTTCATGTTCATGTAAAAAGTTTGAATTTGTTGGGGTATTGTGTCGCCATGCATTGAAGGTGTTGGATCACAACAATATCAAGGAGCTGGCACCTGAATATATATTGAAAAGATGGACAAGACATGCAAAAACAGGACCATCACAGACAATTCAAAAGTGTGCTACTGGTGAAGAAAATAGAGTTGTGCTAGCTAGACGGTATGGACCAGTATGTCGTTCTTATAATAACATCTTGAGCAAAGCTGCAGAAAACGAAGAGGCATACGCACTGCTACAAAGTGCTTCAATAGAACTAATGGAAAAGGTGGACCAAATCATGCATGGGAATCAGTCAAAAGATATATCACCTAATTGTAAACAAGCAGAGAAGCAACCAGTTGAATCCAACAAAGAAAGTGAAGTCCAAGTACAGGGAATAAAGAGAAAAAAAGCAGGAAGTAGCAGCAAGAGGACGAAATCTGGACTTGAACAGAACAAGAAGAACAAACCAAAGAAAGGTATGCTACAGCAAATAAATGGCTATATACTTACAGCCTGTTAATATTATACTAACAATTTATTTTCTAAATAGGGCAAGCAACAACGTACAAGAATGATGATTGTGCTATTGCATCTTCTCAAGCAAATCCTACTTTCACCATGTCAAATGAGAACTACAATTTCCGAGTATTCCCGCGTGCTATGCCTCAACTACCATATGGTGAGAACTACAATTTGCAAGGATTGCCGAGCGCTATGTCTCCACTACTCCAGGCTATGCCTCCAATACCACAGGTTGAGAACTACAATTTGCCGGTACTGCAGCGTGCCATGCCTCCACTACCACAAGCAAATGCAAGTTTTCAACCGTTACTTGGCTTGCAACCACAACAACAATATTTGTATTATAACACTCACCCGAGTCAGGTATATTGATTTAGTAAATCGTCAAAATTTAGATGATTAACCTGCACTAACGTAGCATTTACACTATTTGTAGAGTTCCGGTTCTGTAGTGTTACCAGACTTGGGATGGCCAACGTACCAAAATGCTCAACTGCCACCAAAGGTATTATTTCACTCATAAGTTATACTCCTAAATTCAATATTTTTCTAATGGAACAAATTCAATTTATATCGCATACGAAATTATTTATTTTTTCTTTCATGTCTCTGATAGGCAACCAAGTCATCAAAAAGATTAACATTTTTAAGTGGCTCTATATCAACTTTTTTTGAGGATTGCTCTACAAATATATGATGTAGTACTTTATATTACCATTCATAGTACTGTAACATATATATAAGGGTATTGGTATGCACTAGTTATTTTCCTATGGATTAGTTCTCATGTTCAATGTGGTTTTGGACACTAAATTTCCTACAAGGAGCTTCTGTCAATTTGTGTTCCGTTTTGCAATTCTCCACAACGATTCTTGTACTATAATAAGCAAATCCATATGTTTCAAGACGAGTACGCTGTACATGGTAAATTAAATGATTATCTCGCACTCACCTCTTCCTTGGAGCTTGCATCATGCTCCTGTCCCCAACGCTCATGAGGAGGGAGAGCAGAGCGTCACACGCGACGCTGCTGCCAGGCAGCTAGCGCCCACTCTCCTTCTCCTCGTACGACCCCTCCTGAGCTTAATCGAGCAGGTCGCCGTCACGAGCTCACTCGAAGAAGCCGCCGTCGCGAGCTCACTCGAAGAAGCCGCCGTCCTGAGCCCAATCGAGCGGACACCATCGCGAGCTCATTCGAGGAGGCCGCCATCCCGAGCTCAATCGACGAGCGACCGCTGTCGCGAGCTTCAATCGAAGAGGCAGCCGCAACCACGAGGCCGCCGTCGCGAGCTCAATCGAGCGGCCGCCGTCCCGAGCTCACTCGAAAAGCCGCCGTCCTGAGCCCAATCGAGCGGACGCCATCGCGAGCTCACTCGAGGAGACTGTCATCCCGAGCTTAATCGACGAGTGACCGCCGTCGCGAGCTTCAATCGAAGAGGCAGCCGCAGCCAACGGCTGCTCACCATCACCGAAAAAGTCCGTCCCAGCAAGGGGATAAGGTAATTTCAGCTAAATAAAAATAAAAATGAGTCATTTGAGAGGTGGGACCTACCAGTACACGTGCATCCCGTTTATTGGCCCTGCAAATTAGTGCGTGCAGGGATCCCTGCAGGAGAGCCGGACCCGCTGCTCTGCGCAGTCCGATCCGAAGAAAGCGGGGCTGATCGGCCGCTGCTTATGCTGCTCGCCGGAAATCTTGTGCCAGCGTAAAAGTGATAACCCCTGAGAGGACGACACTTGCGTCTATGAACTCTGATCCAATTAGTCGCATCGAAATGTTCTAACAAGAACATGCAGGGATCAAGAACTGGTAATTTCATCGATCCGCACTCTGGCGATCGCCGTTGGAAGCATGGATGCGGGCTTACCTCCGGTGACGAGGGGAACAGCTCCAAGGCCGCCTGCCGCTGACACCTCCTCTTCTCAATTCTCTTTCGCCCTATGGTAGAGGACAGAGGCTCCAGCGTGGAACCCAGCGCGAGCCACTTTTGTTGTGTGTGTGGGGGGGGGGGGGGTGAGATTGCCACCGGAGACGAGCGCCGGCGCGTCGCCCCTCCCGTTGCCAGACCCTCCAACGGTCATCCGCCTACTGTTCACACATGGAAAAGACATTACTAGTAGCCGGTTCTATTAGGGATATTATAATTGGGACAAAAGGGAGGCATCTCACGACCTGTGTATACCTGGGACAAAAGGGAGGCATCTCACGACCTGTGTGTTATTGACCGTTGGATCGCGCTCTGGTACGTCTTCTGCCGTTGGATCTCTACCTTATTTCGCACTGGGCCAAATATCCCTAGGGGATGCTCCTCTGGTGGTCAAATGAGCCTGCTGTGGTGAATTGGGCCAGAAAATACCCACTAAAGCCCAAGCTGGTAAAAACGACATTGGAAAATCATTTTGCTCGGCTAAGAAAAAGCATCGGCCGATGAAAGTGCAGGAGGTGCCTCCTCCCATCCCGACCTTTCCTGTGCTAATACTTTGCGTCGCTTAGCGGCACCTTGCTAAGCCGCACCGCGTTACGTCGACCAGGACCTCCAGAAGTGGCTCCAGACCCTAGACCTTGATCTAGACCAGTCACGCCCTTCCACATACCTCGATCTAGACCTCGAGCGGTGGATCCACTGAGGCGGCGTAACCAGAACCGAGGATGTATATAGCTGCACTGCTGTCGAAGGACATGGGCTTTACATTCCCTATAAGATGGAATACCTCCAACGACTCAGGGTGAACCTTGGGTGGCACATCCATGCCATCCTACTCAGTTCCTCTCCCTCAGCGCCGCAGGAGCAGCCCCTGCTTCACGTGCCAGGTACGTCCGCACCTTTCCACCTCTCTGGGTGTGCCGCTGCTAGCTACTATGTGAAGGTTCACATATGATTTGATACTGGTTAGACAGACGTGGTGATTGGCGCAAGATGCTCGGAAGAGCCATGGAGGGGAAGAGAACGACACCAGCCTTCCTGGAAAATCGCAAGTGCAGCAGGACGTGCCACTCGAGGAGTAGCAGGACAACCTCCGCGTGCACCTACTTCAGGGTTCACACCTCGCTGATGATTGTCTTCTAGATCTTTGTCTCGCCCTAACAATTGTCCTGCCTCGATCATGTTTGGATGGTCTGCAGTCAGGGGGTACCTGAACACCTTCGTGTAAGGTACCAACCGAGAACCAACTCGGTACCTAAAGGCTCGGAGCAGGTGACGAGGGAGGAATACACGCACCCGGGAGTGGGAGGGGTCATGCTGAGGACGACTAGCTGATGCTAGAAAATACCATACCCGTACTGATGAGGGAGCAGATGATTAGTTAGATGGATTCTTATAGTTCGCTTAATGGAATTTTTTTGTCCAATTCTGCTTGGGTGGTTGTCGTTATCATATGCAAAGAAAGATCAATGCAGGTGATTTTATTTCTATAACATACTCAAGGAATACCTTATCATGTTAATGATATGACGAACTTACCCTTTTGTATCTATCCATTTTTTAGCTACATGAATAGGTCTGTTATTTACTCAAATTCAGACATTACACTACTGAAGACAATTTTGTGGCTTTAGAAAGTTTTTTATGCTTATATCTGCAAGTGATAAATGTATAGACATGAGTGAACATTTGATATTGAGAACAACCGCTCTACAAAACTAGCGAATTTTCCTGTTCTGATTTATGATCTTGCTAATTATTTCATCTTAGGGAAATTATAACTGAGCAAACAGGAGGCCTCTCACAACCTGTATGTTCTGGCTGCCGGATCGCGCTCTGGGTACGTTTTCTACCGTTTGGATCTTCATCTCATTCCGCACTCGGCCATATCGGTTTAGTGGTGTTCTCCCTAAATTCTCAGCCTGCATAAAACATTGTATTGAGCAGAAAATGAATTGTAGAAACTATCTGATGGAGCAAATGAATAAGACTTGAAATTCCATGTGTAGAATTCACATATCAGAAATACCATAATTGGGCAGATTACTGATGAAGTAACATGAAATTCTCCCAAAAATTGTGCTCGTGTGTAGCATTAAAGTTGATGTTTTTTGCAAAAGTGATTGTCAATGGACATTCTTCCAATTAATTAACTATGATTAAGTGCTCTTTTTGCTAATTCTTAAAAGTTCCATAAACATATTGATTTTTGAACTTTGGACCATTCATATTTTCCCATGTTTCTTATAGACGCTATAAACTCACTCCAGTGTCACTGAATATGCATGGGGGCATTTTCAGCTATTATGGAGAGTCTGTAGATGATGGTCTCCCAGTTTTTAACGGTTATTTGGAATCTTTAGATAGTGCTCCCTGATATTTCCAAGACGTGTATTTGGATATTCTGGGTAAGAGTTTGCTTGTTCAAATATGCAAAAGATTTGGAAACACCTAGATATTTACATAGCTTTATTATTCTGGTATACGGTCCATCAATCCCTTCGAATGGACATGCCCAAAAGCAAAGAAATGATTTAGACTTCCATCTATACAATTGATGTTGTAACAATTTAGTAGCTTGTGATCAGAAAATTCCTCTTTCTTCTGTTGGTTTCTTACACAGTGAAGTTTTGGCTCAGATTTGTTATTAGCTTGGCCTGGCAAAGCTTAAATATGAGGCAAATAATACCTTTTAGGTGAATACAGATCTAAAGTCCCAAAAAATAATTACCTACCATGTTGTTTACTTCTCAAATTATTTTTTCATATCTCTAGAAAATGTAGAACTTCATAGAAATTTATTTATTTACCTAATGGACGGGCGCTGCAACGCGCGCCTACATGGTCTAGTATGATTAAAAAAGGAAAATGATACCACTCCCCCGGGGATCCCGTGATTTTATCCCCGGATGGACGGTTCCTTGCAGGCACGCATCCTCGCCCGCGATTTTTCGCCGCCCACGCCGCGCTGCCGTCACCGCGCCGCCGTGAGCCCGCCTCGCCGCGCTGCCATCGCTGCCGTGCTGCCGCGCCGCCAAGCCACCTACCGACGAGCGTCGCCCTGCTCCCTTCTTTCTCTTGGCCGGCGCGCGTCGCCCCGCTGCTCCGTCTTGCTCGCAGCCGGCGTCGAGGACGATGGGGTCGCCATCGGCAGGGGCCTCGCCGAACACTGCCCTCTCCGCAGCCCTCTCTCCCAACTCCGGCGGGACCGGCGATTGGAGATGGCGCATCCCGTGCATGCTACCTACAACGGATGGATTTGCTACCGACGGTCGACACTGTTGCTACCCATGGCCGGGAACGTTGCTACCGATGGCGGGTGGCTTTTTGCTACCCTAGGTATAGACCGTTGCTACCGACGGCAGACGGCTCTGCTACCTTGGGTCTACGATGTTGCTACCATGAGTGCATGATATTGCTACTTGGGCGAAGCGGTGACTGTTTTTGCTACATACTCATTTATGTTTTGCTATGTATCCGTTTCGGTTTTGCTACTTTGTTGTTCTCCAAATGCTACACTTTTTTTTGCACCTATGAATTTCGGTGAGATCCCAGCGATATCTCCGGCGGAAAAAAAACTACACTAATACAAAAAAAATTGCTACAATTGTTCTCTGATTTTGCTACATTAGCATAATTCTTTTGCTACATAGTTTCCGGCGAAAGTCTCCGGAGAGTCTCCTGTGAGGTCGAATATGCTACACTGGCACAACTTTTTTGCTACACGGTCGCCGGCGGCGTCTCCTGCGAAATCTGCGACGAGGTCCAGTCTGTTTTTCTATTTTTTAGACCGAACCGTTTTTTTGCTACATGTAGCAAAAGCGGGGCATTATGTAGCAAAAGCGGGACGCGGTGTATTAAAAGCAGAAAAAGAAAGAACACATGTCAGCAAGAGGACCCGGAGGATCGGAAGTTTTGATCCAGGGGGACGCGTAGCACTCCCCTTGAAAAAATTCCCGAGCCTACCATGCACAAGCTTGTGGTTTGCATTTCCCTTATTTATTTGGTTAATATATTTGGATCACTCCAAGCTCATACATTCGGTTGCTTTCTTCCTCAGGACTGCATCTAATACCTCGCCTGATGACCTCCACCGAGGTCGACTGTTGTGCCCATGCCTGAATTCAGGGGCCCCGCCCAGTCCCCCATACCACTGCGCTAATAGTTTCAGTAGTACTTTTTGATCCATTGTGCAATTGTTTTATGCAATGTAGAATCAAGTCAATGTTCATGCTGAATCACTCAGCTTATATTTCACTATGAAATAACAAAACCAAATCAGCGAAGATTTTACGCCTCATTAGGGAAGCCAAATCAGCGATCCCACCGTAGAAACGTGCATCTACAGTACCTGAACATGTATAAAGCAATTTTTTTCAGTTATCATCCGGTGTCTTCCCGACGGTTCGGTGGAAGAGGTGGCCGGTGGACAACTTCTCTTCCTCCCATGCCTGGTCTCCCTCGTGGGGGCGGCGTAATGGAGACCGGGCTCTGAGCCCTTTAGATTTTTTTTTTTTGAAATTTTGCAAAATTCAAATTTGAAGATTCTAAAAAATATGA
Source organism: Avena insularis (assembly GCA_023614405.1). Lineage (NCBI taxonomy): Eukaryota > Viridiplantae > Streptophyta > Magnoliopsida > Poales > Poaceae > Avena > Avena insularis. The sequence goes on along the minus strand of CM042694.1, from coordinate 84,067,757 downwards.
AAAAATACGTGCATGTAGAGCATGATATACACTACGTGTGTGCCAAAGATCGGGTGAAAATACATTGTATTTCGGGCTCAGCGAAAAAGGGAAAATTTCAGATCTAGAGCATGAACAGTACACATACAAAATGCATCAAAAATTTGTCTTTTTTGCTGTGCCCGAAATATAATGAATTTGAAATTGAAACTTTTCAGATGTGTGGTGCGTGACCATGGCTACACGTCGACATTTTTTCTGCATTTTTTTTAAAGCTTTTTTGAAATTTCAAAATTGGGCCAACTGGGAATGGATGGACACGATTGAGAGCTCCGTGTAGCCCGGCCTCCGATCGGCGCATTCGGGTCCTCCCTCTCCCTACTTTTCCTGCCCCGACGCCTCAACGCTACCCTCCACTCAACACCCCAGCAACGGCACAGCCACCTCGTCGTGGCGTCAGGCAGTGAATAATGAATTTACACTCCCTAACAAGAAGATGAACTTGAATAAGAATTGGTTGTTATTTATAATATGTATTTTCAATTATGTTCACCAGTCATGTACAATGCACGTGCACTATTACTAGTTAAAACAAAGTCCTAACATCTTGCGGTTGCTTGGCTGTGATATGCACGACATTAAGACAACCATAAGGCTAACTAATAATGTTGTCAGCGAGCAGAGCTCCACGGCCAACTCGTTGATATGGGCTGTTGTTGATCTGGCTATAGAGTTTTGGATGGGAAGATGTTCGAACGGACGACGATGGACCTCCGGCCTGCTGATCACCATAGTGTACGTTCCTTCCATTTGCAAGCACCGAGCCCCTGCTCTGGAAAAATTCGGCGATTAAGCAAAGTAAAAATTAGCACGGGAATCAAGGATGCAACCTCATCACTGGGCACTTAATCACTTATAGAACCTCTTCCACATGTAATATCCCACATCAGGGCCAAAACATGAACTCGGGGTGGCTGGCTACTGCCAGAGTACACTAGATTGATTGAGAGGGACGGGCACCGTGGGTTGGGGGTGGGGGGTGTTAGAGCATGTCCACTCTCCCCCCACCCCCATACAGCGTCCGGCGTGGCCGGTTTTTTGCCCGTATAGGGCTGCAGGATATACTGTTGACTTGGGGAAGGGGCGGGAGCTGGCTCCCAGCCGTGGCCCCATAAAAAATCAACAAGTTTGTTTACCAAATCAAATAGAGCTAATAACACGGGGTATACACAAACTTGTCCAGTGGGTGCATTTTAGTACAACAACTTGCAAACTATGATTAGGTGGTACAAAAACTTGTAAGTAGGTGCAATTTGGTCCAAAAGCGCTCTGGTGCTGACACACAATATTGTTACTTTTCCATATAGAACCTTGGAGAATATTCTCTTCTGCATGTGATCTCTCTGTATTTTTTCCTTCTGCGCGACTGCGTTGGGTTGTGGCCGTCGTCAAATCCTCTTACACCTACTAGCCTACTACTCCACGTCTCCAGGCCGCCGCGCGCCGCTCCTTCCTGGGACCATAGACCTCGCTGCCGACCATCACGAGGCTGAGAAGCATGAACACCGCGTTATCAGTCCTCCTCCCCAATGCCGTGCCACGGCTCCCTGATGCTTCCTATGGCCATAGGTCTCGCTGCCGAGATAGAGCAGCGCAGACCCAGTATTCTCCCTGGCCCTCCTCGTCGCCGTGTTGTCACACTCAACGTGGTCCACGAGGATGCGCGCCCTGGAAACCGCGGTGTACGCGCCCAGGCTCTCCTCGCTGTTCTCGTACTGGACACCTTTGTATGGCCAAATACTGTGTGCTGGACACCAGCGCCCCGTCGGCTCTACCAGTCAAAGGGAACGGACGACACACGAGCTCGTGTCGTTGACCCTCATGGCCAACGCCCGAGTACAATGACCTCGAGGTGCTCAACCGAGTTCGACATTGATCGATCGATCACCCGGCCATGATCATCATCGATTTGCTCTGCTTTTTCGTTTTGCTAGTTTGCTAGCTTGGCCAATAGCTCCTGTGCGACATGTTCCTCTGAAATTGGACAGAAAAAGACATCGTTGAAGAAAATGGATAGCATGCGACGTTTCTTAGGTAGAAAATAGCCCATGGCCACACGGGCCATAAAACGGTCGTTAAGGACATATTTAACTTAGTTCCAAAATTAGGTTAAGACATACCGGTCAGTTGGGAGAACCAGTCAAACGATTCGCTTCCGACCGAGCACGTGCGTCACACGTATTGTAACTTCCTCGACGGCGGCAGTGGACCTCACCCATCATTCTCGGCTTCGGCGGCAGCGGCAGCGCAACATTCTTTGAGGTGGCAGTGCTTTCGTTCGATGGCGAAGGTGGTGAGTGCCATTTGAAACCTAATTTCTCTCCCATTCTTCTCAAATCAAGATCTGAGCGTGCCCATTGATGCTAGATTGTGGAGGCCGGGTTTGCTGAACAAGGGGAACAAGATGGAGCCGCGAGAGGGGACTTCTAATCGGTATATCCCGTATCTCTAACACTTAATTTCTGTTTGGTTTGGTTCCTTGTTCGCTTCCGCTAGCTCAAAGTGGCCGCCAAAAACAGGGAGGCGATGTTGCGTGGAACACCTTCGAATTTTGCATGAAATTCTTTCCCTCTAGGGCTGTGTTAGTTGATGTCAGTACGCAGGTCATTGAGAGAGACACGGTTGTTAAATGGGAGCTGGAATTGGAAGGTGCTGATCCCCAAGAGCTACAAAGCATGGGAGAGGAGGCGGTGAGGAATATGGTGGACAAAACTGGGGAGAGTGTGGTTTGGGGGGCAGAGCAATAAGTTTCTTTGTACGATTTGATGATTGGAAATGTGAGTATGTTAGGATTGAAACAGGGAACAAATGGTTGATGAAATCGATGAGCGAGACGGTTGGACAAGCAAAAGTGCTATGTTTTTAGAAGAGCTCATTGATCTGAAATCTGATTTCGAGGGTTGGATATGTGCCCTCGAAGTTGGCTTCTCAGATGGTCGAGGATGATTGGGCTGCACAAAGACAAATAATGCCTATAGTTACTGAGTTCGTAGTGTTAATAGTGGAGGCTGATGCTAATGCACAAGTGGAGGCTGCAGATGCTAATACACAAGGGGAGGCTGAAAAGATTGTAACTGTTGATTGGAATTCAGTCCAGATGAGTGCCCGGACTGATTTGGTCATTGCACCAAAGTTTGACATTAAAATGGCAAAGCTTTTTGGCATTCCTATAGATGACAGAGACAAGGAGAAGGAGAGGGATGAACCTGCAAATGATGGTGACAACCATTCAAGAGATGAAGAGGCAGATATAGATCCAGAGTTGTTGCAAAATGCTACAGTTCATGTAGATGATGCACATGATGATAAGCTAGTGATAGTTTATGACAAAGAGAACCCAGTTATTCAAGTTCGGAGATTGTTTCCAAGCATGGATGAATTCAGGATGTGTTTTAGGACATATGCAGTCAACCGTGAGTTTGGTACCAAGACTTTGTGGACTGATAAAAAGAAGTTCTATGCAAAATGCATAGGTTATGATGGTGGTGCCAAGCCTTGCAAGTGGTATATATCTTCTAGACGCCAACCTGATGGAAGGACAATAAGAGTGAATCAAATTCGAAAACCTCATACTTGTATTATATCTTCTCAAAAAGTTACAAAGATGACATCACAATTATGGGTTGTAGAAAAATCAAGCCTATTTTAGCCACAACACCAAATAGTACTGCAAAGAGACTGAAAATATACTTGGAAAAGAAGTACCCCATTAAGCTAAATTATACTACAGTGTGGAAGACAAAGCAAAGGGAAATGAAGGAGCTATATGGTGATTGGGCAAAATACCTTTCGAATGCCTTATAACTTCAAAGCAGAAGTAGAGAAGAGGTCACCTGACAGTGTTATGGAGATAGATATTGAGGTAACAACTGATGGGAAAGTCTTCTTCTCTAAATTCTTCATGGCTTTAAAGCCTTGCATCAATGGCTTCAAAGCAGGGTGCCGTCCATATTTGAGTATATACTCATCATTCTTGACTAGCAAATGGAATGGTCAACTAGCAGCATGCAATGCTTTAGATGGACACAGTTGGATGTTCCCTGTAGCTATTGGCATGTTTCAGTCTGAGTCAGAGGCATCATGGACATGCTTCATGATGCAGTTAAAAAGATACATAGGGTCAGTCTCTCCTTTGGCAGTGCACACAGATGCATGTAAAGGTTTAGAAAATGCAGTGAAGATTGTTTTCCCTCATGCCGAGAAGAGGAAGTGCTTCATCCATATGTGAATGAATTTGATCAAAAAATTCAGAAGAGATGATTTTGGGCGCATGTGGCCATCAGCAAGATCTTACAATAGACAGACACATTCATATCACCTTGAGGCTGCATGCTCTAAGGAGGATAGGGTCAAGTTTTGTACATAGACAACATCAAGATTAAGGCTGCATGCTCTGAGGAAGATAGGGTCAAGTTTTATACATAGTTGTACACCTACCATTATCTTTTATGGTACAAGTCAAGTTTTAACACTTCCATCAAATGTGATCATATCAACAATAATTTGGCAGAAAGTTTCAACAACAAAGTGAAGGAGTTAAAAGACTTGCCTATCCATGAAATGGTTAACCAGATCAGGATCATGATCATGAGGTTGTGGGAATTGAGAAGAAGGCTTGGTGATGTTCTTTAAGGAGATAAGCTTCCTGATGTAGTGCAGCAGGTGGTCAACAGGAGCGGAAATCTTGCACATTTGTGTGTTGAGAAATCCTCATTGTGGGGTGGTGAAGTCAGAGATACAAAGACTGGCAGGAGGCATGTTGTTGACACTCAATTGCATGAATGCACATGCGTTGAGTGGCAACACACTAGGAAGCCTTGTCAGCATGCCATACTTTTCTTGGCTTCCAAACACAAGCTAAATATGCACCCATATTTGCATGAGTATTATTCTGTAGCAAAATTCAAGGCTGCATATGCAACACCAATTCCAGCACTTACAGACCAGTCTCAATGGCCTGAAGTGGACATTCAGTTCTCCTTATGTCCTCCTTTGATGAAAAGAAAGGCTGACAGGCCCAAGCATAGTAGATTCAAGGCTTGGTTTGAGAAAGGTGGGAGCAACAAGAAGGGAAAGAAAGATGAAAAGCAAGATGGCAAGCCAAAAAAGGGCCCAAAAAGTTAACAAGAATAGATGCAAGCTATGTGAAGAACTTGGACACCGAGCTGGCTCTATCAAGTGCAGATACACTGCTAAAAAGCCAAAGTATGTTCATCGAAAATCTCTGTATTACTTGTTGATGATTTTTCTCCCCCAACTGACTTGCTTGTTTTCAGGAGGAAGCGTGGATAAAAAGCCCCACCTCTTGTTGTTGAAGAATGCTGGCCAGTGAAAAGGGCAAGAATCAATGGCTCAAGAAAGAAGAGAACTAACTAGATCATGGTTGGTGCTGCTGAGGTGTAAATTGAACCTGTTAATGCTGTTGAGGTGCAATCTGAACTTGTTTTGGAGGATGAAGTGCAAATTTTTGAGGTGCAAAGTGAAACTATTACTGCTGAACATGCGCTATCTGTTTCTATTTTGGACGATGTGATGCATACTGAATCTGTTTTGTAGCCGCTAGGTCAATCTGAAACTGTTGCAGATGATTTGGTTATTGTCCTGCCATGTGAATCTGCTTTGGCAGCTGTGTTTCCATCTTTGGAGGTTGTACTGCCAAGTGTTGAGTTGCAAACTAAACAATGTCTGCAGCTTTTGCTGCCTTCTACTTAATCTGTAGAAGTGCAAACTGAAGAAGTTGGACATGGTCAGGTGCATAAGTTGAGGGGGCCTAGTGAAGTTGGCAGGAAAACCAATAGCATGAACAAATTGTGCGATGTGGAACCAAGTAGTGGAAAAAGGTGAAAATATCGAGTGGTAGAAAGAAGCAAAAGAAATAGAGTCAAAATCATTCAACTATGATGTGATTTGATGTGAAAACTTAAGTTAGTTGTCATTTGATGTGAAAACTTATGTTCTTTGATGTAAAACTTGATTGATGTAATGGATTATGTCATTTCATATGAAAAGTTATGTGCTATGATGTTGATTTGACTTGAAATTCAAATTCAAATTTAAACCGACGTTCAAATTTGAGCCTATCTCCAATATTTTTGGAGTTCATTTGGTTGTTATGTGATGTTGCACTGTTGTATATATTACTATGCACTTTAATTCATAAATCCAAGCCATTTTGCGAAGTTCAACTCGTAGTCACTTAAAATATTGTCCAAACATGCTCCAAAGTAAGAAAAAACGACCCCATTTCTAAGCAAGTTTTTTTGACCTCCTGAAAATCACCCAAAAAGATTTTCTTAGCTTATATTCTACCTATATAGCATCAATACGAAGTCTCACCTTTTTTTGAATAAGTATTCATATTATTAATTTATTTTTTAAAAAACACCATTTAATACAAAGTCTGTAATAAAACAAGTTTAAAAATTGAAAATGCAAAAATAACTTGAGATCCTCCTTAGTCATTCCAAAATGAAGCTAAGGTGATTTTTTTTTGATTTTTTGCATTTTTAAAACCTCAAACCCTCTTCTCACTCTTTTGAACTCTATGCAACCTCAGTCGAGATAGTCCAATTTGCGAAGGTTTTTTCGTGCAAAGATTATTAGATCAAGTTTATCATTTTATATACATAACAAGACTATGTGCGTAGGTTTTACATTTTTTCGATTTTTTTAATTAGTTATGCACATTTGAAGTTCGGTCAAACCTTTCAAAACCCCGTTGACTGCCTCCAAACCCCATCTAACCCTAATGCCAAACATCGACCGTCGATCCAACCCTAATGCCAAACGTCAGCCTTCGATCTAACCCTAACGCCAATCGTCGAGCGTCAATCTTACTCTAACGCCAAACTGTGCCCGTCGGATAAGCCTTCTAGAAGGATTTCGCGGGTGTAGCTGTGGGCGGTCTGTGGAAGCCCTGATTCTCCAATATGATTGGCCACCTTTTTTTTCTTCGACGAACAGATAACGTTGATCGAGGGAGCATTTGAGTGACCGTTGGGTCGAGCGGACCGGGACCGGCTGCCATGAGGTGCTCTGTTGGCATGCATGCGAGATGGCGGGCTGCCCGCGACGGCACCATGCATGCCATGCAATAGCGCCGCAGTCTAGTTATTCTGCTCGTGAACGCATCGACACAGCCTCATTTGCATGCACACATCGATGCAGTAAAGCAGCGGCATGGGCACAGTTTATAGGTACGTCGCATCTAAGCTATTTTAACTATTTTAACAATTGCATGCACGTAGGGATGGATGCGTTGGTGCAGCTCGCTTTTGCAGTGTCACGCGCGGAAGAACGGTTTCTCACGTGGTAGCCTTACCGTCACACGCCAAAATGAAGCATCTCTCTTGTGCCGCCCATGCCTCTTTGGATGCTCTACTCGCCAGTTTAATGCACTTATGCCACCACGAACGTAGAAGAGAAAATGAAGCATCGTGTACATTGACCACGGCTGCAACGCGGCTATATAAGGGGCACCATTTCCTCATCCCTCTCACACTGATCTCTCAAGCCGCACCCGCTTCTTCCTTTCGAGCCAAATCCACCACTCGAGCCACCACTCAACTTGCCAAGCCACCATGTAGTTCACTGGTCCTACCTACCGCCACCCTCGCACCGTGCCGGAGATGTAGTACCCGGCGGACAGAATCGCCGAGAGCTGGCTCAGGGTGTGGACGATATCGAGGTGGAGTGGCCCTTTCGAGTTGGCTCGCTTCTTCCTCCATTCCGGCTACCGCCACCTCCATGCGGGCACCCCGCCCATGTTCCACCTCCACGAGAAGTACGACGGCGGCCATGACAACTTCGTCACGGGCCTATACATGACGTTCACCAACCCCTACGACGCCTACCACCTCCTCGGCCAAGTGTTCTGGTGTGGATGCGAGTTTATTGCGTTCATCACCTACAATATCTTCACTAATTTCCACCACATCTTCCCCCAGCCCAACGTCATGCACACCCTCCCATACCAGATGCCGAAGGAGGACGAGTGAGAGGCGCCGTCTAAGGAGGGACCAAGGAGTTGTTCGAGGGGTACCCGTTGTCTGCTGGCCGAGTCTTTCTATCTACCTTGTGTTGTGTTGGTTGGGGCGTGTGTGCCCGTGTCTCCTAGCTCGTGTCTAGTTTTAAATGTTTTCCTTTTATGTGTTATGCACTATATGTTGTAAGGAGATGCCCCTCTATATGTTGTAAGGGGATGCTACTAGGGTACCCGATGCCCCACTATCGTGCTATCTATGTTGGGTGTACTAATATATTAATATTTATTCGTGTCTAAAGTTTCTTCATTACATTTTATTTACATTGTTAAAGTATGTGGCCGTGTGTAGTAAAAAATGCACTCAAACATGATCCAATCATAAACTTTGTGTCTATATTGGCACACTATGTCTTCTTTCTTTTGAGAGGCGCACAACCATTTTGGGTAGAAACACACATGTAAAAACTTTGAAAATACCATAGCATGTACAAACCAAAAGAAATTAAAATTGTTACTTTGAGTGTACCTTTTGGTGAAAAAAAGGTGCTTGTCGGGTTTTGATTCACAAATACTTCTAGATAGAACCAACCTTTTATTTGAGCTAAAACAACACGCGGGTGCACCCTAGCTGTAAGACACGATAAAAGAGCCAAAACAACACGGGACCTTACCATTGGACACGATAACTTGTGCATAAAAATAGCTCAAATAATTTTCATATGAGTTATCTCAAAAAATATGACTGCAGGAAGCTTAAAATTTGTGAAACAACGTAAGCCGAAAAGATATATCTATGTGTGAATGATCGTGTGCACTTTTTTCTGCACTACCTACACTTATTTTATCAACGGGCCTAGCTATGTTCTATTCGGTCCTGCGTACGTTATAATTGGGCCTGGCCTTTTCTGACAACTGTCGACCAACTTTTTTTAACCTTTTCTCCCTTTACTACTGAACTCTGCACTCTGCACACCCTACACCGACGACGGACTGAAGAACTGAAGAAACAAAACAGAGTAAAGAAGACATGCCGAATTCGTGCAGCGCAACACTTTTATTCAAACATCTTTTACGATTACAAATGATGCACAATCTAACTGCAACACTGATTGACTTCACTAACGACTAATTATCATCACATAAAAAATGCGAGAGCAATTACACAAACATAAAAAATACCAGCCATCAAATTGTCCTGCTTCTTCAATTCGATGATTTTCTTCATCTGCTTGTTCAGGTTCTTCATCTCTGTCGTCACTGCCGTCACTCTTGCATCCCCCACAGTAGCACCAATGGAATTGCCAGATCCAAAGATGGGTCCGATCCAAACTTCTCTGCCTCTAACTGTAAATCGATCTCCCCTGATGGATCCTCCAGTTGAATCCGCTCTACGTACTCATCTAGCCACTCAAAATGGGCGCATTGCTTCAATTTCTGAAATCGGAAAGATGAACCCTAAATCCCAAATCAGATGAAAATATGAAATTGGGACACAAAAACCAAAATTGGCAGATTGAGAAGTAAAATCTCACCTTGCCCTGCTCTGGTTTGCTCTCGTATTTCACGAATTCCCGCCCAAAGTTGCCATTCTTGTTGGTCAATGTGACTAGCCGCTTTAGGGGCACAGTACGTGGGCATACAGGGCAGTTTGTCATTGGCAATGCGCTATTGTGCGGCCATGTGCGGGGAAGCTGAAGCGGAGCTCGACATGGGAAGGTCGTGGCCCGTTTGCCGGCGTTGTTGCACGTCGTCGCCGGAGAAGAAGAAGAACAACGGTCGGGGAGGGAGGATGGGAATGTCGCGGTAGGGCTCGGGTGCTGCACGGCTCGGGGTCCTCTCTTGTACCAATGCTGAGGTGGATAAGTTAATGGGTCCCACGCTGTGGGTCCCGCCATCAGGAGACACTCTGTGGGTCCAGCGCTCAGGTCGTCACTTAGTGGGTCCCGCTCGGCTCACCTTATTCGAGTTGTCAACATGTGTCTTTGGATTAAGCAGCAGTGTCGTACGACAACTATTTTTTTCAACTTAGATGTCGCATGAGAGATATTGCAATCAACGACGTCGCAAAGTAGACGATTTCGCTCAACGACGTCGCATAGGAGCTATTTTCCCTTTGCTAGCTACTATGCTTGTCTCAATCTGAAGCATGCGAATTCTGGATGAAGTGTGTGCAGTACCGCTTGATCATGGATTTACTTTTATGGTTTCTGTCTATAAATTGTGAGTGAGAGCTGATCGATCATCATCGCATAAATTAGTTTCTAGTTGATCGTGCCTTTATCCATGTTGAATATCTTGGTTGCAAACCGTACTACGTACATGCGTAGTTGTGTGCGCTCGATTCAGTTCCAATTTACAATGTTTCGGTACAAATTGTTGATCAAACAACATGTTTGTGCGTGCGGTGGTCCTGACAGGGTGCAACTGTGCAAGTGCAAGGCGGAGAAGCTGCTCGCAGCGACACTGCCGATGCGAGGCGAGGAAGAGTTGTGTCGGCGTGGTGGTAATGAGCTCCGACCTGGCGGTCACAAGGAAACTAGAGGTGCCTGACAGGCTGCAACACATCGAATGCCTCTCCATATCCTTCCTGCAAGCCTCATGTTGTGTGGCAAACAAAGCTTTCTTTCCTTCAGTCACATGATTTGAGATTGTCTTCACAAATTGTCAACAACCGGATTTTTAATCCCAGATGCCCGTTATGCCATACCTCGCAATCTCAGAATTATCATTTTTGCGAGACATAACGGATTGGATATCACAGTACATCATCCATTACAAACCATACATAAGGTCTTACACAAATAAGGATCTCATGATCCAGTCTTTAATACAACAAGCAGCGGAAATAAAAGATAAGCGTAGCGGTGGGGTCCATCTTCAGGGGCACAGGCAATGCTGACGAAGGCAGATAGTCCTAGTTATCATAGCCGTCCGGCTGGCCATTATCTTGATAATCTCCTTCATGGTCTGGCCATGAGAATAGCCAGGAACAAAGTCATGAGTACTCTTTAAGTACTTGCAAACTACAACTAACAAGTAAGATAATTCTAAGTTAAAGTGCTAGATCTAAGTTTAACTATAAAGTTAAGTTTGAAACCTAAGCTGAGCTCAGAAGCAAAGAAAGATAAAATAAAGTTCTAGAATCACTTAAGTTGGGAAGCTATTGTCATACACACAACCCTGTTGTGGTCAAGTCAAGATTCATCATTCATTTCATAAGTTGTTTGGAAAACATCTGACAACGAAACAGTATGGCCATTCCAACTGTCCATAACCGCGGACGCGGCTATTTGAATAGTTTGACACACTGTAGAGGTGGTACACTTTCATCACAAGATTCGATACATCTGTTAGGGATAACCCTGAATCATCATACTTAGTATGCAGATAATCAAACATAACTTTCCCTTTACACACCCTAGTATAAGCACCTCTCCTATGAGCATGGCCTCCCAACCATGACCATCAGTCATCTTGGGCACTGCATAGGTGGACAACATTGAGTGGTAGCCTTAGCTCAAACCTCTCCCGCGAGGGAACTAATACTAATGCATATAAATTTCTAGCTAAGCCTTACCCAATTCAGGTAGTATGGTTGTACGGTAAATTTGGAATGGTATCGCATCCGAATCCAACCATCAGTATTATAAAAGGGTTAAGGCTCATGTCTCAACATTTTCATCATCATAAACCATTTGTGTTTCTCAACACATGTCAAAACATCTCAATAGAATGACTCATCATTCCAAGGTTTTCATAATTCATTTTCACCAAGTGCTCCCATCTAAAGTGACTCAAGTTTTTATCTACTCTAAACTACTAAGTTAAGAGTGTTCACTAAGGTGGAAATGATGGGTTCAATCTCATGCCATAGAATGACATCTAAAGGGTTCTAAAATAGGTCAAGTTTTATACTCTTTATGCTACCTTCAAAAAAAATAGAGAACTTTGGGTAAAGTAAAGGAAGTAAAGCTTGTAAATAAGACTTGGGGTAACTAATATTCAAAGTGATATGACTCAAGCATGCCTATAGCATATTGGATCAAGTTAACTAACTTAATTCTAGCTTGCTACAACAGCTTGCACTGTTAATGGTGGATTGCCTTGGTTGGTGCAGTGGTTGAAGTTTTGTTCTTCTTCTTCGTGGTAGAACTCCTCCTCCTCGTAGACTTGGTCGGTACTATCGTCTATAGATACATACGGAGTACACAATCACCAAACAATACTTAACTAGTGTAATTAGCATTCTAAGACACATATTTGATGATCTATTATTATCTCAAGCGTCACAAGTTTAATTCACTAGTTTCATTCTTTTTATTTTAGAAAAGTAATTTCTACTCATTGAAAAATTAACTAAGCTTTAATATTCACCACTTAAAATATGGGATCATGTGGACACATGTCCTCACCATATATTCTAACATGTGGGAATGAGATTTAAAGGTTGGATCATAATTACTTTGGTTTAAGTTTATTATTTAATATTTTAAAGTAACTAGAAATGCCTAGATAGCATTATTTTGGTACTAGTCCAAAGTTACTGCATGTAAACATTAATATTATTACATATTTAGATATATATGCTGAAATGTGATTTTTGAGAGTTGGAATCAACTCAAAACCTATCTTAGTTGATTTTATAAAAATGTTGCCATATGCAAAAGCTTCCGTTTTGTTATTTTTACTAGGAGAGATCTATAACTCTAATTGAATTAAATTCAATGGGCTTGGATAGATCATTCCAATACCTTTCAGGAAAAATTGGTTTCATGCAATTTGGATTTGTCAAACCCCCAGAATTGATTTTTAAACTAGTGGACAGAAACTAGATTAACTCTAAATAGAAAAACTAAATTTGAATATCTAACTCGCGCGGGCACTAACTGGGCCGGCCCATCTACGCACAATGCACGCAACGGGCTGCCTGACATGTGGGCTCCACCAGTCAGCGGCACAAAAACACCGAAACGGTATCTAGCATCCTAGGCCGCATGATTAAAACGGGATCTAACGGTGGAGAGTCATCGTCGACAACGGATTACTCCGGCGAGAGTCTGACCTAGACACGGAGGTGGGGGTCAATTGGGAGCGTACTAGGGCTCCAGCAAGGTCGGTGAGGCGGGCAAACGGGCTGGTAGACGACGGCGAGGCGAGGCGCGGTTGCGGCGGAGCTTGGGGTGCCCTAAATCGCAGGCACCCTTCTCCTCCTGCTGCGGCGGCTTCGGCTCCAATTCCGGCGAGGCAGAGCTCGAGCGGTGTTGGCTAGAGGTGGGTGAGGTTCAGTGAGAGGTGGGGAGTGTGGGAGTATGAATAAATGGTGCTGGGATGGCCGCTTTATATAGGGTCGACTGAGCGGCAGAGAAGCATGGGCGGTGCTCGCCGGTGACGACGACACAACGAGCTAGAGGCGTGGGCGGTGTGCTAGGACGGTGGGCGGTGCCCCGACGAGTGTCACGGTGGTGTTGGTGCAGTGGTTTGCGGTCGGGGAAAGTGAAGAGCGCGGAGCGCACTAAGTCTCTGCCGCCGGCGAGTTTCACGGCGGCCGGCGACTACGAGTTACGTCGGGGGATTGGGCATGTCTGTTAGCTTGCTAGGCCGGTGGGGATCGTGTAGACGGGCGGCTGGAGCTAGGCGAGGTCTGGCTACACGGGGATAGGGCGCGCTCTGCGGGCGGCGTCGGCATGGTCGACAGGCTCCAGGCGCGGCGGTTCCTGGCCGTTCTGGTCGCTGTCCTTGGGCTGGGGCTGGTTGGACGGTGGAGGTGGACCACCGGCGACATGCTGGACATGGTGAACGAGGTTGGCTACTGCTGTGGAGCGCTGTCGCCGGTGAGGGTGCTCAAGGTGCTCGGCCTTAATGGCCATGACAATGTGGTCGTGTGCACAGGGCTTGTTCGGGCTAGCAAAGGGTAGGGGGTGCACTAGGGTGGCTCTGGTTGCAAAATGGGAGACCACGTTGGTCCAAACACTGCTCACAATAGTGTTTGTGATTATTCCAGATTTTTGCACCCAAGGTGTTTGACAAAATGGCCGAAAGAAGTAAAAGTTTGAATTTTGGTTTCAAATTTTTTGAGTGTTCTCCACTGGTACTAGGTAGTCTCTGGTTGCAAGGGTTTTGAAAGTGGAGCTCAAATTGATGGTTTTTGAAATAGTGGGGTCTTCCCATATGAAATAGATTCAATTTTCCAATTCCTTTTAAGTATAGTGTTTGAATGTTTTTAGCAGATCAAAAGGTGTTTCTTGGTACCTCATTATGTGTACTTGCAAGGGGTGTAAAGATCTAGAATTATATCTATTGAGAAATGAGTGCTAGGAACACTCAAAGTAGTGTAGTTGATTAAAATGGCCAAAATGACCATTCCTCTTTTTTAATTGTTTTTTATTTGATTATCTTTAGGAAAAGTTTGGGAATGATGTAGATGATGTTTAAATCACCTAAGAAACATTTTACAACCAAAGAATCACAGAACCATGGCAATTCAAATCAAATCCTAATTTAAATGCTCATGCACATGAATGCTTTCATTTTTAATTTGGGAAAGTTTTTGTTAACCCTAATTTTGATGATTTGGATCTTGATAAGCTTGGATTAAAGTTTTGGGATGTCACACAAATGTTGAATATCTTGGGTAGATGCCATCTGCCAAGTAGTAGCCCTTGTCATACTGGTGGCCATTGATATCGAATTGCAATTGAGGAGCTCTGCCTTCAACAAGCTTGGCAAACACATTTGAAAAATTCATCACGTTGATGTCATCGTGTGATCCTGCCATACCGAAGAAAACATGTTGAATCCACAGATTCTGATCTACCACAGCCGCAAGCACCACACTGCATGATCCTTTGTGAGCTTTGTACATGGCCTGGTGCGCGAACGGGCAGTTCTTCCATGCCAAGTGCATACAGTGAATGCTTCCAAGCATTCCTTAAAAAACCCTTGCTGCATTTTGTTCCAAGATGCGAGCTGTGTCTTCTGCATTGGGTGTTCTCAAGTATTTCTTTCCTACACTGCCAGAATTGTCTTGCAAAACCTGTACATGCAGTCGTTGCCTGTGGACTTAGCCATACAGAGGTAGTTGTCACGTGTGTCTCCACGAATTCCATATGCAAGCATCCGGAGAGCAACTGTGCATTTTTTGGATTGTGGAGAAACCAAGCGTGCTGATGGTGTCTCTCTTCAGTTTTAAGTAGTCGTCAAACTCTCTCAATTCCTCGATGATCTTCAGGAAAAGCTCCAGGCTCATTCTGAAATGGCGCTAAAATGTGATGTCGCCATGCAATGGATCATCGGCGAAGTAGTCGGCACAGAGCATGCATTAGCCTTCCATCCTCAGCCTTGGCTTGCTCTTGTGCCACCTAGGCTTCGAACCCCCAGCGGATGGTTTTCCTCAGCGCCGACTATCATACCCAGGAGGGAAGCGATGATCATGAGATGATTGTCTTCACCGACGGTGTCTCGGGCACCAGCAGAATGGCGACTTCGTCGTCCATCAGAGTGGCCAACATCTCTTCCTCATCCGAATCCATGCCTCTGGCAAACTGCCAAACACACTAGTAAAAAATGGGCCTTCCGTTCGGAGCTTTAGTCCCGGCGGTGTTTGGGCCCGGGACTAATGTAAGTATTAGTCCCAGTTCCAATGGCTAGAACGCCGCACGGGTACGATCAGCTTTAGTCCCGGGTCAAACGGGATCTTTAGTCCCAGTTGAAGATACCAACCGGGACTAAAGGGGTTGCGGCAAGCTGCTCTCCATACGAGCCCGTTTAGTACCGGTTGGCGTCTCCAACTGGGATTAAACATAGACCTTTAGTCCCGGTTGGAGAAACCAACCGGGACTAAAGGTGGGCCTCGCACGCGCAATTTTTGTGGCTGGCCCGAAAATATCTGTAGAACTTTAGTCCCGGTTGAAGAGACCAACCGGGACTAAAGGTGGGCCTTGCGCGCGCAATTTTCGTGGCCGACCCGAAAATATATGTAGTCCCGGGTGGTACCACGAACCGGGACTAAAGGGGTCACGGCTATATAACCCATGGCTTCTCCCCTTTCCTTTCTTTCCAGGACTTAGCAAAATCTAACTTCGTCTTCCTCGTCTCCTCACCACGCTTGGGCAGTGTCGGGCATCGCCTCTCCCCGCCCCAAGACACGGCGAGTAGCTCGTCATCACAGCCTCGTCGCCCTCGTTCAACTGATCGAAGGAATCAAAGCCGTTCGACCTCAGTCCGTCAGAATTGTCCTCGGCATTCCAAAGCTCACCGTCGTCGTTGCCGTTATCTCCGACCTCCCCAGGACTCGCCGTCAAGCTCGTCACACACCTAGTGATCCTCTGGTTCTCGTGGTCTTCAGCAATTTACCCCTCGCCTCCCGTAGGGGCTTGCCATCGCTCGACTGTGAGTTCCGCCGCGTGGCCATGTCACCCGAGCTTCCGCCGCACGCTATCCAAACTTGTTCGAAATGAAACAGAACTGATTGGAAAACACAAATTGAAAAGTAAAACACAAAATGAAAAAGAATTGAATTGAAAACACAAAAAAAAGGTCCTCCAGCGCTCGAACGCACTCGACAAGTGGAGGGCTTTAGTCCCTCCATACCCAGCGCTAGAGTGCAGCCACGTGGAGGCATTTAGTACCGGTTTGTGGAAAACCGGGACTAAAGAGGGGTGCATTTAGTCCAGATTTCGTAGTCTCGGTTTAGCCGGGACTAGAGCCCGTTCGCAACTGGGACTGGAGGCCCTTTTTCTACTAGTGACACCTAGTGAGCAGGGCGGTTGTGTCACGGGCTTGGAGCTACCAGGAGGGAGAATGGTGACGACGCGGGCGAGGTTGCGGATTGGGATGGCGTGGGGAGTATTTCTGGCGGCTGCGAGGGTGGCTCTAGCGGACTGAACGGCAGACGGCAGCGAGGGGTGGTAGCGGCGACAAGCTGCTGAAGTGGTGGTCGTTGGGGGGAAGTGGGGGGGGGGGGGATGTAGAATGTGGGTGACTTTGCGGGCGCGTGTCGCCGACAGGGCTGTCACGTGTCTTTTCAAGCTCCATCCGTTGCTCCTGCTTGAGCTGGGGGAGGGAGGTTGGCTGGGGTAATTTTAGACTCCGGCACCCTCATAGGGGCCTTTAGGGAACCCGAGTGGAGATGCCCTTAAATATCTCGACATGGCACAACTTCAACCTTTTGTACCGATCTTGTCCCAGAAAAAATGACCATCACAGCCATGTTAAACGGTCGGTTTGCTGATAGCGTGTTGTCCACAACTCAAACCAGCCCCACGAATCACGATCTGTACTAACACGGAGACGAGAAAGTTTGCTGATTCATCGACTTCCAGGTAGCGTACAGTAAACAAGCCAGCACATGTTCTGGCAGGACTATCTTCTGAGAGTGATGTTAATTACATTTCATTGTGCCTTGATAGCCCCCCTCTTGATGTACTTGGTCCATGTCCGGTGATTTTGGAGCACAAAGTTAATGGAATGCCTCCAAGAAAAGAATGGCACAAATCATGGGGCAGGGTGGGCGATAGTGATAACGAGCTACCTCTAGCCCATCATCTAAATGGACTTGTCGATAATTCATGTCCCTAGAATGTGCAATTATTATTATTATTATTTTGCAAAATTTCACCGATCTATTAATAATCATCAAAAGCAGTACAAAGAGACCCGATAGTAATAAAAATTACATGTAAGTCATTGGACCACCTACCGATGACTACAGACACTAGCACGAGCCGAAGGCGATGTTGGACGATTAAGTTTAGCCATCACAAACATCCAAGCATGATAAATTTGCAACAACTAGTATATGTCCAACTCAAAAAAAAATTATGTAAAGATAACTTTATTAGAACTTGTACAGTGCTAGGAAAAGCTTTCTTATCATTTGGAGTAACAAGATGGTTCTTATTATCTACAATTTGGATGTATCCTACACAAGTTGCTTTTCCATATCCTTCAGAAGCAAAATGACAACTGCCCATTTGTGGTGAGTCTGATGAAGCCGTTGGACCTTGAACGATTCCGCCCCAAAAAGCAAAATCAGAATTATCCCGCATGAAATGGAAAATTTCCCGTGGCCAGTATCCGATGGGTGTATTTTGTTCACCATACGTCACCCACCAATTTTTTGTCATTGGATCCTAAATAAATCAAGGTTTCATGTTAAATACTTCATCAAAGTTGAAATGAATAGCTATCAAATGCATGATCAAATAATCCTTGTCATTATTCTACCCGTATAGTCATGAATATAAAATGAGAGATATGTTTGGGAGTGTCATTTCTATTGTAAAATAGCTAATATGAGCGACATTTCGTAATAAAACTGAGTTATGGATGGCATGATAACCAGTAAGTTCAGCTTAAGCAATTAGTTTGGATTAGTAAATTTTCAAGAAAAGATCAGTTGTGTATTTGATATAATAAATATAATTAATTGTAAAAATATTGACTTGAAAATTAATACCTTGAAAATAAGAACTTCTATTATGTATTGTGGTCCATTATAGACCGAAACTGGTTGAATTCTTCCCCCAAGACCAAATTTTGGGTTAACTTGTACGAAACCAGGACACTGGTGATCCACGCAAGACTTGTTTAACAGGCCATCATCCTTTAGAAAATGTGGGCCACTATCAGCACGAAACTTTATCATTAATTAGTTAAAAAATGACGAATAATCAAATATTTAAGGATTACCCAGTAAACATGAAACCGAGCAAAGCTATCACCACAATAGCTTGGAGATACCCAAGAACCAGCACCAATCCCATCTGCACGGCCAACCTTTTGCCTCCCGTTAATTTGTATCACTGATGCGCTACGATCCTTACTGTTAGTGTTCACCTTCGGCTCATAGATAATTATTCTAGCCCGTGTTCCATATAGCACATCCAAATACATTATTCCTGCCTCCTACAAGAAAAGCACATGTTCACATTCAAAATAAGGGAACTTACACATAAACAATATTGGAAAGATATCATAAAGATTGTTCGGTGAATATCACATAATGGTGTCTATTGTGGCCTATATCAACCAAACACTTAAAGAGGAACTAGGTGGAAAAGACGAACTGTATTTCCTTCCTCATTAATGAAAACAAGAGTCTCAAAGTGTAAATTAAACTATTTTCTATTTACAAAATTTGCTATTAAATTATCATGGACCATATATTTCAGCGGAAGGATGATGGATTATCTAGTAAGACTTGGATAAGTAATTAGTATGTCCACTTGTCCCGTGAGAGGCAACTATCCTCTACACTTGCTATGCATTAAAAAATTCCAATTAAAATTATATATTATGATCTACCATGTTATACCATCCTGCGACAACTTTCAATCCTTTGGAAAAAATATTTACCTCTTGTTGTTCATCCTTGCTAATCACTTCGTCAATAGTTTGTAGTTCCGTGTGGTCCCTTCTACTATTATGTAGTACTGGAACCGTGCCAATAGGGCACTCAACAAAAGTAAATTGTGCTTGTGGGATGTCATACGTCCCTGGAGGTTTGGTATACACACTTGATGGGATAGAACTTGGTTCCATCTATTTAATGACAAATATTTGTTCAATACACAATAAAACATATGTAAGAAAGAAATTAAATGTATCCACCAAACTAGTGGAACTTTAAATTTGCATTCACTGATGATCATATAGAAAGATTTTAAGTTTCATTTCTAGTATTAAATCAACATACAAAGATCTTACGAAAACAAATTAAATAACAATTTAGGTGTATTGAAAGCTGATTTATGAAGAATTAGTATACAAACCAAACTTCAAAAGGTTTCTACCATGATTGGATATGTCCATGATCTACCTACCACTAATATAAGTAAGGTAACTTACCATAGAGTTGTGGATTATAACACGAATACTAGGATTTGATTTAGTCACTACTTGAAAGTAATGATATAATATGATAAAAAACTTGCCTGAATTTTGTGGTCTTCTAGCAATGGGTGGTTAAAGGCTGGTTGTAGATGCACATCAACGCAGTCATAGTAATCTCCTCCTTCTACCTATTTTGGTATCCTCTTAGCATGATATCCACCAAACATGCATGAAGATTTGAACAAGTGTTATGAATACATATACATACTAGAATAGTCTTATTGACTTGTCGATTCATGGTGACTCCCCTATTGTTTTTTCCTTGTTGTATACACTTAACTCCTTTTCCTCTCATGGCTATAATAAGACATGCAAGGAGAATAGTAACTCTAATAGATGGCTTTTCTTTCATGGTGCCGATATGAAAGGGTTAATTTCCTAATGTGTGTATGATTATATTTATAAGATCTCTAACATATCATGAAATAAATGATTCTCATTCAAGAAAACATAATATATTGCATTAGTGCTTCAAATACCTAATCTAGAAAAAGTATGTTATCAATTATGTAAGATAGGATAATTATAGTTTTGAGGTATTAATGTCGAAAAATACTTAATTTATCTACTCAAGAAATCTTCACAATTAATGTTTCATCCATATGCATAAATTTAGGCTAATTGATTTCTCTCCATTATTATAGAATACAAGACTTTTCCCTCCCCCCCCCCCAGGGGGCGTGGCCGGTAGGCAGAACGCCTTATGATATGATCGTGCTGCATCCACGTGCAAGAGAAAAGATATATCCACGGAACGCTAATAGATAGCATTTTTGGAAACAATATCACGTTCTTACGATGTGGATATCGGTTGCACCCCCTAGGTACAACACGTCTACAAAACCGATAGCATTTTTCGGGAACAATGCCACGTTCTTATGATGTGGATCTCGGTTGTGCCCCCCTGGGGATAACACGTCTATGGCATACCTACTTTTTAGATTTATGTAGTTTGACGATATAACTTACCTAGAAAGTCCGCTAAACTATCGTTCAAGAAAGACATGAAAGAATAAAAATTATACGTTCGCTTTTTATACAATGCATGACGTGAAATGTAGATATTTCGTTATACAAATACACTTCTCTTTGCGCCCCCCCGGGCGCGGTTGTGAAGCCATGCGTTTGATGAGAAAATTATTTGACGTCAAATCAATCGGAGCGCCTCGTGACCACAATCTATTCCCACACCATCACATCCTACACGCATTTCAGGAACCACGTCAGTTGCACCGCCAGATGGTGTGAATTCTCTCATTGTCTTGACCACACAAACTGAATCTCACACTGTTAAATCATACACACCAGTCTATAGCTATCATGACCGGATTGTCGTCGACTAGCCTATGGCTTATAGCTATCAAGACATGATTTTTGGATGCATGTCGTCCGCCCTCAAGCATATATCTGTCATTTGATGATATTCTCTGCTAACATGAAAAAACCAAAATTCTGAGGCCATGGTGATCTAACGATTTTACTTTTTACAAATATTTGAAATACCTAAGAATTACAAATTAGAAGCCATCATAATGATAAAATAATAGTTGGATGTAGAGTTATTTGTTTTAGGTTTCCATGTAAGGATCACCACCCAATTACACACATGAGTTGACAAATTTATAGTTTGATCTGCTTCTCGTTGCAACGTAGTAGTATAGAGTACATAATATTGAGAAGAGTAAAAAGCACTAGAAAGAAAAGAGCTACGAACACAATGCTTTACACGGGTAGATCCGCTAATGACTAATCTAGCATACCAGCAAAGAATCCCTCGATGCTAGAATTTTTTTGCATCTTGCCTCAGCCACTCCTTCCCGCGGCCTGCTCGTGTAGCTGATGATGCTTGTTCTACCGTCATGAAGTAAGAATGCACCACATCGCATTTTCGAGGACGTTGCACACAGTTGCCATGGAGAAGCATTCACGCTGGATGTCATGAACCTGATGATATGTTGTCCGAGGTGGAACCAACGATGCGTTGGCAACTGCTACCACTGATACTCGTCTTGCTGCAGCTGCTGTTGATTGACACTGTTGAACTGCAGGTTGAACCAGCTGACAGTTAGATACAGCTCCAGTTCAGATACCAAGCAAAGAAAAAACTGCTATACAGGAAAACTGACAACATCCAAACAGAGTTCATGCCTTGCGTTGTAGGAAGTGTTGGAACATGGTGTGGTCGCGGTCCGAACGCAATCATCGCACTCCTGCATTGTTCACGCCATCGTCTGCCAACCCAGCGCTTATGAAAGTCGGTGCCAAGCTGGGTCGAGCGAGAGTGAGGAGGTTCTCACTGATGAGACGGGGCATCAGAACATTCCTTCCACAGCATCTAGCTACTCCTCAAGACGCGCACGTCTTACTAAACTAATGTTGCTGAAAAAAGCAATAAGAAACGGGAAATAAAAACAAAGGGTATATGAGGTAGCCGGATAGGGGGACACGACCTCACCTGGCGACGATGTCGTGGAAACCTCTTCTTATCGATCTTCTCCTCAAGTGAGGTTGGAGCTGCTGCTCATACGGAAAAATTAGAAGTAGAAACAATGGACAACATCTTGCCTGGTGCTGATGGTGCCTGTCCTGTTAAGGGTGGTCGAGGATATAGGCGACGCAGAACCGCCATACGCCACCTTCGCACGTCTACCACCAGCCTACACCCACGACGCAGGAGTCGAGCGGCAGACCAAGAAATTGCGGATTTGTGCGGGCGTCGCTGCCATATTCTTGCCCTTTGGGAAAAAGAGGTCAGAGAAGAGTAAATGATTTGGGGATGGCGGGATCGAGTTACGCCTCACCACATGCGTGTGCAAAGTCCACGTTTTGTGGTCGCGTTCCCCACAGTATATCCAGTCGTCACGTTGTCGTTTGCGGCCGACGGGCTACTGCAGCAAAAGAAGGGGCACATTGCGCGATGCATCGGTCACTCCCGCTCATTGACGGCGGTACGAGCAAGGCAGTGCTGAGGAGAAGAATTTCGCTAGAGTGCTCCACTACGTTTCCATCGGCAAGCGTTGTCCTTTCTGTGTCCTACGAAGCATGCTCGACTCTCGTTGCATATACCGCTGTCTCCCCACGTCGGCAGTTCGTTTCACCTCACCGCCGTTGACACCAGCATCGCCGGCTATGGGTGTCCTCACCGTACCGACACATGTGGATGACAACAAAGATTAGGGGAAGCCGTACGTGCGCAGGAGAGGAGAGGACATAGCTAAGGCAATGCGTACGCAAATAACCGAGAGAACTGTTTTATACTGGACGTGTCTCTTACTAAAACCTCGCGTTAGCGGGATCCACCGCACAACCTCGCTGAGGGATAACGCTGAGAATCGAGCTAACGCCTGTGACAACACGCATAAGGCTAGAGTCTATGTTGTAAGCTCGGCTATGAACATGAGCACGCGTACGTGTGCCATCTAGGTTGCCAGCTCGACAATTAACCAGACTGCAGACAGCGAGAAACCGCGACTGGCATGGGCTCATGGGGCGGCCACGTCAGCTCTCGACAGGCCTCGCGACCACACGAAACCACAGACGGCATGAGCTCATAGCACCACATCAGCTCTCGACAGGCCCAAGGCCGCGAGAAATCGCGTCCAGTATTGGCTTACAGTGTCACGTTGCCTCTCGGTGGGCCCCGTAACCACGAGAGTCCGCAGCCGACATGGGCTCACCGTGCCACGTATTGGCTCTTAGCGGGCTCCACCACCCAGCGGGTGCATTGTTGCCCCTAGAACGCCTGTACAGATCGGGTTCCTGCCCACATACGCTGACGACGTGCCCATAGAACGTGTGCGGTCCATCGTCCAACGACGCGGGGTACGGCGGCACGCAATACACCCGTAAGCGTTAGGTAATCTTCCGCCATGGCCTGCAGTGGGGCCCGTCTCACGGGGTAGCAGGGCTCCGTTGCGACGTCGCCGCGTGTCCTTTCAGCCTCCATCTCACGGCCGAAAAGAATCAGAACGACGTGGATAGCAAATTGAGCCAAAAAATCTAGTGCTATTATTTACTCCTGATAATTGGTTAATTTTTTGTAGTGGTGCACCTAAAATACATAGGTGAAATTTGTAGTATATTGTGTGAAATTTATTAATAATTAGCAACATCATTATATTTATTAGAACTAACCTACTAATAATTACAAAAGTACCTAATTTATTGTTTTACACGTTCGTGTAGGACTTGCAGAAATATGGAAGGAAGTCCCTCAACATGGTTAAATTCGAACTTTCCAGAAATATGTCCGTTTAGGAATTTTTAGAGTTTGTCAGGTGAAGGCCTGAAGATGATGTCAAATGGAAAAACTCAAAGTATGAAAGTTGCAGCAATTTCTAGAGGTTTCATTTGATATAACGAACATACAAAACGGAGTTCGTATGTTATCGTGGTGCCTATTTTACTAAATAGTCTAGGAGCAGTTTCGAGAGTCCGGAAATTGTGATGGGATTGACTCAAACTCCTTCCGTACTTAATGGATTCGGCCAAGTAACAAGTCTATGGGCTCATGGGGGACAAATGGAAGGCCTTCGAAGTTTTGAGAGGTTTCCAAGAGCTCTTGGATCAAAAGGGCATCAATCCCATGGTCAATGTGCATTGCCAAAGTCTACAGAAAAAGAGCAAACCCTCGTATTTTGGTAAGCCACCAGAAGTCACAAAATTTCCTCCCCTTTTGATCCCATGTACAAGGAGGAGGTCTCCTTTAAATCACAAAGAATATCCAAGGAAGAAGGAGGCAAAGGGGCGGTGCTCCCCTAGGGTTGGGGGCGCCATGGTACCTTATACCGGATCCACACCGTCGGCCTGCACCCCTCCTTGTCATGGTCGCCTCTCCCCCTTTGGGAGGCATGTCTGCATCACCTCCTCATCATACCTACTATAGGCTATTGTCAAACATGAAATTTGATGCAATATATTATTATCCTATGATCTATTATGTATAGTTTTGAGTAGTAATTTGTTCATGGCAAGGGTGAAAAAGTTTCTTATTGGTTTCATACATGTATTTTATCTTCTTTGGTGGTATTATGCACTAATGTATGTGTGCATGCATATGTTTGGGGCATACACATAGGTTGTCACTGTTGCATGTAACTAGGAGGAGAGATGGCCGGAGATAATAGAAACCATGTTACAAATTCATATGATTGCATGGTTATTAATAGTGTATTAATAAACGAGGGATAAACTAATGGGGACCTTGAAGCTTAGACTCTATGTCTTAATAACTCCCTTGCTTGCTCATAATTCGCTTTGGGATCAATCATTATGGGTGTATTTGCGTGTGTACATGGTTGTACCTATTTATATCTTCTCTCTATGAGAAACATAAAATTTCTATGAGCTTCACTAATTATGGACAACCAGTATGAATGAAATAGCCATTTGGCTTTAAAAAATCTTCTTTGAGATACCTTCTTTTACTTTCACTTGCATATTTTTTATTTGTATTAGTGCCTATTTTGCACTAATAAAAAATTCAGTGGTTTGCACCAAAACGTGCGAGTCAAGGTGGACGAATTTTGCCAATTTCCAGATTGTGCCCAATACCAGGCGACCAAAGGTTGAAGATATACGGTGCATGAAGAAGATCCAGAACACTATCAATAAGTCAGCGTAGATAGTAGGAAATTCCAGCATTGGTGGGCTTAGTAAAGCAGAATATTCTTGAAACCAACGATAAGAGCCGACTTATGCCCATGAGACCATGACTTTGTCGGAAAGAAGCTCGAAAATCTTGGAGACTATGCCAACACGAAAGGAAATACGACTCTTCAAAGGGTTCTTCGGATGCTTGGAGCCCGAGTCCAATACAAATCCAGCGATAGTTGCCTAGTTTAGAGTTATTTTCCTACTAAGGAAATCACATTGGACTCGTATAATAGTCTCCTAGGCTTGTACAAAGAGACTAGTCGCCCCATATAAGTTCTGGGGGTGCCAGAAGATTGAACTAAGCACACAATCGACAAACTCAATACAATTTACTTTTTGCCTACTTTTAAACTCTTCAACCCTTCTCCTTTCTTCCATTAGTTTGGTGACTCGGTGTTTCAAAGGATCAGCAACCGAGTTAGGGAAATTGGGTCGACTAACTGGGCCAATAGCCGCCAGGATCTCAAATCCCCTCCCCCCCCCCCCGGAGAAACTGGGGCTTCTAGTCTTAAAAGCTTCGGCTCACTATCTTGTGTGTATCGCGGTGTGATATTGGTATCCTAGAAACAAATTGAGGTGCATCACCCTTGCTCTTCCAGGTACTCAGGTAAAGACCATGTACATTATTCGGTCAAACGTATTGGCAACTTCACTATCCAACTAAGTGGATATGTCTTGCGAGTGTGTGACCCTGTTTAAAGCACAACACACTTTTTGGTGACTATGTTGGGGAACTAGCAACATAGATCAGACAACAATGACCGGTTCTGCAATCCCTCAGCCGGGTGAGATTAGCCCAAGTAACATCATACCGCCCACCTATGATGAACTCTCGTAATATCAATCGCAAACTCTTCAAAGCAATGCAAGCTCAACATCAAGAATAGATTGATCTCCTTCGTAAGAAGAAGGAGAAAGATCTCTCGGATGAACTCCAAGATCTTGAAGAGAAGAAAGCATAGGAATATTGGGAGGCTTTCATGGAAACTTTCAAGAAAGATCACTCAGGAAACATCATAACAATCAGAAAGACTCGATTCAATCCTCTCATTAAAGAGGCTAATATAAGTACTGAAGCTGTATTTGATGATGAGTTAACCTCCGTAGATTTATGCATTTATGAATCCAATCAAAAAGTTCTTAAAGCTGCATTGGAATATGCCAACGCGACTAAGAACATAGATGGAATCACATCGAGTTCAAACCTAGGATTGCTAGTTCATCCGGCAAAGCCTCTACTAAACCCTAGAAAACAATTGGTTTATAGCATAGACCCTATTGTCAGTGTACCTTACACGATAGTGAAACCAAATTTTCCTTCTAACTCTGTTGTACTGACTACAATACCACTTTACAACCTAACTATTGCACTGAAGCCTTCTATTCCTGTTCACCCACAGGGGTCTTCATCATATTATGATCCAGGATTCAAAAAGGTTAGGACCGAGATTCAAAATATGTTATATAAAAACTTCGACACTGAACTAAAGCCTACTCATGTATGATGCCCACAAGTATAGGAGATCACCGGAATCTTTGATGATAAGGATTACCCAAATTTATAGATTGACACAAGGGGAACACACAAGAATACCAATAATATTTTAAAAATGACAACGTCACTCTCAACCACACTTGTGTATCAATATTCTAAAAAATCAAGTGGTGATTGCAGTAGTTGGATCAAAACAGTAAAACAAATAGTAATAGAAACATTAGATTTCTAGTTTTCATCCGAAGTAGTTAAATTGTAACTTTCAATGGCTAAAAGCATAGGCATGAGGTGATCAGTGGGGTGTTGCATGAAGAATATTGATCATATAATGTAAGTATAAATAGCATGATGCTTATCTCAAACTCTGTTGTGTGTAGGTGTGTGTTCCTAATATAGTTATGTGTACTGACCCTGAGAATTTACATAACATATATTGTCCTACCTATCCATTTCATCGGGGACAAATTGGAACTATGGATAATTAAGGTCTACCCTTTCGAATAGCCCAGAACAATGCATTTCAAAGGAGATTGGTGCTCCGCACCCTCCTAGTAGTGGGGCCCAAAGATAGACGACATGGCAGCAAAAGTTCCTCTCCGTGTTTTCTCGCAGCCCACAAAGATGTGGCAGGTGAAACCCTAGGTCTTAGCGTGTTCTCACGATCGCAGGTCTAGCTAGCAGCAAAAACCGTCACGAGGCATTGTTTCTCCTGCCCGGGAGCCGAGCTAGCAATGGGAACTCTCACTGTTCGTAGATCCTTGTGGCAACGCCATGTTGTGGGTCTCGCCATGGCGTGGGAAGTCCTGAAATGTCGGGTCTTAGGTCCCACGATACCGCATTTGACAATGTACGAACGCACGGGAAAGGTCTTGTGCCTGAATGAAATGGCATATTTATTTCATAGTCCTAAGTTGTTTCCCGTGGAGAGGGCCCTGCCACCGCGTGAGAAATCTTCTCACATATGATACCCGTATGTGCGGGAAATACTGGATCTCGTGCACCACACGCTTTTAGCGGGTGGACCCAGTGCACCACACACTCTAATGTCATTTGTCCTCACGCCTATGCTGAGAAAACCGCCTCTCTACCGTGTTTCTAAGAATTTTCGTCCATCTATACCGCCACCCGCCATCTATCCTGCTCTGTGCCCTTCGCCTATAAATAATTCCTCGCGCTAGGCCATATCATTTGACCTACACTACAAGAAATATCTCCATCCGCAACGGTTTGGCCCGATGGTCATCGTAGATTGCGCCTCTTCTCCGATGATTTTCTTTGCTCGACCGTGGCCGATGGAAAACTATTTTCCGTTTTCACCGCCCTCTATTGATGACTACAAGTGCACAGATCAATTGTAGCTAGTTTCGAAAGTAAGAGTATCGAACCATAGAGAACTATTGGTAGAGGTATTTATGTCCCTCGTTACTATTCACTAGAGAGTACTTATAAGTTATCATTAATTCCAAGTAATGGTGTATAAAGGGTGTGTTTAAATGATTGATAAAGTAAACAAGAACAAAGTAAATTACTAAAGTAAATAATAACATGAGAGTGTTGTTGTGGTGGTGACAATATGGTTAAGGAGTTCTCGGGGTGTGTAGGATACACCACTAGCATGGGACAATTACTTATGAGTATGATAACCTATGTATTTCGCAATGATATAAGTGGAGAGAGTTCCATAATAAGATGTTCACCAACAAGTCTCGTGAGAAAGCCACTTCTACAGTCATGTGATGAGGTCATCTTTAAATAACCACTGTGATACCTACGAGAAAGTAACTTCTACATGCCATAACAATTAAGGGTTTCCCCATGGATATCATTATGAGCTTAGTGAATATCGCTTTACCCCCTTTGACTGTGTAGGTTCTAAGCCAATTCTTGCAGTCACAAAATAGCATCAGACATACTCCCATACACGTCCAAAGGGTAGTTCCCTCTCTTTAGTCCCGAAGGCAAATGTTATGTGGTCGAATTCACATACCATATAGAGAGAGAGATCTAACACAATATCATAGATCAAATAAAGATCAAAGACCAAAGTTATAGGTCATCTGTATTTCATTGCATAATAATACTACGGTTTCTCCATCTCTCCCCAAGAACAAGGGAACTACTCACATATGAATGCAATCAACATCTTGCTAATAATATGGATGGGATATGAGACTACAATCGAATACAAGTGAAGATCCACTCTAGGGTTTTGATTACAACCAAGTAGACGAAGGGGATCGGTGTTGGAGACATTGTTGATTATTATGGTGTTGTAGATCGGTGTTGATGCCTTCAAGATCCAAGTCCCTTCTCCTCTTGAGAAGTGGTAATGGTGGAGATCTTGTGGAGGCGGCGGCTATAAAGTTTGCAAAGCGGAAGGGCTCGACCATGGAGGTTTGTGGATAGGATGCCTTCTCCCTAGGCTCCTCACCTCTCTATATAGGCCTAGGGGCTCTCATAGCCCCTCCCACATTTCTTATGACCTAAGGACGGTCTAGGAACAAACAAGGACGGATTCTGTGAAGAAATGCGTCCAGAAAGGCCTTTTTCCATGCGTCCAGACCCGTGTGTATGGGCAGATGATGTTAGCAAGTGCATAGATCGTTTGTAGCTATTTTCGAAGTATAGATATCGATCCCAAAGGGAGCCCAAAGGTAAGTGTTTTATGGTGAAGTCTCTGTCACACCCAAAGTTGTCACAGGTCTTCGAGTGAGTTGACTGCAAGTGTGAAATAAGAAAGGAATTTGGATTAAACTAGTTGTATTAAATAAAACTGAAATATAAACTTCAGAAATAAAAGGCATAAAAGTAAAGAACGATTTGAGTGTTTGTTGTTTTCTATAGATGGAGAAAGAAGGCGCGGGGAGATACAGTTCATGGTGATAGTGACTGTACCAGGTGGACGAATAATGAATGCAACAATTAGCCGGAACTCCTCTTGGTAGATTTCATCCAAACTTCAATAATCCTACTAATCTGTTACTAAAACCATGGTCAGACACTAGACTATTAAGGCCCTTCAGGTCACTTAGCGATTAAGCTCCTTGGATCGGACTAATGCAATAAGCACGGTGGTTCCTCGTTATCCTTGAGTCTACTAGTTTTCCATTGATATCCTTGTGTCACTCGGGGGTCGCCGGTCTGCTAGCGAACAAGATCCTATCTATGTAGAACAAAGCATCATGTTGTCTGGATCCTTAATTGGACAACAAGCATTAGGCATCCCACAGATAATCAAGCACACATAATATAGTAATTAAAATCAATTACAAACTAATGGAAAATATATGAAGGCACATCACATCTCAGCAATCCCTTACATCTCCCACGCCCAAGGAACTTACTCACACATGAGAGAATAAAACATCATCAATACAATTAAATAAAGGGAGTTCTTCTCAATATTACCGTGGAGATCCACAATAAGAATAAAAAAGTAATCCAATACAATTCAAGATGGGAAGAAACAATCTCAAATCCTAGTCTTGCAAGGTGAAGATCTCTCTCTCTCTCAAGTACAAGTAATGGCTATGGGGGTGTATTGGCTAGGAGGTCGAAGATCATGGAGCGAGATGAAGAACATCTCCTCCTTCTTCTCCGGATCTCTTCTTTCTCCCTTCTGGATGGTGTGGCGGCTGCTATGTTGTGTTTTTGTCCTTGGCCCCTTCATGAAAGTTGTTCCTTTTGACAAGAAAGAGGGGGCGACAGCTATACGGCGGGAACTATACGGCCGGAAAAATTGTTCCTGCCGTATAGTTGCTCATTAAAGCCTCTGTACGCTTCTGTCGATTTCATCCAAAGGGAGACTTGCTTGTTTTCGCCTGAATATTGTGTTTCTTTAGTTAAAACACTCTGTTGACGTTCAGAACCTGAAACACACATTAAAAACCAAGTTTTCCTCGCTACCAAAGTATTAACGTTAGGTAAAGCTAGAAAACAATCAAATCCGGGAGAAAACCATCAAAAATATGTCGAATATCACAGCTATCAACTCCCCCAAGCTTAGATGTTACTCGCCCTCGAGTGACAAGGAAATAAAGAAGAATAGCGGAGATTCGAGACTGAAATAAAAGAACTTACAAGCTTGAATCGGTGTCAAATTCTTTTTTTCACAATCCCTGCAATCTTAAACATGATCATACAAGTATGCATAAGATTGCACTGAGTCCACTTCCTAACCACGTATATCTTGCAGCAAATAAATCATATGCTCGAGCAAGTGTCAAAAGTTTAGCTAGAAAAGTGAGATAAATTCTTTTGGTATCTCTCTTTATTGAGAGATGAAAACTTTTTGCTCTTGTTTCTTTAATCATTAAGAGTTCTCAAGTTGGCACCAAAATATTCAATTTAAGAACGACTCATCTATTCCCATGTCAAAATTTCAAGACTCTCAAAGCACCTTTTTCCTTCCTTTGCCTTTCAAAAACTTCAGCTCTTTCATAGAGAAATCATGCCACTGTTATTAACATGTTAATTGGGACTGTGTTGTGTACTCGTGACCATGCTAATGAATATGTTGAGCAATAATGTGTCAGAGTAGTACTACAACTTCACTTGGAACGTGAAACCATGAGGAAAGTAAAATTGTACCCGTCATAGCATTGCTGCTACAGACGTTTACATATCTCAATACCAAAATCAAGTGGTTTCCCACATTTATATCATTCGTTGGCCAGCGGAGTTAATAGTTCCCCATGGAGCACAACAGTGTTGTAATGATACACGCAAAGCAATGCCTTACGGTAATAAATAAAGTGTGCAACCATATGAATATATGCGACAAGCAAAACAAGGTATGCCATGATGTAATGATGCACAATTTGCATGGTATAATATAGCATGGCATGGGTGAGGTGTGGGAACAAGAATTAAGCATTTTCATTAATTTTTAATCAAGTTTTCGTTGCATAAAGCATTCAGGTTTGTAAGTATTTACATGATGCATGCTTCAATTGATATCATGGAATGCATGGTTAGAATGGGCTCGTCACGCTGATCGATTTAGACATATCATTTGCCGAATTTGGTAATACGAAAGTGAAGTTATGGATATTTGAAGTTGTATTGTTAAATGGGACAAGTGTTTAATTGTTTGGTTAGTTAGATTATCCCAAACTGAAATAAAAAATGTATATTTGAATTATTCAATTAATCCTAAACAAGTTTGCTTTTGGAAGCTTTTGAATTTGAAACATACTTTATAAATTACATCAGCTTTGACTGATAAGCAGAGGGTTTTGGCCAAAGGCCACACACACTGCCAGGACTTGGCTTTACATGCAAAACTGCCGTCGATTCTTAACTGAATTTTTATGACTTCAAGTGTTGGCATCAAGAGCTAAAATGTACTCTGGAGTGAACATACACACAAAAAAGAGTCTAGATACACTATTTTCACAAAACTAAAACATCTTATATTTTAAAACGGAGGGAGTGCCAACAAAAGAGCCATAATTTCGGCCACCAAGGGAATCAATCCTTGGACCTCCAACTTTGGCTGCAAGTCCTGACCACTAGGCTAAGCTCTGTTGTTGTGATTAACAAACTGCAGTTGTTTTTGAAGGCAGCGAGGTCAGGTTTCCAGACTGACGAAACTGAACAAACAAGTGTGTGTGAGCTCTCCGTCAGGTTCAGGGCGTGGTTCTACATCAGCTAAAGATGGCCTCGTTTTGGGAGACGGGGAAGGCTCAGAGAGGAGGGGAATCGAACAGGTAGCTCACCCAGCCGCTCGTGGTGCTCTTGGCTTGGTCAGAGGACGACGGGAGCGTCGGTGGCCGCGGCGTTCTTCTCGGACTCAGCAAGGTCGACGACAGGGACGGAGTGTACCTGCTGCTCCCAGCGTACAGCGGCAACTCGGGGAAGCGATCCCCGTCCGCAGCAGCGCTCGGCTGTGACCACAACGCCGAATTGAGGAAGCTCCCTCCTCTGCGCTCTCTCTCTCTCTCTCGGGTACCTCACGGCTAGGTGGAGAATTGGAGAAGGTTAGGAGGCGGCGGCGCTATAGAATAGGACGAGAGGCCCTAGGGTTCCTGGCGCTCGCGGGCGCGAGGATAAGAAGGGGATGGGGTTCAGGTGGTGACGAGGCTGACGGGGAAGACGGTCACCAGCTCCTCGTCGTTTCCTACAGAGACATGTACAGTAAACCGAAAGAAGGAGTCAAAGGGGTACGTGGGCATCGGTGTGCTGTGTCTAGCGATGGAGCACAGGGAGGGTGGACTAGGTCGGCTGCAGAGGATGGTCTAGTCGGACCCCGGGTGGGCTGCTGTCTCGTGCTTGCTGCCGGCGATGTTGCTCGCTGCTTCTCTGCTGGACTACTATTCTCTGAAATTGAAACTGAGACTGCACTTCCTGAAGCTTTTAACTGAACTCAAACCAAAAAAAATACTGGTACTTTCAGAATTGACAAAAAGGCAAGATTTGAACCAGGTTTGAAAGTTCTTTGAACCGGGACAAGTTTAGAAGATACAATCAATATTAGATCATCCCAACAGACAACGTTGAGCTACTCCCTCCGTTTCAAAATATAAGATGCTTTAGCTTTGTGAATGTAATGTATCTAGACCACTTTTAGTGTGTACATTCACTCCAAAATTACATGAATCTATACACTAAAAGGGGTCTAGATTCACTCCTTTCACAAAGCTAAACATCTTATATTTTGAAACGGAGGAAGTATATGCAAAAGAAAAGGAAAGGAGATGGCAAGATTTCTAGGAAACGACACAAGTGATTAAATGGTATCACATGGACACATGTTTTTATGTATGCAAGATTATGGCTACTATGACATGTGGAGTAGAAAAAAGAATAAGAATGCGCCATGACCACACATGGCAAGATAAATAGGGTAGGGATTTTTAGGAATAAGGGCTTAACCCACATGCCCAAGAATTAGCTCACGATTTAATAGGCATTAATAATTGGCCCATAATGTTATGTGAGTTAGACTATAGATGCTCAAGATCACATGTGAGCGCTAGAAAGAGAAAGGAAGGCATGTCCATATGTTTTGGTTTGGAAAAGTTTAGATGAAGAAAGAGAGAGCATGAGCACAAGTAGATATGTGGATCCATAAGTAGTTCGAATGGGCAAGATTAAAAATATCACATGGAAGAAAAAGAGAACCCACTCAACAACATATGGTAGAATTTGAATGACGATCATATGGCCAACATGATAGAATTGGGACGGAATAAGAGACGATGCCCCCATATCAATTTGGGCATCAAGCAATATAACAAGAACCAACTATAATTTATCAAGAGGCAAATGTAGTTAATAAGGCAAATGCATATGAGGAAAGAACCAAATGAAAAAGGGTTTTATATGATGCTCAAATGCAATGTGACATGTGTTGGAAATATGCCCTAGAGACAAATAGTAGTAAGGACTATTATCATATTTCATATAGTTTATGATTAAGTTTTATATCATGATATAACTGTATTGAGTGGAAACATCAATACACGTGTGATATACAAACAAACCAGCGGTTCCCAGTGAAACTCTAGTCACTGGTTCATTGGTCAACAGATGATCATGTTTCCTGATCATGTGGCATTTATGCCAGTTGGAAATGAGGTCATCTCATTATGAGAATGAGATGATGAACCAATACCCAACCTAAACATCGTGATTCGATCATGTCACGAAGTTCAAGTTACGATGATTAGAAATGGATCCTCGTAGACTATTCCTTAGACCGTGAGGCTATATCAATCACTGTCTCCCGAGAATGCTTAGATAGCATCAAACGCCATCTGGTAAAACGGTGGTTATAAAGGTGTGTTCAGGTATTCGGAGGAAACCGTAGAGGCAATATATGTCAAGAGCAGGATTTGTCCGTCCATGTGATGGGAAGATACTCAAGGGCCCACTCGGAGAGGTTATATCCAATAGCTGCGTAGCGTGTGATTAGATCATGGGGATATCACTTGTCAGAACGAGTCAAATAACATTGTTCAGTAACGAGATTGAACACGACATGGTGATGTCATTGATTAGATCTCGGGCAATGCAAGTATCGAGAGACAAAGGGAATAAGACACGACTGTCCCGGTTCAAACGACGAAAGATCTTCGTGGAATGCACAGGGGTCACATGGCCATCCAGGTCCCTCTGTTGATCATTGGTGCGGGAATGTCCCGACCATGTCTGGAGTGTTCCTAAACCGTGGGGTATCACGCTTAAGGGCTTGATGATGCTTAGAGAGTGTTTATAGGATCAGTAGAATCGCCAAAGAAAAGAAGAGAGAAAACCGAAAGGGTTTCGGTAAGTCAGGAGGATGTCCGGAGTGGAGGTGGAAGGTGTTCCATAGCCACGGAGATTAGATAATGTGTGAATTAATGTTAAATATTAATTTAATTATTTATTCATAATTATTTAATAAAGAGAAAATCAATTAAAAGGTCAAAAGGCTTAATGGGCCAATTCCGGAGGGAGAGGGCCCATTAGGGGAAAGGAGAAAGGGGAAAGGGACCAAGGGGGAGGCCGGCTGGGCCTTGCCCCTCCCCCCCGCAGGGCCCACTAGGGGCTGGCCGGCGGCCACCCCACCCCCTCCTCTCCTTTAGTCCCACCCCAGGACTTGAGGGGAGGTAGTACCTCCCCTCCCCCTATATAAAGTGGGGTATTTGGCCTAGAAAAATACAACCAATAATCAATAAAGGTCTCCCCACTTTTGGGAGGACCTCTAATTGATATTTTCTCTCTCCCCCTCTCTCTCTCGTGACCGTGGTCCCAAGTTTGGACTGCGCGAGCGAGAGACATCTTCACCGCGGAGCGCCGTCGCGCTGCAGGATTTGGATCCGGGAGCTCTACTTCCGCAACTGCTACTGGATCGGGGAAGCGGGAGTCATCGTCAGACGCCGGACGTGTGTAACTCCTCGCGAGGTGTCACACTTGAGGCACTCAAGTCGTTGGAGCCAGAAGGAGCGCAAGGACTTCATCACGACCTTGAGGTCGGCTTCGGCTCGTCTACATCAACCACGCTCTCCTGAGCGTTGACAACGCTTTTCGGTCTTCAAGGGTAAGTTCACGAAAATCCCCTCCCGTTACTGTATTACTAATAGATAGGTCCTGGCAGCTTTAGGGGTTCAGGGGCGTAGAGTAAAATTTATTGTTTTTATGCGCGGAACCCCTACAGTGGTATCAGAGCTAGATCTATGCGTAGTAATGCTAGTACGGGTAGAACACACGAGATGTAGCGTGTGGGCGTTGATCTTTTAGTTGCTACCCTCCCACGTGTACTTGTGTATACCGCAGTAATGCTTGATGAAGCGGCCCCCAACCGACTTTACGCGTTCATTCGCGAGACTGGTCCACGCTTGACATACGGCTTGTACCGTATAAAGTGGATTAGGGGGGGTGTCTGTCTCTCTCGCATTAGTTGGTACACCGTTTGCAACGGAGGACCCCGAAAGGGGTGTAGTATAGACAACTACTTGATCAGCGTTGTGCTGAAAGTTTGTAGGTAACAACGGTTCTTGTGTGAAAGCCCATTCAGCCACGTAAAACATGCAAAGATAAAGTAGAAGCGTCTAACTTTGTTTTGCAGGGGGCGTTGCTTTGTGATATGGTTGTGGCAAAGGTAAAGTAATTACCTTTTGTTGCATAGTAGTAGATTGTCACGGTAATGACAAACTACCACGCAGAATGACACTGGTACCCTGGTGTCTACGGCGCCGGAACCCTGGCACCGGAACCCGGTGACGGCGGATGGAGATCACGACGTGAAGGACCATATCACATAGCATTTACATTCAATGTTATTGTTTGTATGTCTTATTGTGTTCTAGTATTAGATACTCGACGGTAGCTTAATAAGATGATCCCTGTTAAAATTACCAACGATTGTGTTCCCCCTTGGTGTGCACCACCAAGAAAGTTCTTCGGTATGAGGCGATCCAGGGTGACAGGCCTGGGTGTCATACATATCTACGTTCGCATACAGTGGGTGTAAGCCATGTTGCACATCGTATACAGTAAGGTTGAGTTGGCGAGCCTAGCACGCTAGAGAAGCGTGGCCTCGGAACGCGGATGGTCAAAAGATCGAGCACGAGTCGCATGAATGATGTGACCGATGTTTAGCGTCCACCCTTGAACCCACAATGATGGCCGTGACGATCGGGTGAGATGTGGCTGATAGGGGTCGTGTTATCACTAGGAACCCTCACATGGGATAGGTGTTTCTGAGTGGAGTTATTATTAACTCATTTAATTATAAACTTAGTCTAAATTCCTTTTGCAATTATAAATGTAGATGGGATCTTTCGTGTTGACAACTAAATGGTTAGAAGGAGAGAAGCTCAGATTAGATGGATCGAACTTCTCCATTTGGGTTGCCAGTCTCCATGTTCTCCTTAGCGAGAACGACATGGTCGACTACATACTCGATGGGATGGATCTGGATCCGTCCATAGACCTTGAGACCCTAGAGGAGCAGAAAGACCGCTATCTCCGTCGGGAGATGGCCTCCTATATTTCAGTTGTGATGCGTTTCGGAATGGTGGACGAGCTGTGGCCTTTTGTGGGTGATGTCAACCCTCGTTCGGTGATGCTACAGCTTAGGACACATTTCGTGGATCAGACACGCATTTGGGAGCATGAGTTGATGGGAGACTTCCTCTCCATTAAGATGGAGGAGAACTCGTCACTGGACAGCCACTTGCAGCACATGCATGATGTGTACATGAGGCCAGCATACTTCCTGGACGTCTGGATTACAGGCTCTTTCGCAAATGCTGCTGTGCTGCGGTCACTGCCACCAAGCTACCAAGCACAAGTCAGGACTTGCGTAATGAGGGGCGACACAGAAATGGAGTTCCACCGGTTCATGACACATCTCAGGAATGTGTTGGTTGAACCAGATGTCGCTCAGGTCATCAACGACAAAGGTATATATTTGATATACAGTTTTATAAATGTTATAATCTTGCAAACACATTGCAGTGTTAGTATATCTGATACTTGTTCTGTTTTGGTGAAAACAGGTCCTTCTGCATAGAGGTGCTTGCTGGAGAGGAGGTGACATTGCGTGTTGATGGCGAGCATGATGATGACGGCCAACGACACTCTCCCTCGACATTTATCATTTAGTTCGTGTCTAGGATGATTTTTATAATCAAGAGATTGTGAACTTCTTTAGTTTGTCTCACACTTCGTGAGACAGTTATTCATATGAGTTTGTAAGAAACAGTTGTTCTGCTTTTATGAATGATTTATATTTGTGTTCATATCTTGTTTGATTACTTGTGAATTATCCTTGTTGTTTGAAACTAATTGATAATGTATGAACATTTGTAAAACATTAAAATGCCTTGTTTAAAATACCCAACTTAATGATATGTTCATTAGTGAATGAAAAAAACCATTGTTTGAAATTCAAAGTTATGTGATAATATGTGAAAGTCATTCGATTTCTTGTCACATATAAATCATGCCTAAGTTCGGCGAAATAACTTGAACACCGTGTATTACTTGAATACAAAGTGTTTGATGAATTGTTAAATAGAATACATATTCGATGTATTATATTTTAACGAAAATGCTAATTATCATTAAATGATTGTTTAAATGTGTAAAGTAAGTTTACCAAAGGAAACATGAATATGAAACGATTTGATTTGATCAAAGTGTTTCATCAACAAAGGGTATAAATATAAAAGAGAATCCAATTACTATGATTTGATCAATAGTAATAAAAATTCAACTTTATAAGAATGGCATAAAAGACATTGTGGAATGCAAAGTGTTTTGAAATGTCAAAATACAAAGCATCACAATGTGATATTAGATATCAAAAGGGGTTGAATAGAAGGCACCAAATAAATCGTTGTAGAGTATATGTAGAGACCATTAGCTTAGAAATAGTTAGCACTCAATTAGAATGTAGTGAACCATTTGAATTCGTGAAAGTTTTGGGGTTATTCGATATAACCAAAACAATAGCGAATAAGTCCTTATAGTGTATTCATTGGAAACTTTGAATACGAAATCCATAGCTGAAACCAAAAGGAAAGCAAAACTTTAATTGTTGGGATTTTGGTGCATTCTTGAGAAAGCTCACCTCTAGTGATGTTTCTCAATTATGAAGCAAATGGAAATTAGTGTAAAACATGATGAGGATTCAAAACCCTACATCAGAGTGTTGAGAAGCGCAACGGACAGCATTCCTGAACGATTCTTTTCACAGAAGGAAAGAATCAATGATTTTGATCATTGTGTTTTTCCCTCCACTATTGTTTTTCACTACATGAAGTAGGATTCAAAATGTAAATCCATATCTTGTATGGACACATTTGTGAACCACTTGTCATGATTTTTGAAATGTCACATACCTACGAACTACTAAGGAAATAATGGTAAACTAATTTATGAGAAATCCTAGAAGCAAACTTCCCTTGAGAGTGGAAAGCAATTAGTTGCTGAATCTCACAAGTAAAAGGAGTTACTTGGAATTTTCCCAAATGACTGCAAAGCCATTGTAGGAAAAGGGGGTGAATGACAAAAGCACAATTTGTCAAGTATTGGACAAATTCAGATGAATTTGATTCATGTGTGCTAAATGTCTAGTGGATTTAAAACTAGTAATAGTACTGGTATCTCATAGTAAATCTCCAAGTTTTATATTTGATCAAAGGATTTTGAAATTGTTCAAAATAGTGGGAGGATATGCAATTTGCATAAAATTGAGTGGGAGCTATGCAAGTCTTCCTTAAACAATATGTGATTGACATATTTTTAAGTGGGAGCAACATAAGACTCAAATTCAAATATGTAGGAACATAATTTGAGTAAGAGTACTGACTCGTACCCAAATATGTTAGCAACATAGTTTGAGTGGGAGCTTATAGGAGTAATTCTTAAGTAAGTTAAGGATGAAAGCGCGAATACTTATAAATAAGGATTTATAAGATGTAGAAGTTGATAATAACTGTATTATGATATTATGTAGTATTCCTTAAAGGATTTTGAAAGCTGTTTCAGAATAGAAGTTAGGAATAGCATTAAGTTTAATATCAATGGTTGAAAGAAAGAAAGAAAGAAAGAAAGGATGATCATCATCCACTATGTTAAGACATAGGTTCTATCTTAGTAAACCATGATGATAACTTAGCATAATATGTGATCCAAACAAGGAACGTTTGAAAGTGATTAAGTTCGAACCATAGAACGTTGAGCTAAGTTTGTCCGTAGTGTCTATTAGAGAACTATGAACATATTTTCGAAATCCATAAAGGATAACATATCTTAAAGCATAAAGAGTTATGTTATAAGGTAATATGTTGGAAACTCCTGTAGATACCAATTAAAGTCAAATAGGAAGCGAGGTGAACAAAACATCGAAAGTTGCACGGAGTGCACTAGTGTTTCGATGAATAGATTTATAATAATAGATAACGGTACCATCTAAAGTGTTGTATAATGTTATGGCAGGGCTAATTCACTTTTAACGTAGAATGATGTGTCCCAGGGCACAGTGCCCATGAGAAAGCCCTCGAGGTTGATCTAACGTCACTGTAGGCTCCTGGAATCAAGACTTGTTCTGCTGCCATAGCAACGATGCATTCACACAGATGCTATCATGAGATGATAGAATATTAATGTCAATCAAAGTGACATTAGTAAGTTGCAAAGGATTTGGGACTGTAAAGTACAGACCCAAGACTCAACCTCTTCCATGAGCAAGCATGTTCTAGGTACTGGTTATATGGTACCAATAATTAAGAACAAATGCAGCTAGTGAATTTGTACTCTAGTGCAAGTGGGAGACTGTTGGAAATATGCCCTAGAGACAAATAGTAGTAAGGACTATTATCATATTTCATATAGTTTATGATTAAGTTTTATATCATGCTATAACTGTATTGACTGGAAACATCAATACACATGTGATATACAAACAAACCAGCGGTTCCCAGTGAAAATCTAGTCATTGGTTCATTGGTCAACAGATGATCATGTTTCCTGATCATGTGGCATTTATGCCAGTTGGAAATGAGGTCATCTCATTATGAGAATGAGATGATGAACCAATACCCAACCTAAACATCGTGATTCGATCATGTCACGAAGTTCAAGTTACGATGATTAGAAATGGATCCTCATAGACTATTCCTTAGACCGTGAGGCTATATCAATCACTGTCTCCCGAGAATGCTTAGATAGCATCAAACGCCATCTGGTAAAACGGTGGTTATAAAGGTGTGTTCAGGTATTCGGAGGAAACCGTAGAGGCAATATATGTCAAGAGCAGGATTTGTCCGTCCATGTGATGGGAAGATACTCAAGGGCCCACTCGGAGAGGCTATATCCAATAGCTGCGCAGCGTGTGATTAGATCACGGGG
Source organism: Avena insularis (assembly GCA_023614405.1). NCBI lineage: Eukaryota > Viridiplantae > Streptophyta > Magnoliopsida > Poales > Poaceae > Avena > Avena insularis. The sequence continues at coordinate 84,026,346 of CM042694.1, read as the reverse complement.
ATATCACTTGTCAGAACGAGTCAAATAGCATTGTTCAGTAACGAGATTGAACACGACATGCTGATTTCATTGATTAGATCTCGGGCAATGCAAGTATCAAGAGACAAAGGGAATAAGACATGACTGTCCCGGTTCAAACGACGAAAGATCTTCGTGGAATGCACAGGGGTCACATGGCCATCCAGGTCCCTCTGTTGATCATTGGTGCGGGAATGTCCCGACCATGTCTGGAGTGTTCCTGAACCGTGGGGTATCACGCTTAAGGGCTTGATGATGCTTAGAGAGTGTTTATAGGATCAGTAGAATCGCCAAAGAAAATAAGAGAGAAAACCGAAAGGGTTTCGGTAAGTCCGGAGGATGTCCGGAGTGGAGGTGGAAGGTGTTCCATAGCCACAGAGATTAGATAATGTGTGAATGAATATTAAATATTGATTTAATCATTTATTCATAATTATTTAATAAAGAGAAAATCAATTAAAAGGTCAAAAGGCTTAATGGGCCAATTCCGGAGGGAGAGGGCCCATTAGGGGAAAGGAGAAAGGGGAGAGGGACCAAGGGGGAGGCCGGCTGGGCCTTGCCCCCCCGCGGGGCCCACTAGGGGCTGGCCGGCGGCCACCCCACCCCGTCCTCTCCTTTAGTCCCACCCCGGGACTTGAGGGGAGGTAGTACCTCCTCTCCCCCTATATAGAGTGGGGTATTTGGCCTAGAAAAATACAACCAATAATCAATAAAGGTCTCCCCACTTTTGGGAGGACCTCTAATTGACATTTTCTCTCTCCCCCTCTCTCTCTCTCGTGACCGTGGTCCCAAGTCTGCAGGCTGAGCGAGACATCTTCACCATGGAGCGCTGCTGCGCCAAGGGATTCGGATCCGGAGCTCTACTTACGCAATCGCTGCTGGATTGGCGGGCGGGAGTCATCGTCAGCACCGGACGTGTAACTCCCATGAGGTGTCGCACTTGAGGCACTCAAGTCGTTGGAGCCAGAAGGAGCGCAAGGACTTCATCACGACCTTGAGGTTGGCTTCGGCTCGTCTACATCAACCACGCTCTCCTGAGCGTTGACAACGCTTTTCGGTCTTCAAGGGAAAGTTCACGAAAATCCCCTCCCGTTACTGTATTACTAATAGATAGGTCCTGGCAGCTTCAGGGGTTCAGAGGCGTAGAGTAAAATTTATTGTTTTTATGCGCGGAACCCGTACAACATGGTGACATGAGCATGATATTAATGCAATGCAATTAATGAATGCAAGAAGTAGCAATATATATAATAAACCAAGTAGCATTATAGATGTTAGACAGATGGGATGCTACAAGTGCCACCTATTTATTAACAATATGTTCTGGTTTAGGTGGAGGTCCCTTAAGTAGAGTTCCCTCCACATCATCCTTGAAATCACCCTGCAAAAGGATAGCTTCTTCCTTGGCGGCTTTAATCTTCCCAACAATAAATGCATTATTAAGGAAGTTGTCCTGGCAATAAGACTATATAGGGTGAATTGCTTTATAGATCATATCAAGTGATTTACTTTCTACATGTATATCTCTCAAACGAGATAAAAAATCATGGCAATTGGTATTCTATCATCACTAGCATCGCATTTAAACTCATCACTATTATAGTTTTCTAGTTCGGTATCAAAATTATACTCACATTGATAATTGAGGTGATTTGGGATTCGTAGCATTCATAGTATAATTGATAAGAGACACATAGTATGGATGAAAACTCATCCACCCAAGTCAACCATTCTTTTATTATGCCAAGCCTCTTCGTTATACTTACCAATGTCTCATCCTTTGACTCCTCCATTGCAAGTTTCATCTTTTCAAAGGTAGTCATCTTTGAAGACATGGTTAGTAACAAAAGTTTTTTTGAATTTTAGTTTTGTAATTTTTTTTGTTCTTTTGAAATGAGTGAAAGCAAAAAAGAAAAAAAAGAAATAAGAGATAATAATTTGAAACTCATTAAAAACTTTAGTATATTAATAATAAATTAGCAACTAAGAACAAAGACCAAAAGTGCTTAGCTCCCAAGCAACGACGCTAGAAAATAGCTTGATGACTGCAAGTGCATAGATCAATTCTAGCTAATTTCGAAAGTAAGAGTATCGAACCACAAAGATCTATTGGTAGAGGTATTTATGACCCTTGTTACTATTCATTGGAGAGTACTTGTAAGTTATATTTAGTTCCATGTAATGGTGTATGATGAGTGCATATTTGCAGCATGCTTTAGATTATTATTTTGCATTGTAGAAGTAGGATCTTGGTATTTTATGGCGCTCGTGCACACATTTTATGTCTGTTTTCACTAGGATCAGGACAGATGATGGATTCAATGGATACAATTCTTGGAGCAGTTGTACTGAGGAGAAAAGGAGTAAAAAACAACATAAATCTCTTATTTGGGAAATATTAATAATACTAGAAAAAACCGGAAGCGAATAAAGGAGACAGAGGGTTCAACGACCAACTTTACGGCGGGAATAAATTTTCCGGTCGTATAGTTCTGGCCGTATAGTTGGCACCGCTTCCGCCTTCTCAAATAGTTTCACCCCGTGCAACTGGATCGGAGAGACGACATACGGAACACTTAGAAATCGCCGAAACCTCACCTCCGGAAGGCATCTGGAGGGGGAACTCATCCCCCAGGGATCCATCTTCAACCTGCGCACATCCGGGAGGCTAAGTCATCGATCTTCATCATCCACCGCTGTATCACTTGCCCTTATGACACATATGCTTATAGATTAATTCCATTTGGCCCTTTTGACAAGACGGAGGCGGCGGCAACTATACATGCGGAAAAATATTCCCGCCATATAGTTGCTCGTCAAAGCTTCTGAACGCCTCCCTTGATTGCTTCCAAAAAGAGACTTGCTTGTTTTCACCTGAATATTGTGTTTCTCTTGTATATGTTGATGTTCAGAAACTGAAACACACATTAAAAACCAAGTTTTCTTTGCTACCAAAGTTTAGCGTTAGGTAAAGCTAGAAAATGATCAAAATCCAGAAGAAAACCATCAATAAAAACCATAAAAAATATGGCGAATCTCAACTCCCCCAAGCTTAGATGTTGCTCGCCCTCGAGTGACAAGAAAATAAGGAAGAATAGCAAAGATTCGAGACTGAAATAAAAGAACTTACAAGCTCGAGTTGGTGTTAAATTTTTTTTCGCAATTCCTGCAATCTTAAACATGATCATACAAGTATTCACAAGATTGCACTGAGTCCACTTCCTAACCACGTATATCTTGCTAGCAAATAAATCATATGCCCGAGAAAGTTTCAAAAGTTTAGCTAAGAAAGTGAAACAAATTCTTTTGGTGTCTCTCTTTGTTGAGAGATGAAAACTTTTTGCTCTTGTTTCTTTAATCAATTAAGAGTACTCAAGTTGGCACCAAAAACATTCAATTTAAGAACAACTCATCTATTCCCACGTCAAAATTTCAAGACTCTCAAAGCACCTTTTTCCTTTCCTTATTTTTCAAAAACTTCAGCCCTTTCATAGAGAAATCATGCCACAGTTTTTAACATGTTAATTGGGACTGTGTTGCACACTCGTGACCATGCCAATAGATATATATTGAGCAATAGTGGGTCAGAGGAGTACTACAACTTCACTTGGAACGTGAAACCACGAGGAGACTAAAAAATTTACCCGTCATAGCATTGCAGCCACATCCGCTTACATAACTCAATAGACGAAATCAAGTGGTTTACCACATTTAGATCATTCATTGGCCGGTGGAATTAATAGTTCTCCATGGAGCATGACAGTGTTGTAATGACATGCGTAAAGCAATATATTACTGTAATTATTAGAAAAAATAGTGGCATAATGAAGGGTTCCGTAGCAGAAAATAAATTTTTTCTATCTACTCAAACACTAATACCAGGATCTATACTATGTAGACATAAGTAACGGAGAAGGAATATAGTATCCATACCTTTGTAGAGAGAGGCATACCTTAGGCAGGAAGGCGTATATTGATGAAGACGAGCAGCACCCCAAGTGTGGTGCCTCCGAAGTTCGTCACACGTCCGGTGTAGGGGACGTCAACCGGGCTCCAATCCAGCCCAGCAGCGGAAGAAGCATATGCCGGATCACCGATCACACGACGGTAGTTTGAAGGTGGAGAACTCAACCACGAGCTCCTCCCCAATATTACGGGGAAGTCCTCAGTAGATGAGAGAGAGAGAATGCGAGGAATGGGTGTCTTCCAAGGGAAGGGGGGACCCCTTTATATAGTGGGAGGGGGGCGCACCACCCAGGGGCCAGGCGGTGTGGGACTAATGCCCACACCCGTCGGCCACGTTGGGGCAGCCGCCGGCCCTAGGTGGGCCCCACTCGGGTGGCCCACCAGCCCTAGGCCGGCTGGCCCCCACCCCCTATGCGCCTTGCCCACTTGGGCCTCCCTTCGGGTGAGGCCCATTAGCAATATAATGCCTTCAAAAATAAAATAAAAAATATATATTTAATATTAATTCTCCAATTAACATTCAAATACGCATATTATATTATTCCTTCACTCCGGAACATCTTCCGGACCCCTTCCGATCTTCTTCGGACGTTACCAAAACTATTCCAGTTTCTCTCTCTCTCTATTTCTCATACGATACCTCATCTACCCTAAGCGTCCCTACCCTTAAGCATGACATCCTTCGGTTCGGAAACACTCCGGACATGATAGAGACCACTCTCATATCAATGATCAACAGAGGGACCTAGATGGCCATGTGACCCCCGTGCGTTTCACGAATACAATCGCTTGAACCGTGAGATAGTCGTTCCCCATTCCCTTTGTCACTCGATACCTAATTCATCCGAGACTTGATCTTTGGTATCTGCATACCTTAGTTCGATCTTGTTACTGATGAACTTGTTTTCTCGTTCTCATGTCATTGCATTCCGTGACCCAGTCACATTCTTGCAAGCTTCATTAATGCAATGTCACCAAGATGGCCACATGTATCTGTCCGTTACACAGACTAGACAAACCTTGGTCTTGATATGTACTCCTCTACACATCCCTTCGGAAAACCTGAGTAGGACCTTTTGGTCACCCTATTACGAGATGACTCTAGATAACCATCTAAGCTTCTTCCGGAATGGTGATTTGCATTACATCACAGTCAAAGGATCGGGTTACGAGGTTCTCTGTGTTTTATCATCAATGGTGAACTTTGTAACTAGATCTCATGAAGATATAACGGTCGGATGTTTGTCTATCATGTTATTCAACTAATAACATGATCTCATTGTCAGTTGGCATAAATGCCCATGGTCTTGAAACATAGACCATCCTCATGACCAATGAACTAGTTCACTAGAGGTAACTAGAGACATGGTTTGTTTACATACCACACGTGTATTAACGTTTCGTATTAACACAGTTATAGCACAGTATGAAATGTATTATGAACACACAGGAGATATATCAAATAATACACTTTATTATTTGCCTCTAGGGCATAACTCCTTCAGTCTCCCACTTGCACTAGAGTATATCAAACTAGTTTACAATAGGCAGGAACCTAACACCAGTGGAATCTCGGTGTTGTTCATGATTTTCTAAGTGGAGAGCTTTCGTCAACGGATCTGCTACATTCAGTTTTGTATCTACTTTGCAAATCTTGACTTCACCTTCATCAACGTTTTGCCGGATGACGTGAAATCTAAGCTTGATGTGTTTGGCTGTGGAATGAGTTCTTGGTTCCCTTGCATTTGTAATAGCTCTCATGTTATCACAATAGATCGTCACGGGGTCTTGCGCATTGGGAAAAACTCCCAGTTTGATGACGAAATTCCTTAGCCAAACAGCTTCATTTGTTGCATCTGCTGCAGCAATGTATTCAGACTCCATTGAAGATTGTGCCACCACCGGCTGCTTCTTGCTTTTCCAGCTTACCGCCCCACCATTCACCAAGAAAACAAATCATGTTTGAGACTTTGAGTCATCATGATCTGAATTCCAGCTCGCATCTACGTAACCTGTTATGTTTAGAGCTTCGTCATTTCCTCCATAGATCAGGAGCATATCCTTTGTTCTTCTCAGATACTTCTGGATATTTTTCACAGCTGTCTAGTGATCCTGTCCTGGATTACTCTGATATCGGCTCGTCAAACTAAGAGCCAATGCCACATCAGGTCGGGTACTAAGCATTGCATATACATGATAGATCCTATTGCTGAAGCATAGGGGATGTAAGACATCTTTTCTCTATCATTGTCTGTTACAGGACATTGAGTCATACTCAAGTTGCAATTCTTCATCATAGGTGTAAAACCCCTCTTGGTGTTTTCCATTTTGAACCTCTTCAAAATCTTATCTATGTAAGTACTCTGACTTAATGCTATTAGGTGTCTCGATCTATCTCTATAGATTTTGATTCCTAATATATATGCAGCTTCACTTAGATCCTTCATGGAAAATTGGTTACTTAAATATGCTTTCACGTTATTCATAAGATCCACATCGTTTCCCATGAGTAATATGTCATCCACATATACTACTAAGAAAACAACCGAGCTCCCACTCGCTTTCTTGTAAAGACAGAACTCTTGCTGGTTTTGGACAAATCCAAAACTTTTGATCACTTGATCAAAACGTTGGTTCTAGCTCAGAGATGCTTGCTTCAGTCCATAAATGGACCGTTGAAGTTTGCATACCTTTCCAGCATCCTTAGGATTGACAAAACCTTCTGGTTGCATCATATACAACTCTTCATCAATGTGACCATTGAGGAATGCGGTCTTGACATCCATCTGCCAAATTTCATAGTCGAAATGTGCAACAATTGCTATTAAAATCCTAACAGCCTTAAGCATCACTATGGGAGAGTAAGTTCTGTCGTAGTCAACTCCTTGAATCTATCGAAACCCCTTTGCGACAAGTCGAGCTTTATGAGTGGTCACATTACCATTCGTATCTGTCTTTTTCTTAAAGATCCATTTATTTTCCACGGCCTTGCGGCCTTCTGGAAGATCCACCAAGGTCCAAACTTGGTTTTCATGCATGGATCCTATTTCGGATTTTATGGCTTCTAGCCATTTCTTGGAGTCAGCACTATCCATAGCTTCTTTGTAGTTTGCAGGTTCTTCCTGATCATCTAAGATGACAGACATTACAAGGCTACTATACCAATCTGGAGTGGCACGAACCCTTGTAGACCTGCGAACCTCAGGAGTCTCGATGTCATTGTTTCGATCAGCATCAATAGGCTCTTCCTCCATGTTGGAGAGCGGTTTCGGAACAGTTTCTGTTGCGCTACTCGGAATACGGAGAGAAGGGTCAACAATTTCATCTAACTCTATTTTCCTTCCACTCACTCCCTTTGCAAGAAACTCCTTTTCGAGAAAGGTGCCATTTTTAGCGACAAACGTTTTTTCTTCGGCTTGGTTGTAGAAGGTATACCCCACGGTTTCCCTCGGGTATCCTACAAAGATACATTTTTCCGATTTGTGTTCGAGTTTGTCAGGCTGCAGTTTCTTAACGTAGGCCTCACAACCCTAAACTTTTAGAAATGACAACAATGGCTTCTTGCCATGCCACATCTCATATGGGGTTGTCTCCACGGTTTTGGATGGTGCTCGGTTTAAAATAAAAGCGGCGGTTTCTAACGCGTATCCCCAAAAAGACACAGACAAATCAATTAAAGACATCATGGACCGTACGCTATCCAATAGGGTTCGGTTACGATGTTCCGACACACCATTACGTTGTGGTGTTCCGGCTGGCATAAGCTGTGGTACAATCCCACAGTCCTTTAAGTGCATGTTAAACTCATAACTCAAATACTCGCCTCCTCGATCCGATCGAAGGTGCTTGATTTTCTTGTTAAGTTGATTCTCTACCTCTTTCTGAAATTCCTTGAACTTTTCAAAGGTTTCAGACTTGTGCTTCATCAAGTAGATATATCCATATCTGCTTAAGTCGTCAGTAAAGGTAACAAAGTAACGATAACCATTGCGGGTTGAGACACTCATTGGTCCACATACATCCGTATGTATGATCCCAAGTAGGTCTACGGCTCTCTCTCCATTATGTCGGAGAATGGTGTCCTGGTCATCTTGCCCATGATACATGGCCCACATGTATCAAGGGATTCAAAATCCAATGATCCAAGAAGCCCTTCTGAATGAAGCTTCTTCATGCGCTTTATGCCAATATGACCAAGACGACAATGCCATACGTACATGGAATTATCGTCACAGTGCTTACAACGTTTAGCATCAACACTATGGATGTGTGTATCACAATCAAGATCAAGTAAGAATAAGCCATCACGTACAGGTGCATGAACATAAAAAACATCATTCATATAAATTGAACAACCATTTGTTCCTGATTTAAACGAATAATGGTCTTGCAACAAGCAAGACCCACTCACAATATTCATACTCAGTGCGGGTACATAATAGAATTTATTCAAAATCGACAATAATCCTGATGGTAGACGTAGATGCAGGGTGCCGACGGCCATCACTTCGACTTTCGAGCCATTGCCGACGCGCATCGTCACCGCGTCCTTCCTCATGCGCCTCCTACTCTACAGATCCTGCTGAGAGTTACAAATGTGAGCAACAGATCCGGTATCAAATACCCAGATGTTACCCCTGGCGCTTGTAAGGAATACATCAATAACATGTATATCATATATACCTTTGTCCGGAATGGCTATCTTGCCAGCTCGCTTGTCTTCAAGGTATTTGGGGCGATTCGCTTCCAAAGGTCCATCCCTTTGCAAGAGAAGCACGTCTTGGGCTTAGGGCCAGGCTTGGCAGCCTTTGAGGTGGTGGGAACAAACTTGCCATCCCTCTTAGGCTTCTTGCTCTTGCCTTTTCCCTTTTTCCCCGGTTTCTTAAAGTTGGTGGTCTTGTTGACCATCAGCACCGTGTGTTCCTTCTTGATTTCAACCTCAGCAGCTTTGAGCATGGCGAACACCTCAGCAAGGGTCTTAGTCATCCCTTTCATGTTGTAGTTCATCACAAAACCCTTATAGCTAGGGGCAGCGAATGCAGCACCCTATCTATAGCGAGTTCCTCTGGGATTTTGCAATCCAGGGCGTTTAAGCGTTTAACGTAGCCAGACATTTTGACCACATGCTCACTAATACTGCTATGCTCTTCCATTTTAGCAGAGAAGAAGAGCTCGGAAGCATGATACCTCTCTACACGAGCCTGTGGAGCAAAGACAGCCTTGAGATCCTCAATGATCTCAAAAGCATTCATCTTCTCAAAACGCTTTTGAAGCTCCGGCTCCATGGCATAGAGCATTCCACTCTGGATGAGGGAGAAATCATCCGCCTTGGACTGCCAGACATTCTTTTCGTCCTCAGAGGCAGAATCTGCAGGCTTAGCCGGAAGCCTAGCCTCGATGACATAAGTCAACTTGTAGGGGACTAGGAGGATCCTAAGATTGCGGAACCATGCGGTGAAGTTGGTTCCATCAGTTTTCAGATTGTCCTTCTCGAGGAAAGTGCTAAGGTTGAAGGTGGGTGGGCGAGACATCTACAAAGGAATTTGCAAAGTATTTATACTATGTTCATAATAATGAGTTCGAGTTTTAACCAAAAGAACTCCCACTTAAACGAGCATCCCTCTACTCGTTCAGTGATCACATGATCCCTATCCTCTACACCTCCCCCGATCGTCATGGCCATCAGTGCAGTATCAAAGGTGGAGATTCCCTAATGTCGATCACATCAACCATGTGATTCATGCTCGACCTTTCGGTATCTTGTATTCCGAGGCCACGCTTCTCTAGCGTGCTAGGCTCGCCAGTCCTAACTCGTGTGTATTTATAGTGCAACATGGCTTACACCCATTGTATGCGAACATAGATATGTTTTACACCCAGGCCTGTCACCCTGGATTGCCTCATACCGAAGAACTTTCTTGGTGGTGCACACACAAGGGGAATACAATAACTGGAATACTATGAGGGATTATCTTATTATGCTACCGTCTAGTAAGAATACTAGCACAATAAGTATTACTTCTAAAGTAAAGTGTTATGACATGGTTATAGCTTTATGATCATCATCAATAGCTTCAATGAGAGTTTCACAAACTTGTCATTGCCATGTTATAATACTTGCCCCAATGCAATAATAAAAATGGACGCTTCTATATTAACTATTGCATGTTTTACATGGCTTTAGGGCTTTCGCAGTAGAACCCTTTCCCACCTACGAACGTCGAGACACAATATGGATTCAATGATTGCCGTTCTTCTTCCCTTTTCAGGGCCGTCTAATGTTAATTCCATATCAACTACTGTAGAGAGACAGGCACCCCCTAAGCCACTTTGATTTGTGGACCAGTCTCGTGAATCACCACGTGAGGTCGGTTGGGGGCCGCTTCATCAAACAGTGTCGTGATATGAACAATAACACTAAAGAGGGTAGCAGCTAGAGAATCAATGCCCACATATTGCTATGTGTTCTATCCGTACGACATGTCTACCCATAGACCCGCTCTGATACCACTGAAGGGTTCCATAGCATAAAACAAAAAATTTCTATCTACTCGAACACTGATACCAGGATCTATAATATGTATACATAAGTAACGGAGAAGGAATACAGTATCCATACCTTTGCAGAGAGAGGCACGCCTTACGCAGGAACACGTATATTGATGAAGACGAGCAGCACCCCAAGTGTGGTGCCTCCGAAGTTCGTCACACGTCCGGTGTAGGGGACGTCAACCGGGCTCCGATCCAGCCGAGCAGCGGAAGAAGCAGATGCCGGATCGTCGATCACACGACGGTAGTGTGAAGGTGGAGAACTCAACCACGAGGTCCTCCCTAATATTACGGGGAAGTCCTCAGTAGATGAGAGAGAGAATGAGAGGAATGGGTGTCTTCCAAGGGGAGGGGGGACCCCTTTATATAGTGGGAGGGGGGGCGCACCACCCAGGAGCCAGGCGGTGTGGGACTAATGCCCACACCTGCCGACCACCTTGGGGCAGCCGCCGGCCCTAGGTGGGCCCCACTCGGGTGGCCCACCAGCCCTAGGCCGGCTGGCCCCCACCCCCTATGTGCCTTGCCCACTTGGGCCTCCCTTCGGGTGAGGCCCATTAGCAATATAGTGCCTTCAAAAATAAAATAAAATATATATGTACTATTAATTCTCCAATTAACATTCAAATACACATATTATATTATTCCTTCACTCCGGAACATCTTCCGGACCCCTTCCGATCTTCATCGGATGTTACCGAAACTATTCTGGTTTCTCTCTCTCTATTTCTCATACGATACCTCATCTACCCTAAGCGTCCCTACCCTTAAGCGTGACATCCTTCGGTTCGGAAACACTCCGGACATGATAGAGACCACTCTCATATCAATGATCAACAGAGGGACCTGGATGGCCATGTGACCCCCGTGCGTTTCACGAATACAATCGCTCGAACTATGAGATAGTCGTTCCCCATTCCCTTTGTCACTCGATACCTAATTCATCCGAGACTTGATCTTTGGTATCTGCATACCTTAGTTCGATCTCGTTACTGATGAACTTGTTTTCTCGTTCTCATGTCATTGCATTCCATGACCTAGTCACATGCTTGCAAGCTTCATTAATGAAATGTCACCGAGATGGCCACATATATCTGTCCGTTACACAGAATAGACAAATCCTGGTCTTGATATGTACTCCTCTACACATCCCTTCGGAAAACCTGAGTAGCACCATTTGGTCACCCTGTTACGAGATGACTCTAGATAACCATCTAAGCTTCTTCCGGAATGGTGATTTGCATTACCTCACTGTCAAAGGATCGGGTTATGAGGTTCTCTGTGTTTTATCATCAATGGTGAACTTTGTAACTAGATCTCATGAAGATATAACGGTCAGATGTTTGTCTATCATGTTATTCAACTAATAACATGATCTCATTGGCAGTTGGCATAAATGCCCATGGTCTTGAAACATAGACCATCCTCATGACCAATGAACTAGTTCACTAGAGGTAACTAGAGACATGGTTTGTTTACATACCACACGTGTATTAACGTTCAGATTAATACGCTTATAGCACAAGATGAAACGTACAGAACACACAGGAGATATATCAAATAATACACTTTATTATTTGCCTCTAGGGCATAACTCCACATAATCTCTACTACTTTGAAGCATCCATTTTATTGGACAATTCCATTCAAGAGTGTTATCAAGTCTATTTACATTAAGCCCAAATAGGGTTGAGTAGTTCTAAAATCAAATCCTTTAGGCTAAACATGGACTCAAGTCATCTTTTGGATGCTTTTTCTTGTTGTAAAAATGTCAGAAATATTTTTTAACCAAGTTCATTGCTCATTATTTCAAAGCTAAAAAGGAGACAGTGGCGAATGAATAGAATTTATAGGATAACAAACTAAGTGGGGAGTGGCTCAAGTGCAAGCGAGTAAATAATTGTTGGGTCAATTTAAAGATGCAGAAAAGGTGATGAAAGGAATGTGATAACTCCTCTTGCTTGCTTCGTTCTCAGACTTGAGTCGAACCCCCTCTATATTTCCCTATTTCCAAGTCACCTGAAATTGAGCAATCTCCGAGAGAAACAAAGAAACAAATTCGCATTAAAAGTTACAACTAAATTTTTTGTGTTTTTGGTTTAGGAATGCAAACTGAAAGTAAACATGCATTTTTGAAGAAGTAAACATGCATTTTCAAACCTCCCCCAAGCTTAGGCTATATCCAGTGTTAGTTGTTGCCGTCGTTCGGCGGTGGGTGCGGATACTGCTGGTACTAGTCGGGGAAGTGGGTCATGAAGTGACTGAAGTTGTGAGTTAGGGCACTAACATCCTCATTCACTCCTTGTAGCGTGTGGTCAATCTCCCCAACGCGCTGGTTGAGCTGTAGAAACTTTTGATAGGGGACGTTGTTGAACCCCTGCTGCTGATTAGGCCATGGGTCCCAGGATCCCCCATGTTGCTACTGCTGTCCCTCCCAAGCAGGGTTGTATTCCAGCTCCTGCTCATCCTCATCCTGCTGCTCTCCTTCTTCATCTTCTTCTTGATTAGGCTGGAATTCAGCCATGATCTCCACCACTTGATCCTTGGTGAGGATCCAATTATCCTTCTCCACAATCGTGAAGGCTTGTGGACAAGGCAACGGAACCTGCTCCACCTGTGCATCACCAAGATAACCAAAATGATATGCTCGGAGCCTCTTGTCAGCTCGGTAAACACCGAGGAAACCATAAGCAGTTAATATTTGATATCCATAAGTTTGGAGCCATCAATAGGTTGTATCACAGGTAATGGAATTTCCAATGCTAGGACAAGGTGGGTTCCCAATCCACCAATGCGAATGTCACCTTTCTTTTTATTGCTTTGGTGGCGAAGGTGCTGGAGGAGTAGAGCCGCAGGACTGGGGCTTTGCGGTGCATTGGGGAAGAGTGCCTTGGTGATCATGGCCATATCCGCATTGGCCATGGAACCGGTATCTCCTCTTCCCAACAGTGTATTGGCAAGGAACAAGGCGAGCTAGCGAATTGTTGGGTTCTGAATGGTGGACATCTTCTTCTGGTAGAAGTCCTTGCCACCGTTAACAGAAATAACCTCCCAAGTTTCTCCACTTGAGACGCTATATAAATTTGTAACAGTTGACTCCCCATTGTGGGGGAGGCCGAAAGCATCACAAAATCCTTGGAAAATTATTTCATATGGCTAATGGTTTATGGTGAAGTTGTACACGCATTACCTTTCTCCTTGTGGTCATCGTAGAAAGAGGCGAGGAACTCATAGGTGAGCTCGGTGTAAGTATTGTGGCTTGCGTAGGCAAGTAGTGATAACCCTGATTTTTCACACATGAGGTCGAAGTCTGCCCTCAACCCTGCCGCGGTGAGAAAGCTATCATCGTCCCAACATGTGGGCATCACCCTCCTTGATGAAACCATGGCCAACTTGTTGTTGAGCTCGGCCCAAAGCCCTGAGCTTTTGCCACGTTGGCTCTTGCTCTTGCGAAACATGCTACCAATTTTTTTCATCTTGATGCACTGAAAAATTTCACCATGAAACCTTAGGCATATAGTTTCTACATCTTATACGAACGATTCTACATGGAAAATTTTAATCATAACATGAGAAATCAAAAGGAAAAATAAAATAAGCTTGAGTTCATCCACTAGATCAATGTGAGAGTTCCAACCATGGAATTCTAAAAATAAAGCATGGATAGGGAGAGAAACATACCGATCTGCTGATTCCCCAACTCAAACGAACGCAATCCATGAAGAATCAAGAATTCTATGTGGGTTTTGAGGGGTTTTGAGAGAGAATATGAGAGAAAAAGTGAGGAGGAGGAAGAACCCTAGCCGTCCTAGTGCGATTAAGTGGTCGCGCCAAACTATATGGACGGAACTATATGGGCGGGATAAGTAGTTTCCGCCGTATAGTTGCGGAACCATTGACAATTAGGGTTTCTTTATGCTAGATCACAGCTATACAGGCACAACTATACGGCCGGATCTAAATGGCCCCGCCGTATAGTTGGTCGTCAAACCTTTAGTACCCTGGAGAAGAAATTTGACGAAGGCATCAATATCTATACGACCGGAATTTTTATTCCCGCCGTCGTTAAACCTTCTGTACCTGAGAAAGGAAATTTGTCGATGGCAAAGATATCTATATGACCAAACTATACGGCCGAAATTTTTTATTCCCGCCGTATAGTTGGTCGTTAAACCTTCAGTAGACATCAAAAAAATTCTATTTATTCGAGAATTCTTTCTTATCCTTAAACTTAGCGAAACACCTTGTTTTTGACAGAAAAATGACACTAAAAATTGTCCATCAACAACAGCATGTATAGAGTAGTATTTTTAGTACTACCGAACTTCTTCTCCTCAACTTGAGATTCACTTTTTAATCTGGACAGAATGATTAAGCTAGTTTTTGTAGATAAAACTCACACTTTTATTTTTATACTTATTCTAGGCTTGTTCAATCAATATTTCTACTACTTTTTGACAACTGCATCTTCACGGGTGCGTTTCCGCAAGAATGTATGTGAAAAAGTTGTAGGAATGCGATGAACATTGTATTCTTTAGTTTATTTTATTAATGTGATCGGTTGACTCCCATTAAGCATTTTATTAAGAATGATTGAATAACTCAACCCCTTTTCTGTTCTCGAATTCTTACCTTGGATTGCCCCTTATCAAAGGCACTTACCACATGAATTCGTTTTGCCGGTGGAATATATCTTTCTCCTGCTTCCAGCTTCTTCGGAAAATACCAAATGATTTCAACATCATAAACATTGAAGATTATTTTTCCTTCAGCACAAACAACTGACGCTGCTGCAGTACTAAGGAAAGGTCTTCCAAGTATTATGGATAATTTTTCATCCTCTGGCATTTCAAGAATAATAAAATCAGTGGGAATAACATGCTCATCTATTCTAAGTAGAACATCCTCAATCATACCAATGGGTTGTTTAGTGAACTTGTCAGCCATCTGTAAAGTTATAGTAGTAGGGGAATACTCCCCTAATCCTAAGCATTTATAGAGGGAATATGGCATTACACTAACTCCTGCACCTAAATCACGCAAGGCATTGTGAATATCTATTTTTCCAATTGAGCATGAAATAGTTGGTATTTTGGGATCTCCTGATTTAACAATAGCTTCCCATTAGCAGGATAACTAGTCACCATGGCAATGGTTCCAGTTATTTCTTTCTTTCTACTAAGAATATCACGGAGGAATTTAGAATAGGTAGAAACTTTTATTGCATCTGCAAATGGAATTTCTAGACGAAGATCACCAAGTGCCTTTTTGAAAGAATCATAGATTACCTGATCAGCGCTTTCTTTTTTCGATCTAGATAAGGAATCTGTTGCTCACCTTTGTTATTCTTGTATTTTACCTTTTATGGGGGATCAGGCTCTTTTGTTCCTTTCTTTTGTTGCTACTTATGACTCTTCTTCTTTTCTACTACATTGCTTGACTCTTTTTATTCTCTTGGATCAACTGTCTCTGCATCAGAGTCATAACACTCATCATGTGCATCATTTTGGTCCTCCATGGTTTGATCTTGTCTTTCTTGAGCAGTTTCATCTTGAGGATACACCAGCGTATCATCTTCTTGGCTTGCTTTAAGCAAGGCTTTTTCCTTTTGATCTTTTTCAGCTTCATATTCTCGTGGTCCTATAACAACTTTACCTCCCCTTGTAACGATATTAGTAGAAACAGGAATATCTATATCATCTTGAAGAAAAAATTGATAACTAGATGCTATTTGTTCACATTGGGTTTCAATCATACTAAGATACTTGTGAAATAATTTTATTTCTTGGCCAATCTCATCATAATTTTCCGTGAGTTCCACCAAAATCTTCTTATGTTTTTGAAATTGGTTTTGCAGGTTATTATGAGATTTTTCTTATCGATGTTTTAATTCTTGAAAAACTTTTCTAGTTTCATCTTCTTCAGTAAAAACTTGTAACAAGTCTACTTTGTTTTTCTTACCAAGTTCAGAAGGTATACCTTTTTTTTCATTGATTGGCGTACTTCAGGCATAAGATCTAGAGTTATACGAAGTATCCCTTTTTCTAGCTTAGTGTCGAAATCAGGATTATATAAAGAATCATTCTTAGCCCTAATAGATATCAATTCCAAACATGCTTTATTGGTTAAAGTATTTATCGATCCTCTAGCTGATAAGTCAAGCAACTCTCTGCATTGAGTATTAAGACCATGGTAAAATAAATGGCAAATAGTTGATTCAGAATAGCCATGATTAGGAATAATATGAATCATTCTAAAGAATCTATTCCAGGCTTGTGGGTAGTTTCTCCTATGTTCTGACTAAAGTTGCCTATATTCTTTCTAATTTCAGTTACCTTTTTAAAAGGATTAAACTTGTTTATGAATTTAAAAATACAGTTGTCCCAACATTTAATGTAATGATGAGGGAGAGAATATAACTAGTCTAGAGCCTTACCTTTAAGAGACCAACGCAATAACTTTAGACGAGAGAAGTCTCTTGGCAAACCTTTTGGTCCAAGTGATGTTATCACATCATCGTACTCTCTAAGATGTCTTCCTGGGTCTTCATATTCCCTTACACTGAAAGCTTTTTCCTGCAAAATTTTAATAATTCCACCATCAAATCAATATTCTCTAACTCCAAGATTAGGAAATTCTATTGTTTATTTAACAAAAGCAGAATTTGGAGAACTGTATTCTCTGAGAGTTTTCTCAGGTTTCTTGGTAGTTGTCCTATAAATGGACGTGATTTCCATAAAATCACTCAGGTTTTCAACTTCAACCTTATTTGATCTTAAAAGGTTTTCAATAATTTCCTCGCGCCTTTGAATAGGCACGCGCTCAATATAATATGGTAAATAGGTCCTACCAGAGCGTGTAGACCCTTTATCTCCTAGGGAGACCATTTTGTAGTAGTAACACCTGAAATGTCAAGAGACAAACACTAAGCGCTTACCTCCTCGGCAACGGCGCCAGAAAATAGCTTCATGTCTGCAAGTGCACAGATCGTTTGTAGCTAGTTTCGAAGTATAGATATCGATCCCACAGGGAGCCTAAAGGTAAATGTTTATGAATGAAGTCTCTGTCACACTCAAAGTTGTCACAAGTCTTCGAGTGAATTGACTGCAAGTGTGGAAATAATAATGAAATTTCGATTAAACTGGATGTACTTAAATAAAACTAAAATGTAAACTTCGGGAATAAAAAACATAAAAGTAAAAAACGATTTGATTGTTTGTGGTTTTCTGTAGATGACAAAGAAGGCGCGAGGAGATATAGTTCATGGTGATAGTGACTTCGCCAGGTGAACGAATCATGAATGCAACAATTATAATAAATATATGTGTAGGTGAGCAACCCATAATTAGCCGGAACTCCTCTTGGTAGATTTCATCCCAACTTCAATAATCCTACTAGTCTGTTACCAAAACCATGGTCAGTCACTAGATGATTAAGATCCTTCAGGTTGCTTAGCAATTAAGCTCCTTGGATCGAACTAATGCAATAAGCATAGTGGTTCCTCGTGATCCTCGAGTCAAACTAGTTTCCCATTAATATCCCCGTGTCACTCGGGAGTCGCCGGTCTGCTAGCGAACAAGATCATATCTATGTAGAACAAAGCATCATGTTGTCTGGGCCCTTAATTAGACAACAAGAATTAGGCATCCCACAGATAGTCAAGCACACATAATATAATAATTAAAATCAATCACAAACTAATGGAAAATATATGGAGGCACATCACATCTCACCAATCTCTTACATCTCCCATGCCCAAGGAACTTACGCACACATGGGATAAGAAAGCATCATCAATATAATTAAATAAAGGGAGTTCTTCTCGATATTACCATGGAGATCCACAATAAGATTAGAAAAGTAATCCAACACAATTCAAGGTAGGAAGAAACAATATCAAACCCTAATGTTGCAAAGTGAAGATCTCTCTCTCTCTCAAGTACAAGTAATGGCTATGAGGGTATGATGGCTAGGAGGTCGAAGATCATGGAGCGAGATGAAGAACGTCTTCCCCTTCTTCTCTGGATCTCTTATTCTCCTTTCTAGATGGGATGGCAGATGTTGTGTTATGATTTCGCCTCTCTTCTCTTCATGAAAGTTGTCCCTTTTGACAAGACGGAGGCGGCGGCAACTATACGGCTAGAAAAAATTCATGCCGTATAGTTGCTCGTCAAAGCTTCTATATGCCTCCCTTGATTGCTTCCAAAATGAGACTTGCTTGTTTTTTGCCTGAATATTGTGTTTCTCTTGTTAAAACCTTTTGTTGATGTTCAGAACCTGAAACACACATTAAAACCCAAGTTTTCTTTGCTACCAAAGTATTAGCATTAGGTAAAGCTAGAAAAGGATCAAATCCAGAAGAAAACCATCAATATAAACCATCAAAAATATGTTGAATCTCACAGGTATCAACTCCCCCAAGCTTATATGTTGCTCGCCCTTGAGTGATAAGAAAATAAGGAAGAATAGCGGAGATTCGAAACTAAAATAAATAACTTAAAAGCTCGAGTTGGTGTCAAATTCTTTTCTTTGCAATTCCTGCAATCTTAAATATGATCATACAAGTATTCACAAGATTGCACTGAGTCCACTTCTTAACCATGTATATCTTGCTAGCAAATAAATCATATGCCCGAGCAAGTGTCAAAAGTTTAGCTAAGAAAGTGAAACAAATTCTTTTAGTGTCTCTCTTTGTTGAGAGATGAAATTTTTTTCTCTTGTTTCTTTAATCAATTAATAGTACTCAAGTTGGCACCAAAAACATTCAATTTAAGAACAACTCATTTATTCCCACGTCAAAATTTCAAGACTCTCAAAGCACCTTGTTCCTTTCCTTGTTTTTCAAAACCTTCCAGGTGTGAAGGTAAATTCATAAAATAACTTTGATCACTTAGAAATATCATATAATTACACAATATGATAGCTCTAATTGATATGTTCATATATAACTCCATGATTTGGATCCTGTTGAAACAAGAACAAAATAGCGCGCATAGGGACGGTGAAATACAAAAATCCCTACTCTATTTATGCAAAACAAAAGGTAAATATGCTTCAATTTTGGACGCATAAAGTACCATTTTTCTATGGTATATGGATGCTAGCCAAATTCAAAATCTCAATCGAGCTACAAAATTTGCCACTTATCCCGTTTGAATTGGAGGTATCATATTTTTGGTGCAAATATATGGTCATGGATGATGAGTTGATGTGACTCTCGACCTTGAATTCTTGAAACTCATACACTCTATAGTACTACATTTTTTTGTTAGTAGATGGATGCTAGCCAAATTCAAAATCTCATTCGAGCGGCAAAATCTCCCACCGACCATGAAACATTTTCAAACAATTTAAAATTCCCATTCTACCCATTATTCATAAGACAAATGAGTATGCTAAAGTCGGTAGCTTGGGGGCACGCTCGTAATATATTTCTTTTCACCACTATAGTCCTGATTCGCATAGTATTTCCCGCTAGCCCTCCCAAACAGTCCAAGCTCCTCTCTCGCACTCTCACCTCCACGACCACCGCACACACTAACCGGAGACAGGAGCCACTTGATGTGTGATCTCGTGCACCACACCGGACCTGCTTCACCGACGCCTACCGCACAAGAGCTGTGGTCTATTTCACCACGCCGATGACGCGATCGACCTCCCAAGATCTGCTTCCCCACCGCCAACATCTACCCAATTGTACCGGACCTACTTCACCGATCTCCACCGAACATGATCTAGTTCAACGAGTTCCATGTCAACTGCTCCAAACCACCTGCATGGGCGTCGCTTATTCACAGCATCGGATCTGCCTCAGCGGCCCTCTTATCCACAGTGCTCAAGCCGACATCAACCGCCCCAGATCTTCTTCCCCGAGACCAACAGCCACCGCAATGGCAACACCCTCGATGACCTCGACATCACCAGCATGGATACATATGATTCTTAGATGCCCCTCCAACCATGGTAACCAAATTACCAACCCATTTTTGCAGCAGTATAGCATGTTCAAGCCTGTCGTAGTGAACTGCATTTTAGTAATTGTGCTACACACCAAGTCACTACGCATGCTTGTTCTTTGTGCTACATACAACGATATCTTGACTTGTTGGTTTGCATCACCAGCTCTACAAATTTTGAAGTCATGCATATTTTTGTTATTTTTTCATGCACATGTTCTTAGCTACTATGTACAACAGTAATTGCCCACTATTGTGGTTTTCTTGCAAAATCTAAGTCACTGTGTGAATATTACTACTAGTTTGAATTCCATGATCCACAGTTATTGACTTCTATCTGGTTTGTTCTGAGCTATGTTCCTTCTATTGTTTTCTCCCTAGCATCCTTCTGCTATCCTATAGTACTTGTTTAAACTCTTCGTACTAATTCGTTTATAATTTTGTTGTTACCATATGGTTCTTCAAAATCTGCAAGACTAATTATTTTATCTTCCTTTGCATAGAGCTCAAACATGAAACGATGAACATGTGGGTTTGCAAAGCTTGTTCTATAGTTTCGCAAATGATGCCTTTGTATTTTGTATATGGTTCTGGTTCTTCCGAAGAAACTACATAACTATCCTCTACTATGTTATTCATGGGTTGTTTGCATTCACTTCTCTACAAGTTCAAGTATGATGCCATTATATTTTCTATCTGGTTGATTCTTACCTACGGTAGTAACTACATCCTATTGTGTAGTTCACCACAAATTCTGAGTCACCCACCGTCTTGTGCATTCCAGGCTATACAAATACTTTCATGTTTTTTAAAATGACCCGGCTAGTTCATATTTGTTGAAATTCTAAGCCCACACACATTGTTTGGTTGTGCATTTCACAGTAGGCACACTTGTTTAATGCTTGCTTGATTGTCCTATTTTGTTTAATTAAACCATGGACATGTAGTAAACTCTAGTTCAAATGGGTAGTTTCAAAATTCTTCGATAATGAATATGGTTGTTTGTTTTCCTTGTTTGTTGTATTAACTTGTTATTATTTAGTTTCAGACTGCAATTGCTGCTATCGCCACCAAAGAGGCGGGTGCAAGATCATATCTCAAGGTGGTTTTTCAATGTAGCTGTCACACTCAAAGGGACATGATTTCGATAGATTGAGAAAGCAAATTGAGAAGGCTTAATCTCGATTGACAACTAAAATGCTGAATTTTCTTACCCTTCAGTTTGTTGATGATACGTAATAATTTTAAGAAGTTTCCAGCTGATGTAATATCTAGGTAAATCGCATAAGTTATGTAGGCATTTAGTTGATGTTGTCCCCACCTAGCAGTAGGCAGTACCATAACTGGGTTGACTGGGCTTTGATATTGCACCGTTATGTACTAGACCAATGATGAACAGTAAATGATGCTTGTTGATGGTCCATACACACCTTTTTTATCGTTGCGATTTGTGTGGGCCTCAGAAAGGCTGAAACACTAATGGACCTCACGTGCAAAAGTTCGGAAGGGACACCACAAACAGGCTCGACGAACAGTAAAAGGCCGGAATAGTAAAAGCCCGGAATAAAAGCACACATCCTTATGGACATGAAGAGTGAAATATTTGATCTGAAAAATACCCAAACAGTAAAATGACAAAATGGTAGAAGGCTAGAACAATAGCAGACCTTCTCACAAATAGGCTGTTAGTGGGTGGCGCACGACAAGTAGGGCAGACCAGTAACGAGCCTTCTCACCAATGGGCCTTCATTTGGCAGCTAACCACGAGCTTTAAGAACAGTGATGTGGCTAATACAGGCCTTAGCTAGGATTTATATAGGCCGAAACAGTAACATACCACAAAGTTAATAGGCCGTAGCTGGGCTAGAAAGTTAACAGGGCGTAGGCCGAAACAGTAAAGGGTCATCTTCTTATTGGGCTTCTCTCACGGGTCGGCCCACTTAATTATTAGTAGGGCTTGGCTTCTACCATGGTTTTGTGACCGTTAACGGCGGTTACCAGCTGTTAACGGTGCTTGCCACCACTACAAAAATACCCACATATCCAGCGGATTTTTGGGCCAATATAAACAAAATGAACCGGCAAAAGATGGTTATGCGGCGGATGAGCTATTGCGACACCAGTTTGTCGTGACGGCTAATTAGACGCCATGGCACAAATGGTATGGGTAGATTTTGGTGTCGTGCTTGGTGTCCAAGTTGGCCGGCCCATTTTAATGTCGCGGTAGATGGATGAAGGCATTGCGATATGCGTCGTCCATTACAAGCATCGTTAACTGCCGGTCTAACAGTGGAAAACAGCCAAGCACATACCGTTAACTAATGTGTTCTATGTCGCTGACTAGGCTGGCGCACCACCTAGCTGAGCCTTATCTTCATATCTAGCTCTCCTCTCCAAAACCGCCCTCGGGATGAATCTTCAGCTTGCAAGCGATAGCAATGGTGATGGTTGAGGCGCTCGGTGATAGCTTCAGTGACTGTAAGGTATATATCTCGACTGCAAGATGCTAGTATGTGTGTTGATTATACTGCCTCCATGTATAATTAGATTGCACCATGCTTGCTGTTTGTTTGATAGAGATCTGATTTGGGGACTTTCTCGATGTCACACATGGTTGTTTTTATTTTAAAGATCCACTCCAGTGTACCTGCAGATATCTATGACTCGGATTGGGACAAAGTCGACTCAGAGTCAGATCGGAGTTGTAAGTGCGATTTACCACCACGTCGCTATGTGGTGTCCGATAGGATGAGGTCGAAGGACACCGGACACGGGTTCTTTGCCTGCGGCCATGATAAAACTGCCTTCGATTTTGTGGCATGGGTTGATGAAGAGCATTGACCGATAGTACGCGCGCACTTTAATTCATCTGTGGTGAAAGGTCAAAGCGAATGAAGATTTGAACACGCCACGAGAAATATGCAAGAAAAGACATACTGAGAAGAAAGATCTAAGCTTGATTAAGGAAGAGTGCATCAGTATTGTCAAAGATATACTATCGATTAGGAGTGAACTAACCGACTTAGTTGAGCATATGCAATAAGTAATACCAGTGTCGTTTAATGTGTATGTATATTTGTGATTCCTATCAAAAATTGAATGTTGCTTTGCATCGACTGCTTTACCAAATCTGTAATAACTAATATCTCTCTTGTTTAGTGCCTCCTTTTCGGTATAAGGCTAAAAGATACAACAATCCCACCAAGCCCACCAAAGCACTCGATATATACCCACCACCCACCTCTAGTTCACGCACAACCATAACACATTTCAGTAGATGAGCCTCACTCTCGCCGAGCCGCCAACGTCTAGAAGGTGCACACCTACACTTCAACAGATCTATCTCTCGTGCCACTCCTCATTAGATCTTGAGCCAGATCTGTCCCTCGTCCCACTTCCCATGAGATCTCAAGCCGGATATGTCCCTCGTGCCCCTTTCCATGAGATCTTGAGTCGGATCTGTCTGTCTCGCCTCCCATAAGATCTGGAGCCAGATTTGTCCGTCCTCGACGAAAAATATGTCTAGGATCCTTCCACTAATCTATTTTTTGCGGTTTGGTCGATTGCAATTTGAGTGTTTTTTACTGATTCAATCTATTTGACTTATTTGTAGGTTCGTTTGAGAAATATCAAAGACATGAAGCTCGTTCTAGAAAGGGAAAACAAGCAGTTCAAGGAAGACATCAAGAAAATTCTACAAGAGAAGGAAATCATAGAAAAAAAAGATGCAGCTGGCTGATATCCACTTTTCACATATGAGAAAGACAGAAGTAGATAGTTTGAATATAAAGAGGATTAGAAAATTTTCTCTAGAAAAGGAAACCGGTTTCTAACATGCAACCTTTTGCATTGTAATATTAGTAGCAATTGCGATAGTTAATTTAGGATCATGTAAATATATGTAGTCTTATTTATTGTGTAAATAAATATAGTTTTATATCTTAATGAGTATTTAGTACATTCTGAATTTAGTGAGAAATCATATTAGTTGATCACTAATTGTCATTAACTATTGTACTGTTGGAAGGTACCAAACATGGCAGAGTAATGTGTCGCACCTTGCGGTTACACGGCACTATAGTTCAATTGTTTCCCATAAAGTAACGAGGCGCATCCTTTTTCGCGTCGCGGGAGTGCTAGCTTAGCAGATCACGTTGTGTCATGCCAACAAATCCACTTCCATTGCACAATTCCCGATGAAGTTATCCCTGGTAGTTCTTTTGCCGCGCAAGCACGTCGACTAGGGTTGTTCCTCGGTGTCTATAAGCATCAGGGCCCAAGCTCCGTGTTATAGTGCACGTGACAGTTTGCATGAAGTCAGCAGTCAACAGGGCTAGCTAAACCGATCTACCATGGCACAAAATTTTGTGGTTGAAGAGTCGCATAAAATCTGTGGTTGATTCTTTGGTGACGAGGCTTTTACCACGGGTACCCATCCATTGCGGAAGACTTTTCTGCCACGTAAAACGGGCCTTCAACCACGAAAACCATCCGTTGTAAAAGCCAACTTTTTTTGTAGTGATATATCCCTCTTCTCCTCTCATAGATGATAGTTTGCTTACTCCATGGCGCATGATAGAATAATCCCCTGCCCTATTAGTAGTGCTACTATCGTTGTTGTAGACAGCGTGTTTAGGAGGGACGGGGCATCTTTCTTTTGTGCATCGGGCCAGGAATCAACTACACCAATGATAGAGCGTTCGTCACTGGTATACTATCAGTGGTAACACTTGACCGCTGAAGGTGGCTGTCCTTGCCCGCTAAACTGCTAGCACTGACGACCAAATTGAGTTTCACCCGTCGACTAAGGAACTCCAGCCGACGAGGCGTGGTTAACCAACGCGTGCGCATAATCTATTTACGTCGTAGTTGCTCTAGCAAGTAACGAGCAGAAACTACGCATGTACGTTAGTATTATATTATCGGTGACGTGTCTGCCTAACGTGTGGCCGCCATTTGTGTGTTCATGTGGTGTATTTCTTTTGTCATTTTTTACCCCCGATGGACTAATTATGAGTCGCCTATTATTATAAATATACATGTGACAAAAAAGTTTATGTCAAGTTGTCATTAGTAGATTAACTACAGTCGTGTTTTTCTTGTCTCTAATCGTCTGATAGGGTAAATCATGACGAGAAATTCCATTCTGTCTGTCACTCTCTTCGCTTTAAGCACTGACGATTAATGTTTGCAAGCCCGTCATTGGTTACATTTTTTATTAAAAAAATATCTTAATTGACGTATAAATACTAGGCTTAGGTACGTATTGAAGGGTTCGTAGCATGGAAAACAAAAATTTTCTACCGCAAGAATAAACAAAACCCAGATCTAATCTAGACAAAAGCCAAGATCTAATCTATTAGACATGAGCAACGAGATAGATCGGTACTAACCCTCGTAGAACCGAAAGCGTTACGAGATTAGATCTCGTGGATGATGTAGTCGATCACTTGCCGATCTCAAGATCGTGTGGACGATCCTTCCGGCGCTGCGTTCCGGCAGCGCTTCCGCAGACGGTCACACATGCGGAGTCGAAGCAGACCTTCCTCTCCCCGTTCCAGCGAGCAGCGGAGGTAGTAGATCTTCTCCACAGAATCCCAGCAGCACGACGGTGTGGTGGTGGTGGTGGAGTAGAGATTTCTGCAGGGCTTCGCCTAAGCCGGTGCAGAAGAAAGGTGGAGGAGAGAGGCGGCAGAGATTGGGTGTTATGGAAGAGAGCCAAGAGAGGGCGCCCCCTCCCTTCTATTTAAGGGAGGGAGGCGCGCCTGGGGAGGGGGAGTCCTAGTAGGACTCCCCTCCTAGGGCCGGCGGTGGGAAGGGGGAGGAGTCCTCCTCCCCCACGAATCCGTGTCTTGCCCCACTTGGTCTCCTTGATCCCTTTCTTGGTTTTCAAGTAAACTCCAAGAAATCATCTAGAACCTTCCAGAACATTCCGAAACCTTCTAGAATCTCCATACAAACACTCCAGAACATTTCCTAACTTAGAAAATGATCCCCAATATATGAATCTTATTCTCCGGACCATTCCGGATCTCCTCGTGATGTCACGGATCCATTCCGAGACTCCGAACAACATTCGGTCTCCAACACAAATTCTATATTTACTTAAAACAACTTCGAACCTTAAGTGTATCACCCTACGGTTCGTGAATATGCAGACATGATGAAGACACCTCTCCGATCAATAACCATCAGCGGGATCTGGAGATCCATAACGGCTCCCACATACTCAACGATTTCTTCGTGATCGATTGAACCATTTAACATACGAAACCAATTCCCTTTGTCACACGATATTCTACTTATCCGAGGTTTGATCGTCGGTATCTCCATACCTAGTTCTAACTCACATCGATAAGTACTCTTTACTGCTCCATGTTATGTCATCCCTTGTGACCCAGTCACATGCTTGCAAGCTATCTAGATGACATTCCACCGAGAGGGCCCAGAGTATATCTATCCGTCATATGGATGGACAAATCCCAATCTTGGTCTATGCGCTTCAACACATACTTTCAGAATACCCAATGACACCTTTATAACCGCCCAGTTACGAAGCGGCGTTTGATGTCATCAAAGTATCCATCCGGTGATGGTGATTAACATAACCTCATGGTCGAAGGATTAGGTTACTATGGATTTGAAAGCTTACAGCAATACGAACTTAATGACTTGATCTTATGCTACGCTTACTATGGGTGTGTGTCCATCACATCATTTTCCTAATGATATGATCTTGTTATTAACGACATCCAATGCCCATGATCAGGAAACCATGATCATCCATTAATCAACAAGCTAGTTTAACAAGAGGCTTACTAGGGACTCTTTTATGTTTACAAAACACACAAGTATTAATGTTTCCGGTTAATACAATTATAGCATGGGATGTAAACATTTATCATAAACATAAAGATATAATAATAACCACTTTATTATTGCCTCTTGGGCATATCTCCAACAGTCTCCCACTTGCACTAGAGTAAATAATCTAGTTAAAAACTTGTGCATTCAACACCTATGGCTTTCTGGTGTTGTATAGACACTATTGCTAGTGGTAAACATAATCTTCGGATCTGACACTTCGAGGTCCGTGTGTATTTGCATTTCCTTGCGTCTCTACGCATTACTCATTCTCCAATGAGATGGCATTGTGTAAATTTGGTCCTTTGGTGAGACCTTTAGTTCCTTGGGATTAAATCATGTTGATACAATTGTCATACAATGTATCTTCATAGTATTATCCTGCTATGAACCACACCTAGTTTGATAACAAACTACTTGACGCAAATGCCCTCATTTGCTGCTACAATAGTAGTCACATACTTAGCCTTTTGTTGTAGTATCTGTCATAATGTTTTAACTTTGGTACTCAACCAAATCCGTTATGGAACTTCCTTTCCATTACATTGTGCCACCCATAGTTTAAATTGAGATAAACTTAATTTGTGACAAAACTAGTATCAATGTAGCAATTTACAATGAACTATTTGTCACCACTATATAAGTAATATATTCTTAGTTCTTCCAAAGATCATAGGAATATCCCTACTATTGTCCAATGATCATCTTATGAGTCATTCTGGTATATGCTCACAACATTTAGAGCATAGGACATATCTGGATGTGTACATCTCAAAGAATGATTGATCAAAATATTCTTGTGATTTCACCAAGTGTCAAAACACTTGAATCTAGTGTCAACACATTTGAATCTTGATTCAGTCCTTTCCGCAAGGCCAAGAACCTTTCTTGTTGTTTCCATATTGAACTCATTCAACATCTTATCTATGTACATTTGGCAAAACCATATTAGCGCCTCAATCTATCCATATAGACATTGATGCCTAATTCTTGGGTTATGCCTAAGTCTTTCATCAAAATGAAATTCTTAACCTGTGTCAATAAAAGATACATCATTTCTAATCAACAATATGTCTTTCACATAATGTATTAGAAATATGTCTTAGCGCTCCCACTTAATTTCTTGCAAAATGCAAGCATCTTCATCGTCTCTGATGAAATTAAACCTTTTAACAGTTTCATCACGGTGAAGATTCTAACTCCGCGATGCTTACTTCAACCATTGAAGTTTTGCATACTCTTTTAGCATCCTTTGAATTAACAAAATCCTTTGGATCGTGTCATGTACACGTCCTAGGTAACCATTCTATTAGAAGAATTTGTTTTGTTTGTTCAACTACCATATACCAAAATATATGTAGTGGTTGCTACATTAATCCGTCCAGACTAAATATCGCTATGAAAGATCAAACCTTATCATAGTCAATTCCTTGAACATTGTCGTAAACTTTTTCCGACATGTCGACTATTTCATAGATGTGAAACATCCATGTCTATTTCTTTATAGATCCATATACGACTATAAGGTCTTGCACCTTTCCAGAGGGTCTTTCAAATTCAAAGCTTGATTTCTCGTGTATGCAATTATCACGGATTTTATGGCTTCAAGCCACTTAACGAAGTCAGGGCCCATCATTGCTTCTTTGCATGTAGTCGGTTCATCATTGTCAAATAACAATGATTTAACTCTCAAATCTTAGCATTTGATTACTTACCCGACCTACTTGGTTCAATAGTAACTTAGATCTCCGTGACCACAACCTTTGAGGCACGTGAGCCATGAGCATTGTTGCTGCCTCTGGGACACTTACCGACGCTATGCAACTCAGCCCATATTAGCCAAGGTTCAACGACCTTGTCAAAGTTCTATTGTCCTCCCACTTAACTTTTCACCAAAATTCCTTCTCAAGAAACTCGACATTCTAAGCGACAAACAATTTTGTCTTCGGTGTTATGGAGGAATACCCAATGGTTATTCTAAATAACCTACAAAGACATGCTCATCCGACTTTGGTTGTAAACATTTTACTTATGCCTAGCATACCAAAAATTTAAGAAAGGACAACCTGGGTTTTATCCCAAACCATGACTTATATGGTGTCATTTCAACGGATCATGATGGAGCTCTTTTCAGTGTAAAAGCGGTAGTCACTAAAGCTTTAATCTTTTAAAATATAATGGCAGTTTTATAAATGACACCTTTGATCTTACCATGTCAAACAAGGTTTCATTACATATCTCGAATACTCCATACTCCTATGGTGTTTTGGGAAATGCAAATCCATGGAACGATTCCTCAAATCTTAGGTGTTTTGCTAAACTTGTAACTCAAACATCTTTCTTTATGATCCAATCATAAACTTTTTATTTTCTTGTTACAATGATTTTCCACTTCATCTTGAAAGTCTTTGAACATTTTCAAATGTTTCATACTTCTTCCTTATTGAGTAGGTATATACATATACTCACTCAAATCTTCGGAGAAAGCATATGAAGTTGAAATCCATCGCCCACGACTACACATAATGGACTATATACATCAATATGTACAAATTCCAATCAGTTAGTCGTCTGTTCCTCTTTTGGCCTACGAACGGAGTTTTAATTATCTCCAGGAAAGTATCACAAGCGTCATTTGATCAAAATCAAAGACTCCAAAAATCCATAAACATGGAGTTTCTTCATGTATCCCTTTCAATATAATTTAAATGGCGATGTCACTTCGCAAGTGATCTTTCAATCATTTGTCTTGCGACATTTTAGCATTAGTTTTATGGTCGTTATTTCTCCAACCAGACTTGTATATCATCCATCTATTATGGAATATGGTAATTATTTGAACAACCTTTTGTCGTCATAATACCTGATCAAAATAACAATTATTGAAACAAATCTTGAAGGTAAGCTTTGATGTTAACGAGCAACACAACAACCCTTTGTTTGTTTTCGATGAGCATCATCACATATTCTCTTGATAGTTACTTAGGCCATTGCAGTTCATGAATTGTGTTGTCCTGCATGACACTTCATACCAACCAATTCGGTATCTAATACCGCAGAACCACATTATTTAACAACCAAGGAATACAGTCATAACATGTATCTTCTATATACCTAAGTTGGATATCTCCAATCTTTTCTTTTCTGCCAAATATTTTATAGATTCTCTTTCAACAATTCCTTTTTCTTTTAAAAGAATCTATCAACATCAATAGTGGTGTCATTCACATGACACATAGTACAAAGTGTGTATAGTCAAATACTAATACCTTTGAACTTGCACTTTGAAGTGGATCACCTTCATCAAATGTTTGGCATTCTTTCAAAATTCTATTATTTAGTAATCTTTTAGTGTAGTAAACATTTTACTTACATCTTCTATTCATCCTTATCATGACAATCTTTCATGATCAAGCTGCTATAGCTTATCAAGGTGAATTGCGAGTATAATGTTTCTTTTCCAAAACCTTTTGGAGGATTAGGACGACTAGCGTCTCCAACCTTCACAAATTCTCATCAAATATGAGGACGTATACTCTATCATGTTGTAACCAACATATTGTTTTAGATATCGTAATACCTTTCACATATGATGGTTTCTGAAACATTGCTTTCAGCTCTTAGATAAACTTGATATTAAAAACAATCTTTTGAGTATCAAGAATCATGGAGGCAAACATGATACATTAGATACTAACACTGGAATTGTTACTCTTGGTTTAATACTGTTTATTAAACTTCACAGAGTAAACGGAGTTTGCTGAAAGTTTGCAATATGACTTTTAAACTTTAGATTGACACTCAAAACAATACGATACCAGTTCGTAAAGCAAATATCCAGAATTTCTATAGTTCCACTATCTCAACTATAACTAAGCATAAGGTGGTGAACGGATGCCAATGACTACAACAAACTATGCAAATTCACTTTGATTGTGTTTATGATAAATTGAGTTTGACTAATCCAAATTACAAATGAACTCCCACTCAAAACAACATCCCTCGAGTTGTTTTAGTGATTACACGAACCAAATCCACTACACCAAGTCCGATCATCACGTGAGATGATGTAGCTTCATCGGCGAACAATCTTCATGTTCATCATATCAATGATATGACTCATGCTCTACCTTTCAGTATTCCGTGTTCCGAGACCATGTCTGTACATGCTAGGCTCGTCAAGATTAACCTTAGTTTCCGCATGTGCAAATCTGGCTTGCACCCGTTGTATGCACACGTAGAGTCTATCACACCCGATCATCACGAGATGCTTCGAAACGACGAGTCTTAGCAACGGTGCCAACTAAGGACGAACACTTTATTACTTGATATTTAGTGAGAGGGATCATCTTATAATGCTACCGTCGCGATCTAAGCAATACAAGATGCATAAAGGATTAACATCACAGGCAATTCATAATTAGTGTGATATGATATGGCCCTTTCTTCTTATGCCTTTGATCTCCATCTCCAAAGCACGGAGATGATCTCCATCATCACCAGCATTGCGTCAAGGTCCGTGGCGCCGCTTCATGGTTGTCCATCATCACTAGCAACTATTACAACTACTTGGAACAAAGCTATTACAAGATGAATAGACACGCAGGTCTTAACAAAATTAAAGACAACCATTAGGCTCCGCCAAGCCATATTACAACAAGGATCATTGCATACATCAAATACAATCTCAATCACATGATGGCCATATCACATCACAAAACCCCTGCAAAAACAAGTTAGACGCCTCTAATTTTCTTTGCAAGTTTTACGTGGCTTGGGGCTTTCGACTAAGAACGCATCTTACCTACGAAACTGAACCACAACGTTGATACAAGTGCTATCAAGTGCAAAGTGTAGATTTGATCTATACTATGATGGGAGAGACAGACACCTGCAAAGCCACTTGTGCAAAGCAAGTTACACGTCAAGCGTGGAGCAAGTCTCATGTGCGATGACATGTAAGGTTAGCCCGAGCCGCTTCATCCCACCATACCGCAAGATGCAAAGTACATAAAGCAAAAGACGGCACGAGCACCAACGCCCACAAAACCATTGTGTTCTACTCGTGCAACAGATCTACGCATAGACATGGCTCTGATACCACTGAAGGGTTCGTAGCATGGAAAACAAAAAAATTCTACCGCAAGAATGAACAAAACCCAAATCTAATCTAGACAAAAGCCAAGATCTAATCTATTAGACATGAGCAACGAGATAGATCGGTACTAACCCTTGTAGAACCGAAAGCGTTACGAGATTAGATCTCGTGGATGATGTAGTCGATCGCTTGCCGATCTCAAGATCGTGTGGACGATCCTTCCGGCGCCGCTGCCGGCGCAGCTTCATGACGGTCACACGTGCGAGTCGGCGACCTTCCTCTCCTGTTCCAGCAGCGGAGGTAGTAGATCTTCTCCACGGAATCCCAGCAGCACGACGGTGTGGTGGTGGTGGTGGAGTAGAGATTTCTGCAGGGCTTCGCCTAAGCCGGTGCAGAAGAAAGGTGGAGGAGAGAGGCGGCAGAGATTGGGTGTTATGGAAGAGAGCCAAGAGAGGGCGCCCCCTCCCTTCTATTTAAGGGAGGGAGGCGCGCCTGGGGAGGGGGAGTCCTAGTAGGACTCCCCTCCTAGGGCCGACGGTGGGAAGGGGGGAGGAGTCCTCCTCCCCCACGAATCCGTGTCTTGCCCCACTTGGTCTCCTTGATCCCTTTCTTGGTTTTCAAGTAAACTCCAAGAAATCCTCTAGAACCTTCTAGAACATTCCGAAACCTTCTAGAATCTCCATACAAACACTCCGGAACATTTCCTAGCTTAGAAAATGATCCCCAATATATGAATCTTATTCTCCGGACCATTCCGGATCTCCTCGTGATGTCCCGGATCCATTCCGAGACTCCGAACAACATTCGGTCTCCAACGCAAATTCCATATTTACTTAAAACAACTTTGAACCTTAAGTGTGTCACCCTACGGTTCGTGAATATGCAGACATGATGAAGACACCTCTCCGATCAATAACCATCAGCGAGATCTGGAGATCCATAACGGCTCCCACATACTCAACGATTTCTTCGTGATCGATTGAACCATTTAACATACGAAACCAATTCCCTTTGTCACACGATATTCTACTTATTCGAGGTTTGATCATCGGTATCTCCATACCTAGTTCTAACTCGTTACTGATAAGTACTCTTTACTCGTTCCATGTTATGTCATCCCTTGTGACCCAGTCACATGCTTGCAAGCTATCTAGATGACATTCCACCGAGAGGGCCCAGAGTATATCTATCTGTCATATGGATGGACAAATCCCAATCTTGGTCTATGTGCTTCAACACATACTTTCAGAATACCCAATGACACCTTTATAACCGCCCAGTTACGAAGCGGCGTTTGATGTCATCAAAGTACCCATCCGGTGATGGTGATTAACATAACCTCATGGTCGAAGGATTAGGTTACTATGTATTTGAAAGCTTACAGCAATACGAACTTAATGACTTGATCTTATGCTACGCTTACTATGGTTGTGTGTCCATCACATCATTCTCCTAATGATATGATCTTGTTATTAACGACATCCAATGCCCATGATCAGGAAACCATGGTCATCCATTAATCAACAAGCTAGTTTAACAAGAGGCTTACTAGGGACTCTTTTATGTTTACAAAATACACAAGTATTAATATTTCCGGTTAATACAATTATAGCATGGGATGTAAACATTTATCATAAACATAAAGATATAATAATAACCACTTTATTATTGCCTCTTGGGCATATCTCCAACACGTATAAAAGCCGACATATACAAATTCATAAATCCTTCCACTTTTCACTAATATTAGATGTTATAGCAAAATAAATTAGTATGCTAAGACATCTTATATTAGTGAACAAAGAACATCCATAAGTACTGCTTTACAACATCATTATTTGATAGAAAAGTTGCAATATGCATACATGTTGTGCACTAGAGTTTGTAGCTCAATAGTGATCCTCACCTTCACGTGGAAAATGGCTCCAGCAAGAAAAGGAAAATTTTAAGCACCAGAAAGAACCAACAATGAAATTTTGATGATCTATTTTCAGTCCTAGGAGATTTAACTTCGAGGAGACACTCATAGTGTTTTTCCTGCAATTAAAAAGATCCAGGTTTAAATAAGTAGTAACATGAAGTGCACATATAGATGTTTAGACAGAAACGTTAACAAAACAACAAGCTAGAGAAAAATAGTTGTATTATACATGTAACAGCCAGCATTATCATCTTGTTCCACCACTTGAGGAAACACCCCTTGCACAGAGCAACAGTACCTGAAACATCGGGGGTTGTCCACCTTGAGATTGACAAAGCGCCCGAACACCTTAATCACTTCCACCACACCATGCATACTGGTAGATTTTCATAGTATCGAGCTAGATAATCGAATATAAGCATCATCGAATGTAACCTGAACCTAGAAGGATCAACACAGGTATACTGTACCCTATAGTTTGTAGGTATATTGTAATGATTTCTAACCAGCACGGGTAATAGGCTAAACTAGTACTACTCCGACAATTGGTTGATCCAACGATGCTTATAGTGATGTTGTCGACTGTACTTGGCAACCCATGGGCGAGGTGATGCTTCTCCGTTGGATGCTTCTCTGTCGAGGTGTCATAGACGGTGTATGGGGTATGGAAAGGTGGATGTCCTTGTTCGAGAGCTCTTTTCTTGGCAAGACCGGACAAATTAGGAAAGCATATCTCCCATGAAACCCCACACAACACATCCTAGATGGACACGAGTCTCCCTTATTCCAAGAGTCTGGCCGAGATGGTCTGTCCACACCTGATTATCGATGGAGATTTTACATGGAGGAGAATTATTCTGATTTTTCTACAATTAACATAACTCAAGTTTAAATAAGAAGTAACATGCATATATCTAGGCGTCCAAAAAAGTTTAACCATAAAAATGCAACAACCTACCCAAGGAGATATAAGCATCATTGCATAACCTGAACCCGGCAGGATCAAAACTGACTTACTGTACCTACAGTTTCGAGGGATATACAGAAACTTGCATAAAGCATAGTATGGAACATAATATAAGATGGGATTTCACTTGATATATCAAATATTTCAGTCTAGGAATGAGTAATATGCTAAATCAGCACTGTTCTCACGATTGGTTGAGCTAACGACACTTATAGTGATGTCGTCAATTGGACTTGAACCCATGATTGAACACTTCAACATAGGCGCTGCTTATCCATCAAGTGGTCTCGATTTGACGATGCAAGGGAGGAAGTCATTGTTCCGGATCTATTTTCTTGGGAAGCTTGGGGGATTTGGGAAAGAATGGCTTCCATGAAGCCCCATATGCGAGATCTCTCGAACGGACACAAGTCTCATGCCTGCCAAGAATTCGGAGATATTCCCACCTCTAGTTGTCGATAGAGTCTGGGATATTTTAGATGGAGAGGTCTTGTACTGTTTTTTCCTCAATTAACATGTAGAGCATATATAGGAGTTTAAAAAGATCAGATTAACAAAAGAACAAGCCAACCAATACCTAAATGATCTATTGTCATTCATTTTGAAAACAGTACATTTAGTCAAATTAACCGAAGAAAATATAGATTTTAGCATTGAATCAACTCGATAGGAAATAGATATTGCAAATTCATAGTTAAGAACTAAGCAACTTTTCTTGCAGATCTGCCCGTTCTCGGTCCATCTTGTTCTGTGTCGGCATCTCCTTCCCACATTCACTCATCTGCTTGCACATTGAGTCATCCTCTACCTTGTTGGTCGAGCAACAAGAGCAATGGAACATCAGAGAATCACTTGGTAGTCGTGGTTACTTAAGGAGAATAACAATTTGTCCTCCTTGGCCAATGCTATCAACTTCCCTAAGTAATCACAGCTGGTGAGAGCTTCCAGACACTCTTGTTCTTCCTACAACAGGGCGGTGTTTGTGAGTTAGATGTGTCCGTTCTACAAGAAAATGGAAACTAGTTATGAAAATAAATTAGTAGAAGTATCTAAGATACTAAAGGAGAATTGAACTACCATAGAATACTTAATGAAATGAGGATAGTACAAGGATACAAATATATCATTATAACATACATAGAAGATCATTAGTCAAATATAGCAAGAAAGGATCATCAACATAGTAAACTAAGCAAAGTAACACCTATTTTTAGAAAACAGGAAGTTTGCACATAAGAAAGACACACCATAGTAGAAAATTTTAATATTCCAGCAAACTCAGGACTGAAAACTGAAAAGAGAGTTATGCATCAATTAGCCTAGATTTCTATGAACAATTACTATGGGAAGCAGTCATAATCATATATACAAACTACAACCAAAGCAGCATCATAAAAGGAACACCACAACACTTCAGTTTTTTTTAAAATATTCCAACAAACTCAAGAATGTGAAAATTGAATAGAGAGTTATACAACATTTGACCTAGATTTCTATAAACAAATAGTATGGGAAACAGTTATAATCATATACAAACTATAATCAAGCAAGCATGATAAAAGTGAAGGGTTCGCATCATAGAAAACAAATAATCCTACAATACGAACAACAAATGTCGGGCCAGTGGCACCCATGGTACCACGGCCCATCTGCTACTTGGCCCAGACATCAAGGAATCTCGTCCCTCACCAGAGGGATATCTCGCAGAGCAGTACACTCTGCTGGGAGAGGATCTCGTGGAGCCTCAAGAGGTGCTCCCTTCGCGAGACCCTCTTGTGAAGCATCATCTTCTGAAGCCCTTCACGAGAATGCACCCTTAGTGAAACTCCATTGCGAGGAAATAGTGCGAAGCGCACCGGTGTTCCAGCGCCTAAGTCCTAGATGTCGCGCGACATATACTTGTGGGACCAAGGAGAAGGCGAAGGTGAACACGGCTGGCACAGTTGTCCAGGCATGCCTCCTCCATGCAAGTAAGGAACCTTCCCCTTCCACAAGCAATAGGTGGCTGACAGCCTCTAACACCAAGGCAGGACCACTCCCCCCTTTGGTGTATGGAGAACGTGGAGGGCGTTGTGCCAGAGAGGAGGACATCAGCGTCATGGTCAACGATGCCCTGCCATGGACCAGGTCCATGGTCAAAACTAGCTCGTTTGTCGCCATGTGGTAACCCATCCCACTAAGATATTGGGGAAGAGGACCCGGGCATTTATAAGATGCGCAGTACGACACCTAGAAAGGGGATCCAATATTCTGCTACTTAAGAAACCCTAGATTCATCTTCTAGCTAGGAACCCTTGATCTGATCGCCTGATCATCCCTTGTACTAGAAACCTCACCAAGCAGTATAAGAAATCTAGACAAGCATGAGTAGGGTTTTACACCGCATGGTGGCCTTGACCTAGGTAAAAACCTCCCCGTGTCCCTCTGTCATGCTCGTTGTTTTTTCTCCTGCCGAGGTCATCATGGGTTTGAAGTTTGCCTATTCAGCCTCCTGTGTTCGGTTCATCCTACTTTGGAGATACCCTAGTTCATTTGCAGGGACAAATCTCCGACATTTGGTGCGTCGGGTAGGGGGTTGAGGCGTGACTTACTCTCCTACGTCGACATGGATGGATTCATTGTAGTGAGCACACACGACGCCGCGCCGCCGCCACTATCGCCACCTCCCGAGCAGGGGACAACCCCGACGCCAGCGCGGGAGTCGAAAACAACGACAACCTGTGCTGCGCTCGTGACCCCACCCCTCAGCAGAAGCACGAAGTGAGGGACTACAAGGCGCACTCCGCCGTCCCTCTGGTGTAGTTGTAGCGCACCCACATGCGCACCAAGACCATCTCCAGGATCGGGCGTCTTTGCAACCCCACTACGGCTCCTCTGCTCATGGCACAAGAGTTACTGTGCTACCGGCCCGACATGGATGGGAATGATGCATGGCTCCTGCGCGTCACTGAGCTCGTCAACACCGGTGGTGCCGCTCCAGCGATCTCCCGCTCCATGGTGCCTCCACCGACACAGATCCTGCAAGCGGGCCAGGTCGCGCACGATGCTCCTCCACCACCTCAAGCTGGCGGAGGCGCGGGGAACAACCGCGCCGCCCAAGGGCCGGGAAGAGCCCCCCTCGATTCCATGGCACCACTTTGCCACACGGTGCACCCAGGCACAACAGCGTCATCGAGAGATCTTCGGAGGGCGCCTGTATCTCCATCGAGCGACCCTGGAGGAGCCAGGAACATACGATCACGGAAGTTGCCATGGCGGGTGACAACAACCTCACCGCCCTGGCTGGTGGCACCATCTCGTACAACACTGGTTGCCTCGTGTTCACCAAGGAATTGCACAATATAAGGTGGCAGCTCAAGTTCAATCCAGATCTCCCTCCGTGCTACGACGGCATCCACGGGAGAGAGGGCCTCCGACGTGATGTCGCCGCATGCCCTCCCAGTGGTCCATCCAACGACCCGAAATAATTGGGACGATGTGCATAACAGAATCGGACAAAACTTTCATGCAGTATTATTTACTCTAATCATATCAACTCAGTGAATTTTTGGTATGTGACGGTGTGCCCAAGTACGCTCTAAAGGTAGAGCTTTAAGATACTCCTACATGGGACGTGGCCATTCCCGTGTAACTCCTTAGTCCCAAACACTCGCATTCCCATTCTTGAGTCTTGTGTTGGAGTAAATGGCACCAGGGGTCATACAACTTGTTCTACGTGTGTAGATAAGTCACACTTCTTGTAAAATAGACAAACCGGTCATGCTACTTGTCAAACACGTGCATCGCAGGTCACAAACATGTCAAACAGCCGATTTTTGGCAAAAAAGGCATGTGTGTCTCACGTGAGCATCTCATGGCAGTTAATATCTTACGGGTATTGTCAAATATTTTTAGATAGGGTTTAAATCAATTTTGCATCTGGTTGGGTTTAACCAGGTCGCTACGTGCGTTTTGAATTGACAATTGGCTAGTTAGAATACGAGTTCCTATCAAAATATATATGGTCAAGTAGTCAATTGTTGTTGTATATTCAACTTTAAATTGGAAATTAACTAACCAATTGTCGATTCAGAGATATAGGTAGCGACCTGGTTAAATCTGACCAGATGAAAAATTGATTAAACCAGATCTAAAAATATTTAGCAATACTAGAAGGTTTCTATAATATATTGACTACCCTGAAATACTCATGTGAGACGCACCCATGTCTTTTTTGTCAAAAACCGGTCGGTTAACCTGTTTGTGACCTGCGGTGCACGCGTTTGACAAGTAGTGTGACCAGTTTGTCTATTTTATAAGAAGTATGACTTATGTGCACACGCGGAACAAGTTATATGACCACATGTGCCATTTACTCCTTGTGTTGGGTAATTGGTGATATTGGGACTGGTGAGCATGCCTGCCACGACAAACAGACATCACTTTTGAGTATTATGTCGGTCTTTTGACATAGATGAAGTATGATGCCTCTATTTTATATAGAGTTTTACGAGGGTAATTTCAATGGTTTTATGCAGATTTTACCGGTTTTCGCCACTTCACTAATGGGTATTTACTGAAAACAGGGAAAATGATTTCCAGGAAACACTACCAAGCATAGGGATCCATACTTGGGCGATTAAGAAAGAAAATGTGAAACTTTCTCTTTGGCAGGCATTCCATCTCGGGTCAATAGTGAAGAAGGGAACACGTGATACGATCTCATACATGAGGTCGTCCAGGCACCGACACGCCCCTTATAAAAAAACTACATTCGTATTTTGCCCCATTCCGTGAAAGCAACATAGGAATGAGAAATAGAGGAGAAAGCGGAGGAAGGGAAATCCAGAGAAGAAGAGCTTCACTTAGATCCATTTCGGGAACCTCTGCTCTGAGATGCTCCATTCCACCACCGAGAGTGCGACCATTAGAGAGAGATCCATACTTGTAAGGCTAAGCTTGTAACTCTATTCAACTTTAACTCAAATATCTAGCTCGAATTAACCATCTGTCTTATATATTGTGACTTGCTACGGATATATCGAGATGAATCCTATTTGTTTGATGTTTTTGTTTCTTGTTTAAAGGATTGGTGACATGTGTTTGTGGATAATCCTTGTTTATATTGGACGTCTCTTTATGCCCCCAGCGTGCTGCAGTTAGGCAAATCGCTTGATGACAGATTGTAGGACAATATTTTCCTTGTTAATATTGATGTAATTAAGAAGATCTTGTATGGACTAACTTTCATAAGAAATTAATATTTCCTATTTATGTTAAAAGAGAAGTATATAATATTTTCCTATCTTATGCAATAAATAATAGTTTTCTACATACATATAATAAATGGAGATCTTGAGGACATTAATTTCAATCCATTGTCTACACTAATGGGACCATAAATATTTGATAGGTCATACACCTATAAGCAAGGTGCTATGATCATTGTAGAATTGACCATTCCATTGTTTACAATGAAAGAAAAGGAAGCTATTATGTTGGCTCTATTCCTATCATACCTAGTTCTGATAACTAAAGGAAAATACATAAGATCTATAAAAAAAGGAGCAAACAGTAGTCAGTTCCTCATATATCGACGAGTTAATAAAACTATCCAGGTATGAATAATCATTCATCTTATTTTCTATATGCAGCATCATATTTGTTGGCTAACAAGAAAAGGAAAAAATCAAAGTAGATGGAAAGCGGAGATATCTTTGATTGCATTGATGTGAATCTACAACCAGCTTTTGACCACCCATTGTTAAAAGGCCATAAAATTCAGGTAAACTAAATTCATAAAAATGTATATTCATGGTTTGGGTCAATTCATAAAGTTAACTCATCTATGAATACATTAAATGCATGAAGAGTGAGCTATATCAAGTAGATGGATGCTAGGAATGGAAGTAAATTATCGGATTAAATCATGATTTTTTAATGATTTTTTGGGGTCCAAATATCATATTTCATAACTTTTCTTGTGTCAATCCCATCTTGTTTTCATATCTCCCTTTGTATATTTGTCTACACCCTATTAAAAATTGGAAGCAGGAGTGAATCGGTGATATTTTGATATCTTTTCTTTTCTTGACACGCAATTTTATATATCTACTTCATCTATAATGAATCAAATGACATAATTTCATACCAAATTTATTATTCATTGTAAATATTCAATCATAAGGTGATTAGCTTCTACTTGTCAAATAGATGGAACCTAGTTCTCTCCCGTCAGGGATGGATATCAAATCTCCGTCTCAACATGTTGTATCACCAGCACAACCACCTATCATTGAATGCCCAATAGGAACAATCCCGATACTACGCAATCATAGAAGGGACCATATAGCAAGACAAAGTATTGATGAAGTGACTGTAACAAATAACCAACAAGAGGTGAGTTTAACACACACACACACACACACACACACACACACATATATATATATATATATATATATATATATATATATATATATATATATATGAATATGTATATCGAGTAAAATCTTCTTTTTGTAGGTTGATTATGCAAATTAACACATGGTTGAAAAAACAACTTGTGCCATATGATGATTCAAAGTTCATGGATAGTGATATGGTTGACATTT
This sequence comes from Avena insularis, assembly GCA_023614405.1. Taxonomy (NCBI): domain Eukaryota; kingdom Viridiplantae; phylum Streptophyta; class Magnoliopsida; order Poales; family Poaceae; genus Avena; species Avena insularis. The sequence continues at coordinate 83,984,417 of CM042694.1, read as the reverse complement.
GATTGTTGTGCCATATGATGATTCAAAGTTCATGGATAGTGATATGGTTGACATTTGATTGTGGTCCCAATGTGAAGAGACCAACCGCCCAGAAGAGATGGGCCAGCCAAATTCGTCCAAGCCAGATAAAGCCAGGCCCAGGCATGCGGACGAGAGGCGACGGACCTACCATGGTTGCTCGACTCCTTTTCCTCCCCCGCCGCTTGCGCCGCCAGCACCCCGCAGTTCTTGCTCGCCCCGCTTTTCTCTCCTGACCCTCTCTCTCTCCTCGTCGACCCCATCTCCTCAGCCCAGACTCCATCCCTCCTCCGGTCTCCTGACTCGCCGGAGAGCGTCACTCGTGGAGCTCCCCCTGCCGAGGGCAGCTCCTCCCGGTCGCCGATCGCCAGCCGCCTCAGCTCCTCTCTCTCATTCTATCTCGCAAGCCGCCTCCGGCTGAGAGGGTCCTGCTGCTGCTCCTGTTTCTTGCCTCATTGATTTTCAATTCAAGCTTCCGAAGCCCGCACAAGCCCGTCAACCATGTCGACCCCTTAGTCTGTTCATCACAGCCGTTGTCTTTTCGTGCAATCTCATGAAGCTCTTTGCTAGGCTTGTTGACAGCCAATCTACAAAAATATATAAATTGGTGAAATTTGGTGTCAGCTACCGAGGTGGTACTATTCAAAGGCTATGTACCAGCCCTGCGCCGCACCGTGGATGTGTCCTGACTCCTGAACCATTTATTTTACCTACGTCTGGCTAATTACGGGAATCGTTTCTTACTTACCGGCAAGCAAATCAAGGCCTCCTTTGTCGCTGATTCAGTGGGCTTGGACTCTCGTGAGTATCAGCCCATTGCACAATAGCAGCTACGTACGAGCAGGTCGTGTGCGAAACATTATTAGATTTATTATCGGTGGCAACTGTTGTAATTTGGACTGAGAAAAAAAAGTTTGGTGGAAGGGCAGAACGGTCTAAAAAAATGTTGGACCGGAAGAAACAATCCGTCCTTTATTATTAGGTATAGATTCCTAGAATGTTACATTGACATGATATATTAATCTTATCTCTATGTACTTAATATTTAGTCTTCTCATCTAACAATACTGAATTTTGGGTTGTAGGAGGCGGGCATCGAATATCGGGATGATTATATATATGGGACGCGCGCAATAATAAATGTATATGAGCCAAAGGTGAAGAAAGATAGTAAGGATCTTAGTGCATCTGGGTTAAACATTAATAGTGGACCAGAAGGGGGCCAGGCAGACACAATAGGTGCTGGTTATTCAGTATCCCCAAGTCTGAGCGGAGATGGCTACGCAAGGTTCCATGTTGCTTGGGTATCATGATATTCATATTGACAACGTTCTTTCACAAGCTATAGATATATTATAATGACAAAACACCAATATAATTTTTATTGTTTGGACTAACCTTTGAGTAATATGGATACTAGGATGAAGGCGTACTAAACAAGTCATGCTATGATCTCACATGTCCTGGCTTTGTACAAATATGCCACACCTTTGGTCTTGGAGGAAGGTTACAACCTGTTTCGGTTTATAATGGATCACAATACGTAATAACCATTCTTATTTTCAAGGTATTATCTTGTTTTTAATTTAAATTTCTTATATAGGTTGTACAAGACGGTTACACCAAAATTATATCTGTTGATTTATTTTACCCTATAAAAATTTAGTTAGTTCACTATATATCGACTGAGTTATTTAATTAACAAAATAAAAGTTGATTGCTTGCAACCTCATACTATGGTTTGACACCCATTTGATATACTGGTCATCTAACGTGTGTCTTGAAATGAACTTACTACTAATACTTAGATTAAAATAGATATTAGAACACACTCTCAATCTCGTAACAATCATTTTAACGTCAAAGGATACACATATGTTTGCCTGATATCCATATCTTGTTACTATTAGAGTTTTCTACTATATATTGTATGGGGAACTAAACATATTCATTCTACTTAAAACAACATTACTGACCTCTCCCCAATCCGATAGTTATTAAATCCATGTTCTTAATATTTCTAGGACCCAAATACTAAGAATTGGTGGCTGATATGGGGTGAAGAGAAGACACCAATTGGATACTGGCCACATTCATTATTCACTTACCTTAAGGACAAAGGTACTTATGCATTCTGGGGCGGGCATGTTTCTGGACCAACAGCCTCGACGGACTCTCCACAAATAGGTAGTGGACATTTTGCCTCCGAAGGGTATTCTAAAGCAGCTTTTGTAAAGAACATCAAAATTGTTGATGGAAACAACACACTTGTTAATCCAGGAGACAAGAAAGCTCTTGCTGGATCCACCAGTTTATCCAAATTTACAGTCGATGGTTATGAAATTGACAAAGATGGTATGCATACATTCTACGGTGGACCGGGTGATTTAGCCTGAGAATGTATGAAAAATATTCAATAAAGTTGCATCATCCTTATTTAGCCGGTACATAATAGCTAGTATACATCCTGCATGGATGTTATTTTAGTGCAGTACGAGTTCTCAGGCAGCGCTTTGCAGCAGCAGCAGGTCATGAATCATTCGGATGCGCTCCAATACGGTCCGATCCCTTCAGATCAGAAGTCGTTGAAGGCATGGTCGTATTCTGAAGGATCCTATCTGATGACGACATGGAGCTAACGTACGTGGGGAAAATCAGAGCACTAATCATATATGGGATGGGATTCTGTTTTCATACCTGCGGCTGCCTCCAAGCCCATGTCGCTTGACGCCTTCGGAGTCTATCCAAAGATTTTAGGGAGCGATTGGCGGGGAGGTTTGAGGACTGGACGAGATATTTCCAAACCTTGCGATATAATCTTATTGAAGGATCCAGTGTTGTGACTAGCACATAACCTTACCCGATAAGATGTGCTTTGTCGACAATCACAACAAAACCATGATTCTATTTAATTGTTGTGAGAAGAACGGGAAGGAAAGAAACAACCAGCGGAAAACCGCATACATGGCCACGTGTACCCCGAAGGTCCGGACCCATGGGTCAAAATGCTCACAAAACTTTAAAAAGGATCAAAATTGGCACAACTTTCGCTAAATGGGTTATTTAGGATGAAAATTTTCTAAATGGGGTAATACCGCAAAAAAATCTGAAACTACGGGGTAGAAACTAAAATTTACTCTTATTTGTGTGTTGAGGAGGTACAAGAGGCGTGATCGTTGCAGTGTGTCCATTTGTCGTTGGATTTCACTAGCTTATTGGTGTGGATCTCACGCTTATACCGCATATTTTTTGTTTGGCAATGAAATACAGCTCTGTCTTACTCGACTCTTAGTCCTCACTGTCTTTACTCGTTGCTAGATGAAGTATATTTTTATCTTCTAACTTTCACTGAAATTGGCAGCGAAGGAGCGAATTTCAGACAACAAATGGTATGCTTGGGACATGGTTACTACTGCAGCATATTGGAGCGTCTGGCTGGCGAGAAATAGGAAGATTTCTTTACTAATAACATTGAAATGCCGGTTGACGTGGTGGCTGGTCAATGTAGTGGTACCGTGAAGTCTTTGAACTGTTAGAGCAAAAAAAAGACCGGTAGTAGTCTCCTCTCATGCTGCATTCTCCTTCTCTGTTCTGCCCCCCTTCCCCCATGTGACTCGTCACTTGTTTTTAAATGAAAGTAAGGTATGGGCCTCCAATCCCCATGTTTCTCGGGAAAAAATCCTTCCACTGAAGTTCACATTTCATCCTAAATCTCTCTCTTTTTTGTCCAAAACCAGCCACTGAACTTTCCCAATCGGCCAGGCTCAGACTGGTAGCCCAACTCTGAACTCACCAAGCACGGTGTGGTAAAAAAAAAACCTCCCTATCAGCAAAAATAAATCCCCCAACCTGTCGGTCGTCCTCATCGTCGTAATTCAACGTCCCGCTCAATGGCATCCCATGTCACTCGTTCGAACTGCATCACACCCCGCTCGCTGTTCTGATGTCTCGCTTGCCCGAGTATGTCTTTCCGCTTGATTCCGCCAACGTCCCACCCATTCCGTCCCATTCGGTTCTATCAAATTGGGAGTATGACTTCACCGACGTGCGCCTAATTCTGGCAAAATTATGGTCGCACCTTGTCCTCGATGGCTCGGACTGCATCGGCTCTGGCATCGATATCCTCAACGACTGCCTCGACCGTCTCTCATCGGGTACTATGCGCATACGGTCTTATGTGCGGCTACCTCAACACCGGCACCCGACAACGACGTCGACCACGGCAACCCTCGCACGACTACCTCGACTCAGCACCGCCCCACGCTCTCGGCTCGCTCGACATCGGCACAAGGGCTACCACCTTACCTGAGCATCATCAGCTTCCTCTACAGTGCAAGCTAGACGTTCCCGCTCCTATCGCAGGGAATGCCAGCCCACTAATTCTACTTCGGTTTCTATCCAATTTAACTGTCTGCGACGTTCTAGTTGTTGACGACGCTACCGATACTTTTGGATGTTAGAGTATTATCATATAGGTTTGTTATGATAGTATAGGATAGAGGCAAGATTTGTTTCCATGCAATCATAACTTGACTTATATTTTAAGATGATCACCTATACGGCTATATGTATACTCGTCCATAAAACTCAATAAAACATTCAATATATTCCGCCAATCTCTTCCTGTATCGTTCTAAAAAAAGGATGAGGCATCTCCAGGGTGATTCACAGCCTTGCACGTGGCATTGACAGATATATTAACTTACGGCATTTTCTTTGTAGAAGTTGCGTTAAAGCTGGCATTGTTGTTATGCTCCTTCCTTTCTTCCGCCAGGTAGGCTGATCAAGTAGTTCACAAATGGCGGTTGGATCGGTTGCCTTGATTCATTCTCTTAGAATTTTGTCCTGTTCCTTTTTTGTCACTGCTACCTGAGGTGACAGATATCAGTGCGGTTTTCTGTTTGGGTCAGTTCTTGGTTGGCTCAACCAGTTTGGATCCGGTTCGGTTTGTTTTGCCAAATCAACAACGAAATCCGGACGTATTTTAGACCAAATCCGGACGAAACAGGCGTCCTGGGAACGCGACTGGGCGAAAAATCGCCGTTCGAACAAAAAAAACACCCTGGGACCGGCGTTGTGGGAACCCGAGTGGATATGCCCTAAGAACAAGTGAAAAGGAATGTACCATCTATATAAGAGTAATAATAATTTTGTCTTCTAGGGTGGATATGTTGAGGTCTCAACTAGATCTATGAACTCTCGGCATATGAGTAGTGGGCATTTTGCTTCTAGAGGAAATGGGAAAGAAGCTTTTATAAAAAAAATCACATCTAAAATATAGACGAAATAAACAATATTGTTACTCTGGCTGATGACTAAATGAACTACCTCAATCGTTAATGAAAGGCAAACCTGTCTAAGAGCAGAGCAAGCGATCCTTCTTTAGCCTATGTGTATGTATCAGTGTATGGTACTTATGCACAACCTTATTATGGAAAAGGGAGTTTTATTAAATGGCACTAATTGTAGTCAAATGGAAGGGTACATCAGTAAACATTTTATATCGGTTAAAATTTCAGAATGACATGTAACTAGGAATATAACGTGAAAGCTACAGAAACGGAAACACGATAGTGCGATGGTTATTCTCATTCTGTCAGTCGCAAACCATTGCAATAGGGCCATACTATCAAAAATTAAATTCATTAGAACCCACTACAATTAACATGGTAATGGGATATTTCCACAAAATTTCCCATACGGTAGAGCGGTCAAAAATATATTTCCACAAATTATAGTTTTCTGCATTAAATTTGTATGTATTTCCACAATTTGATTTATTGCTATACAAGCATGCTGCAACGATTGTCACTGACATGATAGCCTAATAAAACAAGATATTCGATGTTGTTATGATCTATTGTGAACTAAATAATATCTTGGAGCCAAACTAACTCAAGAAAATATTTCCCGTGGTGATATGTTATCACAACATCCATGTCAAAAGGATCTGTCCCAATGAAAAGTGATTCCACATAATATCGAAATCCACATATAATAGTGATATTAGGTAATCAATGGCAATATCATCCATCTATAACCAAAAAATTGAAATTTGTGGCAATAGTATGCCCATATTGCAACTAATTACTATTATTTCAATAGGAATATCCATGGTATAACAGAATCGAAGAACATGATTATAATGAAACTTCTTGTATCAAACTTGGCACTGATAAAGATTTTATGATGATTCAAATGCGTGAAATCTTCTTTAACAACTTTAGATTTACAATTAAAGAGAAGGATAAGCATATCTTATGCAATTAATGATTTTTATATACATACAACAAATTAGGCCAGCGGTATAATTATTTGTACAATAAATGTATGATACGGTCTGGTGCATATATATAGTGGTATAATATAAACGTTATGAACCTAACAATTCAGTTTTTCACAATGAGGGAAAATAAATTTATTAGAGTGACCCTTTTCCTATCATTTCTTGTTGTAGTCACCGAAGGAAAAGATATATGGAAAAAACATTATGGAGAAGATAATACTCTTGTACTCTCTTATCAACAAGCTAATAAAACCATTGAGGTATGACCTTGCACGCATAATATTTTGTACATGTTATCTTCATTTTCTGCTGCTAGCAAGCTGAGGAAATATCAAAATAGATGGAAGGAGGCGATGTCTATGACTGTATTGATCTGAATGTTCAACCATCTCTTAGCGACCCACGGTTGAAAGACCATAAAATTCAGGTAAATTAATTTCATAAAAATATTATTTATGTTCATGGTTAGCTTAATTTATTAGTGATTCATGTTTGGATTCATAAATTGGTAACACCATATTTCAATGACATAGTTTTTCTTTTGTGATGGTTACTTTCCAATAACTTATCCTTTTCTACTCCTTTTTTGTTTGAGTAATTTTTATAAATTTTTAATGTTTAAAACTAGGAATAAAATTGAAACATACAATCTTCTAGTACATGTCATTTTTAAGTATCAATTAGGTTTTGCCACGTTTTCTATGGATTCTCTTGTGCATTATAATATTTGATTATAAGATGGTCAATTTTATCGCCAAACAGATGCAACCAAGTTCTTTCCCTGTTGGGTTGGACATTGACCCTCTCCTTTCACATTCTGAATTACAAGTACAACCATCTACCATTGACTGCCCCATTGGAACGGTTCCAATCCTACGTAATAACGGAAATTTCACCATAGGAGCACACAATATTGATGGAGTGGGTAGTACGGATCTACAATGTGAGGTGAGATTTGTACGATTTTTTATGTAATTTCTTTCATAAAGTGTGATTATTATTTCTTTTGTTGAGGTTAGAGTAGATTATGGAAATTGTCTTACACTTGTTGCATGCATGATGCATATCTAATGTATGGCATAGTTGAATAAAGAATCCACCAAAGACACTAATAGTAATCTAATTTAATTCCATAAATTATTCGTTGGAAAAAGGTCATCTTTGGATGCTAAATTTTAATTTCAAAATGAGTCTCATAAGATGAAATATATGGTTTAGGGTCATCAGATTATTAAATGGAACAATGAATTGTTGTAAGACACAAGTATATATGAACAGTCTCCTAATTGGAGATTTTTAGTAATTAATTTTGTATCTTCGCATTCTTATCTCAGTTAAATAATTTTTCTTTATATTTCTTTTAATGATATGTGAAGGAACTTAATTTGCAATTCCAAGTTTCAAGAACACTCTCTTGAAGAGTGTGATCTATATCTGCCCAAAGTATCAATGGTAAACATTAAGTTGTACAATGGATGTACTATCTATGCACCAAAATACGAGGCCACGACATAGATTCGGGTTTAAGTATTATCTACAATCATGCTAACAAAGTGTGAGTTATATGACATAGAAAGTGATAGCATTGGAAATTATTTTTAATATGAATCCAATATCAGTAATTATGTGTCACGTGACCCACATTTTAATGTTATAGTTATAGTTGGGCGCCTAACACTTTGGAGAAGAGGGGTGATATCGTTATCATGGCTTTATGTATACATATTATTCGATGTTCTCATTTACCATTTATTTCTTGTAGGCGGCAGGAATCAAGTACCACGATGATGTATATGGTGCACGTGCTGCACTAAACATTTATGAGCCAAAGGTGAACAAAGATAGTAAGGATCTTAGTGCAACATGGCTACAAATTAATAACGGAGGAGGAGAAGACATAGACAGGATAGGTGTTGGTCTTGAAGTAAATCCAAGCTTCAGCGGTGATACCTTTGTTAGGATACATATTGGCTGGGTAATGCATAACATGTTTTTCGATATTATAAAATACATTACCTATTTCTCATAAAGATTAAGAATATAATTTGATAGTGTTTTGTCTACCTTTAAAAAAACTTCCCAGACTGAAGGCCTATACAAGAAGTCGTGTATTGATCACAGTTGTCGTGGTTTCGTGCTAGTAAACCACAAGTGGGGTCTTGGAGCAAGATCGAAACATGTTTCTGTCTATGATGGACCACAATGGGAACTAACAGTAAATATTTTCAAGGTATTGTCTTATTTTCGTGATTTTTAAACTAGCTTGTACAAATGATATGCAAAATCTTGAGCTTTTTATGCGCATAACCAATCACAATTTAATCTATTTTTTTCTGATAAATTTATGGAACGCATACTATATATCTTCTGACATGTGGCAAAAGATCGAGAGCATGGCTGTACCGAAGTTACATCTTAATTAACAAGAATTCAAATAATATAGATTCAGTATAAGCACTTTCGATCTTGAGAAATATCTGATCATCAAGCTAATACACATATATCGTTATGATTCATGTACCTTGCTATGCGAACATAAAAAGGGATAAAAACAAATGCCTACTAAAACACAGCAAATACCAACGACTAGAGTTTTATATGGTCACGTGTATTGACCCTGCAAATATCTTTGTTTATTCTAGGACCCAATCACAAAGAATTGGTGGGTTCTTTACGGTAAAACGAACTCGCCGATTGAATATTGGCCAAGTGCACTGTTCACCTTCATCCATGACAAAGGCGATTTTGTGTTCTGGGGAGGATTTGTTCAGGGACCGACCGCGTCGTCAAACGCTCCGCAGATGGGCAGCGGACATTTTGCTTCTGAAGGGTTTGGTAAAGCAGCTTACATAAAAAACATCCAAATCTTAAACGAGAACAACTCGTATGTTACCCCGGAAGACAACTTCAAGGTCGAATATGGCACAAGCAACTCCACGTTATATACCGTCGACAAATTCCAAGTGGATACTCCTGGTATGAGTATCTACTATGGTGGGCCAGGTTCTGCAGTGTAAGAATCTATTCAACAAATAAAACAGAGTGACGATGATCAATTGAAACCTTTTTCCAGTGAGATGATCATTTGATTAATCGTGCATATTTGGTCTGAACGTTGCTAAGCATACGATACTATGTGTCCGTTTTTTTACGACATAATAGATCCAGACGTTCATGAATTTCACTCAGCTGTAGCACAACACTGGATTAGGCCGTGCAGTGATAGTACGAGAATGCATTGTGCACAGAGTAATCCCAATATGGTCCAGAAAAAATTATCATCTACTACTACCTTTGCTCTTATTTAAAAAAAAAGGGAGGTTGAAACCCTCAGACTCTGCGTCAAAATGATGCACATAGTTTTTTTATTACATTATTCAAAAAAGTCTTTAAAACGAATACAATGATCAACATGAAACCACCATCCTGGCGACAGGTGTCACTATACCTGAAAGATTAATAAAGGGGTGGCCATGATAAGGGTCATGCATGTGACCTAACCTCAAACCTACATGCATCATCTGAAAACAGAAGGCCTCACCAAGCAGTCCAACGGATAGCCAGGAGCACAACCGGTCCAGCAAACCCTCAACTCGTACCATATGTGCAAGCTCCAGAAGTCGCCGCAACTATCCTCCAAAAACCCATCTTCGGGACAGGGATCAATGCATTGACCTTGCAAGGCAAGCCGTAGATGCCATCACGACGCTGTTGGAGATATGCCCTAGAGGCAATAATAAATATAGTTATTATTATATATCTTTGTGTTTATGATAAATGTTTACATTCATGCTATAATAGTATTAACAAGGAAACCATTAATACTTGTGTGATTTGTAAACTTAATTTGAAGTCCCTAGTATAGCCTCTATACTTCACTAGCTTGTTGGTTGATTGATGATTGTGGTTTCCCTATCATGAACATTGAGATGTTATCAACAACAAGATCATATCGTTAGGAGAATGATATGGTGGACATACTCCTATAGACAAGCGTAGCATAAAGATCAAGTCATTTCAATAGTTCAATTGCTATATGCTTTCTGATACATAGTAACCTAATTTCTTCGACCATGAGATCATGCATATCACCTTTACTGGATGGATGCTTTGATGTCATCAAACACCACACCGTAACAGGGTGGCTATAAAGGTGGCATTGAGTGTTCGGAAAGTATTGGTTGAAACACATGGATCAAGAGTGGGATTTTTCCATCCACATGACGGATAGATATTCTCTGGGCCCTCTCGGTGAAATGTCATCCAATTAGCTTGCAAGCATGTGACTGGGTCACAAGGGATCACATATCAGGAACGAGAAAGAGTACTTATCGATGTGAGGATGAACTAGGTATGCGAGATACCGGATCATAACCTCGGATAAGTAACATATCGTGAGACAAAGGGAAATTGGTATCGTATGTAAGTGGTTCATTCGATCGCAGTAATCGTAGAAATATGTAGAGCCATATGAATTTCCAGATTCCTCTATTGGTTATTGTTCGAGAAGTGTCTCGATCATGTCCGCATAATTCACGAACCGTGGAGACACACTTAAGGATTGACGTTGTTTTGAGTAGTTATGGTATTATGAGAAAGAGACCGAATGTTGTTCGAGTCTCGGATGGGATCCGGGATATCACGAGGAGATCCGGAATGGTCCGGAGAATAAGATTCATATAAGGAAAGTCCGTTTGAGTAGCGGAATGATTCCGTGTTTTCATCGGAACATTCTAGAAGGTCCGGAATGTCCGGCACTCGGAGGAAGGTACATGAGTGTGTCATTACATATTGGAATGATTGCATCATGTACTAAGTATTCTTTGTCCCAAATAAAGGATTTATTTAAATCCTAAATTGAAAAGTCAAACGGCTAGTTTGAAAGTCAAACAGCAGTTTTGGGAAGTGGGAAAAGAGGAGGAGAGGTGGAGGCCGAGTTGGAGGAGGTTCCTCCTTGGCCGGCGCACCTCCCTAGGCCGAGTTGGGAGGAACTCCTCCCTTGGCCGGCCAGACCTCCCACCTATATAAGGAGGGGCAGGGCTCCCCTCCTAGAGACACAAGTTTCCTATCCTCTAAACTAAACCCTAGATCTAGACCCCGGTTTAGAGCTATTCGGTTTAGAGCCTTCTAATTGGTTTAGAGCCCTCTAATTGGTGTGTCTAATTACTAGACCACTAATAGCCTCTCTCATAAGCTCCACCATACTACTTTTGGCTTAAGGCGAAGCCTCAGGATCTCCCTCTACCTCCGGTACCACGCCGTTGTCTTCTTAATCGCGAGGAGAGTACTACAACCTCCGCTGCCTGCTGGAACAAGGAGAGGAAGGTCTTCGTCGAGTACCGACGTGTGACCGATCATGGAGCGCCCAAGGGAACGCTGGGAAGGATCGTCTACGCGATCTTGAGATCGGAAAGAGTACGACTACATCACCCACGAGAATCTGCTCTCGTTAAACACTTTGGAATCTTCGAGGGTGAGTTATTCCATCGACTCGTTGCTGCAATCTAGTAGATAGATCTTGGCTTGTTTGTTTGTATGCGATAGAAAATTTTTGTTTTCCTTGCTACGAACCCCTACAAAGGGTATCGAGCCGTGTCTATATGTAGATCTGTTGCACGAGTAGAACACAATGGTCATTGTGGGCGTTGATGCTTTTATTGTAGATTGCTTTTCGTGTACTTTGCATCTTGCGGTATGTTGGGATGAAGCGGCCCGGGCTAACCTTACATGACATCGTTCATGAGACTTGCTCCACGCTTGACATGCAACTCGTTTTGCATAAGTGGCTTTGCGGGTGCCTGTTTCTCCTAGCATAGTAAAGATCCAATTTACAACGGGTGATCAACAATGCTAGTATCAATGTTGTGGTTCTTGTTCGTAAGTTAGAACGACACTTATTGAAAGCCCCAAACCACGTAAAATATGCAAAGAAAGTAGAGGCGTCTAACTTTGTTTTGCAGGGGTGTGCAGTGATGTGATATGGCCATGATTGTGATTATATTTGATGTATGCAATGTTCCTTATTGTAAGTTGGCAACCGGCAGGAGCCATATGGTTGTCTTTAATTTCTGTTAAGACCTGCGTGTCTATTCAAAATAGTTGTAATAGTTGAAGCTGGTGGACGACAACCATGAAGAAGCGTCATTGACCTTGATGCTATGCCGGTGATGATGGAGATCATATTCGTGCTTGAAGATGGAGATCGGAAGCACAAAGAAGAAAAGGCCATATCATATCACATATTATGAATTGCATGTGATGTTAATCCTTTATGCATCTTGTATTGCTTAGTAGACAACGGTAGCATTATAAGATGATCCCTCATACACATAAATTTCAAGTTCTAAAGTGTTCACCCTTAGTATGCACCGTTGCCAAAGCTTGCTGCTTCGAAGCACCACGTGATGATCGGGTGTCTTTGATTCCGCGGGTGACTACGTAAGCAAGCCAGATTTGCTTATGCGGAAGCTAAGGTTTGATCTTGTGAGCCTAGCATGTACGCACATGGCCTCAGAACACGGATCGGCGAAGGTAAAGCATGAATCATATAGTAGATATGATGAACATGATGATTGTTCGCCATTGAAACTATATCAACTCTCGTGATGATCGGTGTTGATGTAGTGGATTTGGTTCGTGTGATCACTAAAACAATGTGAGGGATGTTGTTTTGAGTGGGAGTTCACCTAGTTTAATTTCATTAATTAATTTGAACTCAATTTGTCATAAACTTAGTCTAAACTATTGCAAATATGTTGTAGATCAATGGCAGCCCTACCATCAATTTTAATGCGTTCCTAGAGAAAGAAAAGTTGAAAACAATGGAAGCAACTTCATGGATTGGTTCCGCAATTTGAGGATTGTCCTCACACCGGTAATTTGACCTATGTGCTGGATGCACCGCTAGGTGACCCACTGCAATGATGCTACCGATGAAGTAAAGAATGTTTACCTCGCTCGGAAGAATCAGTACTCCATAGTTCGATGTGCTATCTTGTATGGTTTAGAATCGAGCTTGAGAAAAGGTTTGAAGAGTCGATCCATATGATATTGTCGAGGATCTCAAATTAATCTTTGAGACTCATGCGGCAATTGAAAGTTATGAAGCTTCAAAAGTTCTTTAAGCGCAAGATGGAAGAGGGTAGCTCTCGGTGAGCATGTGCTTAAGATGTCCAGGCACGCAAATAAACTTCAAAGTTTGGGTATAGTGATTCCTAATACTTTGGGAGTTTACCGCATCCTCCAATCACTACCACCAAGTTACAAGAACTTTGTGATGAACTACAACATGCAGAACATGAACAAAGAGTTGCCAGAACTATTTGCTATGTTAAAATCTGCAGAAGTGGAGATCAAGAAAGAGCACCAAGTGTTGATGGTCAATAAGACCACCAAATTCAAGAAAGGCAAGTCTAAGCAAAGGGACACTTCAAGAAGGGTGGTAAGAAAGCTGCCACGCCGACGAAGAAGACCAAGGCTGGACATAAGCCTGAAACTGAATGCTTTTACTGCAAGGGAGAAGGTCACTGGAAGCGGAATTGCCCAAGGTACTTGGCAGATTTGAAGAACGGCAACATCAAGAAGAAAGATATATCTGATATACATGTTATTGATGTGTATCTCACTAGTATTCGTAGTAGTGCACAGGTATTTGATACTGGTTCGGTTGCTCATATTTGTAACTCAAGCAGAGCTGCGAATAAACGGAAGCTAGTGAAGAACGAGGTGACGATGCGGCGTAGGAAGCGGATCAAAGGTTGATGTGATCGCTGTCGGCACGCTACCTCTTCTTCTACCATCTTGATTAGTTTTATACTTTTATAATTGTTATTTGGTGCTGCGTTAAGCATGAACATTATTTCGTGATTTTGTTTAGTGCGAGACGGTTACTTGTTTAAATCCGAGAATAATGGTTGTTCGATTTATATGAGTAACATGTTTCATGCACATGCACCTTTGATAGATGGTCTATTCATATTGAATCTCGATAGTGGAAATACACATATTAATAACATTGAAGCTAAACGTTTGAAATCAAGCGATAACTCGACCTATATGTGGCACTGTCGTCTTGGTCACATTGGAGTGAAGCGTATGAAGAAACTCCATTCGATGGACTTCTTGAATCACTTGATTTTGAATCACTTGAAAGATGCGAGGCATGTCGATGGGTAAAATGACTAAGACTCCATTTTACGGTATGATGGAGCGAGCTACGCACTTATTGGAAATCATACATACCGATGTGTGTGGTCCAATGAGTGTAGCATCGCTGATGGTTATCGTTATGTTCTTACCTTCACGGATGACTTGAGTAGATATGGATATATCTATTTCATGAAACATAAGTCCGAAACTTTCGAGAAGTTTAAGGAGTTTCAAAGTGAGGTAGAGAATCAACGTAACAAGAAGATTAAATTTCTTCTTTCTGATCGTGGAGGTGAATATCTAAGTTACGAAGTTTGGCGAGCATTTGAAGAAATGTGGAATACTTTCATGATTGACACCGCCGGAACACCACAACAGAATGGTGTGTCTCGAACGTCGTAATCGAACTCTCTTAGATATGGTTCGTTCTATGATGTCTCTTACAGATTTACCACTATCATTTTGGGGTTATGCATTAGAAACAGCGCATTCACTTTAAATAGGGCACGCCTAAATCCGTTGAAACGACACCGTATGAATTATGGTTTGGGAAGAAACCTAAATTGTCGCTCCTTAAAGTTTGGGGATCTGAAGCCTATGTAAAGAAGTTACAGCGGACAAGCTTGAACCCAAAGCGGAAAAATCGTCTTCATAGGATACCGAAGGAAACTATTGGGTATACCTTCTATCATAGATCCGAAGGCAAAATCTTCGTTGCTAAGAATGGATCCTTTCTAGAGAAGGAATTTCTCTCGAAAGAAGTGGGGAAGGAAAGTAGAACTCGACGAGGTTGTCGAACCTTCTCTCGAAATTGCGAGTAGCGCAGACCGAAGAAGTTCTGTGGTGCACCAATAAGAGAGGAAGCTAATGATAGTGATCATGAAACTTGGTTGAAGTTGCTCTGAGCCTCGAGGTCAACGAAATCGTACCACTCCAGTTGGTATGATTCCGTTATGAATGTCATGTTGGTGGACAACACCGATGACCCGAGACATATGAGGCGATGATGAGCCCAGATTCCAATAAATGGCAAGAAGCCATGAAATCCGAGATTGGATCCATGTACGAAAACCAAGTATGGACTTTGGTGGACTTAGGATGGCGGAAGGCTGTCGAGAACAAATGGATTTTCAAGAAGAAAGCAGATGCTGATGGTAATGTTCGTCTATAAAGCTCGACTTGTCGCAAAAGGGTTCGACAAATTCAAGGAGTTGACTACGATGAGACTTTCTCACCGGTAGCGAAGCTAAAAGTCTGTGAGGATTATGTTAGCAATCGCTGCATATTATGATTATGAGATATGGCAGATGGATGTCAAAACAGCATTCCTCAATGGAAACATTGATGAAGAGTTGTATATGATACAACCCAAAGGTTTTGTCGATCCTAAAGATGCTAACAAGGTATGCAAGCTTCAACGGTCCATCTATGGATTGAAGCAAGCATCCGAAGTTGGAATCAACGTTTTGATAAGGTAATCAAAAGTTTTGGTTTTATACAAACTTATGGAGAAGCTTGTATTTACAAGAAAGTGAGTGGGAGCTCAGGCATTCTTAATACTGTATGTGGATGACATATTGTTGATTGGGAATGATGTAGACCTTCTTAATAGTGTCAAAGAGTATTTGAATAATAGTTTTCAATGAAGGATCTTGGCGAAGCAGCTTACATATTAGGCATAAAGATTTATAGAGATAGATCGAACGCCAAATATCATTGTCACAAAGTACATATTTGGACAAAGTTCTAAAGAGGTTTGGAATGGAAGATAGCAAGAAAGGGTTCTTGCCCATGTTTATATCGACCTTGAGTAAAACTCAAAGTCCGACATTGGCGTAAGATAGAGAAAGAATGAGTAAGACTCCTATGCCTCAGCCATAGGATCTCTAATGTATGCCATGCTATGTACTAGACCCGACATTGCATATGCTTTATTAGTTTAACTAGCAGATATCAAAGTGATCCAGAGTGGATCATTGGACATGATCAAAAACATCCTTAAGGACTTGAGAAGAACTAAGGATATGGTTCTTTCTTATGGAGGTGATGAACAGCTCGTTGTTAATGGTTACACCGATGCTAGTTGGAACACCGATCCGGATGATTCTAAATCACAATCTGGATACGTATTTATTTTGAATGGTGCAGCGATTAGCTGGAGGAGTGCAAAGCAAAGCGTTGTGGCGAGATCTTCAACTGAATCGGAATACATGGTTGCTTCGGAGGCTTCACAAGAAGCGATATGGATGAAAGAGTTCATTACTGAGCTGGGTGTGGTTCCAAGTGCTACTTTTGGACCCAATGTCTATCTCTTTGTGATAACATGGGCGCCATAGCCAATGCGCAAGAACCAAGGTCACACAAGAAGCTGAAGCCTATCAAGCTGCGTTTTCACGCTATTCGAGAACATATCCGGGATGGGGATATAAAGATTTGCAAAGTACACAGAGATCTGAATGTGGCGGATCCGTTGACTAAACCTCTCCAGGGCAAAACATGACCAACACCAAACTGCCATGGGTGTTGGTATATTACCATGTAATCTAGATTGGATGACTCTAGTGCAAGTGGGAGACTGTTGGAGATATGCCCTAGAGGCAATAATAAATATAGTTATTATTATATATCTTTGTGTTTATGATAAATGTTTACATTCATGCTATAATAGTATTAACAAGGAAACCATTAATACTTGTGTGATTTGTAAACTTAATTTGAAGTCCCTAGTATAGCCTCTATACTTCACTAGCTTGTTGGTTGATTGATGATTGTGGTTTCCTATCATGAACATTGAGATGTTATCAACAACAAGATCATATCGTTAGGAGAATGATATGGTGGACATACTCCTATAGACAAGCGTAGCATAAAGATCAAGTCATTTCAATAGTTCAATTGCTATATGCTTTCGATACATAGTAACCTAATTTCTTCGACCATGAGATCATGCATATCACCTTTCTTGGATGGATGCTTTGATGTCATCAAACACCACACCGTGTGGTGGCTATAAAGGTGGCATTGAGTGTTAGGAAAGTATTGGTTGAAACACATGGATCAAGAGTGGGATTTGTCCATCCACATGACGGATAGATATTCTCTGGGCCCTCTCGGTGAAATGTCATCCAATTAGCTTGCAAGCATGTGGGGTCACAAGGGATCACATATCACGGGAGCGAAAAGAGTACTTATCGATGTGAGGATGAACTAGGTATGCGAGATACCGACGATCATAACCTCGGATAAGTAACATATCGTGAGACAAAGGGAAATTGGTATCGTATGTAAGTGGTTCATTCGATGCAAAGTAATTAGAAATATGTAGAGCCATATGAATTTCCAGATTCCTCTATTGGTTATTGTTGAAGTGTCTCGATCATGTCCGCATAATTCACGACCGTAGGGAGACACACTTAAGGATTGACGTTGTTTTGAGTAGTTATGGTATTATGAGAAAGAGACCGAATGTTGTTGAGTCTCGGATGGGATCCGGGATATCACGAGGAGATCCGGAATGGTCCGGAGAATAAGATTCATATAAGGAAAGTCCCGTTTGAGTCGGAATGATTAGGTGTTTTCATCGGGAACATTCTAGAAGGTCCCGGAATGTCCCACTCCGGAGGGAAGGGTACATGAGTGTGTCATTACATATTGGAATGATTGCATCATGTACTAAGTATTCTTGCTGTCCCAAATAAAGGATTTATTTAAATCCTAAATTGAAAAGTCAAACGGCTAGTTTGAAAGTCAAACGGCAGTTTTGGGACGTGGGACAAGAGGAGGAGAGGTGGAGGCCGAGTTGGAGGAGGTTCCTCCCTGCGGCGCACCTCCTAGGCCGAGTTGGGGAGGAACTCCTCCCTTGGCCCAGCCCTCCACCTATATAAGGAGGCAGGGCTCCTCCTAGAGACACAAGTTTCCTATCCTCTAAACTAAACCCTAGATCTAGACCCCGGTTTAGAGCTATTCGGTTTAGAGCCTTCTAATTGGTTTAGAGCCCTCTAATTGGTGTGTCTAATTACTAGACCACTAATAGCCTCTCTCATAAGCTCCACCATACTCGCACCGGCTTAAGGTGAAGCCTCATGATCTCCCTCTACCTCACGCCAGTTGTCTTTAGGAATCGCGAGGAGAGTACTACAACCTCCATTTGCTAGAACAAGGGAGAGGAAGGTCTTCGTCGAGTACCGAACGTGTGACTGACTATGGAGCGCTGCGGAACACAGCGCCGGAAGGATCGTCTACGCGATCTTGAGATCGGAAAGAGTACGACTACATCACCCACGAGAATCTGCTCTCGTTAAACACTTTGGAATCTTCGAGGGTGAGTTATTCCATCGACTCGTTGCTGCAATCTAGTAGATAGATCTTGGTTTGTTTGTTTGTATGCGATAGAAAATTTTTGTTTTCCATGCTACGAACCCCTACAGACGCTAGATAGTGCACTTCCCTATGAGGGGAGGGAGTGGAGTCCCTCCCCAACTCGGCCTTGAGGTGGGGCGCCGGCTTGGGGAGGAGGGAATCCCTCCCCAACTCGGTTTCCACTTCTCCTCCTCTTTCCACTTTCCAAAACTTGCCGTTTGACTTTCAAACTAGCCGTTTGACTTTTCAATTTAGGATTTAAATAAACCCTTTATTTTGGACAGCGAGAACACTTAGTACATGATGCAATCATTCCAACTTACAATGACACATTCATGTACCCTTCCCCCTCCGGAGTGCCGGACATTCCGGGACCTTCTAGAATGTTCCCGATGAAAACACCTAACCATTCCCCAACTCGAAATGGGACTTTCCTTATATGAATCTTATTCTCCGGACCATTCCGGATCACCTCGTGATATCCGGATCCCATCCGAGACTCAACAACATTGGTCTCTTTCTCATAATACCATAACTACTCAAACAACGTCAATCCTTAAGTGTGTCTCCCTACGGTTCGTGAATTATGCGGACATGATCGAGACACTTCTCCGATCAATAACCAATAGAGGAATCTGGAAATTCATGGCTCCCACATATTTCTACGATTACTTTTATGCGATCAAATGAACCACTTACATACGATACCAATTTCCTTTGTCTCACGATATGTTACTTATCCGAGGTTATGATCGCTTATCTCCATACCTAGTTCAACCTCGTTCATCGATAAGTACTCTTTTCTCGCTCCGTGATATGTGATCCCTTGTGAGCTACCACATGCTTGCAAGCTAATTGGATGACATTCCACCGAGAGGCCCTGAGTATATCTATCCGTCATATGGATGGACAAATCCCACTCTTGATCCATGTGTTTCAACCAATACTTTCCAACACTCAATGCCACTTTTATAGCCACCACATTACGGTGTGGTGTTTGATGACATCAAAGCATCCATCCGGTAAAGGTGATATGCATGATCTCATGGTCGAAGGAATTAGGTTACTATGTATCAGAAAGCATATAGCAATTGAACTATTGAAATGACTTGATCTTTATGCTACGCTTATCTTATAGGAGTATGTCCACCATATCATTCTCCTAACGATATGATCTTGTTGTTGATAACATCTCAATGTTCATGATATGGAAACCACAATCAACAATCAACCAACAAGCTAGTGAAGTATAGAGGCTATACTAGGGACTTCAAATTAAGTTTACAAATCACACAAGTATTAATGGTTTCCTTGTTAATACTATTATAGCATGAATGTAAACATTTATCATAAGTATGAAGATATGATAATAACCTACTTTATTATTGCCTCTTGGGCATATCTCCAACATTGCTGTGGTTGCTGCTAGTTCGCTCTGCTCTTGCCCACCGGCAGAAGGGCAGCCAATGCGAGCTCCTTGCAGGATATTCCCACCATGTCGATGAACGAGTTGGAGATACGACTCAGTCCTCTACCTAGCGTGCCAAATGTCGAAGATTTGTCCCGACGGGGTATCTCGTGAAGTAGGATGAATCGAGCGCAGGGGGCTGAACACGATCTCTCCAAACTCTCCCGGTGACCTTGATCAGGAACATTAGAATCAAGTCAAGGGGACACATGGAGTTTACCCAGGTTCGGGCCATAGTGCGGTGTAAAGCCCTGCTCCTGCTTGATTGTATTGTCTGTATCGCTTGGCGAGATTACAGATACAAGAGGTTGATCAGGCGATCAGATCTAGATCTCCTGGGAGGAGAAAGCTAGGGTTTCCAAGGTGGAAGAAGTGTTCCCCTTCTTTCGGTGCCTTGGCCCTCCTTTTATAGGTCGGCGCCTGGTCTCTTCCTGCCAAGATGGCGGGAAGGGTTTCCACATGGCGACAAAGGAGTGAGCCGGTGAGTCAAAGATGCCTCCAACCGCTTCTGGCATGCATTTCGTGTCTCCACAGAGAAGGAGGTACCCCCAGGTGGCAGTCTTATCGGCCACTTCTGGCTTGGAGAAGGAGAAGCTCTTTGCTTGGAGATGAATCTGATATCTCCTTGACGCAGACGCAATCGTTGCCCTTCTCTTGGAGCACAAGTGTCCTTGCGCGGCCTCTGTGCTTCAAGTGTTGGGACGATAGTATGCCCAGTACTGTGTACTCGCCAAGATGTTTCTGGCTTCACGGGGGTCTCCTTAAGGGGAGGCTCGGTCTAGAAGCCTCGCGAGGTGGATTCTCAATGCCTGGTGATGACATCTCGTTATGTCTCAGGGACTGTCTCGGTGTGAGGGTCCAGCAGCAGATGGGCCAGGGTATCCTGGTTACTAGTGGCCTGATAGTCTGATATGTCGGGTTGTGTGGGAGAGTATTCAACCGCGATGCTTCTATCTTGGTTCACGGTGGTATTCATGGTCTCGTAGTAAGTTACCGCCGCGGTGCTTAGGCCGTTCACAATGCATCGTTTTTAGCAGGTTATCGCACGGATACACCATCTCAAGATACAACCCCTTCAATGCATTGTTTTTAGGGGTTGTATCTAAGAGAGCTTGTATTCTTAATGAATTTAAGCTTAAGCTTGTATTTAATGAGTTCACGCTCATGCTTGTATAAGATTAGATGATTAATATTTTTTTATCTCATAGCGTGCAAGGGTGTATCTTAACTACGATACAACAACACTCTTTATTTTTATAATTATAGTGCCACGTCCCATTTTTCCTAGGATAGCCTTTACTGCAACGGCATGGGTAGGCTTTCCTCGTATTGTTGGGCTGTTCTCGGGGTCGATGTTCCATGCTTCGAACTGTTTGTTGCCGACGTCTCCTGGCAATATAATGTCCGCTTACTTTCGACCGCAGCAATTATGACTCCATGGGTCCAACGTTGCAGCTTAGGTGCAGCATGGAGGGAGATTCATGGTGTGCCATCGGCTTGGGCAGGTTGGGAAAGAATTCCGATTAAGCATGTTTGTGATTTCATTTTTGCCTGGAGATGATCTTAAGGCCCTTTTTAAAAGCGGAAAACGACCTTAGATAAACGGCGTAGCTCTCTCCCTGCGGTATATGTATTTTTCTATTCTAGCCTACAAGCGTGTTAGCTAGTACTCCCTCCGTTTCAAAATATAATATGTTTTTGTTTTATGAAAGAAGTATATCTAGATTCCATTTAGTGTCTAGGTTCATATCAGTTTGGAGTGAACCTACGTACTAAAAGGGTCTAGATACATTTTTTTCACAAAGCTAAAGTGTCTTATATTTCTAAACGGAGGAGTACTCCCTAAATAACTAAGCAACACTAAAATCCGCAAACTTGCACCGATCCTCGGTTAGTTGGCACTGCAGTTCAAAACTTTTCGCATGGCAGGGATCCATGCATTTGGACTGGAAGTGCACCCACACATCACGAGCACATTTACCACTCTCGTTGGTTAATAACGCATCTCTTTTAGCTGGTCGAGCGAGCCGTGACTCCATGCGAATTTCCAATTCCACTGGCTCGAAACAATCCATGATCCATCTTTCTGATAAATCAGCATTAATTCACCATGCAGGCATGCAGTGTTCGTCCGCGATCCGTAGGAAATTCATATGCCACCTAGGCCGGGCTAACAAACTCAACTGGAGGTGGGGGTGACATGTGGGTCCTTTTTATCACTGGCACCTAGAGCCTAGAGGGGAGAATGGAACAAGGGAAGTTGGATCCCCTTTTAATTGGGCGGATGTGGTCACGCCTCTTCAGCCTCCCAGGTGGGCTACAGGCCGAAACGCCTAACAGGCCGGCCGGTGTATTAGCTCGGCTCGGCTGGACTGTGTCGCTTATACTTTTTTATTCTTTGTCTTTCATGATTTAATTTCTAGATTTTAATTTAGGCCTGTAAATTAGCCCAAATAAAAATAAAATAATTATGAAATTCCCAAGTTGTTTCTAGGTCATTATAGAACCCTTTTAAAGTTCAAACCGAATGGCCTTGTAGGCTACTTAGCAAACCTAAATATATGATTCAAGGTTAGAGAAAATCCAATTGAAATATTTCAAATCTAAAACTCTTGCATGATGACATGATGTACTGCATAAATTTGAAATAACTAGCTGGGTAGCATGCGCATTTGCGTGGCTAGCATTGACATTATTTAGATTTGACTTCCAGCACATTTGTTTTTTCTCTATACCATATTTTAAAATATTATCAGAGAAAATGGATATACACATTCTGTTTTAAAAGGTTCTCGTGTATGTTGTATTGCTATATAACACGTTTTACCATATTCACCTTTTTTTTTTAAAATTCCACCGATCTATTAATAATCATCAACAGTAGTACAAACAGGCCTAAAAATAATAAAAATTACAAATAGGTGGATGGACCACCTAGCGAAGACTACAAACACTAGCACGAGCCTATCATTTTAACTATTAAGTCTGCCGTACTAATGTGCGTCTTATGAATTTGTAAGTGTTGTCCAGAATGTATTTTTGTACCCTGTGACATTAGTTTATGTTAGTTCCCTCCAAAATTCATAATGTATTTGAACCATTTCAATATTTCATCATTTAAAATTTAAATAAGCACATACACTTGCAAATCATGCACGCACTTCTATTATATACACTGCCCATTTTTTAACGAAAGAATTCTCCGCTGCATTTATTTGTGAAAGATGGGAAGATATCGTCTTTTATAGGCTCCGCTTCTGTAGGAGGACCGTTAGGGCGATTGCAGGGGCGATTTTGGCCCCTCGCATCTGGCGTGGTGGCCGGGGGCAACGGGGCAATGTTGCCATCGGCGAAGGGGATTTTCTGACACTGATGAAGAAGATGAGGATTCCGCGTTGCGATCGCTGGTGACGGAATCCTGGTCCTATCTATACCTGGACACGGAACTCGGGCCAGAAAACCCGGCCCGAGTTTTCTAGGCTCGGTGCGAGCGGGCTTGCGCCGAAGGTGGCATTGGACCGAGCCAAGACTGTGAAGGTGGACCACGGTGAGCTTGGGCTGGCCCAAGCTCGGCCCGGTCCGGCTCATTTGACTTGTGAATTTTTTAAAATTAGAAAATGCCGAATTGAGTTTTGGAGACCAAGATGGGCCCATTGGGATGACTCACACGTTCCTCTTCCTCACAACCGGACCATCACGCACAGACGTAACTTCCTAGGTCGTACATCGCCACCGCCGGATGTAGCGGCACCGACGCTAGAGCACGCCGCTAGCCAGCAGTCCGAGAACCTGTGACTCGCCGTCCCTCCTCCACGCCATGTTGGCCGTGCCACTGCCTCTGTCGTGCCGCCCCGCACCGCCGTTGTCTCTGACGCCACCGTGGAAGACGGCTCCACCTGTCAGTGACACACCACCGCCTGGCTCGCGAACCGCACCGAGCCAGACCGAGTTAGACGGAAGCTCGGACCGAGCTCCGTTTCCTGGCTCGTCGGAGGCAGCGAGCTGGCTCGGGCTCGCCGGAAAAAGCTCGAGCTTTTTGCGGCTCGCCGGCGAGCTGGCTCGGTCCGGCTCATGTCCAAATATAGTCGAGTTAATAGCATAAAACCACCAATTTCGTGCAAAATGTTTGAAACCACCACCTTTCGTCAATTTCGCAAAATGTGACCACTTTGCTGCAGATTTTTTGCAATTCGCACTAAACCTGATTTTAAACCGAATTGACACGATTTCTGATACTTGGACCCACCTGTCAGGCTGATATGGCGGTGAGAGAAGGCGCGCCGGATACCAGTTTGCATGCATGTCCTCCAGTTTTCTTATTAAATTACGTTAGCGTCCTCGCACTCCACAGTTTTTCAGAAAACCACATATTTATATTCAAACGCTCATAACTTTTGAGTACAAATTCAAATAAAAAACTTTTAATATGAAAAAAATTCTTAGAAATGTTTGAATATTGCGAATATAAACTTGGTTCACTGTTTTAGGTAATTAAAATATATAAATAATTAAAATTTTCTTTTATTACTAATGTAAACTTTGGAAATTCCTAACTTTATTTATATATACCCAAATAATATAAATAATATGTCTAAATTTATTAGAAAAAATCGAGGAATCCATTTTTAGCATCCAACATGTTGATCTC
Organism: Avena insularis; assembly: GCA_023614405.1. NCBI lineage: Eukaryota > Viridiplantae > Streptophyta > Magnoliopsida > Poales > Poaceae > Avena > Avena insularis. The sequence continues at coordinate 83,959,490 of CM042694.1, read as the reverse complement.
GGGTATTACAAGAAAATAAAAATAATAAAACACATGTACGTATGTTGGACACAACACCGTTCCAATCAAGGCTACGATCTATTCTGGCGATAATATGTAAACTATGCAATTAGCGATATGACTAATATGGACGTGTAATTAAACGAATGGAAGAGGTGATGATTCTTATTTCCATTTTCAGATATTTCTACGTGACTTCGGTTTATTATCTATATAAAATTGTTTTCCTAACCCATACACTGATACACGCATGCATACGGAGAGACACACGTACACACATGTACAATATGTATTAGCATTTTAGCACATTTTTTCGAAGTACGTACACACATGTATGATCGATATATATGAGAATGTACACACATGTATATTACATACATACAGTATGATCGGTATATATTTAGCACATTTTTTTGAACACAATGTACATAGTGAATTCATCATTAATCATATGTACATGTGTACGTACTGTACAGTATGTACCACAATAGTGAATTCATCACATATATACAAATTTTGCATATAGCAATGAACAAAATTGAGCACGAATTGACATGAAATATGTCTCATATATACCGATCATAGAACATAAACGGTACGTGATTCGCAAAAAAAGGAAACAGTACATAATATGATTATATTTCCTATATATATTGTACATTACTTAATTTCTTGCACATCTTAAAAATCCCTCCCTCCTTACACACGGTTCTTTTCTCTCTCCGTATATCCGTGGGAGAAACAAATTCTACAAAATATTTCCTTCCAATGCACGTACATATTTGAGGCTCTAAGATAGACTGGTTTGTACGTACATATGTACCAATATAAATGGATCAAAATATCCAACAAGACAGGATGTGATTCATACATAATGGATCCTAGAAATAGATTCCTTGGATTTTTCTAATAAATTTAGACATATTATTTATATTATTTGGAGATATATAAATAAAGTCATGAATTTCCAAAGTTTGCATTATTAATAGAAGCAATTTCAATTGTTTGCATATCTTAATTATCGGAAATAGTGAAAAAAAAAGTTTATATTCAAAATACTCAAACAATTCTAAGCACTTTTTATATTAAAAGTTTTTCCATTTGAATTTGTACTCGTAAGTTAGAATGTTTGAAAATAAATAGGTTTTTGAAAAATTGCGAGGTGGCAAGGACCCTTGCATAACATGCTCTAAAGAATTGAGGACCTGTACGCAAAATAGCAGACATCGCCACCGTCTCACGTCGCCACGTCAGCCTGACAGGTGGGTCCCACTGTCAGTTTTGGTGTCAATTCGTTTTAAAATCAGATTTAGTGCGAATTGCAAAAAATCTGCAACAAAGTGGTCACATTTTGTAAAATTGACGAAAGGTGGTGGTTTTTCGAACATTTTATACGAAAGTGGTGGTTTTATGCTATTAACTCAAATATAGTCCTATCTGGCTGTGAATCCAACACCAACGCGATGTGATATATGTCCTCTAGCTTCAGAGGCATTGCAAAGGAAAGAAGAAAAGAAGAGGCAAAGATTAGCGGAGCTGGAGCTGCACGTTCAATGAGATCCAAAGGTGTAGAACGATAGAGAGGGATTGGTAGAATATGATGGATCTATTATTGATATATAGGCGCACAGGGGGTCATCTTGGAGTACAAGTTAAGTTAGGCTAGGATCCTAAGTATCCTAAACTACCGTAACAATTGTATTCGTACAATACTCTAACATTCCCCGCAGTCGTAGTGCTAGCATCGTGAACAACTAGAACGTCGCAGACGGTCAGACTGGAGATAAACCAAAGTAGACCCAGAAGGCTGACACCTCGCCTAGCACGAGTGTCATGGACGGTGTCGCCGCACGGATGCTTTGACTGTAGAGGAAGCTAATGAGTGCTCAGATGAGGTGGTAGCCCTTGTGCCAATGTCGAGGAAGCAGAGAGCGTGAGGTAGTTGATACGTCCAAAACGTATCTACTTTTCCGAACACTTTTGCTATTGTTTCTCCTCTAAACTTGTGTGATTTGGATGCAACTAATGCAGGTGGACTGATGCTGTTTTTAGCAGAATTGCCCTGGTGTCTACTTTTTGTGCAGAAAATCAACTATCAAGAAAAATCCCGGAAAATATGCCGAAAATCCTATTTCACCAGAAGACTCCAAGAGCCAGAATACGAGACGGAGGGGGGCTGGGCCCAGGCCACACCACCTGGCCGGGCAAGCCAGCGCGCTTAGGGGTGGTCCGCCGCCGACTCCCGTCGGTCTCCCTCTTCGCCTATAAGTTGCCTTCTGACCTAAAAACTCAGGAGGGTTCGATATTTTTCCAGAAGGACTTCCGCTCCGCCGCCACCACCAAATTCCACGAAACAGCACCAGAAACTCTGTTTTGGCACCCTGTCGGGACGGGGAATTGGAGGAGATCATCGCCATCATCATCACCATCACTTCTCCATCGATCATCCATGTTTCCTCCATCTATGAGTGAGTAATCCCCCGTTGTAGGCTATGGGGATAGTAGGGATTGGATGAGATTGTTCATGTAATGGCATCAGATTGTTAGGGCATGGTGCCTAGTATCTGTTATTAGTGCTTTATGACTTTGTTGCGACTTGTTGTGCTTAATGCTTGTCACTAGGGCCGGAGTGCCATGATTTCAGATCTGAACATGTTATTGGTTCATTATGATAGTATTGTTTATGGTCTTATCTGCAAGTTGTATACACACGTTGTTGTCTGGAACCAATGGCCCCGAAGTGACAGAAATCGGGATAACCGGAGGGAATGGCTTTGATGTGAGGATCACATGTGTTCACGGAGTGTTAATGCTTTGCTCCGGTGCTCTATTAAAAAGAGCACCTTAATTTCCAGTAGTTCCCTTGAGACCCTGCTGCAAACGGGCTGGCAGGACAAAAGATGTTGTGCAAGTTCTCATTGCGAGCACGTATGACTATATATGGAACACATGCCTAGGATTATCTAGTACTTGGATGCTTTATCTTATTTATTTGCAATTGCCCTATGTTCTGATTGCTATGTGAATTGTCTTGTCCATGCAACGCCCGTCCATCCATCCCTATGTCTACCGCACTCGAATCCTACTGTTTACTGCTATTGTTACTACTGTCTTTACTTAGTACTGCTGCTACTTTACTATTCCTACTACAAAACTGTTGCTACTGATAAACTGCTGTGAGCAAGATTGTTTCCAGGTGCAGCTGAATTGACAACTTAGTTGTTAAGGCTTATAAGTATTCTTTGGCTCCCCTTGTGTTGAATCAATAAATTGGGTTTCACTTCCCTCGAAAATACTGCGATACACCCCCTATACTTGTGGGTCATCAAGACAATTTTCTGGCGCTGTTGCCAGGGAGCATAGCTTTCTTTATCAAGTTCACTTGGATTCTCTATTGTTCGTTGCTATCCATCCATCATGGGTAAGTCTCGTGATGACAAGGTTCCTATTTTACCATCCACTACAAGAAGAGGTACGGTTCTGAACACCTCTATTGCTCTTGATTCACCATCTGTTATGAGTAAGCTTGTTACACCACCACATACACATGCTACACACACTGCTACTACTGCTGAATCTGAAACTTTTGATGCTTATGATGCTGCTTCTACTGTGTTTGATAAGAGTGGTTCATTAGGTCCTTTCCTAGATGCTACGATTGCTAGAACTATAGCTGGAAATACTGAAACTCCTAATGAAGACACTACTACACCTGTTAGTTCACCTGAGTCTAGTGAGAGTTATGATATTGAAGATGGTTATGTTGAGATGACCGATGAATTTATCAAAGAATGTAAAAACACCCATGATAGGAGCACTTCTAAGAGTCTCCTTGAGAGGCGTACTATTAGACCCAAATTGTCTCCTATTGCTAAGTTTGCTACTTCTCCCATAAACATTATAGATGAAGATTATGATTTCTCTCTCGATCTATCTTACATAGCTATTGTTGAGAAAGAACCTTTTTGTGGGACTAAGAATGAAAGTGCGGTAGCACATATGAATGAACTTTCTACCATGAGTGGCTTGTTTTCTGATGATATTAAGATGCGTACTTACTTTGTTGCTAAGATTTTCCCCTTTTCACTAAAAGGAGAAGCTAAAACTTGGTTTAGTAATTTACCTCCTGGATCTATTGATAGCCCTGATTGCTTGATTAGTACTTTCCTGCAGAAATATTTTCCTCCTAGTGCTAGACATGCTATTTTGCAGGAACTTTTTGATTTTAAACAGGGAGAAAAAGAGGTATTGCCTGAATCTTGGGCAAGGTTTTGTGCTTTGATTCATGCAGTTGGAAGTCCATAACCTATGAATGCGCTACTTTATATCTTTTATAATGGTCTAACCTAAGAATCTAGGACATACCTAGATAGTTGTGCTGATTGTGTTTTCAGGAATAGGACTCCCAAGGAAGCTGAGGAATTAATGGCTAAAATAAGCAAGAACTATGAAGATTGGACTCCTCCTGAACAAGCTATACCCAAAGTAATTGTACCTGAACCTATACCAGTGCCTATTCCATCACCAAAGAAGAGGGGAGTTATTGAATTAAATGATGAAGTAATGAAGGAAGCTAAGAAATGTCTTAAGGAGAAGGGAATTAAAGCTGCAGATGTCAAGAATTTACCTCCTATAGAAGAATTATGTAAGCCTATTCCCTACTCATCCACTATTGAGGTACACTCTCTCCAACACTTTGATGAAGGTGATATCCCTTACTCTAAACCTCATGATCAATGCTTAGAAGAATTCGATATCTTTATTGTTAAGCAAGATAATTTTAATAAAAGGGTGCAAAATCATCTAATGGAAAACACTAGAGCTATTGTTGAGTTGAAAGATATTGTGGAAAGAACCTCTAGTGATGTTAAAATGACTGTTAAACACTTTCTAATGGTTCAAATAGATCAACTCGTTAAAGTGCAAAAAGACTTGCTAGTTAATGCTGCTAAAGAAAAACATGCTTATGAAATTAGAACTAAAAGTGGAGATGCTACTCAGGATCCTCTATATCCTGAGGGGCATCCCAAAAGAATTGAGCAGGATTCTCAACAAGCTGAAAATAGTGGCTCTACTCGTAATAAAAGGAAAAAAGAAACATAAAACTGTTGTAGAACCCTCTGAACCTGCTATAGATCCTAATAGTATATCCATCTATGAAAGTGGTAATGAATAAAATGAAGTTCCTAATGAAGAAAAAGTTGAAGAAAAACTGAAAACCACACTAAGAATACTAAATACACTAAAGAAGATTTTGTTGTTAAGAAACATGGTAGTGAAAGAGTACCTTGGGTCCAAAAACCTATGCCTTTCCCTGATAAGAAACACAAGTCAAAGGAAGATGAACACTATAATAAGTTTTGTGAGTGGATGAAACCTTTATTCCTACAAATTCCTTTGACTGATGCTATTAAATTGCCTCCTTACTCAAAGTATATGAAGGATATTGTCTCGAATAAAAGGAAGATCCCTAATGAAGAAATCTCTACTTTGCTTACTAATTATTCTTTTAATGGTAAGGTTCCGAAGAAACTTGGAGACCCTAGGATTCCAACCATCCCTTGCTCTATTAAGAACAGTTATGTTAGAACTGCTTTGTGTGATTTGGGAGTTAGAGTTAGTGTTATGCCTTTCTCTCTATATAAGAGGCTTCAACTTGAAAAACTAATACCAACTGATATATCTTTTCAAATGGCTGATAAATCTACCACTATTCCTGTTGGTATATGTGAGGATGTACCTGTTCAAGTGGCTCATAATTTCTTAATATTAACTGATTTTGTTGTGCTTGAAATGCCTGAAGATGATAATATGTCTATTATTCTTGGGAGACCTTTTCTTAATACTGCAGGAGCTGTTATTAATTGTAATCAAGGAAAGGTGACTTTCAATTTGAATGACAAAGAACATACTGTCTATTTCCCCAAGAAGATTGAAAGGACTTATGGTTTGAATTCAATTGAACATATTGAGGGCATTCAAGTTGGAGAAATATATTGTCCCATACCAAGAGAAAAATTTGAAACTATTATGATTGGGACAATTGCTATCAAGGTTGAGGTAACATAATCATTAGTGGAATACAAAGTTTTGTCTCATATGAAATTGTTTTGGTAACAAGACCTGATCAACCTTGTTAACAAAAGGATTTCGTTGAACAAAACAATGTTTTCACTATGATTATCTCCATTTACTTCTATTCTATCCATTTTAGTTTTTGTTTTTGTTTAGTTTTCTTTGTTGTTAGTTGCTTGCATGTTAGAGTGTCTTAGAACTTCTGTAGTTCTAGCCTTGTTTTGTCATTGCATAATTTCCAAAAAAAATCTGTCTATCAGAAAATCGTTCTTCTATACCTGAAAAATGCCCAAAAATAAAGTGTCTCGAAAAATTCCAGAAAATTCATATTAATTTTTTACGTGAAAAAAGGGGCAGAGGAGTACCTGGGAGGTGCCAGGGGGACCCACCAGGCAGGCTCACCACCTGGTGGCGCGGCCTGCCCTGGGTGGTGCCATGCCATGGTGTGGGCCACCCCTGGCCCTCCACTAACTCTCTCACCTGCCACTTTCTTCTCTCTCCCGAGTAAGCTCTAGTTCATTGCTCAAAATCGTGTTCTTGCTGTGCTTGCTCTCGATTCTTTTGATCTCCTTGCCCAGCCCATCTTTGTTGCTGAAATTTGGAGCACTTGTTCCTTGGTATGTAACTCCTCCCCTTGTCCAAGTAGATTTGTGTTTAGTGGATTATACCTTGAGTATTTTGCTACTGTAGGTGACAGGTTATGAGAGCTTGTAAGCTTGTTTGATGCTTAGAGATATAGTTTTGATGCATGTTTAGGCCTCTTACAAGTCCCTATGAGTAGTACCCTTCATTATATTTACTTTGCAATCACTTGTTTAATAGGTGTTTAAATTTCAGAATACCAAGCATGAACAACCATACCTTTGGAGAGATATTTGAGAGTGATGCACCTAGGAGGTCGAGGCCCTCAAGATCAGCCTCTCAGTTTAGGCCATCTTACAACGAAGATCTCATTGCAACTTGTATTGGTAATGAAAGGGATGATGGGGATGCTCACCCATCTACTTTTCCTTGTTTTACTTTCTTACAAGCTGCAGGGATTCTTGATGATTTCTTGCTACTGATTGAGAGGGTTGGTTTGACCTCATATATGCAAGATGAGAGTGAGCAATACGCTGTGCTCACCAAAACCTTTGTTGAGAGCTTCATGTTTACTAACACATCCTATCAGTCAACTGTCTCTTTCAAAATTTATAATCTGCCCTTTACCATGCCATTGGAAAGATTTTGCAGTATTGTAGGTGTAAGCATGATAGGGACCGTGAAGAAAATTCAAGGGTAACCCGCTGATTTGCTGGAGCTTTACCGAGGGGTGACCAATGATGATGATCGCGTGGCGCGGCGCGGAAAGATAAGAAATATCCAACTCCCTGCTCTTAGATACTTTGCATATTATCTTGCTACTAGCATACTTGGTAGGGAGAACACAAGTAATATCTCCAACTATCATTTAGCCTTCCTTGCTGCTGCGCTTAACAATGATACTCGGTATAACCTTGGCTCGCTTATTGCTCGCCGCCTAGCTGCTAGGGGGCCTATCTATGGGGGCATCATTGCCTCGCATATGGTCAATGCATTAGGTCTTTTAGTGGACCCCAATGATACTGTACTGGCACCACAGAGGCTTGACCTTGTTGCTATGAAAACTCATCACTTTGTCACTGCTACTTTTGATTTGGACAGTCTAGTATATAGGATGATGTTTACTAACGGGGATGAGAGGGAGATCCCTTTGCCGCAGTCTTCTTTGTTTAGTGTTCACAGGAGACCGTGGTCGCGCTCCAAGGAGGAGGTGGACGAAAGCTTACCATCGGGCTTCCACGAGCAGCACCAGGAGGATGTACCCTCCTACGATCAATCTACTCACTACGGAGGGACGTACTCAAGCTCGCACCAGGACGAGGGTACCTACTCATTATACTATGGTGACACTTCATCCTGGCCAGCTTGGGATTGATACCCACTTAGGCCAAAAGCCTAAGCTTGGGGGGAGGTACGCCGACACCGCACTCATGTCTTTATCATGTTGCGTCGGTACTTTGTATATTCATGTTTCGTTCTCTTTTTAGTTTTCGTTCTTTCTTTTGCTTTTGCTTTCTAAAACAGAAAAAGACCAAAAATATTTCTGTTGTTTCTCTTTAGTTTACTTCTTCTTCTTTTCGCCTTTGTTTGTTTTTCCCTTTTTGGTTTGTTTGAACTATTCGAAAAACCCAAAAAGATTTTGCTTGCCTTGTTTTTCCTTTTTGGTTCTTGTTTTAAAAATCGAAAACAACAAAAATATTTGTCGTTCTTCTTTGGTTTTGTGAGTTTGCTACAGGGTTCAGCAGTCCTCAGTAGATATTGGTTTCATATTATTATTCAAGCCACACAAGTGAAGAGCAATAATGAGGATTAATGACAACTTGAGGCCTGGTAAGAGGCTGGTAACGAACTCTACTTGTTTTCATTTTTGTACATATACTCATCATTGTGGGCATGCTTAGTCTGTTCGTGTAGGGTGTATGTTATCTTTGGATGCTTAGTAGTTCTTGCTTTCGTATGATTAGTTCCAGCTTGCTAATAGTTTGTAGCATGTCTTATGAATGTTTACTTACATTACTCTATTCATAACTTGGTATGACACCATGGTATCCTCCTCTGAATGTTTCATTTGAATTGACTTGGTGAAGGAAATATGCCCTGAGAGGCAATAATAAAGTTGTTATTATATATTCCTTATATATGATAGATGTTTATTTTACATGCTAGAAATGTATTGATTCGGAAACATCAATACATGTGTGTTTAATAAACAAAAAGGGTTCCTAGTCATGCCTCTCTTATAGACTAGCTTGTTGATTAACAGGATGATCAAGGTTTCCTGATCATGGACATTGGATGTTGTTAATAACAAGGTCACACCATTGGTGGAATGATGTGATGAACATTCATCCGAAGTATAGCATTACGATCAAGTCATTATGTTTATATTGCTATAACATCATACGAAGTAATCTTTATCCTTAGACCATGAGATCATGTTAATTGCTAACACCGGAGGAGTATCTTGATAACATCAAACGTCACACCGTAATAGGGTGACTATAAAGATGGGTTCAGTACTACGAAGGTGTTATGTTGAGGCTCATGGATCAAGAGTGGAATTTAAAGGGATTTAGTTACAAGCGTTAAAGGTTCTCACGATCACAGGAGTCATCGTTGAATGTGTAGGAGTCAGTACGGATCTCCAGGTCTCGCTGCTGATTATTGATCGGAGAAGGGTCTCGATCATGTCTGCATTATTCGCGAACCGTAGGGTGGCGCACTTAAGAGTTACCAGACACCATTTTGGAGCACATATGTTTCAGACGAACGAATTGCAAAGCGCAGGAATTGTTTCAATAGAAACCGGAAATTGTTTCGGGTGAAATTGCAGAAGGTGGTTCTGCATGTGATATTGAAATATTGCAAGGGGCTATATGTGAATGTTTGTTAATTAAAGTAATTAACAAAATTCTGAATAAATTTAATAAAAATAGTTTTATTAAATGAGAGAGCATTAAATTTGGAGAAATTTAATGCATTTAAAGTGGAGACTTTAAAAGGGAATGTGAAGAGGCATTTTAATGTGGAGGGGTTACCACCACATGAATGGGGGAGGTGAGGGGTCACCCCCCCATGCGTCGGCCATGGAGAGAGGGGGAACCCCCCTCCTCCTATAAAAGGCCACCCATTCCCTCCTTCATCCACACACCTCCTTGTGAAGGATCTCTCTCCCCCTCTAGAATTAATTCCCCATGGTCTCGGATTAGCGAGATACATGTTCCCGGTGGCATTTCGTCTGGAAGGAGTTGCTGCTTCCGCTGGATCGCTGGAGCGAGGAGGTGGAGGTTGTCCGGTGGCTTGAACGTGTGTGCGAGTGCGGATGCACTGCTGAGTTGGGGCGCTCAGACTTCCTCACGATCTTGAGATCGGTAAGTGTACGACTACATCAACCACGAGTTCCTACTCGTTAACAAAGCTCGTTGTCTATGAAGGTAAGTTCTCGTTGGATGTATGTCCACCTGTTGCTTTGTACCTAGTAGATAGATCTTGGCGTGTAGTTCACACCATAGGAAATTTTTTGTTTTCTATGTTGCGGACCCAACACTTGGCACATGCTCACGCATGCATATGACTGAAATAATCAGTTAAGCCTCGATGAATTATTTTGCCTTGAGGATCTTGAATCACTTTCATGCCATATTTAGTCATGTTTTGTTGCAAGCATGTTTATGACAGCTATTGCTCTCTCGTTTGTCGCTCCCTTACTATTGCTAGCCTTCACTTTCACTGAGTATTTTACTCATGTTTCCAACTCCCTTAAACCAAATATTGCCAAAGTGTCCACCATACCTACCTATTAGCATCATTTGCTATTTCCGTGCATATTCAATATGCCTTGTTTTCTTCCGAATAAAATGTTTGCTTGTTATGAGAAAGTTAGTTAGTAAAGCTCTCACGAACTTGATGGCACACTTTATTTTCTACACTTAATAAACCTGAACCATTGTGACTGTCCATGAAAGTTATATGCTTGCAAATTATAGGCTAGGGATTAGCAGAACCGTGCTGTCACGAGGAACGCTTTCAACACTTGTAAATATATACCCAGTTGACACCATGCTCTTTTGTTTGTGGATGTCGTCGGTGTGAAATAAAAGGGGAGCTTGTAAGTCCATGGAGTTATGTATGTGTGTTAGAGAAACGCCTGGGCCGCTGGTCTAATCTATGCTGACATGGTGGAAACCTGCAGCTTAACCATAATGATATCTATGAAGCATTCTTCTTATAAAAAAAGAGAGATAGCTATTGAGAAAAATAAAAAAAGAGATTTTTGAAAAGAGGAAAGAGAGAAAAAAGCACCATTTTCCCATGGTAAATAAGAAGATTGCTGAGATACTCATTGTCTGCTTGCCTTGTCATTTTGATATGGGGATTCTTCCGTATCATCGGGCAAGGGTACCCTGCTACGCTCTCTATGATACGCACATATTTACGATGACAAGAACTTACCGGTAACTAAAGTTGAGTAGCATGAGGAGCGGCCCTCGTACTCAAGGGACATGGGATTTTCAGTTTATAGTCTATCAAGCATATAACTCAGATTGGACCTCACTTTCACCTTAACCACATTAAAGATGCTTATGATAGGGGCAATGAGAGCTCAAAGCTAATGAGTACCATACTTTTAGCATTTGGAAGCTTTTCAAAGTATTCAAAACCTTTTCTTTTACTTGTTGAGTCTCCACATATTCTTTGAGCACCTTCTTGAGAGCATAGTTGTCATTCTTTGTGCTTGTCTCATTACTTGATTATTTGTGTTATGACTTTGATGCTTGTATCTTTGACATCTTTACTTCTAGTCTTCACTTGGATTTCAGAGGTGCCTTGGCATTCATAATCAAAGGCAAGCGAGATACCACTCTATCATACCTTGTTATGAGCATTGTAATGTTGCTTATGTTTATGCTTCATGCTACTTATTATTTTTGAGTTGGAATATCTTCATAGCTTGCAATGACTATTAAGTAAACTTAGTTGCATACTCCTTATTATGAATTGTCTAAGTAGTTGATCACATGCTGAGAATATATACATCATATGAAGCAATTGTGTTCGTGAAAGTTCTTTTATCGCACTCAATTTTCAACTGAATTGCTTGAGGACAAGAAATAAGCTAAGCTTGGGGGAGTTGATACGTCCAAAACGTATCTACTTTCCCGAACACTTTTGCGTGAGATTCATAAAGATCGGAATCAAATATACAACTTTTGGCCTCTTGATGGAGAAAGTACAACTCAAGCTTGGGGGAGATTTAAGTTACTAATGCTCAAATGTCCCATTCATGAGCTCCCCAACAATATTATTATCAAGAACTTTTATGCAAGGCTCCCTCTACATGATAAAGATTTATTGGATGCCTCTTGTGCTGGATCATTCACTCGCATGGAAGAAGAAGCTAAATGGGACCTTCTAGACCGTATTCAAGACAATGCTAAAGCTTGGGAGAATGACAAAGGTAGAAAGTTAGGTATAAATTATGATTTTGAATGCATTGAATCTTTTATGGGAACTGATGACTTTCAAAATATTAAGAATGCTTATGGTTTAGACTCTCAAGCTATTGCTTCTTATTTTAAGGCTTTTGCTTCCTACATTGAAGTGCCTAAAAAGAAGTGGAATAAGTATCATGAACCTTATAAAGATATTGCTAAGAGTGTTCCTGCAAGAAATAGTGAAGTTTATACTGCTAATCATGTTTTACCTAAACCTTATATTGAGAAAATGCCTTTCCCAGTTAAGGTAAAGGAACATTCTATGATGGCTAGTATGGTAGATGAAAGTATGAATAAAGCTATTGAACCTGATAAACAAATGGTTGATGAACCTATAATAGAAAATGTGAAAGACTTTGTTGCTAAATATGAAAAAGAGGGACACACTATCATTTGTAAGGATACCTCTAATATTGTTTCACATAGTAGTGTTATGAGGGCTAGTATTCCTGTGTTTTCTGTTAGAATAAGTGATCATTGCTATGATAGTCCTTGTGATAGCTATATTGTTAAGTTTATGCATGATACTGAAAGTTACTATGAGAGAGGGAAAAGTGTTCTTATGCATCTTAATAATATCAAGTTTCCTCGTTTTATGCTGAAAGTTTTTATGTTGCACTTCTTTTCCCTTCTTATGCAAGTTGCCTCTGGTTTCCATAACTTGTTTGTTTACAAAATCCCCTTGCATAGGAAGTGGGTTAGACTTAAATGCGTGTGTGTTTTTGCTTCTTAACGCTCTCTTTCACTTCAATCCATATGCCTATGAGAGCTTCTTCAAAATTATCATGCCCATCTTAATGGCTATAAAGAAAGAGCTTTATGGGAGACAATCCAATTTGTTTTTGCTTTTAGTTTGTTTTTGTTTCTTTGAGTCTTGGAAGTTATTACTTCGGTAATAACCGCTCCTTATCCGTTTTGTTTGGTTTTTGTGTCAAGATCAACCTCTAATGAGAAGAGAAGTAAGATTTGGGGAAGTTGCTATCCCGAAACAGATTTTTGTGCTTCACCATAAAAATTCGTGAGAGATCTCTGTATGTCGGATTGAGCTGTAGCTTTTTTTTTGCTTCTGCCCCAGGTTATTATTTAACTTTCGTTAGTTTTGCACTTTTTGATTTGAGCAACAGAAGATTTTCGAAAAAATTGATCTTTACCTGCTGGTCTGTTTTGATAGATTTAGCCACTCTTGCATTTGCTTCTTTATTCGATTTCCTTTTTGAATTTTTTTGAGTTTTCGGAAGGAGTTGCTACAGTATCCTATGTTTTGATGGTTTTCAGTTGAAGTTGGACTCAAAAGGTTCTATCACTTCACTTATACTAATGTTGCTAATGAGAATTGTGTGAAGTTTTGTGTGAAAGAAATTTCCAGGAAGTGGAGATAATGGTGCAATAAGAAAGAGAAGGGTTTCATAACTCAAGTAATAAGTGTATGAAGATGAAGATATCAATGATATTCAAGTGGTGACTCTGAAAGAATTCACTATATACCAAATTCAGAGACCTGCAGCGTTTGTTTCCAACTAGGTAACAGTTCTAGTAAGAAAAGTTCCGCAAAAATACAATCCGACTATATTTTTGCAGTTTTCAGTCAATAAGGAAAGCTACAAAGCGAAAAGGGGACGGAAACGGAGCTGGGGTGGCCCACACCACCCCATGGCGCGGGCCCACCCCTGGCTGCGCCGCCAGGTGGTGAGGCCACCCAGGACTCCGCCTCCGACTCGTTTTCTCCCAATACCTTCCTTTTGATATGAAACTTCGTATTATATAACCCCCCGGATCCCCCGAGGTTCGTATATCGTGTTTTCGTCGTGTTTTTGTTTCGATATGTTTCTGTCAGGACATACTCTTTGAAGGATTAGAAGCACAATGGTGTCCGCCAAGGATAAAAGGAAGGAGCCCATGGAGGAAGACCTCCAAGACCCCGGGAAGGAGAAGGAGATCAAGAGTGAAGGTGAAGAGGAGCAAGGACAACACCCGCACACCGGCACTACCATTGCAAGCATTGGAGTGGTGGAAAATCCATCCATTGGAGGGAAGCCTCCTCATCACCGTTTAGATCCCTGGTCACTTCCTCCATGCACCAAGAATCTTTCCATACCCTTATCCATGAGCATCAATACTAGAATATGCCCAAGGAGAAATTATCCTCCAATTGGGATTTGCCTCGTTCTAGCCATGCAGGAAAAGAAGACTTCAAGGAGGAAGAGTGGGGAAAGAATAGCAAGAGCTGGAATTCTCAACCCGACATGATCATGAGCCGCATTGAACAAAACTCGCAGCTTATTCGTAATCTCACCTTCGAGATTGAGGACTTGGGGAAACTGATCAGAGAGCTCATCGAGAGGATACCACCACCACCAAAGGAGTAATTCGTCATCAGGTTTGGCATCCCCTTGGTTTGTTCCAAGCTTGGGGGAGTGCCGCGGTATCATATCACTATCTTCTATCTTTTTACCTTTTTTACTAGAGTCATATCATGAATAAAGGAGTTATTTTGTAGTATGCTTTGCATTATGGAAGTGTCCCCTCTCTCGTTAGATTTGTATCCCTTGGTGTGAGTTTCCGTTATGGAATATTAATGAGAATTTCTATCATTCACTCTTTTGCATAGCTTATGTTAGTTTTCAATTCGTAGTTATATGATTTATCTCGTTGTTAGTATTGGTAGCACTCTGGGATCATTGAGTTAATTTAGTTGGTTTTGGCAAACCTGGCTCCAAGAGCAACACCTTTTTGAGAGTTGAAAAGAAAAAGATAGAAGTACTCTAAAGAAAAATAATTTCATCATCTTTCTTTCTTGATTTGCTCATAAGTCTAGTATTCTCTAGTTAAGATCTTTTGTGCTTCCGAGGAAGATTGCATGTTTGTCTTTATCACTTGTATGTTTGTTTGTTTCCCTCAACTCTTGTACTTGCTACCCAGCCTTGCTAGCCAAAAACCTGTACTGAGAGGGTATTCTTCTCGTGCATCCACCTCCTTTAAACCAAAACCTTTGCCATTTGTGTCCACCATACCTACCTAGTAGCATTATTGCTATTCCAAGTAAATTCCTGTTTTGTCTACCTCCCAAATTAAACTTGTTATGTGAAAATTAGTGATTAAAGCTCTCACAAACTTGATGGCACACTTTACTTTTTTTGCATCTAATAATCTTGAACCATTGGGTCCTTCTTTGTTGCGTATATGCTTGCGCTTTATGAGTTGAAGTTAGCCGAACCATGTATCATGGGGACCGCTTTCAACACTTCATTGGTACTTGTACCTAGTTGATATCATGTTCTTTTGCTTATGGATCCCAGCGGTGTGAAATAAAAGTGGAACTTGTAAGATCATGGAGTTTATATGTGTGTTAGAGAAATGCCTGGGCCGCTAGCCTAAGCCATGCCTAATCATGGTGGAAACTTGCAGCATAACTATAGTGAGCACTCTATGAAGCATCCTCAATAAAAACCTATGCAAATAGCAAATAAAAAGATCGTTGGGATGCTCACTGTCTGCTTGCCTTATTATTTTGATTATGGGATAGCTCCTGTGTCATGTGCAAGGGGTACCCCGTTGGCGGTTCTCAATGATACGCATGTATTTACAATGACAAGAGCTTGCTCGTGACTGAAGTTGAGTAGCATGAGGATCGGTAATCATAAGTAAGGAGCATGAGATTTCAACTTATAACTTGTCAAGCATATCCTCTTAGTTGTGTCACTTTAACCTTAATCACCTAAAGATGCCTATGATAGGGGCAATGAGAGCTGAAAGCTAGTAAGTATCATAATTTTTGGGAGCTCTATATGAGACTTGCAATCCCCGCTTCCCTCTTTGGAGGGCCTTTCTTTTACTTTGTAGTTGAGTCAGTAAACCTATTCCCTTCTATCTCAACAAGTATTGTGAGTTAATGTGTTTCATTCATTCATATGATGATTTATTCAATCATGTTTCTTATGTTCCTTGTGTTGCACATTGCTCTTATCTTGATGTTTAGTACTTTGAAAGCTATCACTGAAAAACCAGTTATTTGTGAACTCCAGCAAGTTATCAACTATTCTTCGACCAAGAGCTAAGTTTGCCATTACCAATTATGATTCACTTTATGTATCTTTATTGTGTTTCCTTTACTCATTGCAAGTTGAGTTATATAATAGTGAGTTGTCTTCTATTATGATCTATGTATTTGATGAATGTGATGCTTCTTGTCCGTATTCTTTTATCGACTCTTCACTCCATAAACCTGAGGCCATGTTATTGAGCTCAATTTCGCTTGGGGACAAGCGAAGTCTAAGCTTGGGGGAGTTGATACGTCCATTTTGCATCACTATTCTATGTCTTAATTCACTATTATTCATTGATATATTTCGTATTGAGAGGTGATACTTATGTTATTTCATCTATTTTTGCATGGTTGATGACTTTTGGAGCATGGACCCGCAATGATTCTGATGGAAAAGGTGCTGTTTGGAGGCAAAATTCGCGAAGATCAGAAAATCCGGGAAAACATACGGAAAATCCTATTTTTCCAGAAGACTAAGGATGCCAAAAGATGGAGTGGAGGTGGGCCACAGGGGGCCCACACCACCCCATGGCGCGGGCAGGCCTAGGCCGTGCCTAGGAGTGGTGTGGCCGCCCTGGCCCACTCCAGCCTCTCCCATCTGGCGTATATCAACCTCCCGAAACCCTAAGACTCGGGGAGCGACCACAGAAAGATTCCGCCGCCTCTACGGGGCGGAAAACACCGAGAGAGAAAGATCTCTCCGGCAGACAGATTTCTGCCGGGGGAATTCCTTCCCGGAGAGGGGAGATCGTCGCCATCAACACCATCATCAAGCTGGACTTCATCGGGATCATCATCACCATCACCACCATCATCATCACCATCAACACCCTCATCACCATCTCCATATTGCTGTAACAATTGCGTTGAATCTTGCATAGTTCATAGGGGAAACTCTCCCGGTGTTGATTACTCTTTGTAGTTGATGCTATTGAGTGAACCATTGAATTATTGTTTATGTTCAGAGTGTTATACATCATTATTCCATCTCTGATCATGATCCATATGATGTCTTGTGAGTAGTTTGTTTTGTTCTTGAGGACATGGGAGAAGTCTTGTTGTTAGTAGTAGAGTTGCGTTGAGAAAGATTCAATAGATTGTTATTTAAGTTGTGGTGTACTTCTTCTAGTGGTGT
The DNA here is from genome assembly GCA_023614405.1 of Avena insularis. Classification (NCBI taxonomy): domain Eukaryota; kingdom Viridiplantae; phylum Streptophyta; class Magnoliopsida; order Poales; family Poaceae; genus Avena; species Avena insularis. The sequence continues at coordinate 83,942,161 of CM042694.1, read as the reverse complement.
CATGTGAATGTCGACTATATGACACTTCACCTATATGGGCCTAGGGGAATGCATTGTGTATTTGGCTACTAATCGTAGGGGTTGCCGGAGTGACAGAAACCTGAACCCCCGTTAGGAAACCATTGCATGAGGGACGTAAGGGTCTTAGAGTTTAAAGCTGTGGTTAGGTTTCTACCTTAATTACTTTCTTGTACTTACGGATGTTTGCAAGGGGTATAATCACAAGTATGTATTAGTCTTGGATGGGACGGTACATTAGCACAGGTTCACCCACACAACACTTAGCAAGCTAGAGAAGATTAATCGACTATATGAAGCGAAAGCACTTGACAGTCTTCCCGTGTGTCCTCGAGAATGTTTGGTCATCTATAGAAATACAACCGGCTTGTCCTTTGCTGCATAAAGGATTAGGCCACTTGCTGCATTTATTCTTACTGTCTTTTATTTACTCGTACTTTGTTTACTTGCTTTATCGAAAATCCCTAAAAATCCGTTTGCCAAGTATTTGCAGAGAATTCCTGATCCATACCACTAGCCAGCACCTTCTGCTCCTCGTTGGGTTCGACACTCTTACTTATCGAAAATACTGCAATACACCCCCTATACTTGTGGGTCATCAGTTACGCACTATTATTTTCTTGGAGACGTCGCTTTTGGAGTAGATGCATTTCTCACACTGATCATCGGTTGGTTGCCACTGTAGTTTAAAACCTTTTTGCACGGCAGGGCTCCAATTCAGCACCCATGTAAATGACGATTGAGTGGACCGGCAGTAGGTCTAGCTTCAATTCCTACAGCCATACTACGTCACGAGCACATTTACCACTCACGACCACCTTGGTTACCCGGGAAAAAAACCCACCCCATCGTCGGTCGAGCGAGCCGCTGAAAGGGGAATGGACGTCGCCTAGAGGGGGGTGCATAGGCGTTTTAAAATTATTACGGTTTAGCTCTAATAAATGTGAAATAAAACTTAATGTTTAATTTTATCAAGCCAAAATCTATATTCACTAGGTTCACTAAGTGCACGAACAACCTATGCTAAGCAAGATAAACAACAAGGTGATAGCAATATATAATACTTCAAGCATGATGGCTATCACAATGTAAATTGCATAAGTAAGGGCTCGGTTGAGAGATAACCGATGGACGCGGAGACGATGATTTGTTTCCCAAAGTTCACTTCCAAAGAAGCTACGTCTTCATTAGAGATGTGCGGGGGCGCAATGTACTTCGAACGCCACAAGTGGCTCACCTCGAGGTGTGGTGGCTCGATGCTCACCCAACGCCACACAAGGACTCACCCCAAGATGCGAAGGTACGCAACCTACCGACGCCACAAAAGGCTCATCCTATTCTCCCGCGAGCTCGCCATAAAGGCCTACTCACGTTCCACTATGGGACACTTTAGGGCGGTCACCGAACCCGTAAAAGGCTTGGGACAAACTCCACAACAATTGGAGGGCTCCCAAGAAACGCCACAAAGCTATAAAGCCATAAAAGGCAACAAGGCCACAAAAGGCTACAAGACCACAAAAGGTCAACAATCCAACCACACAACCGTCTAGGGTTCCAAGAACCCAAGAGTAACAAGCCCACAAGCTCGTACTCACCAAAACTCCGAGGAGAACTCAAACCTACGCAATAAATGCAAGGGCACGTCCTTCACTCCCAAATTCCAACAAAGCTACAAAAGCTATTAGGGAAATAAGGGAGGAAGAACAAAAGAGCAGAACACAAAACTCTCCAAGATCTAGATCCCAAGGATTCTTTCACAAAGAAGGGATTTGGTTTGGTGGGGCTTGTAGATCTAGATCTCCTCTCTCAAATCCCTCAAAAAAAATGCAAGAATCATAGGAGGGGAAAGGGGGGAGAGCAAGCTCTTCAAGGTCAACAATAGAGGAGAGAGAAAGCCAAAAACCAAGAAAGAGCCAGTTAATCCCGAAGGGGAAAGGGGAGCTCCTTTTAAAGGGCTCCCCAATCTGCCCGTTACTCACAGTTTCACGCCCGGCCGGTAGTACCGGTCGGTGTCCCGTACTACCGGTGACACTCAACCAACGGTCCAAAAATAGCGATGCGAACAAACATAAAAACAAGGACGGTCGGTACTACCGATGGTCACCGGTACTACCGTGTGGGCCTGTACTACCGCCCAAGATTCCGACTGAAGTACCATCAAATAGCGCAAACCAGGCAGAGAGAGTACTAAACCAAAATTGGGTATACCGGAAGTTGGGCCTGAATTAACACCGGTACTACCGGCGGCAAACTGCCCTAACAGTACTATTGGTGGCCCGCCGGAACTACCGGCCTGACAAAAACTCCAGATCCAAAAATGCCAAAAGTTTTGCATCCGAACTCCAAACGAGATGAAACCAATTTTGTTGGAAAGATACCATAAATATATATGTGAGATATCTCCCAAGATGTGGAGCCAGAAAACCCGCAAGATCAAAAATGCAATAAGGTATGCAAGGGAAATCCGTTTTTGATGAACTAGAGCTTGTTATGAAGATAACCACAAGCTCTAGATGCTCACATGGACAATAACCAAACAACAACCAATAAAGGTGATGCTATGTATGCAAAGGTTTGAGCTCTCTCCAAAAGATACGAACGAGTCACCCACTCGAGAGCCCCTCTTGATAGTACGGCTATCTATCATAAACCCGGTCTCCCAACACTACAAGAGACCGGTAAAATAGAAACCCTATCAACATCATATCTTTGCCTTGAGCATCCCACTTGAGCTTGATGTAGAGGATCTTGTCACCTTCAAGATGGAACACCTTTCTTGATTGCTCTTGCTTGTTCTTGCTTGATGAAGACTTGCGAATGGCTCCCCCATACTCCATACGGAAATCTCTTCTTTGACCTTGTCTTCATCCCTCCATGAACAACGAGGATGGCAAGCTCCAAGCATGAGATCTTCTAGAGATGACGCACCTTGAGCTTTCCCTTCATTTCCTGATGATGTCTTCAAGATAGCCATGAGGTACTCCATCTTCTTCTTCTTCTTCTTCAAGACATACTTGATCTTCTTTTTCTACTAGATTCCAATATGCACAGAGCCTTTGGATATTGCTTCTTCTTTTTCGTCCTTTAAACCAACACATGGTCCAAGCGATGCCAATGGACAAACCTACAAGTGAAACTCAATTTGCACATTAGTCCATAGGGATTATCATTAATTACCAAAACCACACATGGGGACATACATGCCCTTTCAGCCGCGACTCCTAAATTTCCATCCATGATCCAGCTTTCTGAGCGACCAGCGTATGCCACGTAGTGTTCGTGCGCTATCTAGTCCTCATATGCCGCCCAGGCCAGCTAAGAAACTCTACACGAGGTGGAGATGACATGCAGGCCCTATCTGTCAGTGGCACGGAGAGGGGAGAGGAACAAGGGTCGTTGATCCTCTTTTAAACGGATGGACGTTGTCGCGCTACCTCTTCGGCCTCCCAGGTGGGCCACGGGCCGAAAGGCCTAGCAGGCCAGCCGGTATGTTTTGCTTGGCTCGACTGGACTATATCAGTCATACTGTTTTATCCTTTTCTTTTCTGATTTAATTTCCAGTTGTTGTTTCATGTCTCTAAATTAACCCAATAAAATCCAAAAAAAATGAGAAATTTGCAAGTTTTTCAGAGACATTATAGAACTCCATTTCAGTCCAAACTGAAAATACAAAATATATTATATGTACTTGACTTGAATATATTACATGTACTTTACCTGAATAGACATTATAGTTTACCTTTTTTTTTGCGGGAGACATTATAGTTTACCTTATACTAGGAAACTCAGCATAGCTCAAATTGGTTTTAATTTTTAGAGAAAATCCAATTTAAATATTTCATATTATATATTTTTTGCATGATGACATGATTCAATCCATAATTTTAAAATAATATTTTTTTGGATGATCATGGCAATATCGACCATCTATTACTACAAACACATATAGGGATTGTGACTCTGCTGGTCCTCGCTCCGTCTCTGGGGCCTTGGGGCCTTGGAGGCGTGACGGACCTTGCTGGTGGGAGGTTTCCTGTTCTCAGTTTTGGTTTTCTTGGTGCCTTCATCGGAATGGTGAGACGACAACTACATCCTGAAATAAGATATATAAGATCATCCCGCCTTATCCTTGCTCCGGTGGTGCGTCTAGCGTCGACAGAGGGCTCGTGGAATCCTTTGTCTGACAAATCTCTTGGGATCTACGTTTATCTTTATTGGCAACGGTTGCTGTTCTATTGTGTTGGTACTATGGGCCTTATCACGATGACTTCATGTCTATCTGCTGCAACAAACTCTACCACGACAAGATTTTCCATATTCCGGTTATGGAAGGGCGAGAATGGCGATGCGCCTTCGGCCCGTTCTAGTGTCTATAGACGTCGCTAGGTAGTCCAGTGACCTTTTTTTATTTTTTTATTATTTTAGTCCTTCTTGTATTATGTTGATGATTATAAAAAAATCGGTCGAATTTTCACAAAAAATACTGAAATTTCTAGCAATAGTATGCCCATATTGCAATACATGGGAATAGGCGTAGTACAATAGAGCATAGATATCTTATGAATATTTTCTCGTATCAAGCACTTATGAAGATTTTCTCAGCATCAAATGGAGCAAATCTTTTATGTGGCATTAACATATTTAATATTGTAAAATGCAAGAAAAAGATATGCATATCTTATCCTATTAATATTGTTATATACATACAACAAAGGAATTTATAGGCCACCATAATTATTATTCGTACCATAAATGTGTGGTAATCTCTCGTGGATATATATATATAGTGATATAAACGTTATGAAATTGACAACTGAATTTTTCACAATGAAAGAAAAGCAAGCTATTAGAGTGACCCTTCTGCTATCATTTCTAGTTCTAGTAACAAGCGGAAAAGGTATACGCTACAAAAGGTATGGAGAAGATAATACTCGTGTACTCCCATATCGTCAAGTTAAGAAAACCATTCAGGTATTGATTAGTACGCATATATTTTTTCTATATTTTCATTTATTTTTGTGGCTAACAAGTTGAGAAAACGTCAAAATAGATGAAAGGAGGAGATGTCTATGACTGTATCGATGTGAATGCACAACCATCCCTTAACCACCCACGGTTAAAAAATCACAAAATCCAGGTAAATTAACTTTGTAAAAATATGGTTTATATTCATGGTTTGCTTAATTTAACATCAGATTCATGTTTTAGTGCTTCAACACATGGCACCTTCTCTCAAATAAATGAAATGGTAGGTAGTAATTATTGGAAAATAATTTTACTTTTGTGATGGTTACTATATCAAAACTTAGCTTGTTCTACTCCCTTCTTGTTTTAGAATCTTTATTTATAATCTATTTTAACATTTCAAAATTAGGAATATAAGTGAAACTAAAAATCTTTTGGTTTATGTGAGTTTCCGTAATGAATTAACTTTCACCATGTTTTGTATGGATTCTCTTGTGTATTTTAATATTGATTTTAAGGTGTTCAATTTTATTGTGAAACAGATGCAACCAAGTTCTTTCCCTTTTGGGTTGGATATGGAATCTCAGTTGCCACATTCTGTGTCCGAGGTACAACCATATATCGTGGACTGCCCGATAGGAACAATTCCAATAATACGTAACAATAGAAGTGGCAATGTAGAACACAATATTGATGGAGTGAGTAGCATGGATATACAAACAGAGGTGAGTTTTCTATATTTTTCAATGTGATTTTGTTAACATAGTTTGATTACAATTATTTCTATGAGGTCGGAGTTTATTATGGAAATTGGCCTGGAGTTTTTACATGAATGATGCACATGTAATTTATAGAATATTTGAATACAAAATCCACCATAGACTAACAATAATCTAATTAATCCCCACATTTTTTCGTGGGAAACTTCATCTTTTTCCGCCAATTTAACTGCACAATGAGTATCCTACAAGAGATATATGATTAGAGCCATCAAAATTATTAAAAGGAATGATGAGTTCTTATAAGGAAAAAATACATAAATAGAGTAAAGAAAGGCCTCCTAACTTGAAGTATATTGGTAGTTAGTAATTAACTTTGTACCTTAGCATTCGTATCTCAGTAAATGGAAGGCCTCCTAGGTTGTCTATAAATTTCTTGTAATGGTGTGAATGAATTCTATTTGCATTGCCAACTTTCACTAACAATCTTTTGGAGACTCTGATCTATATTTGTATCAAACTATCACCTATCAACTTTAGGTTATACTTATTGGACGTTACTAGTGTTTTTTTTCCAAAATGTGAGGCAACCATTCGTCTTCAAATTTAATTGTTATCAAAACTCCATGCTAACAACGAATGACTTATAACACAAAAGTCATACCATAGGAAATAGTTCCACATATGAATCAAATAGCATAACTTACATATGATATAGTTATAGTTGGGAACCCTACACTTTGGAGAAGAGTGGTGATACCCTATCATGCTTTTAACTATACATATTATTCAGTTTTTTATTAACCATTTATTTCTTGTAGGCGGCGGGAATGCGGTACTACGATGTTGTATATGTGCACGTGCTATAATAAATGTTTACGAGCCAAGGGTGAATAAAGATAGTAAGGATCTTAGTGCAACATGGCTACAGATTAATAATGGAGGAGGAGACCACACGGACAGGATTGGTGCTGGCGTTGAAGTAAATCCAAGCTTTAGTGGTGATACCTTTGTTAGGCTAGCCCCAATGGGGATATCATAGGTGGTATCATGCACCACATGCATGCAAAATGCTTATGTGTCATAGTAATTAATGATGAAAGAGATTGTATTGGTATCATAGGTAGATACGGTATCATAGAACATAAAACTAGAAAAATTAATTCTAAACAAATCTTGTCCACAATTTTACATTGAGATTCTACAAAACAATAAATACACCAAGTCTATGATACTACTATATGATACTATGCATTGTGGAGATGGTATCATATACTAGTATCATATGCATGATACTACTATATGATACTCCCCATTGTGACTAGTCTTAGGTTTCATATTTCTTGGGTAATACATAACATTTTTTTGGATACTTGGTATTGTGGACAATTAGATTTTTCTAATAAAAATTAACGCCGGAATTTGACATAGTGTTTTTTTACCTTTGGAAATAAACTTCCTAGACCGATGGCCTATACAAAAAGTCTTGCCTTGACCATAGCTGTCCTGGTTTCGTGCAAGTAGACCACAAGTCTGGTCTTGGAGCAAGATTACAACATGTTTCCGTCTATGGTGGACGACAATATGCGATGAGACTTTCTATCTTCAAGGTACTAATAATTCTCTTATCGTTGTGATTCCTAAAATAGCTTTTATTTTCGAAAAGGTAAAATAGCTTTTATAAAAATGACATGTGCGAGCAACTCGTCATTTGCTTATTAGCAGAATCACATTCATTTACCCTACAAATCTTGATTTTTGTTAGGACCCAAAGTCAAAGAATTGGTGGGTGGCTTATGGCACGAAGAACACGCCATTTGGATACTGGCCAAGCACATTGTTCAGTTTCCTCAACTACAAAGGCGATTTCGTATTCTGGGGAGGATTCGTCCAGGGGCCGACCGTGTCGTCGAACGCTCCGCAGATGGGCAGCGGGCATTTCGCTTCGGAAGGATATGGGAAAGCAGCTTACATAAGAAACGCCCAGATCCTAAACGAGAACAACAAGTATGTTACGCCGGATGGTAACGTCAAAGTTGACCATGGCACGAGCAACTCCACGTTGTACACCGTCGACAAATTTGAAGTAGATACGCCTGGTATGAGTATCTACTATGGCGGACCAGGTTCTGTTGTGTGAGAATGTACCCAAGAAAGATAATAAAACGATTGATGATGATCAATTCATGTTTAATTTTTTTGAATGAGATGATCAATTGATTAACCGTGCATTCATATTAGGTCCCTGGGCAGAGGGGATGAAGAAATTACCATACCAGCTGCTTGTAGTAGTTGCATGGTCGAAGCGAGAATACATGTACCACAATGAGTGGGCAAGCAAGTCCACCATTGTTCGATTTTTCTACCTTAGCCGTGACTCGTCCTTGTGGCGGGAGGCGAGCTTGGCGGTGTCGCGCCACCGGGACACCTCGCGCTCCTTCTCCTGGAGCTTCCTCTGCGCGCGCTCAAGCTCCGTCTCCAGCTCCGCGGTCCATGGCTATAAGCTTTGGAGGCATTACATGTAACCTGGTAATGTTTTCTTGGAAAATTTTCACCAGTCGATTCTACATTGTGTGTGCAAAATTATTGAGACATTAGATGTTGTATTGTTGCTAGGTGCTGAGTAGTGGCTGGTTGGTTTGTAATGAATACCAGTTGTTTTGGAATGAATAGTTGAGAGCAGGATACCATTTGCTTTGTGGCGTTCAAAATGAATGTGTCGTTGGAGATAGAGATAACATAACATGAACTAGTACGTGCTCAATTTTGCTGGAGTAAATTATGTGTATAAGTGAACTCAACACCAAATGGTTATGGCTCTCGTTTTTTCTTGGAAGGCTCTTTCTGATTTGGTAAAAGAAAAACAATATTAATTCTCTACCTGATGGGATAAGAGAATACTTGGATGAAGCAAAAAAAAAATTATCGTTAATTTTACAGTTCTGCCTTATTTGCAAACCATTCTGTAGCTAGATGATGATGTGTATGAAACGAAGAAAAAGAAAAAAGTCTCCCGTTAAATTCACAATGCAACTGAAGCAAGCAATTCAAGTCATACTAGTAGTAGTAGGAAAGAAGCAAATTTCATAGCCAAACAAAATAAAGCCATAGTTACCATCGCCGAGAATAGCATGACCTTGGATTGCGGAACGTTTGCTGACACAAATTATTAGGGACACGAGTAATTCTTGGAAAAGCAGCTAATCACCAACCAACGGTTATTAATGTTTTTTTTTTGCGGGTACCAACGGTTATTAGTTACCTGCCTTGTTTTACTAGCGGGCGATAATCTGGTTTCCACCATCTTCCACATCAGCGATCCATAGCCACCTTGCATCCTGACCTTCCATTATCCTACACAGTTATCATCGGTGAGGGGCATGCCCTCGAAATACGGAAAGTTTGCTGGCACAGCTTATTAGGGAGATCCGCAATCTTTGAAAAAAACAATTAATCACCAACCATGTCAGCGATCCATGGCTCCTTCCATCCAGACCTTCCATCATCCTACGCAGATAGCTCCCAATAATCACAAAATAGAGGATCGAACTTTCCCTTGGTCTCCCTTCCCTCCAACCTACTTCTATTTATACGAGCCTATTGTCACTATTCCACGTGCGGTATCACGTGACTTGTGACTTTAGACTTTGGCGAGCCGAGTCAAGCCGAGGGTGTGGCGCTCCGAGGCGAGGACTATGGCACCGTCATCGGTTTCACCGGCTGACGCGAGGCATGGTGTGGCATGGGGAGCAAGCCGTCCTCGTCGGTGATTCTGGCGCCAAGCAGATGATCTCCTGATTCCAGCAGGTAATTTATTGAATCCTCGGCAAGCTTCGAACAGTTTGGATCCAGTTCGGTTTGTTTTGCTAAATCAACAACGAAGTCTGCAGAACCGGGTGTATGGAAGATTTGCACAAGTTTGGATCCAGTTCGGTTTGTTTTGCCAAATTCTGAGTCGACTGCCTTGTGTGACTTGTGCTCCATGCATGCCACCAAGTAACTGCGGGGCGATTACGTCACTAATAGTGTTTAGCAATAATCGAAATAAAAAATGATTACCGTGGGAGTATGAGCGGCCTGCTGCTGAAGTCTGCCCAGGCGTCAAACACAGCGGGAGTTTGAGCAATTCAATCCTTTTGTATAGCGGTCCAGATCTGTGGGATCTGACCATCTGTATCTTTTGTCCGTCCCTAGTGGAGATGGAGATGTCAGCTAACAAACTCTGGTACGCACAGTCGTCCCGCACCCCTGCCTCTGTCACGCGCCCGCACTCCCTCGTTTGGTCGCCACTGCAGTTTAAAACCTTTTTGCACGGCAGGGCTCCATTCACGTGACAGTCTCAAATAATTCCTCAGACTCAAAATCTCCAAGCCTCTAGTGAACTTGGGAATATACTTCACTTGCCAAACCAATCTAAAGATCCGCCAAATCAGTACGGATCTAGGTGCCTCTAGTGAACTTGGGGATATATTTCACTTGCCGCTATCACCTGAGGCCTTTGATGATTTAAACCTGATCCAGAACATTAAAAATAACATGATTGATCATGAGCTGCGCAATGACATACAGCCATACCCGTAGCCCGTAAGAAATTCCATAATTTGCTTCAGGCAACTCTCTGCTCCTTCCTCACACATGGATTTGAGAATCTGAATTATGGCCAAAGTTTGAAGCCTTCGCCAGGTTATTATTAGCTGATGGGCTGAATACAAGAAATATGTTTAAAAAGATGGCACTACAGCATTGGCCAGGTGGTTAGCTGTGACATTTGTTCCACGGGGGAAGAATCATTGAACATCTATTTTTACAGGCCCTTGCAGCCAGAGCTGTTGGCCAAGACTCAATATTAACTCGGCACAAGGTCTAAATAGAATTGAGGTAATTATACATGCCAATGGTTCCTTCTAGAGACAACCTAGAAATCAGAAGCAGACCATACATATGAGGTTTTTCTTATATGATATTCAGAACAATAAACATTTTTATCCTCGCAAAGTTACATTTTAACTTTCTACCTTGCGGTGTTGTCGAAGATGCATGCTCTTGTGGAATATGAGACCGCCCAGCAAGCCGAGAAAACAGTGAGTACTAACTGCCTCAATGCTTGCTATTTTTTTCATGAAAATTCAGATATCACGCGCTCTTGCATGTAGTTAGAATGATGGGTGTGGCAATGTACCTTTATTTTATTTCTCTGACAGGTTGACAAGCTAAACGATGAACTGAACTGGAGGAAAGGCCTCCGTGTGCGTATAGTGGTCAGGCGCTCTGTAAAACCCTCTTCTTAAAAAATCAGTATTGATCTGCAGGCAATGCAAAATCCTTGATTGGTTTTAAGGAGACTGAAAACGTTAATAAATACTCCCTCCGTTTCAAAATATAAGATGTTTTAGATTTGTGAAGAAAATATATCTAGACTCTTTTTAGTGTGTAGATTCACTTTCAAACCTAAGTGAACCTACATACTAACTAACATACATTTGCTTCAGAAAACTAAAATATCTTATATTTTAAAACAGATGGAGTATATCATTTCTCTAGTAGATATTGTTACAGAACGGCCATAAGTAAAATAGAGCATATGTCTGTGAACTGTGAGTGAAACGTGATTCGCTGAGATCCATAGACGGTGAGAACAATGACCATATCATCAAACCCAAAAGAGTAAAAGATATTTTGGTATGTTGCAGAGCAGAACTGAATGCAACCACCGGGATTTTTTGTCAAGCATTTGAAGACCACAAACAAATTCAAAGTCTTAGAAGAAACTAAACTATGTAAAAAAATACCACCAGGATTTTTTGTCAAGCATTTGAAGACCACAAACAAATTCAAAGTCTTAGAAAAAACTAAACTATGTAAAAAAAAATACACGAAGCTTCCCTTTTCGTTAAATTCAAAAATATCACGTCTAAGCTATCTTAGTTCTTAGCGTGGGTTTGATGCAGGCCGCAGAATCTTTTTTTTAATACCGCGTAAGTAAGGTCTTAAACTTGAGACCTCTTGGTTCTGATACCATATTGAATTGATGCACTAGCTATCTAGACCAAAAGTCCGAACCGATGAAAATGACTAGTTGCGTATTATATTCTTTAACAACCATGCCTGAGAACGCGCCTGCAATCGGTGTTTGAATTTTACAGGGAGAAATTGTCGAGTTTCGTGCGCCCGGAAGGGGAAGTGCAGGCCGACGCGGGTGTCGGCCCTCTGGCGTGCAGGTCGGCTTCCCGAGCAGGCCGCGTGCCTCTGTGCAGGCTAGGTGCGGCCGAATTTTGAGCGGGGCGAAGGGAGCCCTCGTAGTCTGCAGGGGCGCTGGGCGTTGGAGGCTGGAGGGCCGCGGTGGGATGGGCGTTGAAGGCAGGAGGGCTGCGGCGATGTTGGGCGTTGGCGGCCGGAGGGCTGTGGCAGCGAGGGGCGTTGGGCGTCGGCGGCTGGAGGGATACGGCGATGTTGGACGTTGGAGGCGGGAGGCTGCGGCGATGTTGGGCGTTGGAGGCCAGAGGGCTACGGCGGCGTTGGGTGTTGGCGGCCGGAGGGATGCGGCAATGTTGGGCGTTGGAGGCCGAGGGGCTGCAGCGGTGTTGGGGTGTTCGCGGACGGAGGGTTGTGGTGGCGATGGGCGTGTTGGGCGTCGCCGGCCGGAAGGCGGCGAACTCGTTGGGCGGACCGCGGGGCGGTTACGTCGCTAATCGTGTTTAGCAATAATCGAAATAAAAAATGATTACCGGACATTGTCGCGCTACCTCTTCGGACTCCCAGATGGGCCGCGGGCTGAAAGGCCTAGCAGGCTCAACTGGACTAAGTCGGTCATACTGTTTTATCCTTTTCTTTTCTGATTTAATTTTTAGCTTTTGTTTCATGTCTCTAAATTGACCCAAGTAAAATCCAAAAGAATTGTGAAATATGCAAGTTTTTCCCAGACACTATAGAACCTCATTTATGTCCAAACTAAAAATATAGAAATAGATTATTGTGAAATATGCAAGTTTTTCTCAGACATTATAGAACCTCATTTATGTCCAAACAAAAAATACAGAAATAGATTATTTGTACCTGACCTAAATAGATTGTAGGCTACTGAGCAAACCTCAAATTGGATTTAAGTTTTAGAGAAAATCCAATTTAAATATTTCAAATATAAAACTTTGCATGATGACAAGATTCAATCCATAATTTTGAAATAATAATTTGTTTGGATGATCGTGGCAATATCGGCCATGCATTATACTACAAAACACATACAGTGTTCTGTTCCCCTCGCCCATGAGTCCCAATCTGCTTCGTGTCTAGTGGCCTTTGTGCCTTGGAAGCGTGATGGAAAATACCCCTTGCTGGTGGAAGGTTTCCCATTCTAAATTTTGATTTTTCCAGTGCCTTTCTCGCAATGGTGAGATGACAACTACATCCTAAAATAAGAATATATAAGATCCTTCCGCCCAATTCTCGCTCTGGTGGTGTGTCTAGCATCAACAAAGGACCGTGGAATCCTTTGTCCGACGAATCTCTTGGGATCCAGTCGGTTTTCGTTTTCGTTTATGTGGTTTCAGGATAGTATCTTCTGATCTATGTTTATCATTGTTGCGATGGTTGCTGCTCTATTGTGTTGGTACTATGGGGCTAGCACGATGACTTTATATCTGTCTACTACAACAAGCTCTAGCAAGATAAGATTTTCCATATTCCGGTGATAGAAGGGCGAAAACAGTGTAACATCCCGGGATAACCACTACTAGAAAATCGCTTGTTCTTTTTATTTTGTGCATCATCATGACAGCATGCTCATGTCATCATGCCACATTGCATTTGAGCATCATCATCATGCATATGTTTTCCTAAAACTATTTTCTAAAAGCCTACTTTTTTTCTAGATATTCCCCTCTCTATTTCAAATCAAAACCCTAGGTCCGTTCGGATCTTTTGTTTGCCAAAAACTATTTACGAAAAATACTATTTAATATAAAATAAATAAATATTTTATAAACCGGGGCAGGCCGCCACAGGCCAGGCCCAGAGGGCCCAGCATGCATCTACCTACTACCCCAAGATAACCTAACTAGCAAACCCTAACCTAACACCCTCGCCTACCCCAACCGCTACCACCAGTAACACACCCAACACCCACCACACCAACCAACACGACGCACACACATTACCGACGCACACACACACCCGGTACGCAACGCATCACGCACACAGCTGTTCCGCACCCCTGCCTCTATCACGCCCACACTCCCTCATGTGGATGGCCCCACCGCGCTCACTCACTACCAACCCTTCCACCGACCCCGTCTACCCCCGCTCAACTACCAACCGCCACCTCGGCTCGATCTCTGACAGCCACTTGCCTCTGCCCCGTCCCCGCTCGCTAGAGACTACCTCCTCGCCGCCCTTAGCCTGCTGTCGTCTCCGATGCCGAGCCCGCGCGTCCACGCCTCCTCCCCCCGGCAAGCTCGCCCCATCATCTTGCTCCATCCTCCCTCACTGCCATTTCCGTGCTCGCCTAGCCTCCTGCATCCGCCCATGTGTCCCGCCCTCCCCTAGCATATCAAGACGGTTGCCGTGGCCTCGACGCCGTCGGATGGTTGTGATATACAACACTTTTTATCAATATAAATTGTGTCATTTTCTTATCATATCATGCTCCATCTAACTATTGCTATGCTTGATATGCATGATTACTTGTTTTTATTAAATTCAATATGAGCTTTGGACATTTAGTAGTTTAGGTAGAATTTTATCCCTCTTCCTTGTATTTGACATGTGTGTAGGTATTGATGATGATTATGGACAAAACAAAGGCAAAAGGAACCAAGAGAGCATAGTATGGAGGAGCTGTAGGGACCAGACTTAGCCATTTGAGAGGTTGAAAGGGTGAAATTTTCTAACTTCTCAAAATAAAGATCCAAGACCATAGGATTGTAGCCCTCGACGATACGAATTCAACGAGCCTAATAACACCCAAAACGGAATTCGTATAAAGAAATGATGGCCAAAATACTAAAACATGCACAGAATTTAACGAGCAACTATACGGCCGAAGCTATATTTTTGGTCGTATAGCTCCGCCCATATAGTTGCCAAAAAGGTCGGAAACGACGGGATTTCGGCCAAGAAAAGCTCCAGAACCTTCCCTAAGTCATATGACGGTATTGGGGGAACCCTAGGGCACCCCCAAGGCCTATATAAAGGAGGAAGGACCCAAGGAAGCCACCATATACACAATACACCATATACAAGATATAGATCCGATCTACCGCCTCCATGGTGGCGCTGTGCCGCCTCCATAGCCTCTACAGCTCCACCAATATCTAGATCTCCATCAACACCATCAAGCCATCCAAACAAGAAGAGGAGGAGAAGGAGGACGACGCCATCACCGCGCCGATGCCACCATCACCACGTCGTCATCACCATCCCCATCGCCACTACTCCTTCATCCTTCCCCATCATAATCTCCGTGATGGGTTGTAACATGGTTTGAACCCCTTTTATTAATGTTATGATGATTTGAGTAATTGCGGTGTGGTGTGTTCTTGTTAATTAATATGTTTGTGCTTTCTCTTTACATTGTTCTATTCATGATAATATTCTAGTGATTGGAGATGTCCAATCCATTATTGAGGAGTTTACTAGAGATTCACGGAGTGTCACAAAACTTATCATTAGTCTCTACTCGTTCCATGGGCCTGACAAGTCCGTGGGTAGAACTAATAGGCTATTTGCTATAAGTGATTTGCGGAGGCAATAGCATCTTAGGATGCACGACCCATTAAGATTTAATTTCCTCAAGATCACTCATACTATAGATAGGTATAGTGTTGCGAATTGCTTGACCCCAAAGTGACATATGGGATATCTTGTGACTAGCACACTTGCTTAGGAGTACGGTTATCCATAGAACTTAATGCCTTTGCTCTGGTTTATCTTGATTGGCCTCGTTACCTTAATACACTATTCTCTTACAGATGACCCATGTCCGGAGAGGGTATGGACAATTGAGTTGTCTAGTTGCCACTTACCAACGGTGGGAGACAACGATATATGAGGGACCACCACAATTATAGTTAACAACTATTCCACAAGCACTTATCATGCACACCGGTATACACAACATTATTTGAGAAATCATAGCATTAATATTTCATATCATTGCATTCACCTCTTTTCAGTTTTACTTTTGTTCTAGTTTTCTTCCAGTCCTAGTAGTAGTTATTACAAAACGTCTTAAATTCATTTATCCTAGCAACTTATTGAATAGCTATTTCTAAACCACAGTTTGGGTGTGTACGTCGCCGCATTGACAACGCGGCTACGAGGGTCATGTTCGCCGAGCTCCCATCGGGACAAACTTTTAAATATTTGCTGCTGCAAGTACTGCAATAACCTTGTTTTGGTGCAGGAACCCTAGCCCATCACTGTCCACCATCCTCCACACCTCCTCGCTGCGGCACCCCTATAGTGCCGCCACCGTCGGCTTCCCTGCCTCACAGCGCCGCTCGCTCCTCCAAGCCACAGCCGTGCCGTAGACCTCGCCCTCCTCCTATGCGCATTCACCCTGCCTAGCCGACCAGCAGCTTGGACAGCCCCGGGTTACCGCACACCGTTGTCCTGCACGTGGAGTCCACATCGAGCAGCCCTGTTGTTTGTCTCTCGCGGGCCAGTGCCTCGCCACCGCCTGTCACGCATGCGGGTCCAAGAAATTCTTTTCGGCCCTGCTCGCCCTTGTTCCTAGTGCCTGGAGACCACTGAACCGCTCATCGCCCCTTCTGTTGCACCCTACCGTAAGGTGTTCGAGCTAATGCCCGCATCAGACAAGGCCCCTTGCAATGCTCCTTGCGTTCTACTGCCCGTGCACATGTTGGTGCTATCCGATGAGGCCACGTAGAAGTATTTCTTGGCATGATGCTTTGCCTCTCCAAGATAAACTATGTGATGTTGGTGTGATGCCCCTCGAAGGCCAAGTTCTGAACCGAAGAATGGAGATGAACCAAAGTACACGTCAAGGATGTCACTCGAAGACCATTGTTACCTGATCCATTCAAGTTCGCCATCAACGACAAGGTCGCCCACATGGACCCCGAAGACCCCAGATCCCGGACCGGAAGACCGACCCCGAACCCTCAGAACCCCAAGTTCGACGAGACCCCAATGTGTGACATATATCCAAGACACCTTATTTTATAAATCACATATACTTGTTGCATATATGTGAGACCCTGGCGCATGGCTTAATAGGATTGATAGGATACACATACCAACAAGTTGCAACTTCTTTTCCGGAAGATTATTTGAAAAGAACTCTAAGGTTAAGCGTGATTGGCCTAGAGAAATTTGACGATGGGTGACCGACCGAGAAGTGGGTACCGGGTGCGCACGAGTGAGGAGAAAGTGCGCAGAAAAGACTAGTGTTGGTTTATGGGGTTAGTCTAGAGATCCTATTGAGCTGCTAGGAGTGACGGCCCGAGCACAGAGAGTTTGGGTGTTAAAAGTGGTATCAGAACCAATCCTCGCGGTTACACGGGCGTGTGCGGGTTAGTGGCGGACATGTGGAGCATGGAGCGTGTGGACCAGAGTGGACATGACATGGCACATGTGCCGGCACTAGACGCACAGACGTGTGGCAAGAGGGGATGTTCCTGGCTTATGGTTGATCAACGAGGGCGTCGATCTTCTACGGGTGCATGTATGTGACACCCTGGCGCATGGCTTAATAGGATTGATAGGATACCCATACCAACAAGTTGCAACTTCTTTCCCAAGCTCATTCGAAAAGAACTCTAAGGCTAAGCATGCTTGGCCTAGAGCAATTTGAGGATGGGTGACCGACCGGGAAGTGGGTACCGGGTGCGCACGAGTGAGAACAAAGTGCGTATAAACGACTAGTGTTGGTTTGTGGGGTTAGTCTAGAGATCTTATTGAGCTGCCAGGAGTGAGATCCTATTGAGCTGCTAGGAGTGACAGCCCAAGCACGGAGAGTCCAACATGTTACAATATAATTGTTCATGCTCGCATACATATTAATTTGTTTGGGGTATTCTATCGACTCACATAATAATTAAATATGGTGACCATATGCGGGCTATTTTTGTCTTATATCACCTCCATTTAAATTTGTGTAGCGAACCGATGCCATGTTTTCCCTTGTTAAGGCAACATTTAAATTACGGGGTACCTAAACAACTTGAACCTTTTAATTAATTGTCGGGACCCCGATTCCGCTTAATATTGCCTAGTTGCATCGCATCTTTACCACGCCATGCATCATATCATAATCATGCCGGATCTTCTGCGCTAGTATTAAATAGTGCATCCAGTTTTTCTTTTAGTGCTTTGCTTCTTCATGGATTAGGCCGATGAGTTGATGCGAGTGTTGACCGGATGAACCTTCGACAGTGTTTCCCAGGCAAGCATTCTCTCCCTTTTCTACCCATTTTGCATTTATAGACTTTACTTCCTCATGTTGATCTATTGCTATCCGTGTTGCGATGCTTTAGTTTCCATACCATTTACATTTCCTGCAGCATATATTGGCATGAACACATCCTATTGTAGTTCTTTTGGTAGACACTTAGCCTTGTGAGTCATATCTGCTTGCTCAGATAATGATTTTAGTCGTCGAATGCCACAGTTGTTGGGAGGTTGCCGCATGCTTTATGTTGGAAGTGATTATGACTTTAATTACAACTTGATAATTTAAATAGTGGGAACAGATATAACTAATGTAGAGGCACCGGTGGGAAATAACTAATATTTGGTTTTTAATTGCTCACTTGTGTCCCGTAGGACCCGAGTACTTGATGCTTGTTCCTTGACTATCGCACTATCCGCATGTGGGACCATGAATCCCCTTAGACTAAGCTTTATTCACACCTTATTTCTTGGAGCCACAAACTAGTTTGGGGCTTTATTACTATCATGTACTTATACCATGATTTACTACTTTATTTACCATTTTGCGTGGATCACCTGTACTGTTTTGGTTCATGCGATTTGTGTATCGACAAGCTCACCACTTTCAGTTCCCAGTCGTTTCTGACCGCTCGCAAACCACAGGTATGTCTTGGAGCCAGCCAACTTCGTTACGGGTAGCTTAGTGGGGTGGCCCCTGAAATGATTTTTGAATCCTGTGAATGCTCTGTCGTGAGGACTCGTTGCGTTTTATTTGGTTTTTCCGAGGTTGGTCGTGCGTGTGTTACTATTTGTGGACCCCTGCAAGGTAAATCTTTTCGAAAATCCATGTTCGCGGTTATGGACTACTTAGAGCACAGTGTCTCAACCATAGACAACTATAACTAAAGTAGTGCTATAGATTTGACTTTGGCATGACTAGTAATCAACTCCACTACAATAGAATGAATAAATAAAAGTGCCTACAACTGATGGAATTGGGATGTCTCATGCTATCTATATCCGACTAGAAAGTATTGCAACCACAATGGAATGGTTAATGAAAAGTGTCAACAGCTTGTGATATTGGAATGTCTTATACTATCTATATCTGACTAGTAATCACGATAACTCCAATGGAATGATCAATAAAACTGCCAACTTTGTGAGTTCTTCGGATTGACTTCCTCGTTTGGTCTCGAGGGGGAATACCATGATGGGTATGTTTGGTATTAGTATCAAGATGGTTCCGAATAGGTCTTTCTTATCCCTCTCTGATAGCCGACAGTTGTATCGAGTCTCTATAGGTTGTTTAGTGCATGCTTCGCTGCTGCTTCAGTCCACCATACCTATGTAGGTGGGAGCCGCCGAATTCTATACTCGCCGTGTACTGGCCTCAGTACTGACCGCTCCCTTTTTTTCCTTTGCCCTCTATCGACACTCCTTTTGTTTAACATGTATAATTTTGACATCGTTAGCAGGGTTATCCTTCTGGCTTGGCCTGGGCAGGGTTATGGAACCCATTGGTTATTCTTTAGGACTCTTATCCCAATTTGCATCTTGTCCATACTCAGATGTTGTATCGTTTTCAAGATGATTTAGATCTTTGTACTATATATTTGTATTCCTGACTCGTTGAGTCGTTGTTTTATATATATGTTTTGTGGGTTCCATCATGAATTATTGTATAATGGTATTACTTTGTTTTCCACCCGCACGCAAGTGCCTGATGGGCATCTTTGGATTGTTTCTATGCAGGTTTGGCGGGGATCGCTAAAATCTGCATAGGACCGATTCGAGGGTGTTACAAAGGGTGGCGTGCCTTCGGCTCGTTCTAGTGTCTGTAGGCATCGCTAGGTGGTCTAGTGATCTATTTGTATTTTTCATTACTTTAGGCCTTTTTGTACTATGTTGATGATTATAAAAAAAAATCACAAAAAATACTGAAATTTCTAGCAATAGTATGGCCATATTGCAATACATGGGAATAGCCATAGTACAATACAAGCATAGATATCTTATGAATATTTTCTCGTATCAAACTTGGCACTTATGAAGATTTTCTCACGCATCAAATGGAGCAAATCTTTTATGTGCCATTAATGCATTTAATATTGTAAAATGGAAGAAAAAGATATGCATATCTTATCCTATTAATATTGTTATATACATACAACAAAGGAATTTATAGGCCATCATAATTATTATTCATGCCATAAATGTGTGGTAATCTCTGGTGGATATATATAGTGGTACAAGCATTATGAAATTGTCAACTCAATTTTTCACAATGAAAGAAAAGCAAGTTATTAGAGTGGCCCTTCTCCTATCATTTCTAGTTCTAGTAACAAGCGGAAAAGGTATAAGCTACAAAAGGTATGGAGAAGATAATACTCGTGTACCCCCATATCGTCAAGTTAAGAAAACCATTCAGGTATCGATTAGTATGCATATTTTTTATATTTTCATTATTTTTTGTGGTTAACAAGTTGAGAAAACGTCAAAATAGATGAAAGGAGGAGATGTCTATGACTGTATCGATGTGAATGCACAACCATCCCTTAACCACCCAAGGTTAAAAAATCACAAAATCCAGGTAAATTAACTTTGTAAGAATATGCTTTAAATTCATGGTTTGCTTAATTTAATATCAGATTCATGTTTGAGTGCTTCAACACATGGCACCTTCTCTCAAATAAATGAAATGGTAGGTAGTAATTATTAGAAAATAATTTTACTTTTGTGATGGTTACTATTTCAAAACTTAGCTTGTTCTACTCTCTTCTTGTTTTAGAATCTTTGTTTATATTTAACATTTCAAAATTAGGAATATAAGTGAAAATAACAATCTTTTGTTCTATGCGATTTTCAGTAATGAATTAACTTTCACCATGTTTTGTATTGATTCTCTTGTGCATTTTAATATTCGATTTTAAGGTGTTCAATTTTATTGCCAAACAGATGCAACCAAGTTCTTTTCCTGTTGGGTTGGATACGGAATCTCAGTTGCCAGATTATGTGTCAGAGGTAGAACCATATATCATGGACTGCCCGGTAGGAACAATTCCAATGGTACATAACAATAGAAGTGGCAACATAGAACACAATATTGATGGAGTGAATAGCATGGAAATACAAACAGAGGTGAGTTTTGTATATTTTTGATGTGATTTTGTTAACATAGTTTGATTATGATTATTTCTATGAGGTTGGAGTTTATTATGGAAATTGGCCTGGAGTTTTTACATGCATGATGCATATCTAATCTATAGCATAGTTGAATACAAAATCAACCATATACTAACATTAATCTAATTAATCCCCACAATTTTTTCGAGGGAAACACCATCTTTGGCTGCCAATTTAACTCCAAATGAGTGTCCTACGGGGATATATGACTAGGGTCATCAAATTATTAGAAGGAATGATGATTTCTTTTAAGAAAAAATTACATAATTAGAGTAAAGAAAGGTCTCGTAATTTGAAATATATTGGTAGTTATTAATTAATTTTGTACCTTAATATTCGTATCTCAGTAAATGGAAGACCTCCTAGGTTGTCTATTCATTTCTTGTAATGGTATGTGAATGAATTCTATTTGCATTGCCAACTTTCACTAAGTATCTTTTGGAGACTTTGATCTATATTTGTATGAAACTATCACTTGTCAACTTTAGGTTATATACTTATTGGACTTTACTACATTTTTTTTCCAAAATGTGAGGCAACCATTTGTCTTCAATTTTAAGTTTTATCAACAATTCATGCTAACAACGAATGACTTATAACACAAAAGTGATACCATCGGAAGTAGTTCCGCATATGGATCAAAATAGAATTACTTATGTGTGATATAATTATAGTTGGGAACCCTGCACTTTGGAGAAGAGTGGTGATACCCTATCATGCTTTTAACTATACATATTATTCAGTTTTTTATTTACCATTTATTTCTTGTAGGCGGCGGGAATGTGGTACTACGATGTTGTATATGGTGCACGTGCTATAATAAAAGTTTACGAGCCAAGGGTGAATAAAGATAGTAAGGATCTTAGTGGAGCATGGTTACAGATTAATAATGGAGGAGGAGAACACACGGACAGGATAGGTGCTGCTGTTGAAGTAAATCCAAGCTTTAGTGGTGATACCTTTGTTAGGTTTCATATTTCTTGGGTAATACATAACATTTTTTTTGGATACTTGGTATTGTGGACAATTGGATTTTTCTAATAAAAATTAACGCCGACATAGTTTTTTACCGTTGGAAATAAACTTCCCAGACCGATGGCCTATACAAAAAGTCTTGCCTTGACCATAGCTGTCCTGGTTTCGTGCAAGTCGACCACAAGTCTGGTCTTGGAGCAAGATTACAACATGTTTCCGTCTATGGTGGACGACAATATGCGATGAGACTTTCTATCTTCAAGGTACTAATAATTCTCTTATCGTTGTGATTCCTAAAATAGCTTTTATTTTCGAAAAGGTAAAATAGCTTTTATAAAAATGACATGTGCGAGCAACTCGTCATTTGCTTATTAGCAGAATCACATTCATTTAAGAATTGGTGGGTGGCTTATGGCAAGAACAACACACCATTTGGATACTGGCCAAGCAGATTGTTCAGTTTCCTCAACTACAAAGGCGATTTCGTATTCTGGGGAGGATTCGTCCAGGGGCCGACCGTGTCGTCGAACGCTCCGCAGATGGGCAGCGGGCATTTCGCTTCGGAAGGGTACGGGAAAGCAGCTTACATAAGAAGCACCCAGATCCTAAACGAGAACAACAAGTATGTTACGCCGGATGGTAACGTCAAAGTTGACCATGGCACGAGCAACTCCACGTTGTATACCGTTGACAAATTTGAGGTAGATATGCCTGGTATGAGTATCTACTATGGCGGACCAGGTTCTGTTGTGTGAGAATGTACCCAATAATAAAAATAATATAAGGAGTGACGATGATCAATTCATGTTTAATTTTTTTGAATGAGATGATCAATTGATTAACCGTGCATTCATATTAGGTCCCTGGGCAGAGGGGATGAAGAAATTACCATCTGCTTGTAGTAGTTGCATGATCGAAGCTAGAATACATGTACCACAATGAGTGGGCATTTGGTTTTCGTAATCCTCTCTTGCAAGCAAGTCCACCATTGTTCGATTTTTCTACCTTAGCCGTGACTCGTCCTTGTGGCGGGAGGCGAGCTTGGCGGTGTCGCGCCACCGGGACACCTCGCGCTCCTTCTCCTGGAGCTTCCTCTGCGCGCGCTCAAGCTCCGTCTCCAGCTCCGCGATCCGCTCCTCGTGCCGCGACTGCAGGAGCTCGTGCAGCCTCCGCTCCAGCACCCGGGCAGGCACGCCACCATGGCACGGCATGCTCTCTTCCTCCTCATCCTCTGCTTCGTCCTCCTCATCCTCGACGTCGTCATCCTTGCATTCTCCTGCTGCGTAGTCGACAACACCGTCTTGGCCGACGCGAACAGGGGAGCCGCTCTCCGACGAGACATCGCTCTTCGCCTCGGACTGCCAAGATCGATGAGGATTTAGTACAGAATTGGCAATTTTGAACTGAAACGATCAGTTGGGGTTTAACAAGCACCACGATACCTCGAGCTGCTGATCTCGCTGCGGCGTCGCGCAATCCTCCCCCTCGTAGTCAGAGGCCAGCTGCATGCGCGTCAGTTCCGCCTCCAGCTCCGCTTCCATCTGATCCATTGCGGCGGCAGCATTCTCGCCGGCCGAGGCGGCGGCAGTGCGCGAACCGTCGGACGAGAAGGCGTCCTCGTCGCCGGCATCGGCGAAGACGATGCGCTCCTTGACGACGCTGGCGCTGTCGTCGACACAGCGGCTGCCTCCGCCGCGCGCCTCCGCTGCCCTGGCGTCCATCACCAGCCGCTCCATCTGGGCGCGAAGCTCCGCCATCCTGCTCAGCTCTGCGGCGCCCTTGGACAGCAGCAAGACCAGGCCGGCGCCCAGCCCGAGGCTCGCCGCCGACACCTCCGGCGCCGCCTTCTTGCCTGCGCAAACAATTAACCATATCTCACGCCATTGGCCATCAACATCAACGCGACAACGCCGATCACTAACTCGAAACCGTTCGCGATGGTGGCCACGTACCCTGCAGGGAAATACGAGGTGACTCGCGAGCCTCTGTTTCTGCTCGCTCGGCCGCCACCACCATAGGCGCGACCACCTCCTCCCCGGCGTCCTCCCTGGCGCCTGCACCGGCACCGCTGGAGCAGTAGCGTGGGATGCGCAGGCGGCAGCCGAACCCGGCCACGCCACCCCTGCCGAGGATGCGCGACAGCAAGGACCGCGGGGAGCGGCACTCGCGCGGGGCGGCGCCGGCGCCGGCGCCAGCGGCCTTGGTGAGGAGGGCGCCGACGGTGGCCGGCGAGGAAGCCGACGAAGCCGAATGGCGCGGAGGAACTGGCAATGACTGCGTCGCGCTCGTGCTCCTCTCCATTGCCATTGGCGAAGATGGGAATGCTGGCGCGTCGAGCGGGAGGGGATTCGAGGGATGTTCGGAGGATTGATGGAGGCGCGGCGTGTATTTATAAGGAGGCGGGAATCGTGGGAGCGAGGGGTGTGTTTAATGGGCGTTAAAAACCTTTCCTTGTCTTTTGACCAAACCACGCGCGCTTCATTTCCATTTTGAAGAAACGCTGTGCATTTCAGGTGACGTCTAGTACTACGAGTCGAAATAACGGACATAATATTGTTTTAAACCACTTTTGCGAATTCTCAGTTTCTTGGGTATTTTTTAAATCCAAATCACTTATAGCTAAGGTGTGCAAATTATAGTGAAAATGTTATGCGGTTTTGGATATATATTATTATATACATATTGCGTGTGTTCAAAAATGAGATCATGATACTATGGTATTGTTACATACTTTGAAAATGTGACAAAATCATGAATAAGGGGCTATAATAGATTATGAGTGGGTGGAGCAACAATCTCCTGAAACCAAATAGTTCACCCCAGAAAAACTTCAATGGATTCAGTCGCAATCCATATGTCTAAATTTTTTGTTTTGAGCCTAAAATGTACAGTAGTACTTTGTTGAGAACAGAAAAACCATGTGGCCCTCATCCTGAACCGTTGATTATGCCAGTCTTCTTCGACGACGTAAGGCAGGGTAAACCTGGGTGTTTGCACTCGTGAGGAGCTCTTGATCTAGTATACGTATTAGTTTAGGTGTCCTCGTGTCATCCGTGTATGTTGTGGACCGAGGTTTGGAGTAAGTACTTGTGGCCTTTCGTAACGGTGACGCTACTTATCCGTGTAGGTGGTGTAGGTTGATTTTTCAGTGGCAGTGACAAGGAGTCCTTGCTGGCTGTAACGTTGCAGAGCAGGTGCGGCATCGGGGTATATACTCATGGTGTCATCGACGTGGATACTAGGTCGGAGGCGGCGGCCAAATTCCTCTTGGACACTTTTTACAGTTTCAATTTTGTTCAAGGTGGTGTTTTTAAAGGATCGGACGGACTTGATTAGTGATCCTGCTACTCCTTCCGTTGGAAAATATAAGACGGTTACTTCATAATCAATGATTCAGACGCCTTTGCCAGAGGTGCTCTATACACTAAAAGACGTCTAGATACATTTGTTTCATAAAACTAGAATGTCTTATATTTTCGAACAGAGGGGTAGCCTATTCCTTGTGAAAAAGGGAAGGTTGTTGGGCGTTGTCACGATCGATGCAGGCCGGAAGTGCCTTTGCCTTTGCGTAGGAAAGGAGAAAATGAGTTTATATAATATAGTACGGCGCGCGCGCGCTCTGTATTTTCAGTTTCAGACTAGTAGAGCGTATCAGCGGGCCGACTCGTGTATGTACAGCACAGCACCGGTCGCCACTGCGGTTCAAAGCCTTTTGGCACGGTGTCGATCGGGCTCCAGGCACCCTGTGCCGTGTAAATGTCGGTCGAGGTGGACCGGCGGTAGGTCTCGCTTCAATTCGCGCACCCAAACAGCACGAGCACATTTACCGCTCCGGGCCGCCGGGACTGCGTTCGAATTTCCAATCCCACTCGCTCCAATCCATCTATCGGCGTTCCGCTACAAAGTTTTGGTGCTCGGTCCGTATGATGCCGCCCAGGCCCAGCTAACTACAGTACGAGAGATGGGGCCGACACGGTGGAGGTAGCTGGTTCCAAGGTCCAAGCCCTTACGGGGAACTCGTGAGCCACCTTCAAACCACCGGGGTTCCAAGGTCTTGCACCGCTTGAATGGTCAGCACCTACCGGATCTTGTCAGATCCAGGAATACTCTCTCGAAACATGCTTTTCTCCCGCTTCATAAATACAAGCAACAACTAGGATCTAGCCCGATATGCAACATTTTCGACGCTAACTGCGTCAAAAGAAAAAAAAAAGGTACCGCTGAGGCCTCAGCACAACATAGCCCAAAGCAACCGAAAAAGAGACAACCACTACCGGAGCCGGGACGAAACACACGTCATCAAGGTGGAGCAGGGGCCGCGAAGAGACTCGCCCGCTCGCGGAGCAAATTGAAGCGTGTTGTCCAGGTGCTCCCGGTCCTTCCGCCTAGCTAGTGGGGACCACTACCGGAGGAAACCAAGAAAAGAAAAAATGGAGCCTGAGGCTTGCCGCGGGTAAACGCGCTCAATCACCATCTTATTACGAATGTTCCACAATGTCAAGGTCAAGGCCACAAAGACTACCCAGAAGAGGCGCCACCGCCTCCCGGTACGGTTTGCCTCCACTTCCAGGAACTCCCTGAGGTCCTGGGCGTGCCAAGTAGGCAACAGGGCCTCCCGGATGAAGCTCCACAGACGCTAGGCGGCCGGGAAAGTAAACATAATATGGGCGCAGGTTTCTAGCATCCCACATAGGAGGCACAAGCCATTGCCCAGGCCATTCCTCTTCAAACCTCCACCCATGAAGGGAGGCGGTCTCGGTGAAGCTGCCAGACGAAAATCTCCTGACTAGGGGCAAGGGGCTTTCTAGAGTGGAGTCGTCCATGGAGAATCCTCCCTGGGGGAGATCCTCTAGGAAATCGAGTCCCTATCCTCCGGAAGTGAGACTAGGAGAGAGTTATGTAGTCTATCGAACTCCACGACTTCCTCCAAACTAAAGGTTCTCCGGAACAGGATGTTCCAGAGCCCTACACCATCTCGGCCAGGCGCATATGGCAAAGAGGGGAGGGATCCAGCCATAAGAGGACCTCTCGCCCATTGCCTAGGGTGAAATATGGCATATGCCGGATGTTATGTTTGATGTCCTGGATGGCTCACCAGAATTGGGAGCCCTCCAGACGGTCACAAGCCAACAGGGGGCAACCTCGCGGGTACTTGGCTTTTATGAGTTGAAGCCACAATCAAATGTCATCCTTAAGGATACACCACACTCATTTGAGCATGAGCGCCACATTGAAGCAACGAGAGTCTAGAACCTATGCCCCGAGGCTCTTGGGACGCATAAATCTACCCATTTAACCATGTGATATTTTTGGTGGCCATCCCTTACTACCCAAAAGAATCTAGATAACTCTTTGGCAAAGTTAGTATGGGTTCTTTCGGTAATAGGTACAGCCCCATCTGGTACATGGGGAGGCTAGATAGGCAAGAATTGATCAGGACTGTCTTGCTGCCCTTGGTCATGAGTCTAGATCACCAGGGTTCAGCTGTTGACCAAACCCTTGTGACCAGGGGCGCTAGGTCCTTGATCAGTACTCGGGTATCTCGTGTCGGCATCCCCAGGTAGGTAATAGGGAAGTTAGTAAGCCGACAATTAAGGTTTTCCGTGACACGCTCTCTGTCCTCATCAAAATACCCTAGGATCATAACCTCGCTCTTGTCGAAGTTGATCTTGAGGCCGGACATGGACTCAAAGCATAGGAGAAGGAATTTGAGATTAACAATATCCCTCTCCACGCCTTGAACCATGATCATGGTATCATCTGCATATTGGAGGTGGGAAATACCACCTCCGGGGATAAGATGCCCTACCACACCCGTGATGTGGCCAGAAGTTTTGTCTCTATCCAAATTTTTTGCAAGGGCATCCACCATAGAGTTAAACAGGAGAGGTGAGATTGGATCTCCCAATCTCACTCCACATATTGGTATGAAGTATGAGCCCACCTCCCCATTGATATTAATGGTTGTTCTGCCACTCATCACGAATTGCATAATCCAGCAAATTAGCTAATCATCGAAGCCCCGACTCTCCAAAACCAGAGGGAGGAAGGCCCAGTCCAAGCGGTCATAGGCCTTCTTAAAGTCCAACTTGACAAATACCCCTTTATGACGTCAAACCTTGATCTCGTGAATAATCTCATGTAGGGCAAGGACTCCGTCATGAATGAGGCGCCCCTTCAAGAAGGCGAACTGGAGGGGGTTGGTGAGGCGCTCCATGACCGGTGCACCCCTAGTGGCACAAACGTTCGCAAAGATCCGTTGGATGACATTGATCACTGTGATCGGTCTGAATTGGCGAATATCTAGAGCCCCCAGAACTTTTGGGATCAGGGTAATTAATGGCTCAAAATATATCGAGCTCGTTGGGAACCCCAAGAGGAAGGTATGATGAGAACAACAACAAGTTTTCCCTCAGTTATGAAACCAAGGTTATCGAACCAGTAGGAGAAGGGAAACAACTCCAAGGTGTTGTTTCCAACTTGGAATCCTGCACAACACAACCATAGAACTTTGCGCCAACTTACAGTGAGGTTGTCAATCTCACCGGTTTTGCTGAAACAAAGGATTAAACGTATTGTGTGGAAGATAGTAATTGCTTGCAAAAAGTAAACAATAAACAGTAAATAGATGGTAGATTGATGGTAAAAGAATGGACCAGGATCCATAGTTCACTAGAGGTGATTCTCCTTAAGATAGATGACATGTTGGGTGAACAAATTACAGCGGGGCAATTAACAGACATCGAGAAAGCATACATGCATATACTAATCATCTTGACTCCTATGAGATTTGATTGGGAATTACAACATTATACATAGACCGTAATCCAACTGCATCTATGACTAATAATCCACCTTCAGGTTATAATCCGAACCCCCTCCAGTATTAAGTTGCAAGCAACAGATAATTGGATTAAGCAAAGTGTGTAAGGTAAACAATATGATTGTCCCATGGATAAAGGATTGTTGTTTTCTCCCTAGTAGCAACAACACATCTAGTACCTTAGAGATTCCTATCACTTCCCCAGATTACTATAGGCATGAACCCACTATCGAGCATAAATACTCCCTCTTGGAGTTGCTAGCATCTACTTGGCCAAGATAGCTACTAACAACGGAAATCATGCAAGATCACAAATAACATAGACATGATAGAATCAATAATCAATCTGAAATAGCATCTCAATATACATCGGATCCCCGCAAACACAACATGTAAGATTACAAATAGATGATCTTGATCATGAACGAAGCTCACAAGATCTAAACATGGTAGCACAAAGGAGGAGAACCAACCATCTAGCTACTACATGGACCCGTAGTCCAGGGATGAACTAATCACGCATCACACCAAAGGCAGGCATGGTGATGAAGAAGGCCTCCAGGGTGATCTCTCCCCTCCGGTAGGGTGCTGGGAAGAGCTTCAGATCCCTCCCGATCTAGGGATGGAGATGGCGGCGGCTACAGACTCTTTCATGGAATTTTGATCGGGAACTTAGGGTTTTTGTCCCGGGAGGCTTTTATAGGCGGAAGGGCAAGGTCAATGGAGAACCAGGGGGCCCACACCCCTTGGTGGCGCGCCCCCCAAGCCGTGCCGCCACTAGGTGTGGCTGCCCTAGTGCGCCACTTCGTCTCCCCTCCGGACTTCGTGTTGCTTCGGGGTAAAATGTTGACTTTGGCTTTTGTCCCGTCCAATTCCGAGAATATTTCCTTACTAGCTTTTTTGAAACCAAAAACATCAGAAAACAGGCAACTAACACTGTGGCATCTTGTTAATAGGTTAGTTCCAGAAAATGTGTAAAAATACTCCAAAGTGTGGACAAAACATAAGAAAGTAGATGTAAAACAAACATGGAACATCAAAAATTATAGATACATTTACGACGTATCAACATCTCCAAGCTTAACTCCTGCTCGTCCTTGAGTAAGTAAGTGATAAAAAGGAATAATTTTTAAGGTGACATGCACTATCATAATCTTGATCAAGGTATTTGTAAAACATTGATAGATGGGATCATAGTACTCTAACATAGACATGAAATATATAGTTCTAACAATAAGACATAACAACTATGTTGTAACCTGAAAATATACAAACAAAAGATTCATGAATAACAATGCTTTGAAAGACGTTTGTTTCACATATAGAAAACATAATGAGAATGATATTCAGCTTGTCCCTCATAGTGTAGCAAAACATAAATGCATAGGACACCTTCAAAGTTCATAAGGGTGACTAGATACAAATAATTTAAGAACAAGCAATATCAAAGTTTTGAATCAATCAACAAGTTTTGGGACAATGCACATTAAACTAAGAATGACCACTATGCTCTCTCAATAGGTGCATGAAGATAGAAGATGGAGACTCAACATAAAAGTAAAAGAAAGGCCCTTCGTAGAAGGAAGCCGGGATTCAAGTTTCATAAAGAGCTTCCAAAAATTATGGTACTTATTAGCTTTCAGCTCTCATTGCCCCTATCATAAGAATCTTTAGGTAATTATGTTGGGGATATACTTTCGGGGTATCCTCACTGTGCCTCGCTGACCACGGTGGCCCACTTCGGGTTAGAGCTTTGTTTCACGGGCGGCCCAGTGTAGGGAGAAGAGATGGAGTCCAGTCCAGCTACGGGAAGGCCCAGAAGACTTACCGACATAGGCCCGTAGTGTTACTTGTAGTTCAATATGTACTCTGTAACCGACTCTTAGTCATAGTCGGATAGGTCTCTCTTGTAAACCCTAGGCCAGATATCTATATAAGCCGTCCTAGGGAGAGCCTTTAGGGCACCCCTCACAATAGTCTACAATCTCAACTCGCACAGGCGAAACCCTTGTAACCCATATTCCGACTCTGCCGTATTACTGGATTGCTAGCAGGAGTAGGATTTGTCCAAAGCCGGCAGATTCGAACTTGGGTAAACTTGTGTGCTCACCGTCCCGGAACACCGTACGTCTCACACCCCTCTCTTCCACACACCTCGAGGACCCCCTCATGGCGTACTTGTCATCAATTCGATGACTGTTGGCGCCCACCGTGGGGCAAGTGAGCTTCGGATCTGTGTTCCGAGGGGAATCCGCAAGAGTTAGAATTGGCGAGACTATCACCGTTGGTCGCATCCTCTACGCCGGTGACGTCCCTCTCATCGTTCTCGACGAGACCTAGATTCCGGCTAGGGAAGTCGTGACCACCTACACCATCATGTCTTTCGGCGAGATCGATGTGTACATCGGATTCGCTGAACCAGCCCCACCCACCCCAGCGGTGATGATAGAGGTAGAAGAAATTTCTGGGTCCCCTTTGTCCGCGGAGGCGACAGAGTTTCAGATCCCAAAAAACCCTAATCCCACCCAGCATGCACCCGTTGCGGAGACAGTGGAGAAGGACGGACCTGAAGTAGATCTTGCAGTGCAAGTCAGATTTGGAGTGGATCTCCCTAGCGAGGTCGAATCCCAGATCTTTCCACCGGTCGATGTCGAAGTCCAGGAGGAGCACAACAACCTTGGTTCCGGCTCTGCCAACGCTGGAACAGACCAACCTTTCCTGAGGCATACGTTGAGGCGCATGATGCTGCAAGGCGCAAACATGGATGAGGTTCTCGACACCATCAAGATCTTCGAGGAAGCCCACGAGGAGAGCCGCAACTACCTCAGGACCCACACATCGCACTTCGTCGAATATGTTGGATCCGGATCCGGCTCTGCCGATGCTGAAGACAACACTGACTCAGTGCTGGAGGCGATCGGAACAAACACCAACTTACCCACATCCTCGGATGACTCGATGATGTCAGCGGATTTCCGAAAGTTCTCCGCAAAATATGAAGAGGAGTACAACTCCAAAGCTGTAGAAGAAGGAGAAGCCATGGATGAAGGATCCGGAGAAAACTCTCCCAAAGCGCAGGATGACATGGATATCAGAGATAATCCCGAGGTCCAGATGTCCGAAAGTACCGATCAGAGCTTGACTCCGGGAAACAGACCCAAAGCCGTCTTTGCTGCCAGCATTGCCAAGAAGGCAAAGAAGAGGAATAAGAAGAGCAAGACCCCGACAAAAGAACTTCCAGCAAAGGAGGTGATTGCTGAGGAGTACGAGAAAGACTCGGATGGAGCACTTATCCTAGACGAGCCCAAAGAAGAGTCGATGGATGGACATGTGGTCACCGCAGGTGCCCGTAAACTCATCGCTACATTAACCACACCTATCCCTACTGCGGCAGAACTTACTGCTGCAGAATTGGACGAAACGGCCCAAGCCCTAGAAGCGCGTCGCCAAGTACTCCTGGATGAAGCCAAGAAAATCAAGGAAGAGAAGAAGCGCATGGCTAAGGCGGAGAAGCTTATCTCTCTGCAACATCAGAAGAACCGGAAACGACACACACGTGACAATCAATTTCCGGAAGTACGCAAGGTTCTCTTTGAGGGAGATCTGGGGATGCCTCGGCTTGACAGCAACGAAAGATCTGGTGTATCCAACACCAGTGCAAAACACTGCTGCAGCCCGAGATATCCTGGCGAACAACCTAGGCCCGGAACAGGTTCGATTGGGCATTAAGCTACTCACCAAGGCTCTGGAGCAACATAAGGTCGTGAAATCCGGAAGCGGAAAACTGGTCTCCCAATCCGAGCAATGTTGCACGGATCCGGCCTAGAACGACATAAGACCCCAACGGGTTCCGGAACAACATCACCGTTTCGATCATCGGGAAGACAATCACTCAAGAACCGGATCTTTAGGACAGCACCACTGAGCTGCACGTGACTGGCGCACCGTTGCTCTAGCCACCGAGCAAGAGGAAATTGCTGCACTGTATCCAAGAAATCCTCCCCGGCAAGAGTCGAACGATCATAGGGAAGAAGATAAAGAGAAGCATCGGGAGGAGGACCGACAAAGAATGCCACCTCCTAGACACAGAAGCCGTCCGGCTGATTCCCACCGTGTTGGGAATGATGGACGAAGGAACAACAAACACCGTGCCGAGTCAAGCCGGCAGGGGGCTCGTCGGAATGAAGATCCTCCCCGGAACCGGAATAATGACGTTCTGAACGGAGACCGGCGATCAGCCGGAAACAATCCAACTACTCCACGCTCTCCACCAAGTAGCCATCACAACGGCTCTCAAGGAGGCCAAGGAGGGCGTCATGGCAGAGGAGGTGGTGGCAGAAGCCGAAGTCCGGCTCCAAGGCAGCGCAGCCACAACCGTCAATCAGGACGGCAATCTCTGTCCCCAAGTGATGCGAGACACCGGATTAACTCCAACATAGAGGCACGACTCTACGAAAATGATGATATATACGTGGGCCCAAAATGCTTCGGACCACGTATAAGAGCGACAAGATTCCCGGAAGGATTTGCTATCTCAAGACATATCCAGCCCTACGACAGTGTAGCTCGGCCAGATACTTGGCTCCAAGATTTCTTCCAAGCTTGCTGCATCACCAAAGGCGGAAATAGCCTGGTCGCGACCCATTATCTCCCACTTATGTTGTGGAAGACAACACGGTCATGGCTCAATGAACTTCCGGAGAACACAATCCACAACTGGTATGACATGCAAAGCGCGTTCTTTCGGAATTTCGAAGGCACATATCGGAGGCCCTATACGGTAGGAGACCTACAACGTTGCACCCAGAAAGCCAGAGAAACTTGCCGAGATTATCTCGGACTATCGATCGACACTAAGAACTCCTGTGAGGGAGTAAACGATCAAACTGCGATTGAAGCTTTCACTGCAGGACTCCCAATTGGTTTACTACGTCATCGCTTGAAGTGTGACAAGGTCACCGATTTGGGAGAGATGATAGAAACAGCGAGCAAGTATGCAGATGCTGACGATGATGTAGAGGGATTACTGAACGCCCTAGCTGTGCCATAGTCGGCAAAACGACCAAAGCAGCAAGCTCAGAAGCGCAAGAATACCTCGGAAGAAAAACCCAATGGAAACGACAGTGGTCACAGCTACTTTTAGGTCTAGAGGACGAGGAGGGCGCGGCGGTGGCCACGGACACGGTCGTGGGACATCAAGAGTCAAGGGTAGAGGAGACCAGCAACCTGGCAAAACCTACTCCTAGGCCGACATTGCCAATAACCCATGTGTGCATCACTTAGATGCCAATGGGGGCTCGTCTCACACAAACGCCGATTGTCGTTTTAATGACGACATCAAGAAAGACGATACTGCTGGCTATAGGGCTAAGCGGAAGAAGGGAAAGAAGAATCCCGAAAAAGATAAAGAGACCAAGGAAGATTCTGACATGGAGGAAGGTGATCCTTCAAATCCCAAGCCGGAGGGGAAGAAAAACTTCCCAACAAAGAAAGACAGTTACGTCACCTTCCTCGGATCTCAACCAGCTAAGGTCAAGAAAGCAGTTCTGTATGAGCTCAACACAACAGTTCCGGCTGTCCCTCAATTCCTAGATTGGTCGGAAGTGGCAATCACCTTTGACTGTGCTGATCATCCGCCTAAGTTGCACATGCGAGGAAAATACGCCTTAGTCGTCAATCCACTTATTGATGGCTATGGTTTCTCCAAGACTCTCATGGACGGCGGCAGCAACATTAACGTCCTGTATGTCAAAACGCTACGCCAGATGCGAATCTCGGAGACCCAGCTGAATTACAGCTCTGTGATCTTTCACGGAGTTGTCCCAAGAAGACAAGCAAATTCCCTGGGAGAAATCACTTTGGATGTTACCTTTGGAACTCCAAAGAACTATCGGACGGAAGCACTTTCCTTCGAAGTGGTCCCGTTCAAGAGCGCGTACCACACTATATTCGGACGTCCGGCTTACTAGGCTTTTATGGCTCGTCCGTGTTACATTTACAATATGATGAAAATTCCAGGTCCCAACGGCGTGATCACCATCAGGGGATACCCGAAGAAGGCGTGAGAGTGCGAGGATGGAAATGCCGCCTTTGCTGAAGCCGTGCTGCATGCCCAGGAGTACCAGGAGATCAAGAAGACCATCGATCCGCCCGAGATGCCCGCAACAAGGATGCAGGTGACAAAGTCGAATCCGGAGTTCAAGGCATCGGAAGAGACAAAGAAGACACCGTTGAAGGATGATGACCCCTCCAAGGTGACCCAGATAGGTAAGCCTAGATAACGCATAGGAAAGCGCGCTCATCAAGTTCCTCCAAGCAAATCAAGATATCTTTGCATGGCAGCTATCTGAGATGACCGAAGTACCTAGGGAACTTGCCGAACACTCTCTAAATGTACACCCAAATGCTAAACCCGTCAAATAGTCCCTATGATGTTTCGGCAATGAAAAGCGTAAGGCAATAGCTAAGGAACTAGCCCGACTCGAGTTAGCCGGATTCATAGAAGAGGTCATCCACACTGAGTGGTCGGACAATCCTGTAATGGTCCCTAAAAAGGACACCACTGATTTAAGGATGTGTGTTGATTATACTGCCTTGAACAAGGCTTGTCCCAAAGATCCTTTCGCTCTGCCTAGGATTGATCAAGTTATCGATTCTACGGCAGGATCGGAACTCCTATGTTTTCTCGACGCATATTCCGGTTATCACCAAATTCGGATGAAGGAATCCGACAAAGTCAAAACTTCATTCATAACCCCCTTCGGAACCTTCTGTTTCGTGACGATGCCCTTTGGGCTCAAGAACAGAGGAGCTACGTATCAACGCACTATGTAGCGTTGCCTCCACGACCAAATCGGATGCAATGTACATGCATATGTGGACGATATTGCGGTAATGTCCAAAAAGAAGGAAACCTTGATTTCCGACTTGGAGGAAACGTTCGCTAATCTATGAAAATACAACATAATGCTTAACCCGAAGAAATGCTTCTTTGGAATACCAGCCAGAAAATTGTTAGGTTTTATCGTGTCTCAAAGAGGCATAGAGGTAAACCGGGACAAGATTAAGGCTATACTCAATATTTCCAGGCCAACTCGCCTGAAGGACGTTCGAAGACTAATTGGTTGCATTGCTGCAGTCAGTCGGTTTGTAATCTGGCTTGGTGAAAGAGCCGCACCACTATACAAGCTCCTGAAAAAGACCAAAAAGTTCATTTGGACCGACGAAGCTAAAGCTGCACTACAAGACCTGAAAGCAGTACTCTCATCTGCTCCCATCCTTGCAGCACTGGAACCACAGGAACCGATGTTGTTCTATCTCGCTGCGACAAACAGGGTCGTCAGTATCGTCATGGTGATGGAGAGACCAGAGGAAAATCAGGAACACCTGGTGCAGCGTCCGACTTACTATATCAGCGAGGTCTTAACTGAATCAAAGCAGTGGTATCCACACTATCAAAAGCTGGCTTATGGTGTGTTCTTACCATCTCGTAAGTTACAACATTATTTTTAGGAACATCCAATTACAGTGGTGAGCATAGGTCCCATGAGAGATATAATCAACAATAGTGACGCTACAGGACGCGTCGCCAAATGGGGCATAGAGCTTTCAGCTTTCGACATTGAGTACAAACCTCGTACAGCAATCAAATCCCAAATCCTCGCTGACTTTGTCGCTGATTGGACAAAGACAATGGAGAATATGACCCTGCCAGAGTCAGAGTACTGGACCTTACATTTTGACGGGTCTACGGAGCTCCGGGGATGGCGTGGTACTCAAATCACCCCAAGGAGAAAATCTTTTCTATGTACTGCAGATTCACTTCACGGCGACGAATAACATTGCCGAATATGAAACACTACTGCATGGAATCCGGATTGCTAAGGACATCGGCATCTGACGTTTAATGTGTTATGGAGATTCGGATCGTGTTGCCCAACAAGTGTCGGATATCTGTAATGTGAACAAACACATGGCAACATATAGGGATGTCGTGGACGAACTATCTAAATCGTTTGAAGGGTTTGAAGTTCAACACATCCCTCGAACAGGAAATGAGGAGGCAGATGCACTATCTCGAATAGGCTCTACACGGAAAAAGGTCCCGGATGGCGCTTTTTTGGAGCACCTCAAAGTTCCCTCTATAAAGGGAGTGGACGGGGAATATCCGAACAAATCCGACTCACCTTTAGTAGCAGTTCTGGCTATAATTCCCAGCTGGACTGAACCCTACCTTGATTACTTGGTAGATGGAAAATTACCCGAAGACGAAGTTCAGAGCCGACAGATCGTCCGACGAGCAAAATCCTACACTATAATTAGTGGTGAGATCTATAAGCGGAGTGCATCTAGGGTCTTTTAGCGCTGTGTATCTCCGGAAGAAGGAGTGGAAATCTTACGAGAGATCCACGAAGGCGAGTGTGGTCACCATGCTGCAGCCAAATCTCTAGTGGCAAAATCTTTCCGACATGGTTTTTTCTGGCTTACAGCCAAGGCAGATGCCGAACAGCTAGTCAAGACGTGCAAGGGCTGCCAAAAATACGCGAAACAAGCTCACGTTCCGGCTGATCAGCTACAAACAATACCTATAACATGGCCTTTCGCGGTCTGGGGGCTTGACATGGTAGGACCGTTTAAACGGGCACCAAGTGGATTTACTTATTATCTCTTAGTGACGGTGGATAAATTCACAAAATGGATTGAGGCTAAACCTGTCACTAGTTGTGATGGAGCAACAACCAGAAGATTTGTCGAGGATGTCATAATCCGATACGGTTATCCGCATAGCATTATCATGGACAATGGGAGTAATTTCTCCATGGGAGAGCTTGCCGAATTCTACAACAAACAAAATATCCGGCTTGTCATTGCGTCAGTCGCACATCCACAAGCTAATGGACAAGTCGAAAGAGCAAATGGTTTAATCCTACAAGGCCTGAAACCAAGACTCAAAGAACCACTACGACGTGCTGTAGGGGCTTGGGCTGAGGAATTACCTTATGTAATATAGAGCATACGAACAACTCCGAGCAGGTCAACCGGATACACACCTTTTCTTCTTGGTCTATGGCGTAGAAGCAGTTCTTCCTAGTGATTTAATTCACACTTCTCCTAGGGTTGCCGCGTATATTGAAGAGGATGCCAAAAATTCTCGACAAAAATGATATCGCCCTAGTCGAAGAAGTTCGTCGTTGCTGAGATGAGATGAATAGCCTATCAGCAGAAGTTACGTAGGTAATAGCTAGAGAGTCAGAAACCGGTCTTTCAATGAGGGCGATTTGGTTCTCGAGCTTGTGCAGAAAAGAAAGCACAAACTTTCCCCAATATGGGAAGGGACTTTTTTAGTTAGTCGAGTATTGCACAATGGTTCTTACTATCTAACTGATATGCGTCCAGTCAAAGAAAGACCTGCTACTAAGAAAACAAAGAAAGCTGGAGGCAGTACAGACCCGGAAGAATTAGACAGACCATGGAATATTGCTCAGCTACGTCCCTTTTATTCTTAGTTTATCTTTCTTTGTAATCATATATGTGTACATGTTCAAATCAGAAATAAAGTATTGGTTGCCTCAAAATTATCTCTGAGAAGTTTTTTACCATCTTATTTCCGACTGATCATGTCAGAGTCGAAAATCCCAGAATACTTGAAAGTACTTTATGCTCATGTTTTGTTCTTGTTTAGATTTTCGATTCTAAAACTGCTACCTTCGGGTATAAATCTAAATTTTATAGTCTATACTTTGGTTATTTGTCTGATTGCCGGATGTGGGCATTTTCCGAGTAGTGAATTGTTGGAACTAGAAGCCGACTTTGTTTTCGAGTTTAAATTGGTTTAGCAATTGAGCTTCGTTGCTCGGCAAAGTTTCTGTGCTAAAGGTTGGCCAGCTCACGAAAGGAACGAAGCGGAAAGCCAGATAAACGATAAGTATAGACAAAAAAGCATAAGTGCTTATGTAAACATTTCAGGCACGAAAATTGTAAAGCCAAAAGTGCTGAATAGATAAAATAAAACTTAGCACTAGCAAAAGTATCATACTACTGATTTACAACCCGAATTGTTTTCAGAATAATACATTGTTTGTTCTAATGCTCTACGATACAGGGGAAGAAGGAGCTGCCGGCTCACTGGAGACATCAGCCTCGCCTTGATATCTTTCCGAGACGTTCAAATCTGAGATGGTTTGCTCGTTGTCGGAAGCTTCACCAGTTTCTTCGACGAGCGGAGGCGGCGTCTCTACGCGAGTGAAGAAGGGGGTATTGTAGCTGGTCAAGTCAGCCACGTGGCACCCATATCTGGCACAGAAGTCCATAATGGTTTTGATGTCCCACTCCTGACCGTCTTCATCCACTTAACAGTACCCTCTGGTTACTTGCTAGATTTCCATGTTTCCATGGTGGCTCATAACCATGGTGAGAGCGTTCTGCGCTGCGGTGCGCGCGTAGGACATGTTCCAGTCCTGGATAAGTTGGGGCATCTCCTTGGCTTTGTCTCGCACTTCAAAGCTGCATGTCCGAAACCTTGAGAACCTCGCCAATATCTTCAATGGATTAGCGGAAGTCATGAAGCAAAACGCCGACTTGTGTAAGCCGGCTAGTGCAAGATTTGGTAGAGGCTGAGTCCAGTAAGTTTAGAGGACCTGCGCATGTAATGCAAAAAGGTTAATAAAATAAATCCAAACTCCAAAGAGTCGGAAGATGCAGAAAAGTTAGAAAGAAGGAAACATACTGAAGATGACATCGTCGACTTTGGTCTTCTTCTCCCGAAGACTCTAGAGTTCAGCCCGGAGTGCCTCGGCAATATCCTTCTCTCTAAACAATTCATTGTTGAGATCCGAGATTTTCTTATCCTAGAGCGCAATCTTACGATCACGCTCCTCGGTGGCCATGGAGGAGGATTCGAGAACTTGAGCAATGCTCTTCTCATGATCCGCCTTAAGCTTATTCAGCTCTTAGTGGAGGTCCTTGTTTTCCACCTCCAGGGTTCTCAGATTCTCAGCCTCCTCAATCATAGCACAAGATTGCTTTACCAGTGCTGTAGTCAAAAGAACAACAGTTGAACAAAAATTTGACTATGAAATAAAAGGCAAGGTTTGAGTACTGAAATGTTTACCTTCAGCCTCATCCCTGGATACTTTCAGTTGAGCATTTTTAAGCCGGAGAGCTCTGATTTCTCTCCGCTTGTTACAGATATTCTTCAATAATTCCTGGTTATATGAATTAACTTTCTGTAAGTAAGAATACGTAGAGTCAGAATTCTACTAAAGACTTGGGCTAATATTTTTACTAATATAAGCACGAGCCTTGGGGGCTATACTAGTTCATTCTTTGGCATCCTAAGGAAGCATAAATCCGGATTTGTCTGTCCAGCTTCATGCTTGGGGGCTAGAGGATATGATATGAAATAAAGTAAAACGTGAGTTGGAATTCCGACTTACATGTTGTTCATGAGTGAGTTTGCTCAAACTCATGTTTACTTGTGTGGTAACCTTCTCGGCGAGAGTGAGCGGGATCACTGGCGGTGTCGGAAGCTCGCTGGTTCTCAGCCTCTCGTCACGAAGGTGGACTTGTTTAAGAAGTTCAGAGTACTTGACGTCCTCTGCTTCTTGTGCTTCTTCTTCGGCAAAGATAGTCCGGCTTTCTAGGCATTGCCAGGCCAGTCGTTGGATCTCCTCCGCAGATTTCCGAGAAAGGCCAAGTTTGGCAAGACCCGGATTGCTGAGGAGATTGTCAGTAAAAACATATGCCGAGGGATCATTACCCGAAGAGGGTTCACCCTTATCAAGACCTGAGTCACCCATGGTGATGTCAATTTGTGACCCAAGGATCGCTTGCTCTGATGAATGAGCCGGATCTTCTACAACGGTCGGAGATGGAGTAATCTCTGGCGCTGCAGAAGGCTGAGGGGCAGGAGTCGGAGGAGCTACGGCAGGAGAAGCCAAGTTCATCTTCGACTAGCGTAGGGGCTTCGAGGCAACTCCCTTCCCTTTGCCTTTGGTGAGCTGTTTAGCTCTGAGAAGGTAATAGAACAAAAAACATTACATCTCGGAAAGAATTAAGACGTATAGTACAAAGACCTTGTGAGGAAAGATTACCTCTTCACAACAGGCACCTCCTTTGTGCCAATAGCCACTGTCGGAGCTTTACACTTCCGAGGAACAATGCCAGCAGTGGAACCAACTCTCCGTCATCCTGAGAAAACTCAGGAGGATATCCCTTGATAGGAGCAAGCTCTGACTCGGGAAGGTCGGCAAGCTGAAAAGAAGAGATATCTCAATATTGCAAAATAATATAAAGATGAGCACATAATACGAGTTACTGCTGGAAGCTTACCGGCACCACGGGATCTTCCGCCGTATGCATGTCCAAGGACAGCTCCAGAGTCTTCCTCTCAATCCACTCCCTTATCAGCCACTTGATTTGACATACGTAATCTTTTGCCGAGTAGGCCTTGGGGCTGATTTAGAGGGAATCTTTCTTGGACGATGTCATGGAGTGCATCAGCCGGTCTCCATGATGTTGAAGAGGCTGGATCTGGCGTGCCACCTAGCAGTGAACTAAGTTGGACCCTTTCAGGCCCTTGTGCTTCATCAAATACTTGATCCACCTCTTGGCAAGAAGTAGATCGTCACTAAGAGCCGACGCATCTGCGTCCCAGGACTCTTGGGGCATGGCGGCACCATCGACGAAAGCCGACAAAACATTAGCTTTGCCGGGAGCAGGAATATCCTTGTGATAGAAGAAAGTGGACGACCATTGCTTGACCGACTCACTGGCCATAATCTGAGGATAGACGCGCTCTCTTCTAACAAAAAAACTAATAGTACTGGTAATATAAGGATTACCAGCAGTGATGGAATTTCTCCGGACATGAAAATAGAACCGGAAAAGAGTAAGGCTCGACCTAATGCTGAGATAACCCTCGCACAAAGATGCATACGTGCTCATCTCTAAGAGAGAGTTTGGGGGAAGATGATGGAGTTGAACTTCGTAGTGCTCTATAACCTCAGAAAAGAAATCTGAGGGAGGGAAGCTCAAACCTCTGTCGAGGTGGATGCCGAAGTGCACTCGCTCGCTGTCGCGAGGGATGGGGACGGTTTCGCCGAAGCCGCTCCGCCAGTCGTCGGCACGGAGGAGCCCTTTGTCCTCTACGACATGGAGCTTGGTGTCGTCAAGGACGCACGGGATCCAGACCCCGTGGTTGCTCTCCTTCTCCGCCGCCACTACCGTCGCTGCCATCACCGCCGTGCCGGAATATGATGCTGAAGCAATTTCTCCTATGTGCCAGTAACCTTGGATGGGCGGCGCTGGAGGTTTCTGGGGAGCATAGGAGCTCTGGGTTCGTGGGGAGACATTGGGGAGAAGGAAACGACGCAAGTGCTGGTGAAGAAGATGGGGAAAAGGATCCTCACCACTTATATCCCCCGGCCGCGTCAAGATTCATGAAAACACAAAAGTGAACGTGCCACGCGTCATGGAAAGAACTGGGTAAGCCTCGGTTCCGCGAAAGGCGGACCCACCAATGGTCGTGCTGACAGGAAATGTCTGTCAGTGACGTGACTTGACCATGACTAGTGTCCGGTTACGTCAGAGACCAAGTTCCGGCTTAGTTTGAATTTCGAGCTAGAAACTCGAATAACATATTCATAGGTCTGGCTCATTTGAGACTCGGATCCTATCCTTTATTTTTTGAAGTTTCAGGAACCCTTCGCGGTTCTGCAAGCCGAAGATAAAGCTAGACGATGATGAAATCCCACTTTGGATCATGAAGGCTTCCGGGGGCTGCTATTGGGGATATACTTTCTGGGTATCCTCATTGTGCCTCGTTGACCAGGGTGGCCCACTTTGGGTTAGAGCTTTGCTTCACGGGCGGCCCAGTCAGGGAGAAGAGATGGAGTCCAGTCCGGCTACGGGAAGGCCCAGAAGACTTACCGACATAGGCCCATAGTGTTACTTGTAGTTCAAGATGTACTCTGTAACCGACTCTTAGTCGTAGCCAGATAGATCTCTCTTGTAAACCCTAGTCCGGATATCTATATAATCCGTCCTAGGGAGAGCCTTTAGGGCACCCCTCACAATAGTCTACAATCTCAACTCGCACAGGCGAAACCCTTGTAACCCATATTCCGGCTCTGCCATATTACTGGATTGCTAGCAGGAGTAGGATCCTTCCAAAGCCGACGGATTCAAACCTGGGTAAACTTGTGTGCTCACCATCCTGAAACACCGTACGTCTCACACCCCTCTCTTCCGCACGCCCCGAGGACCCCCTCATGGCGTACTTGTCATCAATCCGATGACATATTAAGGTTAAAATGAGCAAATATGAGGATATGCTTGACAAGTTATAAGCTGAAAATCTCATGCCCCTTACTTACGAGTACCGAACCTCATGCTACTCCACTTTGGTCACATGTAAGTTTTGTCATTGTAAGTACATGTGTATCATAGAGAACCGCCAACGGGGTACCCCTTGCCCGATGATACAGAAGCTTTCCCATATCAAAATGACAAGGCAAGCAGACAATGAGCATCTCAGCGATCATAGGGTTTTCCCTTTCTCTCTCTTTTTTTTCTCTTTTTTCTCTCTTTTGTTTTAGGATGCTTCAGAGATTGCTCACTATGGTTATGCTGCACGTTTCCACCATGATTAGGAATGGCTTAGACTAGCCGGCCAGGCGTTTCTCTAACACATATATGAACTCTATGAGCCTTACAATCTCCCCTTTCATTTCACACCACCGGGATCCATAAGCAAAAGAACATGATATCAACTAAATAAAGTGCAATGTTGAAAGTGTTCCCCATGGTAACATGGTTCTGCTAATTCACAACTTACAAAACGCAAGCATATACGCAACACAAATGGGCATAATGGTTCAAGTTTATTAAGTGCAAGAAAGTAAAGTGTGCCATCAAGTCCGTGAAAGCTTTAATCACTAATTTTCACATAACAAGTTTAATTTGGAAGGTAGATAAAAAATGAATATACTTGGAATAGAAATAATGCTAATAGGTAGGTAT
This sequence comes from Avena insularis, assembly GCA_023614405.1. Lineage (NCBI taxonomy): Eukaryota > Viridiplantae > Streptophyta > Magnoliopsida > Poales > Poaceae > Avena > Avena insularis. The sequence continues at coordinate 83,898,064 of CM042694.1, read as the reverse complement.
GGTGGACTCTTTGGAATAACTTGGTTTTATTTGGAGTTGGATGCATGAGTGGAACTCATACTTGGTATATGTGGAGGCTAGCAAAAGATTGGGAGCGACCAACTAAGAGAGCAATAATGACCATAATCATGCAAAGCGACAAAACATTATTAATTAAAGCATAAAGTGATATTACAAGTCGAAAACTAAATGATCATAGAGGCTATGGTGACTTGGTATAATCTTAACATGGTGTGAGCATGCGCCAAGTCAACCCAAATAAAGCATCAAAGGAGAATACCACAATATTATGCTTTTATATGCTAAAACAACGCATGATTCTTTTAAGGCACATTAAGTAATCTAAATTGTTTGTAACAAGTCATGCTACAACAATAATCACTAAGCGTAAAGTCAAAGCAATATCAAGCATGACATGATAAAGTCTAGGCCATAGTCAAAAACAAGCTCCTTTTATACCACTTATAAGCATTAACTTTCCTACTCTTTTCCAATCGAAATCAACTCATTTCAAACTATGTATGAATACGGGGGTCCTACCAATTTATTCAAGCAAACTAATCAAAAGAAAACTAAAAACAAAAACAAAGATGCTCCAAGAACAACACAATTGTGCATGAAACAATAAAAATGAAGTGTTTGGAAGAAACCTGAGATTTTTATTGATGAGAAGGGGATGCCTTGGGCATCCCCAAGCTTTGACGCTTGTACTTCTTGAATATTTCTTGGAGTGACACGGGTGGCATCCCCAAGCTTGAGCTTTTGTCCATACTTCATCTTATCACATTATTCTTCCCTACACTTTAAAATTTCCTTCATACAAAACTTCACACAATCTTCATTAGCAACATTAGTGTACTCAAGATAAAAAGTCTTTAGATTCAGTTTCAACACAAGTAAAAGTTCCATTAAAAACACAAGCTACTGTAGCAATTCCTTTTAAAAGTTCAAGTGATCAAAGAGAACTCAAAGAGAAAGAGATTAAGCGGCAAATGCAAATAAAGGCTGAAATCTGTCAAAACAGACCAGCAGGTAAAAAACAATTTTTTTCTAAGACCTTCTGTTGCTCAAATCGAAAAGTGTTAAACTAAAGAAAGTTGGATAACAACCTGGGGCAGAAGCACAAACAATTACAGCTCAATCCGACATACAGATATTTTTCACGAATTTTTATAGCGAAGCACAAAAATCTGTTTCGGGACAACAACTTACCCAAGCATTACTTCTATCTCATTAGAGGTTACTCTTGGCACAAAAACCACACAAAAAGGATAAGGAGAGGTTATTACAGAGGCAATAACTTCCAAGACTCAACAAAAGAAAAATTTATTGACTAAAAATTTGGGTTATCTCCCAATAAGTGCTTTTCTTTAATGCCTTTGAGCTAGGCATAAGAAGCAAGAATCAAGTATTATCAAATGAAGAAGCATTAAGAGCAAATTTTGTTTTAATAGGAGAGGCAAAAGGAATATTCTCTCTATTCTTAGGGAAGTGTTCTATACCTTTCTTGAGTGGGAATTGATATTTAATCGTGCCTTCTTTCATATGAATAATGGCACCAACAGTTCTAATTAAAGGTCTTCCCAACATAATAGGACAAGAAGCATTGCATTCAACATCCAAAACATAGAAATCAACAGGGACATAGACATTGTTAACCATAATAATAACATCATTAATACTCCCCATGAGTTTCTTTTTAGCATTATCATCAAGTTGGACATTTAAATAACAATCTTCCAATGGTGGTAAATCAAGCATTTCATAAATCCTTCTAGGCATAATAGAAACACTACTATCAAGATCACATAAAGCTTTGAGATCAAAATCATTCACTTTCATATTAATGATGGGTTCCCAGCCATCTTCTAATTTCATAGGGATAGAAGCTTTATGTTTCATCTTTTCTTCTTTAATTTTTATGAGAGCATCAGTAATGTGTTTTGTAAAGGCCATATTCATAGCACTAGCATTAGGACTTTTAGCAAGATTTTGTAGGAGCATAATTACTTTAGAGATATTGCAACCATCAAGATCAAAATCATAATTACCATCCAAGGTAGTAGAGCTATTGTTTCCCATATTTTGAAGAATTTTAGCATTTTTATTAGAAAAGGTTCCATTGGTTTTAGGCATTGTTGTAGAAGGAATGGGGACTTCATGTGGTTTGCTAGTATCAACATTAATGGTGGTGATAGTACAAATACTACTATTTCTAGCAATTTCATCTTCTCTTTCCCACTTAGCATGCAATTCAGCTAACAGTCTAACATTTTCATCAATTCTAACTTGTATGGCATTAGTAGCAGCAAAGGGGGTTTCAATAGTTTCAGGTTTAGCAGCCATTTTATTAATCAAAGAGGATTGTTCTTCAGACAAAGATGACATATTTCTTTCAGTATTAGAAAGTTTTTCCTCAATAGTTTTATTGAAAGTAGTTTGTTTACTAATAAAATCTTTAAGCATGACTTCAAGTTCAGAGGGTACACTCCTATTGTTGTTGTAAGAATTTCCATAAGCATTACCATTATTGGGAGGATATGGCCTATAATTATTATTACCAAAATTATTCCTATAGGCATTGTTACTAAAATTATTATTTCTAATAAAGTTCACATCAACTTGCTCTTCTTGAGAAACCAAAGAAGCTAAGGGAACATGATTTGGATCAATATGAGCTTTCCCATTAACAAGCATAGACATAATAACATCAATTTTACCACTCAAGGAGGAGGTTTCTTCAACATAATTTACCTTCTTACCTTGTGGAGCTCTCTCAGTGCCATTCAGAATAGTTAACCATCATATTATCCAGGAGCTTTGTTGTAGCACCCAAAGTAATGGTCATAAAGGTACCTCCAGCAGCAGAATCCAGTAGATTTCTTGAAGAATAATTCAGTCCTGCATAAAAGGTTTGGATAATCATCCAAGTAGTCAGTCCATGAGTGGGACAATTCTTTACCAAAGATTTCATTCTTTCCCAAGCTTGAGCAACATGTTCATTATCAGATTGTTTAAATTTCATTATTTCACTTCTCATAGATATAATATTAGCGGGAGGATAATATTTTCCAATGAAAGCATCTTTGCATTTAGTCCAAGAATCAATACTATTTCTAGTTAGGGATAGCAACCATTCTTTAGCTTTTACTCTCAAAGAGAAAGGAAACAATTTAAACTTAATAATATATCCATCTATATCCCTATATTTTTGCATCTCACAAAGTTCAACAAAGTTATTAAGGTGAGAAGCAACATCTTCAGTACCAACAACAGAAAATTGTTCTTTCATAACAAGATTGAGCAAATCAGGTTTAATTTCAAAGAAAGTAGCTTCAGGAACAGGTGGAGCAATAGGTGTGCACATGAAATCATTGTTGTTGGTGCTAGTGAAGTCACACAACTTAGTGTTTTTAAGAGTATTCATTTTTTGTGTTTTTAATAAAAGGAAGCAAACTAGTACAACTAATTTTTTTCTGTTTTTGATAAAAGAAACAAGCAAACAAAGCAGAAATATGCTAAGCAAAAAAGAAAAAACAAAGTAAAGAGATTGGTTGTGAGGGACTCCCCTTGTGAAGATGTCCTTGACTTCCCGGCAACGACGCCAGAAAAAAGGCTTGATGGCTCAAAATATATCGAGCTTGTTGGGAACCCCAAGAGGAAGGTATGATGAGCACAACAGCAAGTTTTCCCTCAGTTATGAAACCAAGGTTATCGAACCAGTAGGAGCAAGGAAACAACTCCAAGGTATTGTTTCCAACTTGCAATCCTACACAACACAACCACAGAACTTTGCCCCAACTTATAGTGAGGTTGTCAATCTCACCGGTTTTGCTGAAACAAAGGACTAAACGTATTGTGTGGAAGATACTAATTGCTTGCAGAAAGTAAATAGTAAACAGTAAATAGATGGTAGATTGATGCTAAAACAATGGACAAGGATCCATAATTCACTAGAGGTGATTCTCCTTAAGATAGATGACATGTTGGGTGAACAAATTACAGCGGGGCAATTAACAGACACCGAGAAAAAGCATACATGCATATACTAATCATCTTGAATCCTATGAGATTTGATTGGGCATTACAACATTATACATAGACCGTAATCCAACTGCATCTATGACTAATAATCCACCTTCAGGTTATCATCCGAACCCCCTCCAGTATTAAGTTGCAAGCAACAGATAACTGTATTAAGCAAAGTGTGTAAAGTAAACAATACGATTGTACCATGGACAAAGGATTGCTATTTTCTCCCTAGTAGCAATAACAAATCTAGTACCTTAGAGATTCCTGTCACTTCCCCAGATTACTAGAGGCATGAACCCACTATCGAGCATAAATACTCCCTCTTGGAGTTGCTAGCATCTACTTGGCCAAGATAGCTACTAACAACGGAAAGCATGCAAGATCACAAATAACATAGACATGATAGAATCGATAATCAGTCTGAAATAGCATCTCAATATCCATCTGATCCCCGCAAACACAACATGTAAGATTACAAATAGATGATCATGATCATGAACAGAGCTCACAAGATCTAAACATGGTAGCACAAAGGAGGAGAACCAACCATCTAGCTACTACATGGACCCGTAGTCCAGGGATGAACTACTCATGCATCACACAGGAGGCAGGCATGGTGATGAAGAAGGCCTCCAGGGTGATCTCTCCCCTCTGGCAGGGTGCCGGGAAGATCTTCAGATCCCTCCGGATCTAGGGATGGAGATGGTGGCAGCTACAGACTCTTTCGTGGAATTTTGATCGGGTACTTAGGGTTTTCGTCCTAGGAGGCTTTCATAGGCGGAAGGGCAAGGTCAGTGGAGCACCAGGGGGCCCACATCCCCTGGTGGAACGCCCCCCAGGCCGTGCCGCTACCAGGTGTGGCTGCCCTGGTGCGCCACTTCGTCTCCCCTCCAAAGTACGTGTTACTTCAGGTAAAATGTTGACTTTGGCTTTTGTCCGGAAGAAGGCCACTAGAAGACCATTTGGGCTGGGGGCTGAGTTGGTATTCATGGAATTGATCGCCGCTGCCACCTCCTGCTGGGAGAATGGAAGTGTGAGTTGAAAATTATCGGTGGAGGTAACCGTCGCTCCCGCGGTCCAGAAGTTGGAAGCCAGGGAGTTCCCAGACCGGGGACTACCAGAGAAGAGATCCTTATAGAAAGCGTAAATACGGGAGGAGATCTCCTTCGGGTATTCCAGAAGAGAGTCCTCCTCCCAGAGGCAGGGGATTGAACACTTCCTATGCCTCCCATTAGCAATGGCAAGGAAGTAGGACATGTTCGATTCCCCTTGGATCGTCCAGTTTTGGCAACTACATTGTTGCTACAATGCCTCTTCTCCCTTGTAGATCTCCATAATGGAGGTCTCAAGGGAGTATCTATGGGCCCAGGTGAAAGGGAAATGGACGTCGCCTACAGGGTGTGAATAGGCGTTTTAAAATTATTATGGTTTAGCCTCTAATAAATGCAGAATAAAACTAGCGTTTAATTTATCAAGGCAAAAACTATATCCACTATGTTCAACTAAGTGCACCAACAACCTATGCTAAGCAAGACAATCAACAAGGTGATAGCAAGATATAATACTTCAAGCACGATGGCTATGACACTGTAAATTGCATAAGTAAATGGCTCGGTTGAGAGATAACCGATGGACGCGGAGATGATGATTTGTTATCCCGAAGTTCACTTCCAAAGAAGCTACGTCTCCGTTGGATTGGTGCGATGGCGCAATGCTCTCCGAACACCACAAATAGATCACCTTGAGGTGTGGTGGCTCTATGCTCACCCAACACCATACAAGGCCTTACCGCAAGATGCGAAGGCACACAACTCACCGACGCCATAGCAGGCGCACCCTATTCTTCCGTGAGCTCGCCACAAAGGTCTACTCACGTTCCACTCTAGGACAATTGAGGCTGGTCACCGAAGCCGTACAAGGCTTGGGGCAATCTCCACAACTCAATTGGAGGGCTCCCAAGAAACACCACAAAGACCACAAGCTTGGGGAATCTCCACAACTCAATTGGAGGCCCTAAGAACAATGCCACAAAAGGGCACAAGCTTGAGAAATCTCCACAACTCAATTGGAGGCCCCAAGAACTCACTACCACTCCACACAACCGCCTAGGGTTCCAAGAACCCAAGAGAAATAAGCCCAAGAGCTTGAACTCACCGAATCTCCGAGGAGAACTCAAACCTATGCACCAAATGCAAGGGCAATTCCTTCACTCTCAAATTACACCAAATCTATAGAAGCTATTGGGGGAATAAGAGAGGAAGAACACAAGAGAAGACCACCAAAATACTCCAAAATCTATATCTTAAGATTCCCTTCACTAAGAAGAGATATGATTTGGTAGAGTTGTAGATCTAGATCTCCTCTCACTATTTCCTAAAAAAGATGCAAGAATCATGGGAGGGAGAGGGAGTAATAAAGATCAAACAGGTCAACAATTGTGGACAAAAACAAGCTCCAAAGATGGGGAACCATTGGGGAAGAAGCCCCCCTTAAATAGGACAAGGAAAAACTGACCTTGGGCCAGATCCGCGTGCCATCAGAATTTTCGGTGCCCATCGGTACTGCCAATAAATCGGAACACAAAAACAGAGAGTAAACACACTCTCGTCAGAACTTTGGCCAAAACTTCGGCCGAAACTTCCACTCAAGGAAAAACGATGGACAGTATGCACGATAATTTCAATAACTTTTGACTCCAGACTCCGATTTCGATGATCTTGGCTCGTTTTGAAGAGAACAACAAGCTCTAAAATATTCTACAAAGAAAAATCATAGTCCAACATGAGATAATAAAACTAAAATGGAGAAAGGTATAACCTTTATAGAAGAGACAAACCTGTAAATCTCCAAAAGCCAAAACACAAGAAGTTGAGCTTGGAAACTCCAAATAGGATGAAATCAATTTTGTTGGAAAAATAATAAAGAGTAGAATTCAACAAAAGGTGAAATATTGGATACCACCATGGGAAAAATATCAAGCATATATATGTAAATATCTCCCAAGGTGTAGAGCCAGAAAACCCGCAAGGTCAAAAACCTGATAAGATATTCAAGGAAAATCTGTTTTTGATGAACTAGAGCTTGTTATGAATAACCACAAGTTCTAGATCCTCACATGGAAAAGATCCAAAAAAACCAAAAAATATGATGCTATGTATGCAAAGGTTTGAGCCCCCCCAAATATACGATCGACCGACTCACTCGAGAGCCCCTCTTGATAGTACGACTATCTATCCTAAAACTGGTCTCCCAAGAACTACAAGAGACTGGTAAATAGAAAAACTATCAAGATCATACCTTTGACTTGAACATTCCACTTGAGCTTGATGTACACGATCTTGTCTTCTTCAATATGGAACATCTTTCTTGATTTCTCTTGCTCGCGCTTTGCTTGACGAAGACTTGTGAAATGCTCCCCCATACTACATGGGGAAATCTCTTCTTTGAACTTGTCTTCATCACTCCATGATCACCGAGGATGGCAAGCTTCAAGAATGAGATCATCTAGAGACGGCACATCTTGAGCTAGCACTTCATTGCTTGATGGTGTGTTGAATATAGCCATGAGAAGCTCCATATTCTTCTTCAAGATACTCTTGATCTTCTTCTTCTTCTACATGATTCCAATATGCACAATGCCCGTGGACATTTATTCTTCTTAATTTTTCGGCCTTGAAACCAACACATATCCCAAGCAATGCCAATGTACAAAACCTACAAGTACAACTCAATTTACACCTTAGTCCATACATATTGTCATTAATTACCAAAACCACATATGGGGGCATACATGCCCTTTCAATCTCCCCCATTTTGGTAATTGATGACAACCCCTTTGAGAGGGTTTAAATATGGAATTTAACAAACAAAATGGTTGTGCCAAAATCAAGTACTACACAAGTATGTGATGTTGTACTCCCACAATATACAGAGCAAATTCCCCCACAATCTATGCACGTGTGATGAACTTGAATTTCATTACATATATTGCCAACCATTACCATTGGTGGAGTTTCCTCTATATATTAAACATGCAAAGCAACAACAAAGATGCAAGAGCATGCAAGGATCATGCTTAAGAACCAACTCAGAGTATAAACCAACTTCCCTTAAACCCTCTAAAACTTCTCCCCCATTGGCATCGATTGCCAAAATGGGTGAAACGTTCTAGACGGCCAATATAGTGAGAGTTCCTCCAAAGGTGTGCATTTGAACATATCCAATGATGAATACTTGGGAGGAAGTCAAACTATATTGAGGACCTAAGGGATTCCAAACGAAAGAAAAAAGAAAGAAACATCAATAAAAATAAGCAAGCAATCAAAATATCCAAAAATACCAATTGAACACAACAATTAATACCGAAGGAAAATAACAAGATATTATGATATGTGCAAATGAGTATTTAAATGAAATAGGGTAGCTCCCCAAGCTTTGTGCACAAGTTACAAACATTGCATTTGAAAACATCATGCACAAATATAGAATACTCACTCCCCATAAACATTTAAACCTCAAACTATGAGAAAGAAGGCAAATGAGCATTCTTAAATGAATTAGAGGAGTTGCCCAAAGATTATGCATCAATTATAATAATTGTGTTTGGAAACAAAGTACACAATCATGGAATCCTCACTCCTACAAACTTCATTTAACAATACACGACAATAGAGATCAAAATATGAGTGCCCGAAGAAGCAAACAAATTGGACAAGCACTCATTGGTAAATAAATTTTGAAGCCACCGAAGAGTCAAAAAGAAATAAAAGGTTGTCTCCAAGGAAAACAAAGACAGCCCAAGGATTATCTTCTCTTGTGTGTATAAGTTTCTAGGTGGAAAATATCAAAAAACATATGCCCACGAAGAAACATGCACACACAAAATATATACTCAAGAAAACACATGAAAAAAGGAAGTCATAGAATATACAAATAAGATTTTTGCTTGAAAGCATGGCCAAAGGCTCAAATATATCTTATTGTACATCAATGAGCTTTCAACACCAACACACTACATACATTACAATTATTACCAAGGGAAAAATAGATAGTTGGAATATATGGATAGAGGCAACACATATCACAAATAGAAATCAAATTTGCAAGATACTCACTATTGCACGTGAGATAAATTCAGGAAAACATAGGCAATTAAATTGCTAGATTGACATATTTGGGATTAGTGAATCATGTCCATGATTTTTTATAGTCCCCATTATATGCACTCATCTTAACTTACTCACATATTCAAAAGAGAGATTCCCTAAAAATTAAAGCAAGCACTACAACATTTTCACATACACAAACTCATGCCAACAAGCAACCTACAAAAGGTTGGAAACAAGATATGTATGCATGAGAGATATACTTGTTACCGAGATATAATTTGTAGGATGTAGTGGATAAGAATTCGTTGATCATCCTAGCTTGCCTCAAATTGACATGTAAGCACCACTTCTTCCAACTTGATGAGACAAGCATCCAATATATCTCCAATGGACCTACACATCAGTAAGTACACTATGGTCCCCAAACAAATTGGGTCCAAAATAGTTAGGCAACTACAATACATAGGAGAAGCTCCACATAAATATGTGCATATTAAAAAATTGATTTCATGCACATCTTAGCCAATAAGATTTGGTGGAGTTTCCCGCATATATTGGATCATAGAAAAAAAGCATGCCATAATATATACATGTAGTAAATATTCATGCACAATACTTTCAAGAACCAAAAAGGAGATACAATTTGAACAAAAATACCACGTAAACCAAGAAGTCGCACACAAGAGTGTGACACGACAAAAGGTGCTCAAATTGTATCAAAGAGCCAAATCAACACATGAAAGGACACAAGTTCAACAGATGAACTAGCCAAAAATCCAAAGAGCATAAGATGCACAAACACACAAATTCTCAAGGATTTATCTCATCCTTAAAGATCAAAATAAGTAACAAAGAATGAGACAAAACCAACTCCCAAAAAGAGCAAGGTTCCAACACACAAACCAAGCTCTCTACACTTTTCATGATGGCACAACGTGCCAAAATAAAATATCGAACTTCCAAGCACATAAACACAATAAGGATCAAAATAAGAAGCATAAATATGAGTGTTCTAAATAATATAGGAGAGATACCCCATGATTGGTGCATTATGTAGAATGTTTCTTTTGAAAGCAAAATGCACACAAGTGAGATCATCACTACTACATACATTAAATAAAACACAAGGGAATAGCAATAAACTAAAATGATCCACAAGAGGCAAGGAAAACATGGGAGCAAAAGAAAACATAGGCCAATGTGAATATGATCAATAAATTCTACCATATATGGAGTACCAAACTTCTAATGACATATAGGATCATATTCACAACACAAGCATATGGTAAAATATAAGAAATAAGCTTGATGCTTGGATAGAGATTCTTGATAGCTCCAAATAGTCACACAATCATAAGATTGAAGTAACTTGAAGTAAATGGTTTCCATGGAGGATATGGAGGTACAAAAATGAGGAAACAAATACCAAGAAAAACTCTCACAAACAAGATCCAAAAGATGAGCAATAAAAGAAACAAAGCAAATTGGAACTTGTTTGAGCTAATGTGCCACATAGGAGATTGGTAATTCAATATCAACTATAAGTGGCACTACCTCAAATGTCCACATTTTCTAGGTTTGTATTATGAACAAAGCATATGACTCCCCCATAATGTGATAAATCATGAAGTCTCAACAAGAGGCAAAAATATCCAAATAGGAATAATTAATGGACATTATGGAACTTGAATTTATCATGAGAAAGACAGACCACATAGAGACTAGATAAACTTGCAATAAATAGTAGGTGATATTCCCCATGTACACACATTTTAGGATTGTGGAATTCACAAGCATAACACCCCCCAAAATGGGATAGTCCATTAATCTCTCCCAAGAGCCAAGTGAGATACCAAAAAGATTCAGCAAGGGATCCAAACCAAAAAAAACACAAATACATGGTGTGCAACCAACATCCACAAATATACTTGATAACTCAATAGAAGTACGAGGGAAGCATAACATGTACAAACACATATAAAGGTACAAAACCAACACATGCACAAGGGAGCAAGTAACTTTCAATGTAAGTGAGTTGAGCACATGTTACCACAAGGAGGAACATTGGATATAAGATAGAAGCATGATAATCCAAAATGACTTGACTTGACAAGAATAAATGATGAAGATCCCTCAATTCTTCATAATGTAGCCAAACCTCAAATGTTCTCCGAAAAAACCTATTGATCAAGTTTTAGCTTGTTGGTCCCCAACCAAGTTGTGTCCTAAGAAGTTATTCACAATAGACTTTGCCACCCAAATGTTTCTTTTCTTGACACCATGTTGGTCACCAACAAATTTGGCAAACACATTTGCCACCTCATCCTTACGAAGAGAATAAACATCATATATCAAGATAGAATCGGATGAGGAGTTACCCATGGTGCATGAGGAAGAAAGGTGCCCCTTATCGCGGCATATATACCAAGTTCTTCTCTTGCTATCTTTCTTATTGGAAGATGCCACCCCTTGAGGAAGATCTTGAGTCTTCTTGGTAAGAGGCCCACTTATAGCTTGAGGTGGAGCTTGAGGCCGCTTCCCTTGTTTCTTATCACCAAGGGGCTTCTTCTTCAAAATGCAAGAACGCACATGACGCCCTTCTTCCTTGCACTTAAAGCAAACAATGTTGGCCGGATGCTTGACTTGGTCTTGGCCCTTCTTCTTGTTGCTCTTGGGATTCTCCTTATTAGTGGGCTTGTTATTAGTGTTGGAGTTGAATCCAAGCCCACTCTTGACATTGTGGGATCTTCACACACCCAAGATGTTCTTGTGTGTGGTCTTACCTTCATGACACATCTTCAAATCATTCTTCAAAGAAGTGACTTGAGCCTTGAGCTTCTTGTTTTGCTCTACATGGTTAGTATCAACAACAATACTAAAGGAAGTAGATGCTAAATTGTTAGAGCAACAAAGCACGGAATGTAATTCATCACAGGATGTAGCAATAGCATGAGTGTATGAATTACAAGGACTAGCACATGGAAATATGACACTAGGAGTAGATGTAGTGTTAATGTCCACATGAGGCACAATAGATGTTACCTTTGACACAATGGCCTCATGAGCCAACTTTAGCCTACCATGGGAAACTAGAAGATCCGCATGTGAGCTTGAGAGCTTAGCATGATTTTCTTCCAACTTCCCATGGTTTCTAATTAGCAAAGCAAGTTGAGCCTTCATCTCAACATTCTCCTTCAAAATAGATGCTTCACAATAAGCAGAGTTAGTTGCAGAAGCATCATCAATAGTAGTATGAAGCCATTGTTGAGGTTCTCAAAATCCTCAAGGAGTTTAGCATAAGAAACTTCAAGCTCATCATTTTTAATTTGGAGGGCACTTGTCACCTCAAGTTATCTACCATGAGATTTCTTCACTCTAGATAGCTCTAGAGCAAAGGTCTCCTCAAGAGATTCCTTGGTGGTTTATTCCTCTTCAAGAGCTTCATTTAGGTTTGCAATGTCATAGACATACTCATGCTCAAGACTACTCATTTTTTCAATTGTGTCCTCATGCTCATAAATTAGTTGCTTACTTTGAATGGCAAAAGTTAAGATTTCAATGAAAGTAGAGCTAGCATTTTTTAGAGCATGAAGGACTAGCTTCCCCTTCTATTTTAAAGAACCAACATCATCATATACTTCACCTAAGTCAACATTCACATCAACATGAGGTGCATTGGGGTCCAAAGGAGAAGTTACCTTTGATTCCTTAGGCATGAGGCATAAGTGAATCTTGGGAGAAGGTGATGATGGGAACACTTGAAGCTCCAATCACAACCTTGCCTTGTCCCACACATTCCTCGATTTCCTCTACATGGTTATCAACACAAGTACAAGAGGAAATAGAAGCACATTTATCATGGCAACAAGGCAAAGCTAGCATATCATCATGAGATATATCTGATACATCATAAATGTATCTATAATTTTTGATGCTCCATGCTTATTTTGTATCAACTATCTTATGTTTTGTCTACACTTTGAGGCATTTTTATACATTTTCTGGAACTAACCTATTGACAAGATGTCATAGTGCCAGTTGCCTATTTTCTGCTGTTTTGGTGTCAGAAAAGCTAGTAAAGACATATTCTCGGAATTGGACGAAACAAAGCCTGAAGTTCCTATTTTTCCCGACACGAGACGGAGGAGAGCCAGGGGCTAGCCACACCATAGGGTGGCGCGGATCCCCCTGGCCATGCCACCAGGTGGTGTGGGCCCCTGGTCCATCCTCTGACATCGCCCTTTCGCCTATAAAAGCCTCCCGGGATGAAAACCCTAAAGACAAGATCAGAATTCCACGAAAAGTTCTGCAGCGCCGCCGCCACCGAAGAGGAGATTCGGGGGACAGAAATCTCTATTCTGACACCCTGTTGGGATGGGGAAGTGCCCTCGGCGCCATCTCCATCGACTCCACCGCCATCTCCATCACCGCTGCTGACTCCCATGATGAGGAGGGAGTAGTTCTCTCTCGAGGCTAAGGGCTTACCGGTAGCTATGTGTTCATCTCTCTCTATGCGTGATCTTATTGAGATCATGAGCTTTGTAATCTAGTTGAATAAGTAGATCTATCCTGCTACTCAAGTGCTTTAATTAATATCTGCTTATCCCCACGTGTGTGAAGTTGACAGTGTGCACACCGTGTGGCACTTAGGCTAAGGTTACAAAAATACTTATCATGAGTATAATTTGAGTTGGATGTCTCTATGTGATTGTGGTGTTTGTTGGAACCATCTAGCGCTCAAGGTGACAATGAGGGGTTATCTAGATGGGGAATGCGAACTTTAAGGTGTGTTGTTATAGCCCTATATCGTCCAACCGGAGAGTAGTTCAGGGTAGCATAATGAAGAGAAGATATTTATATGAGAGTGTCCACTAGTGAAAGTATGATCCCTAGGTCTTGTTTCTAAGCATTCAAACACCGTTTACAATCAGTCCTATTACATGTTTGCTTGTTGCCACTCTTATTCTAGATTGTAATTACCACTTATAATTATCCATATTACTTGTATTTCACTATCTCTTCGTCGAACTAGTGCACCTATACACCTGACAAGTGTATTGGGTGTGTTGGCGACACAAGAGACTTCTTGTATCTTGATTGCAGGATTGCTTGAGAGGGATACCTTTGACCGCTTCCTCCCTGAGTTTGATAAATCTTGGGTGATCCACTTAAGGGAAACTTGCTGCTGTTCTACAAACCTCTGCACTTGGAGGCCCAACACTATCTACAAGAATAGAAGCGTGCGTAGACATCAATATCCAATCCATGTATGATATGCAAGGGCAATCGGCACTACGATGTAAATCATATATAGTGCTACAAGTGTTCATGCCCAAAGATAAAACATCGCAATGTGATAGAGATGAAGGATCATCAATGGCAAGCTCACTATCTCAAGGGAATATGCCCGAGAGGCAATAATAAAGTTGTTATTATATGTATTCGAAGTATATGATAGATGTTTATTTTGCATGCTATAATTGTATTAATTTAGAAATGTTAATACATGTGTGTTTAATAAACAAAAAGAAAGTTCCTAGTTACGCCTCTCTTATAAACTAGCTCGTTGATTAACAAGATGATCAAGGTTTCCTGATCATGGACATTGGATGTTGTTAATAACGAGGTCACAACATTAGTGGAATGATGTGATGAACATTCATCCGAAGTATAGCATTACGATCAAAGTCATTATGTTTATATTTCTATAACATCATACGAAGTAATCCTAGTCCTTAAACCATGAGATCATGTTAATCACTAAGACTGGAAGAGTATCTTGATAACATCAAACGTCACACCATGAAAGGGTGATTATAAAGGTGGGTTAAGTGGTACGAAGGTGTTATGTAGACGCTCATGGATAAAGAGTGGGATTTGTCCATCCTAATGACGGATAGATATACTCTGGTCCCCTCGGTGATATCATATTGAGATAGCTTGCAAGCAAGTGATGTGATCACTAGAATGTTATATCACAAGAACGAGACAAGAGTGCATGTTGGCAATGAGATCAAACTAGGTATGAATATACCAATGATCAAATCTCATACATGTAATATATTGCGAGACAAAGGGATTTAGTTACTATCGTTAAAGGTTCTCACGATCACAAAAGTCATCGTTGAATGTGTGGGAGTCAGTATGGATCTCCAGGTCCTGCTACGGATTATTGATCTGAGAGGGGTCTTGATCATGTCTGCATTATTCGTGAACCGTAGGGTGACACACTTAAGGGACCACCTCCATTTGGATCAAATATGTTTCAGATGAATGAATTGCAAATCACTAGAATTATTTCAATGGACACAGAAATTGTTTCGGGTAAAATTGCTAAAATTGGTTCTGCATGTAATATTGAGATGTTGCAGGGGGTTTTATGTGAATGTTTGTTAATTAAAGTAATTACCAAAATTCTGAATAAAATAAATAAAAAGTTTTCTTAAATGAGAGTTGCATTAAATTTGGTGGAAATTTAATGCATGTGAGTGGAATTTTGAGTGGAGACATGAATGAGAGGAGGTGGAGGGGCTCCTCCATGGCGGCCGGCCATGGGAGGGGATGCCCCTCCCTATAAAAGGCCTCCCCTCCTCCCTCACAAAGTGCACCTCTTCGTGACGGATCTCTCTTCCCCTCTAGAATTATTCGCCCATGGTATCAGATTAGCGAGATACATGTTCCCGGTGGCATTTCGTCTGGAAGGAGTTGCTACTTCTGCTGCATTGCTAGAGCAAGGAGGTGGAGGTTGTTCGGTGGCCTGAACATGTGTGCGAGCATGGACGCGCTGCTGAATTGCGGCACTAGGACTTCCACACGATCTTGAGATTGGGAAGCGAATGACTACATCATCCATGAGTCAAATCTCGTTACACTTTGTCGGTGTTCAAGGGTATGATATCTATGGATGCATATCCACCCATTGCTTGTGTCTAGTAGATAGATCTTGGCATATAATAGTTCCCGTTGTAGGATTTTTTTCTTTTCTATGCTACGAACCCAACAGTGGTATCAGAGCTAGATCTTTGTGTAGATGCTTTGCACGGGTAGTACACATATGAGTATGTGGGCGATGATGATCATGTTATTGCTTCTTATATGTAATTTGGATGTTGGTGGCATAGTGGGATGAAGCAGCCTGGACTAACTTTACATGTCCTCACACATGAGACCTGTTCCATGCTTAACACGCAACTAGTTTTGCATAAGTGCCTAGCAGGTGTATGTCTCTCCTACTATAGTCAATATCTTATTTACAACGAGTTGCTAATAATTTGGTTATCATTGTTGTGGTTCCATGTTCATAGGTAAGACCGGTTCTATCTTCTAAAGCCCTAAGCCACGTAAAACTTGCAATTGATAAATTAGAAGCGTCTAGTTCAGATCGTTGCTGGGCTGGTGTCATGATATGGTAATGTTGTAAGTTGATGTATAGTTGATACTCTTACAACACACCTAACGTGTAAGTTCCATAGACCTTGGCCTTACACACAAAGGAATGATAAAGATCATAACACGATGCACATGATAGTGATCAAGTGCAAGAACCATATCATTTCACTTTACCCATATAATGTTTGCATCTTATATTGCTTGTTTGGTGTTTTAGTAGCATTATAAGATGATCCCTCATTTAAATATCAAGATAAAAATGTGTTCTTCCTTAAGTATGCACCGTTCTATGGATCGTGTTTTGAGACATCACGTGATGATCGGGTGTACTCGACACTATGCTTTCATACAATGGGTGTAAGATAGTTTTACACACATGAGTACTCAGGTTCTTACTCGGCAAGCCTAGCATGTATAGACATGGCCTCGGAACACGGACCGAAAGGTTAAGCATGAGTCATTAGTTGATATGATGCCCATATTGATGCTCGCCTTTGAGACTACACTGACTCACATGATGATCAGACTTGGTGTAGAGGATTTGGTTCATGTGATCACCAAAAAGACACGAGGGATGTTGTTTTTGAATGGGAGTTCATTTGTAATTTGGATTAGTTGAACTCAATCTATCATAAACTTAGTATAAATAAACTTTACAAATTCTGTTGTAGATGGCACCACCTGCTTTTAATTTCAATGTGTTCATGAAGAAAGAGAAAGTTGCGGCAAATGGTAGAAACTTTACCAACTATGCCATGAATTTGAGGATCCTCCTCTCTGCTTCACAAAAGCAATATGTGCTAGAAGATCCACTAGGACAACCACCAGCTCCTGATGCCCCTGACGAGGAAAAGAACATCTATTTGACTCGTCAGGAGGACCACAACTTAGTTCACTGCAGCATACTGTATGGGTAGAGCCGGAACTTCGAAAGCGTTTCGAGAATGGCAATGCCTTTGATACCATGGGTGAATTGAAAATTATTTTCGATGCCCATGCTGCCGTAGAGAGTTATAATGCTTCTGAAAAGTACTTTAGCTACATGATGGAAGAGAACAACTCTATTAGTGAGCACGTACTCAAAATGTCTGGGTACGCCGATAAGCTTGTGTCCTTGGGAATAACGATTCCCATTGACTTAGGCATACAGCATGTTCTCCAATCTCTGCCACCTAGCTACAAGAGCTTCATGATGAACTATAACATGCAGGGTATGAAGAAGTCTCTCCCCGAGCTTCTGTCAATGCTTAAGACTACAAAGGTGGAGATCAGGAAAGAGCATCAAGTGTTGATGATCAATAAGACCACCGGTTTCAAGAAACACAAGAAGGGTAAACAGAAGGGAAAGGAGGGCAGCAAATCTGTTGCCGCGCCTGAAAAGAAATCCCGAGCTGGACCTAAGTCTGATACCGAGTGCTACTATTGTAAGGGGACTAGCCATTAGAAGCGCAACTACCCCATGTATTTGGCGGACAAGAAGGCCGGCAAGGCAAACAAAGGTATATGTGATATACATGTTATTGATGTGTACTTTACTAGTACTCGCGGTAGCACCTAGGTACTTGATACTGAATTAGTTGCTAATATATGTAACTCGATACAGGGGTTGTGGAACAAGTGACAGCTAGCAAGGGATGAGGTCACGATGCGTGTCGGCAATGGATCAAGAGTTGATGTGATCGCCGTCGGAGCGCTGCCTCTCCATATGCTGTCGGGATTAGTGATAAATCTTAATAATTGTTATTTGGTGCCTACGCTGAGCATGAACATTGTATCCGGATCGTGTTTATTGCAAAGCGGTTATTTATTTAAATCTGAAAACAAATGGTTGTTCGATTTATATGGATAACATCTTTTATGGTCATGCACCTGCGATGAATGGTTTATTTCTGTTGAATCTCGATAGTATGCATCCGCATATTCATAGTGTTGATGCTAAAAGGATTAAACTTGATGATGATATATCTGCATATATGTGGCCCTGTCGTCTAGGTCATATTGGCGTTAAACGCATGAAAAAACTCTATTCTGATGGACTTTTGGAATCACTTGATTTTGAATCATTTGATACATGTGAGCCATGTCTTATGGGCAAGATGACTAGAACCCCGTTTTCTAGTACAACGGAACAGGCGACAGATTTATTGGAAATCATACATACTGATGTATGTGTCCAATGATTGTGTCGGCACATCGTGGATATCGTTATTTTGTTACTTTCACGGATGATTTGATTAGATACGAGTATATCTATTTGATGAAACACAAGTCTGAAACCTTTGAAAAGTTCAAGGAATTTCAGAATGAAGTGGAAAATCATTGTAATAGAAAGATCAAATTTATGCGGTCTGACCATGGAGGAGAGTATCTTAGTTACGAATTTAGCACACATATGAGAGATTGTGGAATAGTTTCACAACTCGCACCTGCCAGAACACCACAACGTAATGGTGTGTCGGAACATCGTAATCGTACTCTATTAGATATGGTTTGATCTATGATGTCTCTGACTAACTTGCCACTATCATTTTGGGGTTATGCACTAGAAATTCACTTTAAATCGAGCATCGTCTAAATCCATTGAAATGACACCATATGAATTATGGTTTGGAAACAAACCTAAGCTATCATTTTTAAAATTTGGGGATGCGATGTTTATGTGAAGAAACTTCAGCCTAATAAACTCGAACCCAAAGCAGAAAAACGCGTCTTCATAGGATACCCTAAAGAAACAATTCGGTATTCCTTCTATCACAGATCCAAGGGCAAGGTTTTTGTTGCCAAGAATGGATCCTTTCTAGAGAAAGAGTTTCTCGCGAAAGGTGTGAGTAGGCAAAAGGTAGAACTCGAAGAGGTTATTGAACCTTCTCTTCATGAAATGGCGACTGGCGCAGCGCCGGAAGTTGTTCCGGAGTTGACTTCACCAAATGAAGAAGGAACTACTGATAATGATCATGAAACTCCAAAAGAGGACACTACTGAACCTCGCAGGTCTGGCAAGACATGTGCAGCTCTTCAACTGTACGGAAATCCTTTATGAATTTCATGGTTAATGAAATAGATGACCCTGCGACATATGAAGAAGCAATGATGAGCCCGGATTCCAACAAATGGCTAGAAGACATGAAATCCGAGATAGAATCCATGTACAAAAACCAGGTTTGGACCTTGGTGGACTTACCTCACGACCGAAAGGCTGTTGAGAATAAATGGATTTTCAAAAGAAAAACCAATGCTGATGGTAATGTGACCATCTATAAAGCTCAACTTTTCGCAAAGGAGTTTCGAAAAATTCAAGGAGTTGACTACGATGAGACATTCTCTCTTGTAGAGATGCTAAAATCAGTTAGGATTATGTTAGCAATTGTTGCATATTTCGATTATGAAATATGGCAGATGGATGTCAAAACTGCATTCTTCAATGGTAATATTGAAGAACAGTTGTATATGATGCAACTAAAGGGTTTTGTCGATCCCAAGGATGCTGACAAGGTTTGCCAACTTCAATGATCCATCTATGGACTGAAGCAAGCATCCCGGAGATAGAATCTCCGCTTTGATGAGGTGATCAAAGAGTTTGGATTTGTCCAAACTTAGGGAGAGGCTTGTATTTACAAGAAAGTGAGTGGGAGCAATGTGGCATTTCTGATATTATATGTGGATGACATATTACTGATTGGAAATGATATAGATCTTTTAAACGGTGTTAAAAGTTATCTAAACAGCAAAAGTTCTATGATGGGCCTTGGTGAAGCGTCATATATATTAGGAATAAAGATCTATAGAGATAGATCGAGATGCTTAATAGGGCTATCGCAGAGTACATACCTTGATGAGATTTTAAAGAAGTTTAAAATGGACAAAAGTAAGAAGGGGTTCTTACCTATGTTGCAAGGCACGACATTGAGTAAGACTTAAAATCCGGCTACGGCGGAAGAAAGAGAGATAATGGATAAGATCCCCTATGCTTCAGCCATAGGCTCTATAATGTATGCCATGCTATGTACAAGACCTGATGTGGCACATGCTATTAGTTTAACTAGAAGGTACCAATCTGATACAAGTTCGGAACACTGGATAGCGGTTAAGAATATCCTTAAGTACTTAAGAATAACCAAGGAAACGTTTCTTGTATACGAAAGTGAAGAAGAGGTGGTCGCTAATTTTTATGTCGATGCGAGCTTTGACACTGATCCCGATGACTCTAAGTCTCAATCCGGATACGTATTTCTCATGAACGGAGCAACAGTTAGTTGGGGGAGCTCCAAACAACCCGTGGTGACAAGATCAACAACGGAGGCGAAATATATTGCTGCTTCAGAAGTAGCGCAGGAAGAGGTTTGGATGAAGGAGTTCATTACCAAACTAGGTGTGGTTCCCAATGCGTTTGACCTAATGGTGATCTATTGTGACAACAATGGAGCCATAGCCAATGCCAAGGAACCAAGGTTTCACAAGAATTCCAAGCATATTAAGCGCCAGTTTCACTCCATCCGTGAGCATGTCAAGGATGTAGATATAAAGAATTGTAAAGTACACACGGATCTCAATGTAGCAGATCCGTTGACTAAAGTTCTCCCTAGGGAAAAACATGATCAACACCAGAACTCCATGGGTGTTAGGTTTACTATGTAACTAGATTATTGTCTCTAGTGCAAATGGGAGACTGAAGGGAATATGCCCGAGAGGCAATAATAAAGTTGTTATTATATGTATTCCAAGTATATGATAGATTTTTATTTTGCATGCTATAATTGTATTAATTTGGAAACGTTAATACATGCGTGTTTAATAAACAAAAAGAAAGTTCCTAGTTACGCCTCTCTTATAAACTAGCTCGTTGATTAACAAGATGATCAAGGTTTCCTGATCATGGACATTGGATGTTGTTAATAACGAGGTCACAACATTAGTGGAATGATGTGATGAACATTCATCCGAAGTATAGCATTACGATCAAAGTCATTATGTTTATATTGCTATAAAATCATACGAAGTAATCGTAGTCCTTAGACCATGAGATCATGTCAATCACTAACACAAGAAGAGTATCTTGATAACATCAAATGTCACACCATGAAAGGGTGATTATAAAGGTGGGTTCAGTGCTACGAAAGTGTTATGTAAAGGCCCATGGATAAAGAGTGGGATTTGTCCACCCCGATGACAAATAGATATACTTTGGGCCCCCTCGATGATATCACATTAAGATAGCTTGCAAGCAAGTGATGTGATCACTAGAATGTTATATCACGGGAACGAGAAAAGAGTGCATGTCGACAACGAGATAAAACTAGGTATGAAGATACTGATGATCGAATCTCGGACATGTAATATATTGTGAGACAAAGGGATTTAGTTATTATCGTTAAAGGTTCTCACAATCAGAGAAATCATCATTCAATGTGTGGGAGTCAGTATGGATCTCTAGGTGCCGCTACTGATTATTCATCTGAGAGGGGTCTCGATCATGTCTGCATTATTCGCGAACCATAGGGTGACACACTTAAGGGTTACAAACACCATTTGGAGCAAATATGTTTCATACGAATGAATTGCAAAGCGCCGGAATTATTTCAATAGACACCGAAATTGTTTTGGCTGAAATTGGTTTTGCATGTAATATTGAAATGTTGCAGGGGGTTTTATGTGAATGTTTGTTAATTAAAGAAATTAAAAAAATTCTGAATAAAATAAATAAAAGAGTTTTATTAAATGAGAGTTGCATTAAATTTGGTGGAAATTTAATGCATGTGAGTGGAATTTTGAGTGGAGGCATGTTTATGTGAGTGGAGCTCCCACCCAGATGAATGAGAGGAGGTGGAGGGGCTCCTCCATGGCCACCGGCCATGGGAGGGGATGCCCCATCCCTTATAAAAGGCCTCCCTCTCCTCCCTCACAAAGTACACCTCCTCATGAAGGATCTCTCTCCCCCTCTAGAATTATTCCCCCATGGTCTCGGATTAGCGAGATACATGTTCCCGATGTCATTTCGTCTAGAAGGAGTTGCTGCTTCCGCTGCATCGCTGGAGCGAGGAGGTGGAGATTGTTCGGTGGCCTGAACATGTGTGCGAGCACGGATGCGCTGCTTATTTGCGGCACTAGGACTTCCACACGATCTTGAGATCAGCAAGCGAACGACTACATCATCCACGAGTCAAATCTCATTACACTTTGTTGGTCTTCAAGGGCATGATCTCTATGGATGCATATCCACCCGTTGCTTGTATCTAGTAGATAGATCTTGGCGTATAATAGTTCCCATCATAGGAATTTGTTTTGTTTTCTATGTTGCGAACCCAACACTATCCACATTGCAAGTTCTATCACCCCTCACCATATCATTACCTTGTGACAACTCACATGTAGGTGAAGTGGAGGAAGATGAGAAGTCATCACAACCAGAGGTGGAGGGAACACAATCATCCTTATTAATCTTGGACACATCATATTTGGCTTGAAGCTTGGTCCAAATATCATGAGCATTCTGAAATGGCATGATTGAGAAAAGAACTACAAAGCTCACAACAT
This sequence comes from Avena insularis, assembly GCA_023614405.1. Lineage (NCBI taxonomy): Eukaryota > Viridiplantae > Streptophyta > Magnoliopsida > Poales > Poaceae > Avena > Avena insularis. The sequence continues at coordinate 83,875,004 of CM042694.1, read as the reverse complement.
TAACAAGAACATAAGATGTTTGAGCTTCGAGATAAGAGTTTGTCTCTTCCTCGAAAGATAGATTTTGGGGATCCTTAGGAGGATACAAACATATATCTAGAATTCGCTCTATATTTGGGTCAATGACCCGGATATGATTAAGCATGGGAATTCTCCAACTACCATAATTCGTACCATCAAATGTAAAAGAGTGATCGTGCACTAAACCCCTAGGAGACATCTTTACACTTGAGGCGGTGAAGCCTAAGAAGCGAGAGACCTCACTATGATACCGATTGAAATGGAAATGGACGCCGCCTAGAGGGGGTGAATAGCCGTTTTAAAATTATTATGGTTTAGGATCTAATAAATGCGAAAAAGCCACCATTTAATATATCAAGTCAAAACCTATATCCACTAGGTTCAACTAAGTGCACCAACAACCTATGCTAAGCAATACAAGCAACAAGGTGATAGCAAGATATAATACTTCAAGCACGATGGCTATCACAATATAAATTGCATAAATAAAGGGCTTGTTGAGAGATAACCGATGGATAGAGAGACGATGATTTGTTATCCCGAAGTTCACTTCCAAAGAAGCTACGTCTCTGTTGGAGAGGTGCGATAGCGCAATGCTCTCCGAACGTCACAAATGGCTCACCTTGAGGGGTGGTGGCTCGATGCTCACCCAACGCCACACAAGGCCTCACCTCAAGATGCAAAGGCATGCAACTCACCGACGCCACAGCAGGCTCACCCTATTCTCCTGTGAGCTCGCCATAAAGGCCTACTCACTTTCCACTATGGGGCACTTGAGGGCAGTCACTGAACCCGTACAAGGCTTGGGGCAATCTCCACGACTCAATTGGCGCGCTTCCAAGAAACACAACAAAGGCCACAAGCGTGTGAAATCTCCACAACTCAATTGGAGGCCCCAAGAAGAATCCCACAAAATACCACAAGCTTGACGAATATCCACAACTCAATTGGAGGGCCCAACAACTCACTACCACTCCACACAACCGTCTAGGGTTCCAAGAATCCAAGAGAAACAAGCCCAAGAGTTTGAACTCATCGAATCTCCGAGGAGAAATCAAACCTACACAACAAATGCAAGGGCAAGTCCTTCACTCTCAAATTCCACCAAAGGTATAAAAGCTATTGGGGGAATAAGAGAGGAAGAACACAAGAGAAGAACACCAAAATCCTCCAAGATCTAGATCTGAAGATTCCCTTCACTAAGAAGAGATATGATTTGGTAGACTTGTAGATCTAGATATCCTCTCAGTTTTCCCTCAAAAAGATGCAAGAATCATGGGAGGGAGAGGGAGTAAGAAATCTCAAATAGGTCAACAATTGTGGAAAAAAAGCTCCAAAGATGGGGAACCATTGGGAAAGAAGCCCCCTTAAATAGGACAAGGAAAAACTGACCGTTTGGGCCAGTTCCGTGCGCCACCAGAATTTCAGGTGCTCCACTGGTACTACCGGTAAATTGGAACACAAAAATAGAGAGGAAACACATTCTCGTCGGAACTTTGGCCGAAACTTCAGCCAGAACTTCCGCTCAAGGAAAAACGCTGGACAATATGCACGAAAACTTCAATAACTTTTGACTCCAGACTCCGATTTCGATAATCTTGGGCTCGTTTTGAAGAGAACAACAAGTTCTACAATATTATACAAAGAAACATCATAGTACAACATGAGAGAATAAAACTAAAATGGAGAAAGGTATGACCTTTCCAGAAGAGACGAACCGGTAAAACCTCCAAAACCAAAACGCAAGAAGTTGAGCTTGGAAACTCCAACTGGGATAAAACAAATTTTGTTGGAAAGATAATAAAGAGTAGAATCCAACGAAAGGTGAAATATTGGATACCACCAAGGGAAAATATATCAAGTATATATATATGAGATATCTCCCAAGGTGTAGAGCCAGAAAACCCGCAAGAACAAAAACGCGATAAGGTATTCAAGGGAAATCCGTTTTGATGAACTAGAGCTTGTTATTAATAAACACAAGCTCTAGATACTCACATAAAAAAGATCCAAACAACAACCAAAAAAGATGATGCTATGTATGCAAAGGTTTGAGCTCCCCTGAAAGATACGATCGAGCTACTCTCTCGAGAGCCCCTCTTGGTAGTACGGCTATGTATCCTAAACCCGGCCTCCCAACAACTACAAGAGACCATCAAAATAGAAAACCTATCAAGATCATACCTTTGACTTGAGCATTCCACTTGAGCTTGATGTAGACAATCTTGTCTTATTCAAGATGAAACATGTTTCTTGATTGATCTTGCTCGCGCCTTGCTTGACAAATACTTGTGAAATGCTCCCCCATACTCCATGGGGAAATATCTTCTTTGAACTTGTCTTCATCACTCCATGATCACCGAGGATGGAAAGCTTCAAGAATGAGATCCTCTAGAGATGGCGCATCTTGAGCTAGCATTTCATTTCTTGATGGTGTCTTGAAGATAGCCATCATGAGCTCCATCTTCTTCTTCAAGACACTTCTGATCTTCTTCTTCTACATGATTCCAATAGGCACAAAGACCTTGGACATTTATTCTTCTTCATTTTTCAGCATTGAAACCAACACATGGCCCAAGCGTTGCCAATGTAAAAACCTACAAGTGAAACTCAATTCACATATTAGTCCATAGGGATTATCATTTATTACCAAACCATACATGGGGACATACATGCCCTTTCACCAGCCTTCCGCCGAGAGGCCCACCCGATCAACCTCCTGGTCCAGTTCTTGTATCTCTAGTAGGAGGGCGTCGTTCTGCAGTCTGCGTACCATCGCTAGTACGGTGACCCAGTATACCACTACATGATGCAGTATACTATAGTTGTTTACATAACACCAATAAAACACCATTCCACCAATATTACATTCCTCGGAGTGGTACAACAGAAACATCGCAGGTCCAAGACATGACTATAGATTACAACTCAAATCATTACAAAAGATCCTGAGAACAACTTAGGTCATAGAGAAAGAAAGATCTTACAAAAGAAGAATCCAAAATAACAGCATATCTTTTTTTGCGGGTAAAAATAACAGCATATCAACTATACTACGAATAAGTCAACTTCTAATACTAATTGTCTTGCGATTGCGGCTATTGCAATGCTCTGTAGAAATAGGTTCTATGGGCTAGATATTTGTATTCCTATCTATTCTAGAATTCGATCTCTTCACTTGGCTTGATGTAGACGTTATATCCATTGGCTTCATGGTTAGCTTCAGACTCTTGACGTATCCTCTTCAACATCACTTGGTGTTGATGATGTCTTCAATAGCTTTAGAATCTAACAAGGGTTAAGAAGGTATAGTTGAGTACGAGCGTACTCAGCAAGTTCACTAAAAATGATTGTTTGATAAACTAACTACAACCACAAACCAAAGGTCGTAGGTTAGGCAGGTTTTCGTAAACATTTTTTCAAAGGTTTCTTTTATTCTGAAAAGCTATGTTCGTCAGCCTTCGCATGTCTACCAGAATTTTATGGAGTTCCTTTTCTGCCATGTTCGTAGATCCTTCCTCAAACATGGAGTAACATGTCATAATTCTAATACTCTATAGAGGTGCATCACTTTTCCCATAAGAGATCTCAAGCCTTGTTGCTTAGCCGGGAGTATGTCTCCGATCAAACTTCCTTGTTTTGAGGCCCAATCTAAGGTACAAGCCAATCGATTCCCTTCTTCGCGACCCTGCATGCCCATCAGATTGCACGCCGAACCCAGGATAAAACTTGTTTCTAATTACAGCTTGAAACATACAACCCTCATAGATACTTGATACATTGCAAATGTATCTATAATTTTTGATGTTCCATGCTTGGTTTTATCCACTTTCTTGTGCTTTGTTCCAACTTTGGAGTACTTTTATTATGATTTCTTGGACTAACCTATTAACAAGAGCCACAGTGCCAGCTGCCTATTTTCTGTTGTTTTTGGTTCCAGAAAAGTCAGAAAATGAATATTCTCGGAATTGGACGGGACAAAAGGCAAAGTGCCTATTTTTCCGGAAGGGACCAAGTGCCAGAATACGAGACGGAGAAGGGCTGGGGGCCGGCCACACCACCTGGCAGCATGCCAGGCTGGCCCATGCCTGGGGTGGTCTGCCGCCCCAACACCCCCTCGGCCTCTCCTTCCGCCTATAAGTTGCCCTCGGGACGAAACCCTAAGTACCCGATCAAAAATCCACGAAAGGGTCTGTAGCCGCCGTCATCTCCATCCCTAGATCGGGAGGGATCTGAAGCTCTTCCCGGCACCCTGCCGGAGAGGGGAATTCACCCTGGAGGCCTTCTTCATCACCATGCAAGCCTCCAGTGTGATGCGTGGGTAGTTCATCCTTAGACTACGGATCCATGTAGTAGCTAGATGGCTGGTTTCTCCTCCTTTGTGCTTTCATGTTTAGATCTTGTGAGCTCCGTTCATGATCAAGATCATCTATTTGTAATTCATACATGTTGTGTTTGCGGGGATCCGATGGATATTGAGATGCTATTTCAGATTGATTATTGATTCTATCATGTCTTTGTTATTTGAGATCTTGCATGCTTTCCGTTGTTAGTAGCTATCTTGGCCAAGTAGATGCTAGCAACTCCAAGAGTTAGTATTTATGCTCGATAGTGGGTTCATGCCTCTGGTAATCTGGGGAAGTGATAGAAATCTCTAAGGTACTAGATGTGTTGTTGCTACTAGGGAGAAAACAACAATCCTTTGTTCATAGAGAAATCGTATTGTTTACCTTCCACGCAGTTCGTAAAGCAATAATCTATTGCTTGCAACTTAATACTGGAGGGGGTTCGGATGATAACCTGAAGGTGGATTATTAGTCATAGATGCAGTTGGATGGCGGTCTATGTATTATGTTGTATTGCCTAATCAAGTCTCAAAGGAGTCAAGATGATTAGTATATGCATGTATTGCTTTCTCGGTGTTTGTCAATTGCCCCGCTGTAATTTGTTCACCCAGCATGTTATCTATCTAAGGAGAGCCACCTCTAGTGAACTATGGATCCCGGTCCTTTTTCTTTACATATAATCTACAATCTTTTACTGCTTTGTGTTTACTTTCTGCAAACTTTTACTTCTTTCCATTCGATACGTTTAATCCTTTGTTTTCCGCAAAACACGGTGAGATTGACAACGTCATCGCAAGTTGGGGACAAAGTTCTGTGGTTGTGTTGTGCAGGTCTCCACGTTTCTACTAGCACCGTAGTCGCCCTTCAAAGCTTCGATTAGTAACACCTTTGAGGTGTTTCCTTGCTCCTACTGGTTCGATTAAACCTTGGTTTCATAACTGAGGGAAACTTGCTGCTGTGCTCATCATACCTTCCTCTTAGGGTTCCCAACGAGCTCTACATCAACACCGCCATCAAGCATTTTTCTAGGCGCCGTGCATTGAGCCATCAAGCATTTTTCTGGCGCCGTTGCCGGGGAGTCAAGGACATCTTCACAAGGGGAGTCCCTCATAACCAATCTCTTTGCTTTGTTGTTTTTGTTTTGCTTAGTTTCTTTTTGCTTTGTTTGCTTGTTTTGTTCTTCAAAAAACACAAAAAAATTAGTTTTACTTGTTTGCTTTCTCTATCAAAAACACAAAAAAATCAAGTCTCCTTTTGTTGTCACCTTTCCCTTAGCTCACCATGTTGATCCCCAAGTTCACCCTGAAAGACCTTCCAATTGGTAGTGGTTCTATAATTGGGAAAGGTAACATTGAAGAATTCTTTAATCATGTTAGCAAACATGAAGATACTGAGGATAGATCCCTTGTAGAACTTGCTCCAAATTATGAGATTGCTGCAGCTTCTTTAATTCACATGTTAGAATCTAGGTTTGTTAACCTCAACCCCTTAATGCAGGTAATGTTTCTTAAGCTTAAAGAAATTGAGGATCCTGAAAAGAGGGATTTTATTCTAGAAACTTTGTTTAAGGAGTTCTATGATGTTGCTAAGGAATCTAGAAAAGTTTTTGAACGTTTCAATATGCTAGGCTCATGTGTATATGTTGTTGGTACACGAGAAAAGATGCACAAAACCGAACCTAATGGGGAGGAACCTAGGATACCAATACCCTTTAAACTAGTAGCAATACATGATGCCATAGAAAAGAATCTTGATTGGATTGTTCCTGCAAACCCTTTTTATGAGAATAGTGAACCTAAGAGCATTTAGAGAGGATCCTCTAGAACTTATTTGGATGAAATACCTTGCCTTGTTGAAAATATTTCTGGTATTGATCTTAATGCTTCTTCATTGGAGAACACTTGATTCTTTCTTTGCTTCTTATGCCTAACTTAAAGGCGTTAAAGAAAAGTACTTGTTGGGAGATAACCCAAGAGTTTTAGTTGAGTCTTGGAAGTTATTACCTTTGTAATAACCTCTCCTTATCCTTTTTATTTGTTTTTAGTGCCAAGAGTAACCTCTAATGAGAGTGAAGTAATGATTGGGAAAGTTGCTGTCCCGAAACAGATTCGTGTGCTTCACCGTAAAAATTCCTGAGAGAGTTGTGTACGTCGGATTGAGCTATAAGTTTTTGTGCTTCTGACCCAGGTTGTTATCTAACTTTAGTTAGTTCATCACTTTTTGATTTGCGCAACAGAAGGTCTTCGAAAAAATTGTCTTTACCTGCTGGTCTGTTTTGACAGATTTCTGCCATTTTCTGCATTTGCTTCTTGTTGGTTCCTTCTTGAGTTCTTTTGGGGAATTGAGCTTTCTGAGGGAAGTGCTACAGTAGATAGTGTTCTAATGGAAGTTTATTTGGTGTTATAACTGAACCTTGAGACTTATTTATCTTAAGTGCACTAATGTTGCTAATGAGATTGTGTGAAGTTTTGTATGAAGGAAATTTTTCAGGTGTATGGAAGGAATGAGTAATGAGATGAAGGATGGACTAAAGCTTAAGCTTGGGGGTGCCACGCGTGTCACCCCAAGAAATATCCAAGAAGTACAAGCGTCAAAGCTTGGGGATGCCCAAGGCACCCCCTTCTTCATCAATAAAAATTCCAAGTTTCTTCCAAACGCTTCATTTTTATTCTTTCATGCACAGTTGTGTTTTTCTTGGAGCGTCTTCTTTTTTTTGTTTTTGTTTTGGTTTTTAGTTTACTTGGTTTGCTTAGTTTTATGAATAAGTTGGTTGGACCCCCTCTTTCATACTTTGGTTTGCAATTAGTTTGGTTTGGTTTGGAAAAGAGTAGGAAAGTTCATGCTTATGTGGTAAAAAGAGCTCGTTTTTTGACTGTGGCTATGCTTTGTCATGCCATGCTTGATATTGTTTTGGCTTTATGCTTAGTATTCTTTGCTATAGCATGACTTGTTATAAACAATTGAGATTGCTTAATGTGCCTTGGATGAATCATGCGTTGTTTTAGCATATTAAAGCATAGTATAGTGGTATTCTCCTTTGATGCTTTATTTGGGTTGACTTGGCGCATGCTCACACCATGTTATGACTTTCACAAGTCACCATAGCCTTTATGATCCTTTAGTTTTCATCTTGTAGTCTCACTTAATGCTTTGATCAATGATGTTTTGTCGCTCTGCATGATTATGGCCATTATTGCTCTCTTAGTTTGTCGCTCCTAGTCTTTTGCTAGCCTCCACCACCAAGTATGAGTTCCACTCATGCATCAAACTCCCTAAACCAAGTTTTTCCAAAGAGTCCACCATACCTACCTAATAGCTTACGCTATTCCAAGTATATTCATGCTTTTGTTTACCTTCCACTTGTTATGAGAAAACTAGTGATTAAAGCTCTCACGAACTTGATGGCACACTTTACTTTATTGCCTCTAATAAACTTGAACCATTGGGTCCTTCTTTGTTGCGTATATGCTTGCGCTTTATAAGTTGAAATTAGCAGAACCATGTTTCATGGGGAACGCTTTCAACATTGCACTTGTACTTTGTACCCCGTTGATATTATGTTCTTTTGCTTACAGATCCTGGCGGTGTGAAATAAATGTGGAACTTGTAAGATCATGGAGTTTGTATGTGTGTTAGAGAAACGCCTGGGCCGCTAGCCTAAGCCATGCCTAATCATGGTGGAAACTTGCAGCATCACCATAATGAGCACTCTATGAAGCATCCTCAATAAAAACCTATGCAAATAGCAAATAAAAAGATCGCTGAGATGCTCATTGTCTGCTTGCCTTGTCATTTTGATTATGGGAAAGCTCCCGTATCATGTGCAAGGGGTACCTCTTGGCGGTTCTTAATGATACACATATACTTACAATGACAAGAGCTTACTCATGACTGAAGTTGAGTAGCATGAGGATCGGTCTTCGTAAGTAAGGGGCATGAGATTTCGGTTTATAACTTGTCAAGCATATGCTCTTAGTTGTGTCACTTTAACCTTAATCACCTTCAAGATGCTTATGATAGGGGCAATGAGAGTGGAAAGCTACAAGTACCATAATTTTTGGAAGCTCTTTATGAGACTTGAATCCCTACTTCCTTTTTACAAAAAGGCTTTTCTTCCACCACTACATTGAGTCTCCACCTTCTATCTTTATGCACTACTTTGAGAGCATAGTGGCCATTCTTAGTTCTATGTGCATTGTCCCAAGACTAGTTGATTGATGCATAACTTGTTATTGCTTGTTTGAAACTATTGTATCTAGTCACTCTTATGAACTTTGAAGGTCGCATTTATATTTGCTACTCTATTGAGGGACAAGCTGAATACTATTATGCTATGTTTTCTTTATGTGAAACAAACAAACGTCTTGCAAAGCATGTTATTCATGAATCTTTTGTTTGTGCCTTTTCATGTTGCATCTTAGTTTCTTTGCTTATTGCTAGAACTTTGTCTTTCATGTTATGATTGAAGTGCTATGATCCCAGCCTTGAATGTTTTGCAAATACTTTGATCAAGTCTTTGATGGTGCATGTCACCTCAAAAATTATTTATTTTTATCACTTACCTACTCGAGGACGAGCATGAGTTAAGCTTGGGGATGTTGATACATTACAAATGTATCTATAATTTTTGATGTTCCATGCTTGGTTTTATCCACTTTCTTGTATTTTGTTCCAACTTTGGAGTACTTTTATTATGATTTCTTGGACTAACCTATTAACAAGAGCCACAATGCCAGCTGCCTGTTTTTTGTTGTTTTTGGTTCCAGAAAAGTCAGAAAATGAATATTCTCGGAATTGGACCGGACAAAAGCCAAAGTGCCTATTTTTCCGGAAGGGATCAAGTGCCAGAATACGAGACGGAGAAGGGATGGGGGCCGGCCACACCACCTGGCCAAGGCCAGCCTGGCCCGCCAGGTGGTCCGCCCCAGACACCTCGGCCTCTCCTTCCGCCTATAAGTTGCCCTCAGGACAAAAACCCTAAGTACCTGATCAAAAATCCACGAAAGAGTCTGTAGCCGCCGTCATGTCCATCCCTAGATCGGGAGGGATCTGAAGCTCTTCCCGGCACCCTGCCGGAGAGGGGAATTCACCCTGGAGGCCTTCTTCATCACCATGCAAGCCTCCGGTGTGATGCGTGAGTAGTTCATCCTTAGACTACGGATCCATGTAGTAGCTAGATGGCTAGTTTCTCCTCCTTTGTGCTTTCATGTTTAGATCTTGTGAGCTCCGTTCATGATCAAGATCATCTATTTGTAATTCATACATGTTGTTTTTGCGGGGATCCGATGGATATTGAGATGCTATTTCAGATTGATTATTGATTCTATCATGTCTTTGTTATTTGAGATCTTGCATGCTTTCCGTTGTTAGTAGCTATCTTGGCCAAGTAGATGCTAGCAACTCCAAGAGTTAGTATTTATGCTCGATAGTGGGTTCATGCCTCTGGTAATCTAGGGAAGTGACAGAAATCTCTAAGATACTAGATGTGTTGTTGCTACTAGGGAGAAAACAACAATTCCTTTGTTCATGGAGCAATCGTATTGTTTACCTTACATGCAGTTCGTAAAGCAATAATCTGTGGCTTGCAATTTAATACTGGAGGGGGTTCGGATGATAACCTGAAGGCCGATTATTAGTCATAGATGCAGTTGGATGACGGTCTATGTATTATGCTGTATTGCCCAATCAAGTCTCAAAGGAGTCAAGATGATTAGTATATGCATGTATTGCTTTCTCGGTGTTTGTCAATTGCCCCGCTGTAATTTGTTCACCCAGCATGTTATCTATCTAAGGAGCGCCACCTCTAGTGAACTATGGATCCCGGTCCTTTTTCTTTACATATAATCTACAATCTTTTACTGCTTTGTGTTTACTTTCTGCAAACTTTTACTTCTTTCCATTCGATACGTTTAATCCTTTGTTTTCCACAAAACACGGTGAGATTGACAACCTCATCGCAAGTTGGGGACAAAGTTCTACGGTTGTGTTGTGCAGGTCTCCATGTTGCTACTAGCACCGGTAGTGCGCCCTGCCAAAGCTCAGCTAGTAACACCTTTGAGGTGTTTCCTTGCTCCTACTGGTTCGATTAAACCTTGGTTTCATAACTGAGGGAAACTTGCTGCTGTGCTCATTATACCTTCCTCTTGGGGTTCCCAACGAGCTCTACATGAACACCGCCATCAAGCATTTTTCTGGGCGCCGTGCATTGAGCCATCAATACCAGATGTCATGGGACGTTCAGGGATCCCACTCATATGCTGCCAATCCTCTCTGAGAATTACAGCCATGGCCTAGTCATCCATTGACATGCGAAAGGAAGAAGATCCAGCTGACTTCTCCGCTCCATTCTAGATCTTGTGGTTAAAGCATATTATACGGTGCAAGAATCACTGACGATATTTGTTATTAAATCTTGGATGATACTTTTAAGTGCAATGGTGGTTCCATTGCCAGTCATAATAGATTAGCTGATCAGCCTAGATCAGTAACCACTAATTCAAGTCAATTATAAGAATAGTGCTTTCTATCCTCCTTTTCAAAACACAGGAGATAACAATATTAGATTGCAAATACTTGATCGGAAATAATCAAAAGACATGAGAAAGTGTGAACTTGTCTTTGTGATTACAAGATTATGCAATCACGGTCTTCTAGTAAGGACTAATATTTAAAGTAGCAATATGCTATTATGCATAAGGAATGCTATGCATTTTGTAAAAAAACTTAAGTAAAAACCAATATTGTTAATGCGTTGAACTTATGTGGTTTCTTTAAGATTTGGTTTATCTTCAAGTTTACTTCACAAGCAAATATATCATTAAAGAACTTAATACTAACACCAAAAATATAAAAGGTAAAGAACAATAACAATACATGATTGAAGTTGATTGGTATTACGTAATTCGTATGAAAGTTTAGGTTTTAGGTTGAAGTGGAAAAAAAGAATAACTTTTGAAGAAAATATTCCTTATATTAAGTTAATTAATGCTTAAAATTATTAGAGTATAACTTATTGATATTGATAAGGTTTTAACATTCCAGAGTAAACATGTTTCTTATGGATTTATTAATAGACCAAAGTTAACATAAAAACATTAATGAATTTAAGACATAATGTGTCTAAAGCATTACCAAGCTCTGGGTTTTCCTAAGCATGATCAAGGATGTGAGATCATCCACTTCCAATGTAAGTGAATGATAAGTGCACATGCGGAGGGTCATGGAGGCGAAAGTGGGCCTCTGCCCCCCTTTCTAAAATGCAATTTAGTTTTACTAGCTTTGCTTCTGCTCAAACTCAGCCCATCAGCCGATCTAGCCCAATTTCAATTCTCCTTCCCCCGGTCCCACAAAACAGAATAGGCAAGCAGAGTCCATCACGCGTCACCGCTCCCCATGGCGAGTTTACCCAATCGCTCAAGTCAACAAAGAAAAAGAGTTCTCCCAATCGCTACGTCTTCGCCACTGCCTATCCGCATGCACGCCACCGGCCAGCAGTGAGCCGCCAGCGCCCGCGCCTAGAGTACGTGCTTTTGAATTCTGGTTTTTTTTCATTGAGAATTGAGACACACTTGTAGTTTAGATGCCCATTACTCCATCCGATTGCTGAATTGATGCACTTTTCTTCGGATTTAGGTAGCAACAGAAAAACAACAGAAGATGCAGTCTTTTTTTTTACAGAAAACGAGATGCTATGGCTATTGTGGAATATGTAAATCAATATAAAGATGGAGATGGAGAGGAAAATCAGAGGCAAGATGAAGTTTTCTTTTAGTCATTTTAGTTGTCTTTTGGTCATCATATTCATTCTTTTTTGTATGGAGCATAAAAACTTACTTGACCACAATGCCTAGGTATATTTGAACCAGCTATGTTTGTTGTATGTGCGTGAACAAGATATTTATATACCATCAGTACATTGCCATATAATCATATATGACTTATCCCATTTTTTATGCTTATTTGTTGTTTTCGCCCCCCTCTTGTGTTTTGTTCATGCTCCGCCACTGGATAAGTGCAAGACTTGGTTTGCTATAATAATCCTAGAGACCAGATTTAACTTATGGATGATACCATAAATAGATGATCTCAATAATTTGTTATGGTTTGAAATATTTAGACAAACTAAAGAATTAATTCTATTGTTTAAAGAAATAACTTTATATGAGTTTTACATGTTTTAGCTTTAGAAAATTACATTCTATGTTTTAATAAATCCTAAGTAGTCAACTAAAGCTAACAAGGCTTTATTTTGATTTATAAAGGATAAGAGAGAATGTGTCTCTTTCATTTGAATAGAAGAAGGGATTTATAAATCCAATTATAACACTTACTTTTATAAATCCTACAATGTCTTGGAATCTTATAATTAACATTTAAAAAAAATATTAGATTCATTCTTATATTGATCTCATGCCCGCCAGCGCTAAGCCCAGCTCGCTGTCCCTCCTCGACCTCGAGGTCACGGATATGCAATGACAACAAGTCCTCCACGCTGCCCCATGCTCTCATGATGACATGTCATGTGCGCACGTTTCCTCCAACTTTGCAATGACTAGGACATCTATAAGCCACCATCATCCCTAGTCGGGCAATCTCGTTGCCTCCCTGCCATGTTCTCCATGTGCTTGGTTTTTCCCCCTGTTGAACCGCACATCCGAGCTCTGCAACGCCATCCCGTGCGTGTCCAACAACTAGAAGAACAAGATGGTTCACCTCGAAAAGCATGCATCTAGTAGTTCCCTTCCAAGCGCAGGACACCGTCATTCACGTCCATATTTATGCCTTCTCATGAATGAGTTGGCCCCTTCAAGGCGGACCATTTGGCACTCTGATACGTCCATTTTGCATCACTATTCTATGTCTTAATTCACTATTATTCATTGATATATTTCGTATTGAGAGGTGATACTTATGTTATTTCATCTATTTTTGCATGGTTGATGACTTTTGGAGCATGGACCGCTGTAGTCAGGATTATGATGGAAAAGGTGCTGTTTGGAGGCAAAATTCGCGAAGATTACAAAATCCAGGAAAATATATGGAAAATCCTATTTTTCCAAAAGACTAAGAATGCCAGAAGACGGAGTGGAGATGGGCCACAGGGGGCCCACACCACCCCCTGGCGCGGGCAGCCCTAGGCCGCACCTGGAGGTGGTGTGGCCACCCTGGCCCACTCCAGCCTCTCTCCTTTGGCGTATATCAACCTTCCGAAACCCTAAGACTCGGGGAGCGACCATAGAAAGATTCTGCCGCCTCTGCGGGGCGGAAAACACCGAGAGAGAAAGATCTCTCCGGCAGACAGATTTCTGCCGGGAGAATTCCTTCCCGGAGAGGGGAGATCGTCGCCATCAACACCACCATCAAGCTGGACTTCATCAGTATCATCATCAACATCATCACCACCATCACCACCATCATCACCCTCATCACCATCTCCATATTGCTGTAACAATTGCGTTGAATCTTGCTATAGTTCATAGGGGAAACTTTCCCGGTGTTGATTACTCTTTGTAGTTGATGCTATTGAGTGAACCATTGAATTATTGTTTATGTTCAGATTGTTATACATCATTATTCCTTCTCTGATCATGATCCATATGATGTCTTGTGAGTAGTTCATTTTGTTCTTGAGGACATGGGAGAAGTCTTGTTGTTAGTAGTGGAGTTGTGTTGAGAAAGATTCAATAGTTTGATATTTAAGTTGTGGTGTACTTCTTCTAGTGGTGTCATGTGAACGTCGACTACATGACACTTCACCTATATGGGCCTAGGGGAATGCATTGTGTATTTGGCTACTAATCATAGGGGTTGCCGGAGTGACAGAAACCTGAACCCCCGTTAGGAAACAATTGCACAAGGGACGTAAGGGTTTTAGAGTTTAAAGCTGTGGTTAGGTCTCTACCTTAATTACTTTCTTGTACTTACGGTTGTTTACAAGGGGTATAATCACAAGTATGTATTAGTCTTCGATGGGGCGGTACATTAGCACAAATTCACCCACACAACACTTAGCAAGCTAGAGAAGATTAATCAACTATATGAAGCGAAAGCACTTGACTGTCTTCCCATGTGTCCTCGAGAACGTTTGGTCATCTTAAGTAATACAACCGGCTTGTCCTTTGCTGCATAAAGGATTGGGCCACTTGCTGCATTTATTCCTACTGTCTTTATTTACTCGTACTTTGTTTACTTGCTTTATCAAAAACCCCTAAAAATCCGTTTGCTATGTATTTGCAGAGAATTCCTGATCCATACCACTAGCCAAAGACCTTCGCCTCATTGGGTTCGACACTCTTACTTATCGAAAATACTGCGATACACCCCCTATACTTGTGGGTCATCAAGACTATTTTCTGGCACCATTGCCGGGGAGTGAAGCACTATTGGAGAGTGGAACTGGTAAAGGAAACTTCTACTATGAGTATTGTTTACTTCTGCTAGTTGCTTTATTTTCGTTATGGATAATTCGCTGAGTTTCTTATTTCGTTATGGATACCTCTAATATTGTTTCACAAAGTAGTGTTATGAGAGTTAGTATTCCTGTGTTTTCTGTTAGAATAAGTGATCATTGCTATGATGGTTCTTGTGATAGCTATATCGTTAAGTTTATGCATGATACTGAAAGTTACTATGAAAGAGGGAAAAGTGTTCTTATGCATCTCAATAATCACAAGTTTCCTCGTTTTATGCTGAAAGTTTTTATGTTGCACTTCTTTTGCCTTCTTATCAAGTAGCCTTTGGTTTCAACAACTTATTTGTTTACAAAATTCCCTTGCATAGGAAGTGGGTTAGACTTAAATGTGTGTGTGTTTTTGCTTCTTAATGCTCTCTTTCACTTCAATTCATATCCCTATGAAAGCTTCTTCAAAATTATCATGCCCATCTTAATGGCTATAAAGAAAGAGCTTTATGAGAGAAAACCCAATTTGTTTTTGCTTTCAGTTTGTTTTTGTTTCTTTGAGTCTTGGAAGTTATTATTTCAGTAATAACCGCTCCGTTTTGTTTGGTTTTTGTGTCAAGATCAACCTTTAATGAGAGAGCAGTAAGATTTGGGGAAGTTGCTGTCCCGAAACAGATTTTTATGCTTCACCGTAAACATTCGTGAGAGATCTCTGTCTTTCGGATTGAGCTGTAATTTTTTGTGTTTCTGCCCCAGGTTGTTATTTAACTTTAGTTAGTTTTGCACTTTTTGATTTGAGCAACAGAAGATTTTATAAAAAATTGATCTTTACCTGCTGGTCTGTTTTGACAGATTTAGCCACTCTTGCATTTGCCTCTTTATTCGATTTTTTTTTGAAATCTTTTTGGGTTTTCGGAAGGAGTTGCTACAGTAGCTTATGTTTTGATGGTTTTCAGTTGAAGTTGGACTCAAAAGGTTTTATCACTTCACTTATACTAATGTTGCTAATGAGAACCGTGTAAAGTTTTGTGTGAAAGAAATTTGCAGGAAGTGGAGACAATGGTGTAATAAGGAAGAGAAGGGTTTTATGGCTCAAGTAATAAGTGTATGAAGATGAAGATATTGATGTTATTCAAGTGGTGACTCCGAAAGAATATAGTAGATACCAAATTCAAAGACCTGCAGAGTCCGTTTTCAAATAGGTAACAATTCTGGTAAGAAAAGTTCCGCGAAAATACTATCCAACTATATTTTTGCAGTTTTCAGTCAATAAGGAAAGCTACGAAGCGAAAAAGGGACGGAACCGGAGCCAGGGTGGCTCACACCACCCTGTGTCGTGGGCCTACCCCTGGCCGCGCCACCAGGTGGTGAGTCCACCCCGGCCTCCGCCTCCGACTCGTTTTCTCCCAGTACCTTCCTTTTGATATGAAACTTCGTAATATATAACCCCCCGATCCCCCGAGGCTCGTATATCGTGTTTTTGTTTCGATCTGTTTCTGCTAGGACATACTCTTTGAAAGGTTAGAAGCACAATGGTGTACGCCAAGGATAAAGGAAAGGAGCCCATGGAGGAAGACCTCCAAGACCCCGGGAAGGAGAAGGAGATCAAGAGTGAAGGTGAAGAGGAGCAAGGCCAACATCCGCACACCGGCACTACCATTGCAAGCATTGGAGTGGTGGAAAACCCAGCCATTGGAGGGAAATCTCCTCGTCACAGTTTGGCTCCACTGTCACTTCCTCCACACACCAAGAATTCTTTCCATACCCTTATCCATGAGCATCAATACCAGAATATGCCCAAAGGGAAATTACCCTCCAATTGGGATTTGCCTCGTTCTAGCCATGCAGGAAAAGAAGACTTCAAGGAGGAAGAGTGGGGAAAGAACAACAAGAGCTGGAATTCTCAACACGACATGATCATGAGCCGCATTGAGCAAAACTCACAGCTGATTCGTAATCTCACTTTCAAGATTGAGGACTTAGGGAAATTGGTCAAGAAGCTCATTGAGAGGATACCACCACCACCGAAGGAGTAATTCGTCATCAGGTTTGGCATCCCTTTGGTTTGTTCCAAGCTTGGGGGAGTGCCACGGTATCACATCACTATATTCTATCTTTTTACCTTATTAGTAGAGTCGTATCTTGAATAGAGGAGTTATTATGTAGGATGGTTTGCATTATGGAAGTGTCCCCTCTCTCGTTAGATATGTATCCCTTGGTGTGAGTTTGCCGTTATGGAATATTAATGAGAAGTTCTATCTTTCACTCTTTTGCATAGCTTATATTAGTTTTCAATTCGTAGTTATATGAGTGATCTTGTTGTTAGTATTGGTAGCACTTTGGGATCATTGAGTTAATTTAGTTGGTTTTGGCAAACCTGGCTCGGGCAGTAGCTGATGCGTCCATTTTCCATCACTATTCTATGTCTTAATTCACTATTATTCATTGATATATTTCCTATTGAGAGGTGATACTTATGTTATTTCATCTATTTTTGCATGGTTGATGACTTTTGGAGCATGGACCGCTGTAGTCAGGATTATGATGGAAAAGGTGCTGTTTGGAGGTAAAATTCGCGAAGATCAGAAAATCCGGGAAAATATACGGAAAATCCTATTTTTCCAGAAGACTAAGGATGCCAGAAGACGGAGTGGAGATGGGCCACAGGGGGCCCACACCACCCCTGGCTCGGGCAGCCCTAGGCCGCGCCTAGAGGTGGTGTGGCCACCCTGGCCCACTCCAGCCTCTCTCCTTTGGCGTATATCAACCTCCCGAAACCCTAAGACTCGGGGAGCCACAACATAAAGATTCTGCCACCTCTGCGGGGCGGAAAACACCGAGAGAGAAAGATCTCTCCAGCAGACAGATTTCTGCCGGGGGAATTCATTCCCGGAGAGGGGAGATCATCACCATCAACACCACCATCAAACTTGACTTCATCGGGATCATCATCATCACCACCACCATCACCACCATCAGCACCCTCATCACCATCTCCATATTGTTGTAACAATTGCGTTGAATCTTGCTATAGTTCATAGGGGAAACTTTCCCGGTGTTGATTACTCTTTGTAGTTGATGCTATTGAGTGAACCATTGAATTATTGTTTATGTTCAGATTGTTATACATCATTATTCCTTCTCTGATCATGATCCATATGATGTCTTGTGAGTAGTTCGTTTTGTTCTTGAGGACATGGGAGAAGTCTAGTTGTTAGTAGTGGAGTTGTGTTGAGAAAGATTCAATAGTTTGATATTTAAGTTGTGGTGTACTTCTTCTAGTGGTGTCATGTGAACGTCGACTACATGACACTTCACCTATATGGGCCTAGGGGAATGCATTGTGTATTTGGCTACTAATCGTAGGGGTTGCCGGAGTGACAGAAACCTGAACCCCCCGTTAGGAAACCATTGCACAAGGGACGTAAGGGTCTTAGAGTTTAAAGTTGTGGTTAGGTCTCTACCTTAATTACTTTCTTGTACTTACGGCTGTTTGTAAGGGGTATAATCACAAGTATGTATTAGTCTTTGATGGGGCGGTACATTAGCACAAGTTCACCCACACAACACTTAGCAAGCTAGAGAATATTAATCAACTATATGAAGCGAAAGCACTTGACTGTCTTCCCATGTGTCCTCGAGAACGTTTGGTCATCTTAAGTAATACAACCGGCTTGTCCTTTGCTGCATAAAGGATTGGGCCACTTGCTGCATTTATTCCTACTGTCTTTATTTACTCGTACTTTGTTTACTTGCTTTATCAAAACCCCCTAAAAATCCGTTTGCTAAGTATTTGCAGAGAATTCCTGATCCATACCACTAGCCAGCACCTTCTGCTCCTCGTTGGGTTCGACACTCTTACTTATCGAAAATACTGC
This sequence comes from Avena insularis, assembly GCA_023614405.1. Taxonomy (NCBI): domain Eukaryota; kingdom Viridiplantae; phylum Streptophyta; class Magnoliopsida; order Poales; family Poaceae; genus Avena; species Avena insularis. The sequence goes on along the minus strand of CM042694.1, from coordinate 83,856,360 downwards.
GATACACCCCCTATACTTGTGGGTCATCAAGACTATGTTCTGGCACCATTGCCAAGGAGTGAAGCGCTATTGGAGAGTGGAACTGGTAAAGGAAACTTCTACTATGAGTATTGTTTACTTCTGCTAGTTGCTTTATTTTCGTTATGGATAATTCACTGAGTTTCTTATTTGGTAATGCTACTACCACTGCTAAGGTAGTAGATAAGCCACCACCTGCTGAGAATGATGTTTTAAAATACCTACAAGAATTATTGATCGTGTTATGGATAACTACTATGTTGGGATGGAACTGTCCATCCCGGTGATCATTTACTCTTTATACACAAATTATGCGGGTTGTTCAAGTGCGCAGGTATTACTACAGATCAAGTTAAGAAGAAGTTATTCTCATTATCGCTGAAAGGAAGAGCCGAGGAATGGTATAAGCTGTTGAAGAATGGTCAAGCTCTGGAATGGGAGGAAATTGTGCCTCTGTTTTATTCAAAATTTTATCCTCCTAGTGATATTCATAAAGATCGGAATCAAATATACAACTTTTGGCCTCTTGATGGAGAGAGTACAGCTCAAGCTTGGGGGAGATTGAAGTTACTCATGCTCAAATGTCCCATTCATGAGCTTCCCAACAATATTATTATCAATAACTTTTATGCAAGGCTCCCTCTACATGACAAGGATTTATTGGATGCTTCTTGTGCTGGATCATTCACTCGTATGGAAGAAGAAGCTAAATGGGATCTTCTGGACCGTATTCAAGACAATGCTGAAGCTTGGGAGAATGACAAAGGTAGAAAGTCAGGTATAAATTATGATTATGAATGCATTGAATCTTTTATGGGAACTGATGACTTTCAAAATATTAAAAATACTTATGGTCTAGACTCTCAAGCTATTGCTTCTTATTTTAAGGCTTTTGCTTCCTATATTGAAGTGCCTAAAAAGAAGTGGAATAAGTATCATGAACCTTATAAAGATATTGCTAAGAGTGTTCCTGCAAGAAATACTAAAGTTTATATTGCTAATCATGTTTTACCTGAACCTTATATTGAGAAAATGCCTTTTCCAGTTAACGTAAAGGAACATTCTCTCATAGCTAGTATGGTTAATCAAAGTACAAGTAAGGCTGTTGAACCTAATAAACAAATGGTTGATGAATCTATTATAGCAAATGTGAAAGACTTTGTCACTAAGTACGAAGAAGAGGGACACACTATCCTTTGTAAGGATACCTCTAATATTGTTTCACAAAGTAGTGTTATGAGAGTTAGTATTCCTGTGTTTTCTGTTAGAATAAGTGGTCATTGCTATGATGGTTCTTGTGATAGCTATATAGTTAATTTTATGCATGATACTGAAAGTTACTATGAAAGAGGGAAAAGTGTTCTTATGCATCTCAATAATCTCAAGTTTCCTCATTTTATGCTGAAGGTTTTTATGTTGCACTTCTTTTGCCTTCTTATGCAAGTAGCATTTGGTTTCAACAACGTATTTGTTTACAAAATTCCCTTGCATAGGAAGTGGGTTAGACTTAAATGTGTGTGTGTTTTTGCTTCTTAATGCTCTCTTTCACTTCAATTCATATCCCTATGAGAGCTTCTTCAAAATTATCATGCCCATCTTAATGGCTATAAAGAAAGAGCTTTATGAGAGACAACCCAATTTGTTTTTGCTTTCAGTTTGTTTTTGTTTCTTTGAGTCTTGGAAGTTATTATTTCAGTAATAACCGCTCCTTATCCGTTTTGTTTGGTTTTTGTGTCAAGATCAACCTTTAATGAGAGAGAAGTAAGATTTGGGGAAGTTGCTGCCCCGAAACAGATTTTTGTGCTTCACTGTAAAAATTCGTGAGAGATCTCTGTCTTTCGGATTGAGCTGTAATTTTTTGTGCTTCTGCCCCAGGTTGTTATTTAACTTTAGTTAGTTTTGCAGTTTTTGATTTGAGCAACAGAAGATTTTATAAAAAATTGATCTTTACCTGCTGGTCTATTTTGATAGATTTAGCCACTCTTGCATTTGCCTCTTTATTCGATTTTTTTTGAATTCTTTTTGGGTTTTCAGAAGGAGTTGCTACAGTAGCTTATGTTTTGATGGTTTTCAGTTGAAGTTGGACTCAAAAGGTTTTATCACTTCACTTATACTAATGTTGCTAATGAGAACTGTGTACAGTTTTGTGTGAAAGAAATTTCCAGGAAGGGGAGACAATGGTGTAATAAGGAAGAGAAGGGTTTTATGACTCAAGTAATAAGTGTATGAAGATGAAGATATTGATGTTATTCAAGTGGTGACTCTGAAAGAATATACTAGATACCAAATTCAGAGACCTGCAGAGTCCGTTTTCAAATAGGTAACAATTCTGGTAAGAAAAGTTCCGCGAAAATACTATCCAACTATATTTTTGCAGTTTTCAGTCAATAAGGAAAGCTACGAAGCGAAAAAGGGACGGAATCGGAGCCAGGGTGGCTCACACCACCCTGTGGCGCGGGCCCACCCCTGGCCGCGCCACCAGGTGGTGAGTCCACCCCGGACTCCGCCTCTGACTCGTTTTCTCCCAGTACCTTCCTTTTGATATGAAACTTCGTAATATATAACCCCCCGGACCCCCCGAGGCTCGTATATCGTGTTTTCGTCGTGTTTTTGTTTCGATCTGTTTCTGCTAGGACATACTCTTTGAAAGCTTAGAAGCACAATGGTGTCCGCCAAGGATAAAGGGAAGGAGCCCATGGAGGAAGACCTCCAAGACCCCGGGAAGGAGAAGGAGATCAAGAGTGAAGGTGAAGAGCAGCAAGGCCAACATCCGCACACTGGCACTATCATTGCAAGCATTGGAGTGGTGGCAAACCCAGCCATTGGAGGGAAAGCTCCTCGTCACAGTTTGGCTCCACGGTCACTTCCTCCACACACCAAGAATTCTTTCCATACCCTTATCCATGAGCATCAATACCAGAATATGCCCAAAGGGAAATTACCCTCCAATTGGGATTTGCCTCGTTCTAACCATGCAGGAAAAGAAGACTTCAAGGAGGAAGAGTGGGGAAAGAATAACAAGAGCTGGAATTCTCAACACGACATGACCATGAGCCGCATTGAGCAAAACTCACAGCTGATTCGTAATCTCACTTTAAAGATTGAGGACTTAGGGAAATTGGTCAAGAAGCTCATCGAGAGGATACCACCACCACCGAAGGAGTAATTCATCATCAGGTTTGGCATCCCTTTGGTTTGTTCCAAGCTTGGGGGAGTGCCGCGGTATCACATCACTATATTCTATCTTTTTACCCTATTAGTAGAGTCGTATCATGAATAGAGGAGTTATTATGTAGGATGGTTTGCATTATGGAAGTGTCCCCTCTCTCGTTAGATATGTATCCCTTGGTGTGAGTTTGCCGTTATGGAATATTAATGAGAAGTTCTATCTTTCACTCTTTTGCATAGCTTATATTAGTTTTCAATTCGTTGTTATATGATTGATCTTGTTGTTAGTATTGGTAGCACTTTGGGATCATTCAGTTAATTTAGTTGGTTTTGGCAAACCTGGCTCGGGCAGTAGCTGATACATCCATTTTCCATCACTATTCTATGTCTTAATTCACTATTATTCATTGATATATTTCGTATTGAGAGGTGATACTTATGTTATTTCATCTATTTTTGCATGGTTGATGACTTTTGGAGCATGGACCGCTGTAGTCAGGATTATGATGGAAAAGTTGCTGTTTGGAGGCAAAATTCGCGAAGATCATAAAATCTGGGAAAATATACGGAAAATTCTATTTTTCCAGAAGACTAAGGATGCCAGAAGATGGAGTGGAGATGGGCCACAGGGGGCCCACACCACACCCTGGCGCGGGCAGCCCTAGGCCACGCCTAGAGGTGGTGTGGCCTCCCTGGCGCACTCCAACCTCTCTCCTCTGGCGTATATCAACCTCCCGAAACCCTAAGACTCGGGGAGCGACCACAGAAAGATTCTGCCACCTCTGTGAGGCGGAAAACACCGAGGGAGAAAGATCTCTCTGGCAGACAGATTTCTGCCGGGGGAATTCCTTCCCGGAGAGGGGAGATCGTCGCCATCAACACCACCATCAAGCTGGACTTCATCGGGATCATCATCATCATCATCACCACCATCAGCACCCTCATCACCATCTCCATATTGCTGTAACAATTGCGTTGAATCTTGCTATAGTTCATAGGGGAAACTTTTCCGGTGTTGATTACTCTTTGTAGTTGATGCTATTGAGTGAACCATTGAATTATTATTTTTGTTCAGATTGTTATACATCATTATTCCTTCTCTTATCATGATCCATATGATGTCTTGTGAGTAGTTTGTTTTGTTCTTGAGGACATGGGAGAAGTCTTGTTGTTAGTAGTGGAGTTGTGTTGAGAAAGATTCAATAGTTTGATATTTAAGTTGTGGTGTAATTCTTCTAATGGTGTCATGTGAACGTCGACTACATGACACTTCACCTATATGGGCCTAGGGCAATGCATTGTGTATTTGGCTACTAATCGTAGGGGTTGCCGGAGTGACAGAAACCTGAACCCCCGATAGGAAACCATTGCACAAGGGACGTAAGGGTCTTAGAGTTTAAAGCTGTGGTTAGGTCTCTACCTTAATTACTTTCTTGTACTTACGGCTGTTTGCAAGGGGTATAATCACAAGTATATATTAGTCTTTGATGGGGCGGTACATTAGCACAGGTTCACCCACACAACACTTAGCAAGCTAGAGAAGATTAATCAACTATATGAAGCGAAAGCACTTGACTGTCTTCCCATGTGTCCTCGAGAACGTTTGGTCATCTTAAGTAATACATCCGGCTTGTCCTTTGCTGCATAAAGGATTGGGCCACTTGCTGCATTTCTTCCTACTGTCTTTATTTACTCGTACTTTGTTTACTTGCTTTATCAAAAACCCCTAAAAATCCGTTTGCTATGTATTTGCAGAGAATTCCTGATCCATACCACTAGCCAGCACCTTCTGCTCCTCGTTGGGTTCGACACTCTTACTTATCGAAAATACTGCGATACACCCCCTATACTTGTGGGTCATCAGTAGCACACTATTTTTGATACCCTTTCGAAAATGGCAATGCCTTTGATACCATGGGAGAATTGAAAATGATTTTCGATACCCATGCTGCCGTAGAGAGTTATAATGCTTCTGAAAAGTTCTTTAGTTGCATGATGGAAGAGAACAGCTCCGTTAGTGAGCACGTACTCAAAATGTCTGGGTACGCCGATAAGCTTGTGTCCTTGGGAATAACGATTCCCATTGACTTAGGCATACATCGTGTTCTCCCATCTCTGCCACCTAGCTACAAGAGCTTCGTGATGAACTATAATATGCAGGGCATGAAGAAGTCTCTTCCCGAGCTTCTGTCAATGTTTAAGACTGCAGAAGTGGAGATTAGGAAATAGCATCAAGTGTTGATGATCAATAAGACCACCGGTTTCAAGAAGGACAAGAAAGGCAAGCAGAAGGGAAAGAAGGGCGGCAAATTTGTTGCCGTGCCTGAAAAGAAACCCCGAGCTGGCCCTAAGTCTGACACCGAGTGCTACTATTGCAAGGGGACTGGCCATTGGAAGCGCAATTGCCCCAAGTATTTGGCGGACAAGAAGGCCGGCAAGGCAAACAAAGGGATATGTGATATACATGTTATTGATGTGTACTTGACTAGTACTCGCAGTAGCACCTGGGTATTTGATACGGGATCGGTTGCTAATATATGTAACACGGTTCAGGGGCTGCGGAACAAGCGACAACTAGCAAGAGATGAGGTCACGATGCGGGTTGGCAATGGATCAAGAGTTGATGTGATTGTCGTCGGAACGCTGCCTCTCCATATGCCGTCGTGATTAGTTATAAACCTGAATAATTGTTATTTGGTGTCTGCACTGAGCATGAACATTGTATCCGAATCGTGTTTGATGCAAAGTGGTTATTCGTTTAATTCTGAAAACAATGGTTGTTCGATTTATATGAATAATATCTTTTATGGTCATGCACCTGTGTTGAATGGTTTATTTCTGTTGGATCTCGATAGTAGTATTACGCATATTCATAATGTTGATACTAAAAGGATTAAACTTGATAATGATAAAGCTGCATATATGTGGCACTACCGTCTAGGTCATATTGGCGTTAAACGCATGAAGAAACTCCATTCTGATGGACTTTTGGAATCACTTGATTTTGAATCATTTGATACATGTGAGCCATGCCTTATGGGCAAGATGACTAGAACGCTGTTTTCCGGTTCAATGGAACTGGCGACAGATTTATTGGAAATCATACATACTGATGTGTGTGGACCAATGAGTGTGTCGGCGCGAGGTGGATATCGTTATTTTGTTACTTTCATGGATGATTTGAGTAGATATGGGTATATCTATTTGATGAAACATAAGTCTGAAACCTTTGAAAAGTTCAAAGAATTTCAGAATGAAGTGGAAAATCATCGTAATAGAAAGATCAAATTTCTGCGGTCCGACCGTGGAGGAGAGTATCTTAGTTACGAGTTTGGCACACATATGAAAGACTGTGGAATAGTGTCACAACTCACGCCTGCCGGAACACCACAACGTAATGGTGTGTCAGAACGTCGTAATCGTACTTTATTGGATATGGTTCGATCTATGATGTCTCTGACTGACTTGCCACTGTCATTTTGGGGTTATGCACTAGAAACCGCTGCATTCACTTTAAATAGGGCACCATCTAAATCCGTTGAAAAGACACCGTATGAATTATGGTTTGGAAACAAACCTAAGCTGTCATTTCTTAAAATTTGGGGATGCGATGTTTATGTGAAGAAACTTCAACCGGATAAACTCGAACCCAAAGCGGAAAATGTCTTCATAGGATACCCTAAGGAAACGATTGGGTATACCTTCTATCACAGATCCGAGGGCAAGGTCTTTGTTGCCAAGAATGGATCCTTTCTTGAGAAGGAGTTTCTCGCGAAAGGTGTGAGTAGTCGGAAGGTAGAACTCAAAGAGGTTATTGAACCTTCTCTTCATGAAATGGCGAGTAGCACAGCACCTGAAGTTGTTTCGGAGTTGACTTCACCTAATGAAGAGAGAGATAATGATATTGATCATGAAACTCCGAAAGAGGACACTACCGAACCTCGCAGGTCAAGCGGTGACACGTCAGCTCCGAATCGACGGCAATCCTGTTATGAATTTCATGATTGATGAAATAGATGACCCTGCGACGTATGAAGAAGCGATGATGAGCCCTGATTCCAACAAATGGCTAGAAGCCATGAAATCCGAGATGGAATCCATGTACGAAAACCAGGTTTGGACCTTGGTGGACTTACCTCACGATTGAAAGGCCGTTGAGAATAAATGGATTTTCAAAAGAAAAACTGATGTTGATGGTAATGTAACCATCTATAAGGCTCGACTTGTCGCAAAGGGGTTTCGACAAATTCAAGGAGTTGACTACGATGAGACATTCTCTCCCGTAGCGATGCTTAAGTCGGTTAGGATTATGCTAGCAATTGCTGCATATTTCGATTATGAAATATGGCAGATGGATGTCAAAACTGCGTTCCTCAATGGTAATATTGAAGAAGAGTTGCATATGATACAACCTAAGGGTTTTGTCGATCCTAAGGATGCTGATAAGGTGTGCAAACTTCAGCGATCCATCTATGGACTGAAGCAAGCATCCCAGAGTTGGAATCTCCGCTTTGATGAGGTGATCAAAGAGTTTGGATTTGTCCAAACTTATGGAGAGGCTTGTATTTACAAGAAAGTGAGTGGGAGCAATGTGGCATTTCTAATATTATATGTGGATGACATATTATTGATTGGAAATGATATAGATCTTTTAAACAGTGTTAAAAGTTATCTAAACAACAAATTTTCGATGAAAGACCTTGGTGAAGCGTCATATATATTAGGCATTAAAATCTATAGAGATAGATCAAGGCGCCTAATTGGGCTATCGCAGAGTACATACCTTGATAACATATTAAAGAAGTTTAATATGGACGAAAGTAAGACGGGGTTCTTACCTATGTTGCAAGGCAAGACATTGAGTAAGACTCAAAGTCCAGCTACGGCGGAAGAAAGAGAGATGATGGATAAGATCCCCTATGCCTCGGCCATAGGCTCTATTATGTATGCCATGCTATGTACAAGACCGGATGTGGCACATGCTATTAGTTTGACTAGTAGGTACCAATCTGATCCAGGTTCGAAACACTGGATAGTGGTAAAGAACATCCTCAAGTACTTGAGAAGAACTAAGGATATGTTTCTTATATACGGAGGTGAAGAAGAGCTAGTCACTAAGTGTTATGTCGATGCTAGCTTTGACACCGATCCGGATGACTCTAAATCTCAATCCGGATACGTATTTCTCTTGAACGGAGCAGCAGTTAGTTGGAGGAGCTCCAAACAACCTGTGGTGGCTGGATCAAGGACGGAGGCGGAATATGTTGCTGCTTCAGAAGAAGCGCAGGAAGCGGTTTGGATGAAGGAGTTCATAACGGAACTAGGTGTGGTTCCTAGTGCGTTGGACCCAATGGTGATCTATTGTGACAATAATGGAGCCATAGCCAACGCCAAGGAACCAAGGTCTCACAAGAATTCCAAGCATATTAAGCGCCGGTTTCACTCCATCCGCGAGCATGTCAAGGTTGGAGATATAAAGATTTGTAAAGTGCACACGGACCTGAATGTAGCAGATCCGTTGACTAAAGTACTCCCTAGGGCAAAACATGATCAACACCAAAACTCCATGGGTGTTAGATTTATCACTATATAAACTAGATTATTGTCTCTAGTGCAAGTGGGAGACTAAAGGAAATATGCCCTAAGAGGCAATAATAAAGTTGTTATTATGTATTCCTTGTATATGATAGATGTTTATTTTGCATGCTATAATTGTATTGATAGGAAACATCAATACATGTGTGTTTAATAAACAAAAGGGTTCCTAGTTATGCCTCTCTTACAGACTAGCTTGTTGATTAACAAGATGATCAAGGTTTCCTGATCATGGACATTGGATGTTGTTAATAACAAGGTCACAGAATTTGTGAAATGATGTGATGAACATTCATCCGAAGTATAGCATTACGATCAAGTCATTATGTTTATATTTCTATAACATCATACAAAGTAGTGTTAGTCCTTAGACCATGAGATCATGTTAATTGCTAACACCGGAAGAGTATCTTGATAACATCAAACCTCACACTATAACAGGGTGACCATAAAGGTGGGTTCAGTGCTATGAAGGTGTTATGTTGAGGCTCATGGATCAAGAGTGGAATTTGTCAATCCCGATGATGGATAGATATACTCTGGGCCCTCTCGGTGATATCACATTAAGATAGCTTGCAAGCAAGTGATGTGATCACTAGAATGTTATATCACGGGAACAAGAAAAGAGTGCATGTCGGTAACGAGATCAAACTAGGTATTTGGATACCGATGATCGAATCTCGGACATGTATTATATCATGAGACAAAGGGATTAAATTGCTGACGTTAAAGGTTCTCACGATCACAGAAGTCATCGTTGAATATGCAGGAGTCAGTATGGATATCCAGGTCCCGCTTCTGATTATTGATCTGAGAGGAGTCTCAATCATGTCTGCATTATTCACGAACCGTAGGGTGACACACTTAAGGGTTGACGGACACCATTTAGGAGCACATATGTTCTAGACAAAAGGTTTGCAAAGCGCAAGAAATGTTTCGATAGAAACAGGAATTGTTTCGATAGAAACCGGAATTGTTTCGGGTGAAATTGCAGAAAGTGGTTATGCATGTGATATTGAAATGTTGTAAGGGGTTTTATGTGAATGTTTGTTAATTAAAGTAATTAACAAAATTCTGAATAAAATAAGTAAAAGAGTTTTATTAATTGAGATTTGCATTTAATTTGGTGGAAATTAAATACATGTGAGTGGGATTTTGGGTGGAGGCCATGTTTATGTGAGTGGAGGTTCACCACATGAATGAAGGAGGGGAGGAGTCCCCCCCCCCTCATGCGCCGGCTATGGGAGGGGAGGGGTCTCCTTCCCTCCTATATAAAGCCCCCCTCTCCCCTCTCACAAAACACACCTCCTCGTGAAGGATCTCTCTCCCCCTCTAGATATTCCCCCATGGTCTCGGATTAGCGAGATACATGTTCCCGGTGGCCTTGCGTCTGGAAGGAGTTGCTGCTTCCGCTGATTCGCTGGAGCGAGGAGGTGGAGGTTGTCCGGTGGCTTGAACGTGTGTGCGAGGACGGATGCGCTTCTGATTTGCGGCGCTCGGACTTCCACACGATCTTGAGATCGGCAAGCGTACGACTATATCAACCACGAGTTCCTACTCGTTAACAAAACTCGTTGTCTTCGTGGATAAGTTCTCCATGGATGTATGTCCACCCGTTGCTCTGTATCTAGTAGATAGATCTTGGCATATAGTTCTCATCGTTGGAATTTTTTTTGTTTTCTATGCTGCGGACCCAACAATCATATCACTATCTTCTATCTTTTTACCTTATTAGTAGAGTCATATCATGAATAGAGGAGTTATTTTGTAGTATGGTTTGCATTATGGAAGTGTCCCCTCTCTCGTTAGATATGTATCCCTTGGTGTGAGTTGCCGTTATGGAATATTAATGAGAAGTTCTATCATTCACTCTTTTGCATAGCTTATGATAGTTTTCAATTCGTGGTTATATGATCGATCTTCTTTGGGATCATTGAGTTAATTTAGTTGGTTTTGGCAAACCTGCCTCGGTCAGTAGGAACACCCCTTTTGAGAGTTGAAAAGAAAAAGATAGAAGTACTCGAGAGAAAAATAATTTCATCATCTCTCTTTCTTGATTTGCTCATAAGTCTAGTATTCTCTAGTTAAGATCTTTTGTGCTTCCAAGGAATATTGCATGTTTGTTTTTATCATTTGTATGTTTGGTTGTTTCCTTCAACTGTTGTACTTGCTACCCAGTCTTGCTAGCCAAAAACCTGTACTGAGAGGGAATTCTTCTCGTGCATCCACCTCCTTTAAACCAACACCTTTGCCATTTGTGTCCACCATACCTACCTAGTAGCATTATTGCTATTCCAAGTAAATTCTTGTTTTCTCTACCTCCCAAATTAAACTTGCTATGTGAAAATTAGTGATTAAAGCTCCCACGAACTTGATGGCACACTTTACTTTCTTGCATTTAATAAACTTGAACCATTGGGTCCTTCTTTGTTGCGTATATGCCTGTGCTTTATGAGTTGAAGTTAGCAGAATCATGCATCATGGGGACCGCTTTCAACACTTCATTGGTACTTGTAAGATCATGGAGTTTATATGTGTGTTAGAGAAATGCCTGGGCCGCTAGCCTAAGCCAAGCCTAATCATGGTGGAAACTTGCAGCATAACTATAGTGAGCATTCTATGAAGCATCCTCAATAAAAACCTATGCAAATAGCAAATAAAAAGATCGCTGAGATGCTCACTGTCTGCTTGCCTTGTCATTTTGATTATGGGATAGCTCCTCTGTCATGTGCAAGGGGTACCCCGTTGGCGGTTCTCAATGATACGCATATAGTTACAATGATAAGAGCTTGCTCGTGACTGAAGTTGAGTAGCATGAGGATCGGTACTCATAAGTAAGGGGCTTGAGATTTCAACTTATAACTTGTCAAGCATATCCTCTTAGTTGTGTCACTTTAACCTTAACCACCTAAAGATGCCCATGATAGGGGCAATGAGAGCTGAAAGCTAGTAAGTATCATAATTTTTGGGAGCTCTTTATGAGACTTGCAATCCCTGCTTCCCTCTGTGAAGGGCCTTTCTTTTACTTTGTAGTTGAGTCAGTAAACCTACTCCCCTCTGTCTCAGCAAGTATTTTGAGTTGATGTGTTTCATTCATTCATATGATGATTTATGCATTCATGTTTCTTATGTTCCTTGTTTTGCACATTGCTCTTATCTTGAAGTTTACTACTTTGAAAGCTTTCTTTGAAAACCAGCTATTTGTGAACTCAGCAAATTATCAACTATTCTTCGACCAAGAGCTAAGTTTGCCATTACCAATCATGATTCACTTTGTGTATCTTTATTGTGTTACCTTTACTCATTACAAGTTGAGTTATGTAATAGTGAGTTGTTTTCTATTATGATCTATGTATTAGATGAATGTGATGCTTCTTGTCCGTATTCTTTTATCGACTCTTCACTCCATAAACTTGAGGTCATGTTTATTGAGCTCAGTTTCACTTGGGGCCAAGCGAAGTCTAAGCTTGGGGGGAGTTGATACATCCATTTTGCATCACTATTCTATGTCTTAATTCACTATTATTCATTGATATATTTCGTATTGAGAGGTGATACTTATGTTGTTTCATCTATTTTTGCATGGTGGATGACTTTTGGAGCATGGACCGCTGCGGTCAGGATTCTGATGGAAAAGGTGTTGTTTGGTGGAAAAATTCGCGAAGATCACAAAATCCGGGAAAATATACGGAAAATTCTATTTTTCTAGAAGACTCAGGATGCCAGAAGATGGAGTGGATTTGGGCCACAGGGGGCCCACACCGCCCCATGGCGTGGGCAGGCCTAGGCCGCGCCAGGGAGTGGTGTGGCCGCCCTGGCCCACTCCAGCCTCTCCCCTCTAGCGTATATCAACCTCCCAAAACACTAAGACTCGGGGAGCGACCACAGAAAGATTCCGCCGCCTCTGCAGGGCGGAAAACACCGAGAGAGAAAGATCTCTCCGGTAGACAGATTTCTGCTCAGGGAATTCCTTCCCAGAGAGGGGAGATCGTCGCCATCAACACCACCATCAAGCTGGACTTCATCAGGATCATCATCATCATCACCACCATCATCACCATCATCACCCTTATCATCATCTCCATATTGATGTAACAAGTGCGTTGAATCTTGCATAGTTCATAGGGGAAACTTTCCCGGTGTTGATTACTCTTTGTAGTTGATGCTATTGAGTGAACCATTGAATTATTGTTTATGTTCAGATTGTTATACATCATTATTCCATCTCTGATCATGATCCATATGATGTCTTGTGAGTAGTTCGTTTTGTTCTTGAGGACATGGGAGAAGTCTTGTTGTTAGTAGTGGAGTTATGTTGAGAAAGATTCAATAGATTGTTATTTAAGTTGTGGTGTACTTCTTCTAGTGGTGTCATGTGAACGTCGACTACATGACACTTCACCTATATGGGCCTAGGGGAATGCATTGTGTATTTGGCTACTAATCGTAGGGGTTGCCGGAGTGACAGAAACCTGAACCCCCGTTAGGAAACCATTGCATAAGGGACGTAAGGGTCTTAGAGTTTAAAGCTGTGGTTAGGTGTCTACCTTAATTACTTTCTTGTACTTACGGATGTTTGCAAGGGGTATAATCACAAGTATGTATTAGTCTTGGATGGGGCGGTACATTAGCATAGGTTCACCCACACAACACTTAGCAAGCTAGAGAAGATTAATCGACTATATGAAGCGAAAGCACTTGACAGTCTTCCCATGTGTCCTCGAGAACGTTTGGTCACCTATATAAATACAACCGGATTGTCCTTTGCTGCATAAAGGATTGGGCCACTTGCTGCATTTATTCATACTATCTTTTATTTACTCGCACTTTGTTTACTTGCTTTATCGAAAACCCCTAAAAATCCGTTTGCTAAGTATTTGCAGAGAATTCCTGATCCATACCACTAGCCAGCACCTTCTGCTCCTTGTTGGGTTCGACACTCTTACTTATCGAAAATACTGCGATACACCCCCTACACTTGTGGGTCATCAGTAGCACACTATTTTTGCGAGTTGAATGAAAAAGATAGAAGTACTCTAGAGAAAAATAATTTCATCATCTTTCTTTCTTTATTTGCTCATAGGTCTAGTATTCTCTAGTTAAGATCTTTTGTGCTTCCAAGGAAGATTGCATGTTTTTCTTTATCACTTGTATGTTTGTTTGTTTCCTTCAACTCTTATACTTGCTACCTAGCTTTGCTAGCCAAAAACCTGTACTGAGAGGGTATTCTTCTCGTGCATCCACCTCCTTTAAACCAAAACCTTCACCATTTATGTCCACCATACCTACCTAGTAGCATTATTGTTATTCCAAGTAAATTCTTGTTTTATCTACCTCCCAAATTAAACTTGTTATGTGAAAATTAGTGATTAAAGCTCTCACAAACTTGATGACACACTTTACTTTCTTGCATTTAATAAACTTGAACCACTGGGTCCTTCTCTGTTGCGTATATGCTTGCGATTTATGAGTTGAAGTTAGCAGAATCATGCATCATGGGGACCGCTTTCAACACTTCATTGGTACTTGTACCTAGTTGATATCATGTTCTTTTGCTTATGGATCCCGGCGGTGTGAAATAAAAGTGGAACTTGTAAGATCATGGAGTTTATATGTGTGTTAGAGAAATGCCTGGGCCGCTAGCCTAAGCCATGCCTAATCTTGGTGGAAACTTGCAGCATAACTATAGTGAGCATTCTATGAAGCATCCTCAATAAAAACCTATGCAAATAGCAAATAAAAAGATCACTGAGATGCTCACTGTCTGCTTGCCTTGTCATTTTGATTATGGGATAGCTCCTGTGTCATGTGCAAGGGGTACCCCGTTGGCGATTCTTAATGATACGCATGTATTTACAATGACAAGAGCTTGCTTGTGACTACAGTTGAGTAGCATGAGGTTCGGTACTCATAAGTAAGGGGCATGAGATTTTAACTTATAACTTGTCAAGCATATCCTCTTAGTTGTGTCACTTTAACCTTAATCACCTAAAGATGCCTATGATAGGGGCAATGAGAGCTGAAAGCTAGTAAGTATCATAATTTTTGGGAGCTCTTTATGAGACTTGCAATCCCTGCTTCCCTCTGCGAAGGGCCTTTCTTTTACCTTGTAGTTGAGTCAGTAAACCTACTCCCTTCTATCTCAGCAAGTATTTTGAGTTGATGTGTTTCATTCATTCATATGATGATTTATTCAATCATGTTTCTTATGTTCCTTGTTTTGCACATTGCTCTTATCTTGATGTTTACTACTTTGAAAACCAGTTATTTGTGAACTCTAGCAAATTATCAACTATTCTTTGACCAAGAGCTAAGTTTGCCATTACCAATTATGATTCACTTTATGTATCTTTATTGTGTTTCCTTTACTCATTGCAAGTTAAGTTATATAATAATGAGTTGTCTTCTATTATGATCTATGTATTTGATGAATGTGATGCTTCTTGTCCATATTCTTTCATCGACTTTGCACTCTCATGTTTATTGAGCTTAGTTTCGCTTGAGGACAAGCGAAGTCTAAGCTTGGGGGGAGTTGATACGTCCATTTTGCATGACTATTCTATGTCTTAATTCACTATTATTCATCGATATATTTCATATTGAGAGGTGATACTTATGTTATTTCATCTATTTTTGCATGGTTGATGACTTTTGGAGCATGGACCGCAGTCGAGATTCGATGGAAAATGTGCTGTTTGGAGGCAAAATTCGCGAAGATCAGAAAATCCGGGAAAATATACAGAAAATTCTATTTTTCCAGAAGACTAAGGATGCCAGAAGACGGAGTGGGGATGGGCCACAGGGGGCCCACACCACCCCCTGGCGCGGGCAGCCCTAGGTTGCGCATGGAGGTGGTGTGGCCACCCTGGCCCACTCCAGCCTCTCTCTTGGCGTATATCAACCTCCCGAAACCCTAAGACTCGGGGAGCGACCACAGAAAGATTCTGCCGCCTCTGCGAGGCGGAAAACACCGAGAGAGAAAGATCTCTCCGGCAGACAAATTTCTGCCAGGGGAATTCCTTCCCGGAGAGGGGAGATCGTCGCCATCAACACCACCATCAAGCTAAACTTCATCGGGATCATCATCATCATCATCATCACCGCCATCACCACCATCAGCACCCTTATCACCATCTCCATATTGTTGTAACAATTGCGTTGAATCTTGCTATAGTTCATAGGGGAAACTTTCCTGGTGTTGATTACTCTTTGTAGTTGATGCTATTGAGTGAACCTTTGAATTATTGTTTATGTTCAGATTGTTATACATCATTATTCCATCTCTGATCATGATCCATATGATGTCTTGTGAGTAGTTCATTTTGTTTTTGAGGACATGGGAGAAGTCTTATTGTTAGTAGTGGAGTTGTGTTGAGAAAGATTCAATAGTTTGATATTTAAGTTGTGGTGTACTTTTTCTAGTGGTGTCATGTGAACGTCAACTACATGACACTTCACCTATATGGGCCTAGGGGAATGCATTGTGTATTTGGCTACTAATCTTAGGGGTTGCCGGAGTGACAGAAACCTGAACCCCTGTTAGGAAACCATTGCACAGGGTCTTAGAGTTTAAAGCTGTGGTTAGGTCTCTACCTTAATTACTTTCTTGTACTTACGGATGTTTGCAAGGAATATAATCACAAGTATGTATTAGTCTTGGATGGGGCGATACATTAGCACAGGTTCACCCACACAACACTTAGCAAGCTAGAGAAGATTAATCAACTATATAAAGCGAAAGCACTTGACTGTCTTCCCATGTGTCCTCGAGAACGTTTGGTCATCTTAAGTAATACAACCGGGTTGTCCTTTGCTGCATAAAGGATTGGGCCACTTGCTGCATTTATTCCTACTGTCTTTATTTACTCGTACTTTGTTTACTTGCTTTATCAAAAATCCCTAAAAATCCGTTTGCTAAATATTTGCAGAGAATTCCTGATCCATACCACTAGCCAGCACCTTCTGCTCCTCGTTGGGTTCGACACTCTTATTTATCGAAAATACTGCGATACACCCTATATACTTGTGGGTCATCACACTCCACCTTTGGCCGCATGTTTCGCCTCCGGGTTCCGCCAAGTCCAAATAGAAAACATGAACATTGTGTCGCTTCCAAAACCGTCTTGGACGCCAATATCTCCCAAGTACGAACATGTCGCTACTCGAAGACCATCGACACTTTAACCAAGTCCACCACCGATGATCGAGTTGGATCCTGAAGATTTATTTTCCGGACTCGAAGACCTCCGCCTCGGAACGCGATGATCTCCCTTACGGATCCGGTAGCCGAGATCCTGAAGACATCTCGCCTTTCGGGAATCTGAAGATCATCCCCTCCGAACAAATCTGAAGATCATCCCCTCCGAACCCCAATTCTCTAAACCGAAACGTGTGAGCCCTTTTCGATATCCTATTTTGTATAAATTCTATATATCTTGTTGCATATTAAATCATACATGCTTGCATCACACATCTTGTTGTTCGGGTTAAATAGTCAAAGTCGATTCACCTAAATTAACCATGGAGTGTATGCGGGATGTTGTCTTCTTATTCTAACTCCATTTAATTTTCTAGTTCACATATGCCTTATTAATTAAACATTTAAATTGTGGATAGGTAAATAACTTGAATCATAATATTAATTTTTAAGATTCCGATTCTGCTTAATATTGTCTGAACCAAAGTCCGGTCGTAAAAAATGTTAGTAATTCAGAGTGAGTATTAGCTTGCTTATGTTTGCGTAGGATTGTAAAAAAACAGAAGCAAATCTCCTAGTGGTCCGAACCAAAGTTCAGTCGTCAAACATGTTACATTTGACAGGTTAGACAAATGAACAAAGATCTACCTTGCTAAGAATATGTATAAACGAGGCCATTTATTCTAAAACACTCGTATATTTTTATATTTCTCTCATTCTATTCTAGCTCTGCAGGGCACCAAAAGGGTTTCTTTTAAAAATCGGATGTCAAATTCGGAATAGGTCGACTCCTTTGCCGTTTTGATTCCGAACGTAACCTGAACTTACGCACTATATCTCTTCCCCCTGCAGGCACGGACGGAAATACACAATTTTCGCAGGCTCACACGATCGATCGATTGGATCCGGTTCTCATGGCGTCGACTTCGGAGTGTCCCCAATGGTCAAGCCTCCTACCGGATCTCCTCGGCCAGGTGATCGCCCGCCTCCCGTTCCCTGCCGACCGTGCCCGTTTCCACGCCGTGTGCCACTCGTGGCACTCGGCCGTGCGCCTGTATGTCTCCCCTCGGCCGCTGCCATGGGTTGTCCTCGAGGACGGCGCCTACCTGACGCCCTCGGACGGCGGCGGCCATCGCCTCCCCTTCCCCAAGAACACAACATGCGTCGGCTCCACCAACGACTGGATCGCCCTCGACTCCACCGACGAGGCTACGCAGACGCACAGATACACGCTTCACAATCACTTCTCCAGCGCCACCGTCCCGCTCCCGGAGCTGGACTCGATCATCGGCAAGGTTCCGGAGGATTTCGAGATCCGCAAGGTACTCATGCGATCAACCCCTGACGATCTTATCGCCATCACGGGCAACATGTGGAAGTACCCTTTGATCCTGTGCCGACCTGGTAAGGGAGCGTGGGTTGCGAGGCCACGAACTCTGCCGTACTTCTGTATCGTCGACGTCGCATTTCTCGGAGACAAGCTCTACGCCATCTCCAAGGCTGAGGATCTTTTCGCCATCAACCTCGGCGAGGACGACAACGGCAAGCCCAGTGTCACTTCTGCCAAACGAATCATCGGGCACGCCCTGGGCCATGATGACGACGTGTTCAATAAGGGTGTGTGGATGGGGCCGACCGACATGGACGCATCAAGCAATGAAGACATCGAGGAAGAGTTGGATGATGAATCATTAGATGAACAAGACAACTCTGATGTATCGAGTCAAGATGATGCACATGAAGAATTTGTTGGTGATGACAATGGCACCGGCGGTGACAATCCACCCTACGTTTTCAGCGACGAGTTCACGCTTCCTGAATGCGATGACGGTGTGATAGAATGGCCCAACGCCGTCAACACCAGCAGATACCTTCTCGAGTCGCAAGGTAAGTTGCTCATGGTAAAACGGGTCCGAGTAATCCCACCCTTCATAGGCAGTACGGACAGCACTCGCAAGGTTGAGGTGTTCGAGGCAGACATGGACATTGGCGCATGGGTACCCGTGCACAGTGGGCTAGGTGGTGGCCACGCAATCTTCGTCAGCAATCGCTTTAGCAGTACTATGTCTGCTCGCGGAGAAGTGGAAGCGGACATCATGTATTTTCCTGATACGAATGGCGTGTTCGACATGAAATCCAGGAAAATTAGACCGGTGACGCCCCTGGACCGGTTATCTAAATATTGGAGGGCGTGGGCTTTTCCACCGGACATAGTTGTTTAGAAGAGAAGTAGGACATTCTCTTTTTTCTTTTTCATTTGTTCAATCTAGTCGAATGTCAAATTCACGCTTCCTTTATAAAAGGATTGTGATCTTTGCTATCTCAATCATTTTTTTTCTTAAAATTTTTAGTCATGAGATAGCTTACCTTATATATATGCTATATGTTGTAAGATCAAATTTTGAAAAGCAAAAATAATACGACATGAATCTCTCGCGACTTCCTTACAATGTAGCTCGTGTGGACACTAAACATTAAACTGGATTATGGATGAGGCCAAGCAAAAGGAGTGTGGCATAAGCTGCCCAAGAAGCTGAAATAAACCACAAGTGCCATTCCTGTCTAGCGTTTTGGTTACGGTAACTGGATTTCCCGAGCACCCTCGGTGAACCGGTTTACCAGTCAAAAAGTCCCAAATTTTTGAATTTTTTAACTAGTATCACCATATATATTGGAGTGTGTGTGCTCATGTGGATCAATGTGGTATGGAAAAGAGAACACATGCAAGACTCTAGAAACTCCATGCATGTGTTAAAAAGCCCAAAAAACCCCTAAATTAATTCAACTGCCTTAATGATGCACGAGTGTGATAGCTAGAAGCTAGCATCCATACATTGGAGTGTGTATTCTCATGTGAATCAATGTGATTTGGAAAAGAACACATGCAAAATGACTCTAGATATACTCCATGTGGTCAGATAGCCCAAAAAGTCTCTGGAATATGCAACTGCCAACATGGAAAGGATGCACATCCATATTGGAGTGTTTGTGTGGTCATGTGGAGGATCAAGGTGGTTTGGAACAGAACACATGCAATGGACTCTATAGACTCCATGTGTCAAACCATGGTCAAAAGACGCTGCCGTGGGTTGTCCTCGAAGACGGCGCCTACCTGACGCCCTCGGATGGCGGCGTCCATCGCCTCCCCTTTCCCAAGAACACAACATGCGTTGGCTCCACCAACGACTGGATCACCCTCGACTCCACCGGCGAGGCTATGCAGACGCACAGATACACACTGCACAATCACTTCTTCGACGCCACCGTCCCGCTCCCGGAGCTGGACTCGATCATCGGCAAGGTTCATGAGGATTTCGAGATCCGCAAGGTGCTCATGCGATCAACCCCTAACGATCTTATCGCCGTCACAACCAACACCTGGAAGTACCCTCTGATCCTGTGCCGACCTGGTAAGGGAGCGTGGGTCGCGAGGCCACTAACTATGTCGTACTTCTGTATCGTCGATGTTGCCTTTCTCGGAGACAAGCTCTACGCCATCTCCAAGGCTGAGGATCTTTTCGCCATCAACCTCGGCGAGGACGACGACGGCAGGCCCGTTGTCACTTCTGCCAGACGAATTATCGGGCATGCCCCGGGCCATGATGAAGACGTATTCAATGAGGGTGTGTGGGTGGGGCCAACCGACATGGACGCGTCAAGCCATGAAGATAGCGAGGAAGAGTTGGAGGATGTATCACTAGATGAACAAGACAACTCTGATGATAAATCATTAGATGAACAAGACAACTCTCATGTATCGAGTCAAGATGATGAACATGAAGAATTTGTGTGTGATGACAATGACACAGGCGGCGACAATCAACCCTACGTTTTCAGCGACGAGCTCACGCTTGCTGAATGCGATGACGGTGTGGCCGAATGGCCCAACGCCGTCAACACCAGCAGATGCCTTGTCGAGTCGCGAGGTAAGTTGCTCATGGTAAAACGGGTGCGGGTAATCCCACCCCACGTAGGCGGTACAAACAGCACTCGCAAGGTCGAGGTGTTTGAGGCGGACATGGAGATGAGCGCATGGGTACCGGTGAACAGTGGGATAGGTGGCAGCCAGGCAATTTTCATCAGCAATCGCTTTAGCAGTACTATCTCTGCTCTTGGACAAGTGGAAGAGGATATCATGTATTTCCCTGACGCGGATGACGTGTTCGACATGAAATCCAGGAAAATTAGACTGGTGACACCCATGGACCGGTTATCTAAATATTGGAGGGCGTGGGTTTTTCCACCGGACCTAGTTGTTTAGAAGAGAAGTAGGACATTCTCTTTTTTCTCTTCATTTGTTCAATCTAGTCGAATGTCAATTTCACACTTCCTTCATCAAAGGATTGTGATCTTTGCTATCTCAATCATTCTTTTTTGTCTTATAATTTTTTTAGACATGAGATAGCTTACCTTGTATGCTGTGTTGTAAGATTAAATTTTGAAAAGCAATGTGGACACTAAACATAAAACTGGATTATGGATGAGGCGAAGCAAAAGGAGTGTGGCCTAAGCTGCTCCACAAGCTGAAATAAAGCACCAAGTGCTATTCCTGTCTAATTTTCAATGTGCGTGACGCAGGAGCTCTGGTTATCCAATTAGGAGGATAAAATCCCTATTACAGGGTACAATGATTCAAAAACTAAGAAAAAAAATACCAGCCCCAACACCTACTCTGGGGCAAATTCAACAAGCTGAACATGGCCTCACTCAGTTATACCTTGGGATATCTCAACAAGCCGAACGTCTGCTAGAATTTGCCTTGCAAGAACTGTCCGCACCATGGACTGTTCAGAAAAATACGTCTGCATCTCTCCTTCCAAATGTTCCATATTAAATAGGCCGTCAGTGTATTTTTCCTGTCAGTTAGATTCCCTCGACGATTTTTTTTTACGGGAATAGCAGGAGCTCTGCTTTTATGCATTAATAGAGGGAAGAATAATTACAAGAGAAAACACAGCCTTAACCAGGCCGGCAGCAAAAAAATGAAAAAATGAAAAAAAGAAAGAGCTACTTAAACTCTGAACGCTGCACTAAAGAGTGCCGCATCTGCTCTAATGTTATATATGACCTGGAGGGGGGTAGGTTCTGGCGCTCTGCTGCTTGAAAATGCGTCGGTTTCGCTCATTCCAGATATTCCAAAGGGAGTAAGCAGCTAAAGATAGCCTGTTCTTTCGGCTATGTCTGTCTGAAATCAGAAGATCCTTCCACCAGGTAATAATCTCAGTCGATTGAATAAACAAGCAACTGAGCTGAAGATCGTCCTGATGCAACCCATTCCATACTTCCTTAGAGAAAGGACAGGTAAGGAATAAGTGAGGAGCATCCTCGATAATTTGGTCGCAAAGACTGCATCTGTCTTCATGCTCCCAGCCTCTGTTTCTTAGGCGCACTGCAGTCCACAGTCTGTTTCGGAGAAGGAGCCAAACAAAGAACTTAATCTTCCCTTCAGCCTTCAATTTCCACGCCTGTTCAAGCTCGGGGTATTGAGTATGAGAGTTGCTCATGGTTAAGCGGGTGCATCAAATCTCAGCCTTCACAGTCCTAAGTCACACACGATACCCACACGTGATAGGTGGCAAGTACCTCCTATTTGTAGAGAGGCCAGGGTGCCGCCAAGTTCGAATTTCGACTGAGGGAAAAAAACTACACTTAGGAGTAGAGCGGGAAATGAGATGGGGTTTCGGCTCTGATGATGCAAAAAGATGGACGTTCAAGATGCTATTGGTGTCATGGATTGATGACATGGCAGAAGGCACGGGGAACCAATCACCCCGTAAATCAGGCATTTATTGTGTGCAGCGGTTCAATTTTCTAAGACTAGTCACAATGGGAAGTATCATATAGTAGTATCGTGCATATGATACTAGTATATGATACCATCTCCACAATGCATAGTATCATGTAATAGTACGGTATCTACCTATGATACCAACACAATCTCTTTCATCATTAATTAGGATGCCACGTCAGAATTTTGCCAACATGGCATGCATGATACTACCTATGATACTCCCATTGGGGCTAGTCTAAAGAATATTTATGGGCTGTTGACTACATGATCCATCCAAGACACGTGAGCGATGCTCCACTATCTCTTCTCCCTTCCTCCTTTCTCCATTATTCTATCTCTTAAGTCACGCCAGCCAGCAGGTCAAAAAATAATAATCACGCCAGCCAGGCTACCTAATCGGATCCAAATCACTGATACCTAGGATTTAAATCCCGAAAAATCAGGGTTTTCGGTGTTAATGGTAGTTTTGACCCAACAAGGGAGCATTTTTTAAAGCAGATTTTCCTCTCTTTTGTAGCATGGCACACCCTGTTGTAGAAAGCTTCGATTCAAGTTGTGGGTTATGGGCTTTACATCTCCATGGTTGTTGGACTATGGTGTGTTGTGTCGCAGGATAGTTGGAAGAAAGAAAGATCAAGTATAGAAGAAGTATACAAGTAACGTCTATGTCTGTGTAGTCGTTGGAAGTATGCTGACACCGAGTAATATACGTAGACCTTTCACAATGGGGGTTTCTTAGCGCTGTATCCTAGGCACTTTGCATATGTGGCACTATAGTTAATGAAAAAAGAGATTGAGGTTGTATCTTAGCTAAGAAACACCCCTTGCACGGAACCATAGGCAAAAAACCTTGTTAGTCCAATCACATGCATGCATGTCTTTTAAATCATTAAATGTAGAGACACCACTTAAGAAACAATGTATTGGAGGGGTTGTCTCTTAACCATTTATTTCTCCTATGATGTCGTGCTAAGAGACACTCTATTGTGAAAGGCCTTAGAAGCTAGAACCAACATTACCTGAATTAATATCAATAGAAATTTGTAAGTGTTCGAAATTTCGGCATGGCCTCTCCTCTTTTTTTGACATTCACAGAACACAGCAAACACTAAACAATAATGTGCACACAGCACAAACCATATATATGACATTCAAATGTACAATCCAACTCAGACTCACAAGTCTAACCAAGTAACAAACATGGCAAAGGAAACAGTTACAAAACCATTATAACTCCTGGTCCAAAGCTTTAAAAAAATGACATCGACTACCAACAAACATTGCAAGAACTGAAACAGTACTATCACACATAGGCCACGGCTAGCACATCACCAGGCCGGGGTAGTACAACTTTCTAGGTCATGCCACAAGCCGTGCCGGTCTGAAAAAAGATTCTTAAACTAGTTACTTTAGTCAGATTGGCATTTTCTTCTTTACCTGGAAACCAAAAATGAAACATTTTTTGCTTGTTTTTCACTGGATGGAAATGAACAAATTCCTATATATATAATTTTCAATTCTAGATCATG
Organism: Avena insularis; assembly: GCA_023614405.1. NCBI lineage: Eukaryota > Viridiplantae > Streptophyta > Magnoliopsida > Poales > Poaceae > Avena > Avena insularis. The sequence goes on along the minus strand of CM042694.1, from coordinate 83,832,062 downwards.
GCATATGTTTGCAGATACTACAAGCATCTACAATCGACATCTACATATATCAATCGATTCGATCTTGCGCATTTGTATGTACTACCTGCATGTCTTCGTCTTGGTCAGTCCGGACTCGAGAGACCTTGCCACCCTTGAATCCAAGGTTAAAGGTGTCCTGGCCAGTCTGGCAGAGGTCCCTAGAGTGGTGGTCGGCAGCATCATCAGCTGTCTAGCCGGTCCGGTAGTGAAACAAATTTGCAGCCATACAAGCATGCTTAGTCTTCTGCCTACACACAACCCCAAAAAAGGAACATTTTTTAGTAAAAGTAGAATAGTTAAAATAATTCTATGAGTTAATACTTCAATACTTCTACATTAACTAATAGGTAAAGATTGTATTTAATAATAATCTCTAAATGTTTACATATGAAATCAATCATAGTGGATCTTCCAAGTCCATAGCGAGCAGATTAACAAACACAACTTGTAAACTACAAGAACCATCATGGCTATGAGGATTTGTATGCATTAATTTTCAGTTCTCTCTAAAACCCTGCAAGGAGAATATAAAAATCGCTGGAGCAAGTAGGCACATAGTGAGCCCGTGCCCTAGCTTGTCCAAGACGGCGGCTAGACATCATGTGTGAAAACATGTACAAATAAGTAAACATTGTGAGTAATTGGATAATGGTAAAGCCAATTTGGTTCAATTGTGAAGACTATCACTTTGTTTCTTCTAAGTGAAATGAAGTACTAAAACAGTCTATGATGCAGTAAAAAATCTATTCCTAGAACAGATCTGATTGACAACAAAGAATGCGGGCTGACCAAATGCTAAACTTGACCTTGGTTCTATTCCAGGAAGGGGCCTATGACTACCAAATGCATAATAGAGAAATCCTTGTCACACTGCTTGAGCTTTTCCCGCACTGTAGTGACTTCTCTCCAAAATGAGCTCACATACTTCTTATAAGGGCTACCACTCCTATAAATCATGAAAGCAATATGGGCATATAAAAGCTGAGTATTTTTGCATTGTGGTACAACCATGGATTCATTCCTAGGACCAAGAAAAACTAAGAGTTGTTACTTTTGCATGCTTCATTATTTCCAATTACATTTATGCTAACACTGGACAAGTTATCCAAATTCTATGAGTACAAGACTTCTACTGTAGAATTCTTTTGTATACTAAAAGAGCATTTAGGAAAACTAACATTAGTATGATGATACTTATGGAGCAACATATAAAAATCTTGTATGCTACAAATGCATAGACTAATAGCAAGATTTCCTCTTCATTGTTGAGTTGTGAATGAGAAACAAACAATATGGGGAAAAGCTAGTGCCGAGAAGTTGAAACAGGTGATCTTGCATCTCATCATTCGTAACATTTAGAGATCGGAGACTGAAAGCTCATGCCGCCATTTCATGCAACAGAAAAGGATTACATGATTCACATTGATGGAAACTAGAAAGAGTGGAGGACAACTGAGGACTAAAGAATAAATTCTTCAATTGTTGCAAGACAGGAGAAGCTCCAATCATGCCAAACTAGTTCTTAACCTACGCTAGTCCTTAACAAAATAACGGTGAAAGCAAAGAACTCGGTATATGGGTGCTGCATTCTGTGACTCCGTTAAGTTTCTTATAGTTACCATGAATTCAGTTAAATCCACTAAGAAGTCTCAAGCCACAAAAGTATCGATATAGCTACACCAAATGTCAAAACTTAGAATTACAAAAGAGGGTAATATGTTTAACAATAGCAAGAGGTACTGGCATATCACCAAGCTAGAATCATATATAATAGCATCCACCAACTGTCTACTGCCATATAGATTGTCCAAAAAGGTTGAGTCCAAAACTTAGAAGCCACCTTCATGAAAAAATGAGCTACTTGGTTGTACGGAATCAACAAAAGAGGCTAAACTAGAATATTGTCTGCCGGTTTCCAAGCGTTGACTCCAAAGCATTATTGGATACTCTTCATCTACTGAAATGTTTAACCAACAAATATGTAGAACTAAACAAGAATTAACATCTGTGATACTAGTCATGAGGAACAAGGAGCATGTGATCAGCAAGATACCATTAATCATGTATTTTCTTAAATTGGAACCGATGCAGTCATTATAGGATTGCTCTTAAGACAAATTGAAGAGATAAACTCTAGCAATGCTCGCCTAAACCACACTATTCATCTTTATGAAACATCAGACAGTTAAATGGATTCATTACTTCGCATGAGTTCAATAGCATCTGAACAGATCATGAGTTCCCAAACAGGAACACAGAAGGAGCTAATATTCAACCATGCCTTGACCACACTGATGAGATAAATCAAACATCACAACATTAATCTGCCATACATTGGCATATCATATCGATAATAAACTCTTGTAACACTAGAGAAGCAAACCTCAAGTTAAAAGGATGCATCTTACTAAGGAGCTAAAGTTGTTAAAAGATAGTTCCACTACAACAAGGCTAACTACACATCAAAGGTTCAAGATACTAAACCTACCTATCATCACATCATATTCTACAACATATATATGTTTTTTTAGATGCTGATGCTAAGCCAAAAAGGAACAATTTTTTCTTGTTCTTCCCCACATCGAAATGTACAATTTCCTATATATGAAATTTTCAGTTCTGGAGCATGACATGTCTCTGCAACAACTACAAGCATCTACATCTACATATATCAACTGGTACGATCTTGGTCATGTGTTTGTACTACATGCACGTTGTCGTCTTGGTTGGTGCGGATGAGGCAAACCTTGTCACCCTTGACTCCAAGGCTAATGGTGTCCTCATTGGCCTGGTAGAGGTCCCTGGAGTGGTGACTGGCAGTAGCATCAGCTCCCCCGCTGGTCCAACAATACCAAGGTCGGCTCGATGCTAACCTCGTGGGATACATGGAGGCAGTGAGCTGGCGAGGGCCACCACCGCTGGGTCAACTTGGTTCAAAAGAGGGCATCAACAATAGCTTAGGAAAGACACTGTCGGAGCAGCGGAGGCATGCGCTCCAGCACCATGCCCAGTGCACATTCATTTAGCACATGAAAGAAACAAGTTAGCAATAATAAGAAGAAAACAAACAAAAATTGCAGATCCATTTCCTAAAAATAAAATGCCTATGCACAAAACAAGTTTTTTAGTGAAAAAATTCTAGCCATACAAGAATGCTTCGTGGCTGCCTACACACTGAACAGGGAAAAATGAATCCTTTTAGCAAAGTAGAGACAATGTGACAAGTGAGGCAGCGAGGAACATGTAGTCTACTCCGCATTATCTTAGCATAAAAACTATATTACATGCAGAACTAAATTTGCCTTTTTATTATTGACTGACCTAAGACACAACAATTTGTGTATACACACTATTGCCGTCACTGCACAATGCTGATAGTGCCAAAAAATCAAATTTCCTTTCCCATAATGTCTCAACACTTGATATAACCTAACTAAGCTTATTCCGCAGTAATATTACACACAAAGTGCACACCTGTCCATTAATCTCTGTTACACTTTATCTAGACTGCCTACACACTGAACAGGGAGAAACGAATCATGTTTAGCAAAGTAGAGACAATGTGACAAGTGAGGCAGCAAGGAACATGCAGTCTACTCCGTATTACCTTAGCATAAACAAAATACATTACATGCACAACTAAATTTGCCTTTTTCTTATTGAATGACATAAGACACAAAAATTCGTGTATAAGCACTATTGCTGTCATCGCACATTACTCCTCAATCAATAAAAAAGACAGGAAAAAACAGCAGGTACTTCTCAATCACAATAAAACCCTGAATTCACCATGATTTTGGTAGCAAAACAAAGAGGAAAAAGACTATATGGTTATGTAGATGAATTCTACTACTTCACACCATGAATCTAAACAAAAATTTGACATCTACAACTACTTTCCTCCTCAATCAATAAACTATGGTTTTGTAGATTAGTTTTGTCTCTGTATATGTTCAATCTTGTTCAAACTACAATATATCCAACTTTCTAAACTTCAGTATCAGTTTCTATTGACCCCGCATGACAAATAACTAAATTCGGACAACTAACAACAATACAAACAATAGCAAATACAAAGAACTTCTCCTGATAATGAATTTTTTCTAAATTGACATCTTCTTATTGCTACCTAAATTGCTGACATGTTGCATATTTTGGTTGAACAGTGGGGATACCATGGATATCGACTTTAATACCGAACCAGACCAAGAAATAGAAGAGGAACGTGGTGATGTTTCGCACACAGATGCTATTGTGCAAGTCATGAATGAATTTATGATGTTTATGCACAATCATATATAAGAAATCACACATTGGGGTGTAAATAAGTTATCCACCAGTTTATATAGTAGTTATCTAGGCATATGAGTACACGTTATCCAACATCTAACACTGCAGTTATCTAGGCACATGAGTACAAGTTATCCACCAGCTAACACTGAAGTTATCCAGGCATATGAGTATAAGTTATCCACCAGCTAACACTATAGTTATCCATGCTTATATGTAGAAGATACACCACAAATCATCACTAGACATATATCCAGCAGGGTTGTGTGTGACTAGCCAAATGCATTAAAAATTTAATAGTAGGAAGAAAGTAGAAAAGAAGAACATTCTACTTATGATTGAAATATTTATGAACAATCAGAGATAAGAAAGCACACATGGGGGTATAAAAATCAACTTATCACCTGTTTATGCATCAGTTATCCAGGCATATGTATACAAGTTATCCACCAGTTTATGCATCAATTATCCAGGCATATGTGTGTAGAGTCATCCACATTAGCAATATACACCGGTAGAAAACATACCTCTAGTCCTGGTCTGTAAGGGCCTCTAGTCCCGGTTGCCCATCCGGACTGCCAAATCGGGACTAGAGCCCCCTTTAGTCCCGGTTGTGTTACAAACCGGACTAAAGGAACTCCATGTGGTCTCGCATAGTGCACTAGGCTGGAGGACCTTTAGTCCTTGTTCGTAACACAAACTGGGACTAAAGAGTCTCTGTCGCGACAGTGTTTTGGGGCAATCAGCTGCCGTAGCAGGAGATGGGGTTTTAGGGTTCAGGTTTTTGTGTTTTGTGTTTTATGTTTTCCTTTTTATTTTTTGTTTTGTGTTCAATTACTTTTCATTTCAAACAAGTTTTCATATACATACACGATGCTACTACATACTGTACACGTTGATGCATAGATAATATAATTTCTCTTACAAGCATACATACATATATATACAATTTGTTATACGAGTCTCATCCGGGACTAGAGGCTGTATATTTGATTACATGGAGATTATTAAATTATATGGATGCTTTAGACTCTATCTATACTGTACTCTCCACTTGGGTCTATGACCTCGTCGACCAAAAATCTCGTCAATTCCTTTTGAATTTCTAGTAGGCGGTCCTGTGGTAGGAGCTTTTACCGCATGGCATCCAACTATAAAGAAGGAGATCAATATGAATATATCAATTATCATAACAAAAAGTATGAACGAAACTCAACACAAATTATGGTAAAAAAATATATTATGAAAAATTTGTTTACGTACTCGAAGAAATTCCAAGTTCTGCTCAATAGTCGACATGTGAATGAACTCACAAACATAGTATCCATATAAATTAGTCCCAAGTGGCTGGTTTGCGCACTTCACAAGAATAGAATCAATCAAATAATAATCAAGCATGATAATTGTATTGAAACTAGAATTAAAGAGATGCGCATACCTAGCTCATACTACTTACCGGGACCGTCTTAAAAATCAGCTCCTCACGCCATTGACCTGTGACTACACTCTTCAACCGTGTCCAAACACTTCCCGACAAAGAAAATGAATGAATGAGTTAATAATTACTTGATATCTCAAAAAATGAACGAAAGAGACCGACATAGTGCGATATTGATTGAAATTACTCTGGAACATATCAAGCATGTTGTGGTACTCTTCCATGTCTTTCTTTAATGAGTCCATGATTTGAACTCTTCCACTACCAATGGAAATTCTTAGCAGAATCCAGTGGAAGCTGCATAGGGATAATATACGTTAGTAACTCATCATTTAAACTTAACATTGAGTAAGCAAAAGTTAATGTATTCAAGATAGTAACATTCTCACCCGTAGTTATAAGGAAATAGTATTTCCTTACAGTAATGTTGCTTCCTGAGAAACCTTAGAAAGTTATGCTCCGTGTCCACGGGATTCGTATTTAGCGTAGCTTTATTAACTCAATTTTCGTCAATGAACACAATGCAATAGATTGTCTTTTTTTACATTCGGCAATCTTCATTCTACATCATAGCGTACAAAAGGGTATATGAGGATAATTACCGGCAATGAATTGAACGAGATGAGCTAGAGACTTAATTTCATAAATCTATTAATCTTTTACAAACAATAGCAACTGAGGAGAGATTTGTCGAGTTCCCTTTGATTGAGTAGCTGAAAGATTTCTGCAAGATCAATATGGATCTCGTCTTCAAGGAAGTAATGCACCTCTCCAACTTTTGCTATGAGCATTTCTTACCCTTAATTTGCGACTAAGTACCAGTCATGCCATTGTCACATTTTTATTGGCATACGCGGGAGCATGTCATCGCTGACCATAGGCTGCCTGGGGACAAATTGTCGTGCTACATCAGCCGTGGGGATAGTAGCACCGCCAAGAATTTCATTAACAGACATATTACATTGCTCGGCTAATAGCTGAGTTGTTTGCATATCCAAAGGATCTCCCCTATATATTTGATGTTCGGGTAACACCTTTAGCAGGGGGATCGATTGTTTTGCCTGTTCTCCGAGCTAGAGAATGTCCCTTTTCATGCTTCCTCTACCAATTGACCTCTTCTCTTTCAGTGTCTTCACAAGACATCGTGTATAGTCATCTGGCTCATTTAACTTATCTTGGGACGGATGCGCAAGAAATCTCCTAAAGTGCTCCCTACCTTTCGGATCTACTAGGACCTTTGGCTCGGGTTGTTTCTTTGCAAAATGGGCCTTCACTTTGGCATCAATGACCACCCTATTTTCCTCATCAGTCATGTGGTAAGCTAACTGATACATTGCAAATGTATCTATAATTTTTGATGTTCCATGCTTGGTTTTATCCACTTTCTTGTGTTTTGTTCCAACTTTGGAGTACTTTTATTATGATTTCTTGGGCTAACCTATTAACAAGAGCCACAGTGCCAGCTGCCTGTTTTCTGTTGTTTTTGGTTCCAGAAAAGTCAGAAAATGAATATTCTCGGAATTGGACGGGACAAAAGCCAAAGTGCCTATTTTTCTGGAAGGGATCAAGTGCCAGAATATGAGACGGAGAAGGGCTAGGGGCCAGCCACACCACCTGGTCGTGCGGCCAAGCCTGGCCCGTGCCAGGGGGTGGTCTGGCCGCCCCCAGTACCCCCTCGGCCTCTCCTTCTGCCTATAAGTTTCCCTCAGGACGAAAACCCTAGGTACCCGATCAAAAATCCACGAAAGAGTTTGTAGCCGCCGTCATCTCCATCCCTAGATCGGGAGGATCAGCTCTTCCGGCACCACGGAGAGAATTCACCCTGGAGGCCTTCTTCATCACCATGCAAGCCTCCGGTGTGATGCATTGATTTCTACGCACTTATATTCTTGTAGATAGTTGTTGGGCCTCCAAGTGCAGAGGTTTGTAGAACAGCAGCAAGTTTTCCCTTAAGTGGATCACCCAAGGTTTATCGAACTCAGGGAGGAAGTGGTCAAAGGTATTCCCTCTCAAGCAATCCTGCAATCAAGATACAAGAAGTCTCTTGTGTCCCCAACACACCCAATACACTTGTCAGGTGTATAGGTGCACTAGTTCGGCAAAGAGATAGTGAAATACAAGTGGTATGGTGATAGAAAATAACTTGATGGCATGGAAGAGACTAAAGGCAAACTGAAATAAAGAAGCAAGCAAGCAAGCATGTAACAGATCTAGTAGCAAACGGTGTTTCAGTGTTTAGAAACAAGGCCTAGGGATCATACTTTCACTAGTGAACACTCTCTCATATAAATATATCATCTTCATAATACTACGCTGAACTACTCTCCTGTTGGACACTCTAATCAACGGTAGGGCTATAACAGCACACCTCAAAGTAAGACTTTCCCATCTAGAAAACCCCACGCTGTCACCTTGAGCACTAGATGAGTCCAACAAACACCACAATTTCATAAAGACATCCAACTCCAAATATAACTCATAACAAGTATTTGTAATCTCTAGCCTAAGTTCCACCATGGTGAGCACGCTGTCACTTTCACACACATGGGGAGAGCAGAGATCTATTAAAGCACTTGAGTAGCAAGGTAGATCTATAGATTACAAGCTCATGATCTCAATAAGATCATGCATATAGAGAGATATGAACACATAGCTACCGGTAGAACCCTTAGCCTCGAGAGAGAACTACTCCGTCCTCATCATGGGAATCAGCAATGGTGATGGAGATGGTAGTGGAGATCGATGGAGATGGCTCGAGGCACTTCCGTCGGCCGGAGGTGCCGGAACAGAGACTTTCTGTCCCCCGAATCTCCCCTTCGGTGGCAGTGGCGCTGCGGAACTTTTCGTGGCTGGAGGCAGGACGATTTAGGGTTTTGCCTTCGGGAGGCTTCTTATAGGCCAGAGGGCAAGGTCGGTGGAGTGCCAGGGGGCCCACACCACCTGGTGGCGCGGGGCTAGCCGGCTGGGAGGGTGTGGCCAGCCCCGCCCCTCCGCCTCGTATTCAGCTCCGTGAGTCTTCGGTAAAATAGGAACTTTGGCTTTTGTCCGTCCAATTCTGAGAATATTCATTTTCGACTTCTGGAACCAAAAAGAAAAGCAGAATGGCACTGCATCTTGTTAATAGGTTAGTCCAAGAAATCATATGAAAAGTACTCCAAAGTGTGGACAAAACATAAGAAAGTAGATAAAACCAAGCATGGAACATCAAAAATTATAGATAAATTTGCAATGTATCAACATCCCCAAGCTTAACTCCTGCTCGTCCTCGAGTAGGTAAGTGATAAAAAGAAAGAATAATTTTTCAGGTGACATGCACCATCATAAACTTGATCAAAGTACTTGTAAAACATTCAAAGCTGGGATCATAGTACTTCAATCATAACATGAAAGACAAAGTTCTAGCAATAAGACAAAGAAACTATGATGCAACATGAAAAGGCACAAACAAAAGATTCATGAATAACAATGCTTTGCAAGACATTTGTTTGTTTCACATAAAGAAAACATAGCATAAAAGTATTCAGCTTGTCCCTCAATAGAGTAGCAAATATAAATGCATAGGACACCTTCAAAGTTCATAAGAGTGACTAGATACAATAGTTTAAAACAAGCAATAGCAAGTTATGCATCAATCAACTAGTCTTGGGACAATGCACATAGAACTAAGAATGGCCACTATGCTCTCAAAGTAGGTGCATAAAGATAGAAGGTGGAGACTCAATATAATGGTGGAAGAAAGGCCTTTGTAAAAGGAAGTAGGGATTCAAGTCTCATAAAGAGCTTCCAAAAATTATGGTACTTATAGCTTTCAGCTCTCATTGCCCCTATCATAAGCATCTTGAAGTGATTAAGGTTAAAGTGACACAACTAAGAGGATATGCTTGACAAGTTATAAACCGAAATCTCATGCCCCTTACTTATGAAGACCGATCCTCATGCTACTCAACTTCAGTCACGAGTAAGATCTTGTCATTGTAAGTATATGTGTATCATTAAGAACCATAACGGGTACCCCTTGCACATGATACGGGAGCTTTCCCATAATCAAAATGACAAGGCAAGCAGACAATGAGCATCTCAGCGATCTTTTTATTTGCTATTTGCATAGGTTTTTATTGAGGATGCTTCATAGAGTGCTCATTATGGTGATGCTCCAAGTTTCCACCATGATTAGGCATGGATTAGGCTAGCGGCCCAGACGTTTCTCTAACACACATACAAACTCCATGATCTTACAAGTTCCACTTTTATTTCACACCGCCGGGATCCGTAAGCAAAAGAACATGATATCAACAGGGTACAAAGTACAGGTGCAATGTTGAAAGCGTTCCCCATGAAACATGGTTCTGCTAATTTCAACTTATAAAGCGCAAGCATATACGCAACAAATAAGCACCCAATGATTCAAGTTTATTAAGGGCAAGCAAAGTAAAGTGTGCCATCAAGTTCGTGAGAGCTTTAATCACTAGTTTTCTCATAACAAGTTTAATTTGGAAGGTAAACAAAAACATGAATATACTTGGAATAGCATAAGCTAGTAGGTAGGTATGGTGGACTCTTTGGAATAACTTGGTTTAGATAGTTGGATGCATGAGTGGAACTCATACTTGGTCGTGGAGGCTAGCAAAAGACTGGGAGTGACAAACTAAGAGAGCAATAATGGCCATAATCATGCAGAGCGACAAAACATCATTGACCAAAGCATAAATTGATACTACAAGTTGAAAACTAAAGGATCATAAAGGCTATGGTGACTTGGGATAGTCATAACATGGTGTGAGCATGTGCCAAGTCAACCCAAATAAAGCATCAAAGGAGAATACCACAATACTATGCTTTAATATGCTAAAACAACGCATAATTCACCCAAGGCACATTAAGCAATCTCAATTGTTTATAACAAGTCATGCTACAGCAAAGAATACTAAGCATAAAGCCACAATAATATCAAGCATGGCATGACAAAGCATAGGCCACAGTCAAAAACGAGCTCTTTTTACCACATAAGTATGAACTTTCCTACTCTTTTCCAAACCAAACCAAACCATTTGCAAACCAATGTAAGAAAGAGGGGGTCCAACCAATTTATTCAGAAAACTAAGAAAACCAAGCAAACGACAAACCAAAACGAAAACAAAAAAGAAGACGCTCCAAGAACAACACAATTGTGCATGAAACAATAAAAATGGAGCGTTTGGAAGAAACCTGGGATTTTTATTGATGAAGAAGGGGATGCCTTGGGCATCCCCAAGCTTTGACGCTTGTACTTCTTGGATATTTCTTAGGGTGACACGCGTGGCATCCCCAAGATTGAGCTTTAGTCCATCCTTCATCTCATTACTCATTCCTTCCATACACCTGAAATTTTTCCTTCATACAAAACTTCACACAATCTTTATTAGCAACATTAGTGCACTCAAGATAAATAAGTCTTAAGGTTCAGTTATAAAACCAAATAAACTTCCATTAGAACACTAGCTACTGTATCACTTCCCTCAAAAAGCTCAATTCCCCAAAAGAACTCAAAAAGGAACCCACAAGAAGCAAATGCAGAAAATGGCAGAAATCTGTCAAAACAGACCAGCAGGTAAAGACGAATTTTTTCGAAGACCTTCTGTTACTCAAATCAAAAAGTGTTGAACTAACAAAATTTAGATAACAACCTGGGGAAGAAGCACAAAACATTACAACTCAATCCGACATACAGATCTCTCTCACGAATTTTTACGGTGAAGCACAGAAATCTGTTTCAGGACAACAACTTTCCCAATCATTACTTCTCTCTCATTAGAGGTTACTCTTGGCACAAAAAGCAAATAAAAAGTATAAGGAGAGGTTATTACTGAAGTACTAACTTCCAAGACTCATCTAAAACTTTTGGGTTATCTCCCAATAAGTACTTTTCTTTAACGCCTTTAAGTTAGGCATGATAGTTTGAGAAGATGCTCACATAGGAAATATGAATTGAAGTAAAAGAGAGCATCAAGAAGCAAATTCAAAACACATTTAAGTCTAACCCACTTCCTATGCATAGGAATCTTGTAAATAAACAAGTCATGAAAGCACAAAGCAACAAGCAAAGTAAAGCAAAACAAGTGCAACTTCAAGACTTTCAACATAAAAAGGGGAAACTTAATATTATTGAGACACATAAAACCATGCTTCCCTCTCTCATAATAACTTTCAGTAGCAACATGAATAAAATTAACAATATAACTATCACATAAAGCATTCTTATCATGAGCCACATGCATAAAAGAATTAATTCTCCCCACATAAGCATAGTCATTCTTATTAATCATAGTGGGAGAAAATTCAACAAAATCGCTATGATTATTATTCTCATCACCATAATCATCAAATATAGGAGGCATATTGTAGTCATTAATTTCCTCATCAATAGTAGGTGGACTGAAAATATCATATTGATCATTGTAATCATCATAGATTGGAGGCATAGTATCATCAAAGTAAACTTTCTCCTCCATGCTTGGGGGACTAAAAAGATCATTTTCATCAAAACCAGCTTCCCCAAGCTTAGACTTTTCCATAGCATTAGCAATAATGGTGTTCAAAGAATTCATACTAATAACATTGCTATTAGCACGCAAGTAAAGTTCCATAGGTTTTTTAATTTTCTCTTCAAACACTTCATGTCCTAACTCAAGATAAATACTATAAAGCTCTCTAATTTTTTTGTTGTTTTCCATTAAGCCTAACTAGTGAAAACAAGAAACAAAAAGACAAAATTGCAGAATCTAAAGGAAATAACTTCGAGTACTCACACCAAAAAATAGGCGTTTTCCGTGGAAGGTTCTTCTTATTTAATCCTTCGGTGTGAATACCTTTTACCTTACCTCCCCGGCAACGGTGCCAGAAAATAGCTTGATGTCTACGCACTTCTATTCTTGTAAACAAATGTTGGGCCTCCAAGTGTAGAGGTTTGTAGAACAGCAGCAAGTTTTCCCTTAAGTGGATCACCCAAGGTTTATCGAACTCAGGGAAGAAGTGGTCAAAGGTATTCCCTCTCAAGCAATCCTGCAATCAAGATACAAGAAGTCTCTTGTGTCCCCAACACACCCAATACACTTGTCAGGTGTATAGGTGCACTAGTTCGGCGAAGAGATAGTGAAATACAAGTGGTATGGTGATAGAAAATAACTTGATGGCGTGGAAGAGACTAAAGGCAAACTGAAATAAAGAAGGAAGCAAGCAAGCATGTAACAAATCTAGTAGCAAACGGTGTTTCAGTGTTTAGAAACAAGGCCTAGGGATCATACTTTCACTAGTGAACACTCTCTCATATAAATATATCATCTTCATGATACTACGCTGAACTACTCTTCGGTTGGACACTCTAATCAACGGTAGGGCTATAACAGCACACCTCAAAGTAAGCCTTTCCCATCTAGAAAACCCCACACTGTCACCTTGAGCACTAGATGAGTCCAACAAACACCACAATTTCATAAAGACATCCAACTCCAAATATAACTCATAACAAGTATTTGTAATCTCTAGCCTAAGTGCCACCATGGTGAGCACGCTGTCACTTTCACACACATGGGGAGAGCAGAGATCTATTAAAGCACTTGAGTAGCAAGGTAGATCTATAGATTACAAGCTCATGATCTCAATAAGATCATGCATAGAGAGAGAGATGAACACATAGCTACCGGTAGAACCCTTAGCCTCGAGAGAGAACTACTCCCTCCTCATCATGGGAATCAGCAATGGTGATGGAGATGGTGGTGGAGATCGATGGAGATGGCTCCGGGGGCACTTCCCCGTCTCGGCAGGGTGCCGGAACAGAGACTTTCTGTCCCCCGAATCTCCCCTTCGGTGGCGGCGTCGCTGCGGAACTTTTCGTGGCTGGAGGAAGGAGGATTTAGGGTTTTGGCTTTGGGAGGCGTCTTATAGGCCAGAGGGCAAGGTCGGTGGAGTGCCAGGGGGCCCACACCACCTGGTGGCACGGGTAGGGCTAGCCCGCGCCTAGGGAGGGTGTGGCCAGGCCCTGGCCCTCCTCCGTCTCGTATTCTGGCTCCGTGAGTCTTCCAGTAAAATAGGAACTTTGGCTTTTGTCCCGTCTGATTCTGAGAATATTCATTTTCTGACTTCCTGGAACCAAAAACAACAGAAAATAGGCAACTGGCACTGTGGCATCTTGTTAATAGGTTAGTCCAAGAAATCATATGAAAAGTACTCCAAAGTATGGACAAAACATAAGAAAGTAGATAAAACCAAGCATGGAACATCAAAAATTATAGATACATTTGCAATGTATCATGCGTGAGTAGTTCATCCTTGGACTACGGATCCATGTAGTAGCTAGATGGCTGGTTTCTCCTCCTTTGTGCTTTCATGTTTAGATCTTGTGACCTCTGTTCATGATCAAGATCATCTATTTGTAATTCATACATGTTGTGTTTGCAGGGATCCGATGGATATTGAGATGCTATTTCAGATTTATTATTGATTCTATCATGTCTTTGTTATTTGAGATCTTGCATGCTTTCCGTTGTTACTGGCTATCTTGGCCAAGTAGATGCTAGCAACTCCAAGAGTTAGTATTTATGCTCGATAGTGGGCTCATGCCTCTGGTAATCTAGGGAAGTGACAGAAATCTCTAAGGTACTAGATGTGTTGTTGCTACTAGGGAGAAAACAACAATCCTTTGTTCATAGAGCAATCGTATTGTTTACCTTACACGCAGTTCGCAAAGCAATAATCTGTTGCTTGCAACTTAATACTGGAGGGGGTTCGGATGATAACCTAAAGGTGGATTATTAGTCATAGATGCAGTTGGATGGCGGTCTATGTATTATGGTGTATTGCCCAATCAAGTCTCGGAGGAGTCAAGATGATTAGTATATGCATGTATTGCTTTCTCGGTGTTTGTCAATTGCCCCGCTGTAATTTGTTCACCCAGCATGTTATCTATCTTAAGGAGAGCCACCTCTAGTGAACTATGGATCCCGGTCCTTTTACTTTACATACAATCTACAATCTTTTACTGCTTTGTGTTTACTTTCTGCAAACTTTTACTTCTTTCCATTCGATACGTTTAATCCTTTGTTTTCCGCAAAACACGGTGAGATTGACAACCTCATCGCAAGTTGGGGACAAAGTTCTGTGGTTGTGTTGTGCAGGTCTCCACGTTGCTACTAGCACCGGTAGTGCGCCCTGCCAAAGCTCAGCTAGTAACACATTTGAGGTGTTTCCTTGCTCCTACTGGTTCGATTAAACCTTGGTTTCATAACTGACGGAAACTTGTTGTTGTGCTCATCATACCTTCCTCTTGGGGTTCCCAACGATCTCTACATCAACACTGCCATCAAGCATTTTTCTGGGCGCCGTGCATTGAGCCATCAAGCGATTTTCTGGCGCCGTTGCCGGGGAGTCAAGGACATCTTCACAAGGGGAGTCCCTCATAACCAATCTCTTTACTTTGTTGTTTTTGTTTTGCTTAGTTTCCTTTTTGCTTTGTTTGCTTGTTTTGTTCTTCAAAAATCCAAAAAAAATAGTTCTACTTGTTTTGCTTTCTTATTTGAAAACCCAAAAAAATGACTACTCTTGAAAACACCAAGTTGTGTGACTTCACTAGCACCAACAACAATGATTTTATGAGCAGTCCTATTGCTCCACCTATGGCTGAAAATACTTTCTTTGAGATAAAGCCTGCTTTGCTCAATCTTGTTATGAGAGAACAATTTTATGGTATTGGTAATGAAGATGCTGCTTCCCATCTAAATAACTTTGTTGAACTTTGTGAGATGCAAAAGCATAGGGATATAGATGGTGATATTATTAAGCTGAAATTGTTTCCTTTCTCTTTGAGAGGAAAAGCTAAAGAGTGGTTGAATTCCTTAACTAGGAATAGTATTGATTCTTGGACTAAATGCAAAGATGCTTTTATTGGAAAATACTATCCTCCTGCTAAGATTATATCCATGAGAAGTGAAATAATGAAGTTTAAACAACTTGATAATGAGCATGTTGCTCAAGCTTGGGAAAGAATGAAATCTTTGGTAAAGAATTGTCCCACTCATGGACTAACTGCTTGGATGATCATCCAAACTTTTTATGCAGGATTGAACTATTCTTCAAGGAACCTATTGGATTCAGCTGCTGGAGGTACCTTTATGACCATCACTTTGGGTGCTGCAACAAAACTTTTGGACAATATGATGGTTAATTATTCTAAATGGCATACTGAGAGAGCTCCACAAGGTAAGAAGGTAAATTCTGTTGAAGAAACCTCCTCCTTGAGTGATAAGATTGATATTATTATGTCTATGCTTGTTAATGGGAAAGCCCATATTGATCCAAATAATGCGCCTTTAGCCTCTTTGGTTGCTCAAGAAGAGCAAGTTGATGTGAACTTCATAAGAAATAACAACTTCCGCAACAATGCTTATGGTAATAATGCTTATAGGAACAATTTTGGTAACAACAATTATAGGGCCTACCCTCCTAGTAATACTTATGGCTATAATGGTAAACCTGAATTACCTAGTGAAGGAAGAATTTTAGAAGTTGAAAAAGCCACTAAAAACTTCATGCAAATGTAATATGAGCAAAATAAACTATTTACTAAAACTATGGAGGAACAATCTATCAATTTGAAGAACATTAGCCATCAACTTGAGAGTCTAAATAAGGAAATTCCTAGTTTACAATTGAAACTCGCTGATGTTGAAAGGAATATATCTTCTCTATCTGAAGCTCAATCTTCATTTATTAATAAAATGGCTGCTAAACCTGAAACTAATGAGAATCCTTTTGCAGCTACGAATGCCATACAAGTAAGAATTGATGAAAATGTTAGACTATTAGCTGAATTACATGCTAAGTGGGAAAGAGAAGATGAAATTGCTAGAAACATTAGTGTTTCTACTATTACCACCACTAGTGTTGAGGCTAGTAATAGTTCTACTACTTTAGATGATAAAGTTGATTTTGATCTTGATGTTTGCAACATCTCTGAAGTTATTAAGTTCCTACAAAAGCTTGCTAAAAGTCCTAATGCTAGTGCTATGAACATGGCTTTTACAAAACACATTACTGATGCTCTCATAAAGATTAAAGAAGAAAAGATGAAACATAAAGCTTCTATTCCTATAAAGCAAGAAGATGGTTGGGAACCCATCATTAATATGAAAGTGAATGACTTTGATTTCAAAGCTTTGTGTGATCTTGATAGTAGTGTTTCTATTATGCCTAGAAGGATTTATGATATGCTTGATTTGCCTCCTCTTGAAGATTGTTATTTGAATGTCCCACTTGATGCTAATGCTAAAAAGAAACTCATGGGGAGTCTTAATGATGTTCTTATTATGGCTAGTGATTCTTATGTCCCGTTGATTTCTATGTTTTGGATGTTGAATATAATGCTTTTTGTCCTATTACTTTGGGAAGACCTTTTCTTAGAACTGTTGGTTCCATCATTGATATGAAAGAAGGCACCATTAAATATCAACTCCCACTCAAGAAAGGTATAGAACACTTCCCTAAAAAGATAAAAAATATTTCTTTTGCTTCTCCTATGAAAACAAAATTTGGTCTTAATGCTTCTTCATTTGAGAACACTTGATTCTTTCTTTGCTTCTTATGCCTAACTTAAAGGCGTTAAAGAAAAGTACTTGTGGGAGATAAACCAAGAGTTTTAGATGAGCCTTGGAAGTTATTACCTCTGTAATAACCTCTCCTTATCCTTTTTATTTGCTTTTTGTGCCAAGAGTAACCTCTAATGAGAGTGAAGAAATGATTGGGAAAGTTGCTGTCCCGAAACAGATTTCTGTGCTTCACCGTAAAAATTCCTGAGAGAGTTCTGTATGTCGGATTGAGCTGTAATTTTTTGTCCTTCTGCCCCAGGTTGTTATCTAACGTTAGTTAGTTCAACACTTTTTGATTTGCGCAACAGAAGGTCTTCGAAAAAAATTGTCTTTACCTGCTGGTCTGTTTTGACAGATTTCTGCCATTTTCTGCATTTGCTTCTTGTTAGTTTCTTCTTGAGTTCTTTTGGGGAATTGAGATTTTTGAGGGAAGTTATACAGTATCTAGTGTACTAATGGAAGTTTATTTGGTGTTAGAACTGAACCTTAAGGCTTATTTATCTTAAGTGCACTAATGTTGCTAATGAGATTGTGTGAAGTTTTGTATGAAGGAAAATTTTCAGGTGTATGGAAGGAATGAGTAATGAGATGAAGGATGGACTAAAGCTCAAGATTGGGGATGCCACGCGTGTCACCCCAAGAAATATCCAAGAAGTACAAGCGTTAAATCTTGGGGATGCCCAAGGCATCCCCTTCTTCATCAATAAAAATTTTAGGTTTCTTCCAAACGCTTCATTTTTATTGTTTCGTGCACAGTTGTGTTTTTCTTGGAGCGTCTTCTTTTTCGTTTTTGTTTTGGTTTTTCATTTGCTTTTGTTTGCTTAGTTTTCTGAATAAATTGGTTGGACCCCCTCTTTCATACATTGGTTTGCAAATAGTTTGGTTTGGTTTGGAAAAGAGTAGGAAAGTTCATATTTATGTGGTAAAAAGAGCTTGTTTTTGACTGTGGCCTATGCTTTGTCATGCCATGCTTGATATTGTTTTGGCTTTATGCTTAGTATTCTTTGCTGTAGCATGACTTGTTATAAACAATTGAGATTGCTTAATGTGCCTTGGATGAATCATGTGTTGTTTTAGCATAGTAAAGCATAGTATAGTGGTATTCTCCTTTGATGCTTTATTTGGGTTGACTTGGCGCATGCTCACACTATGTTATGACTATCTCAAGTCACCATAGCCTTTATGATCCTTTAGTTTTCAACTTGTAGTATCACTTTATGCTTTGATCAATGATGTTTTGTCGCTCTGCATGATTATGGTCATTATTGCTCTCTTAGTTTGTCGCCCGCCTTTTGCTAGCCTCCACCACCAAGTATGAGTTCCACTCATGCATCCAACTCCCTAAACCAAGTTTTTCCAAAGAGTCCACAATACCTACCTACTAGCTTATGCTATTCCAAGTATATTCATGCTTTTTTCTACCTTTCACTTGTTATGAGAAAACTAGTGATTAAAGCTCTCACGAACTTGATGGCACACTTTACTTTATTGCCTCTAATAAACTTGGACCATTGGGTCCTTCTTTGTTGCGTATATGCTTGCGCTTTATAAGTTGAAGTTAGCAGAACCATGTTTCTTGGGGAACGCTTTCAACATTGCACTTGTACTTTGTACCCCGTTGATATCTTGTTCTTTTGCTTACGGATCCCGGCGGTGTGAAATAAAAGTGGAACTTGTAAGATCATGGAGTTTGTATGTGTGTTAGAGAAAAGTGGAAACTTGCAGCATTACCATAGTGAGCACTCTATGAAGCATCCTTAATAAAAACCTATGCAAATAGCAAATAAAAAGATTGCTGAGATGCTCATTGTCTGCTTGCCTTGTCATTTTGATTATGGGAAAGCTCCTGTATCATGTGCAAGGGGTACCCCTTTGGCGGTTCTTAATGATACACATATACTTACAATGACAAGAGCTTACTCTTGACTGAAGTTGAGTAGCATGAGGATCGGTCTTCGTAAGTAAGGGGCATGAGATTTCGGTTTATAACTTGTCAAGCATATCCTCTTAGTTGTGTCACTTTAACCTTAACCACCTTCAAGATGCTTATGATAGGGGCAATGAGAGCTGAAAGCTATAGGTACCATAATTTTTGGAAGCTCTTTATGAGACTTGAATCCCTACTTCATTTTACAAAGGCCTTTCTTCCACCATTATATTGAGTCTCCACCTTCTATCTTTATGCACTTACTTTGAGAGCATAGTGGCCATTCTTAGTTCTATGTCCATTGTCCCAAGACTAGTTGATTGATGCATAACCTATTATTGCTTGTTTGAAACTATTGTATCTAGTCACTCTTATGAACTTTGAAGGTGTCATATGCATTTATATTTGCTACTCTATTGAGTGACAAGCTGAATACTAGTATGCTATGTTTTCTTTATGTGAAACAAACAAACGTCTTGCAAAGCATGTTATTCATGAATCTTTTGTTTGTGCCTTTTCATGTTGCATCATAGTTTCTTTGCTTATTGCTAGAACTTTGTCTTTCATGTTATGATTGAAGTACTATGATCCCATCTTTGAATGTTTTGCAAATACTTTGATCAAGTTTTTGATGGTGCATGTCACCTCAAAAATTATTTCTTTTTATTACTTACCTACTCGAGGACGAGCAGGAGTTAAGCTTGGGGATGTTGATACATTGCAAATGTATCTATAATTTTTGATGTTCCATGCTTGGTTTTATCCACTTTCTTGTGTTTTGTTCCAACTTTGGAGTACTTTTATTATGATTTCTTGGACTAACCTATTAACAAGAGCCACAGTGTCAGCTGCCTGTTTTCTGTTGTTTTTGGTTCCAGAAAAGTCAAAAAATGAATATTCTCGAAATTGGACGGGACAAAAGCCAAAGTGCCTATTTTTCCGGAAGGGATCAAGTGCCAGAATACGAGACAGAGAAGGGCTGGGGGCCGGCCACACCACCTGGTCAGCAGCTGCTCGGCTCGCGCCAGGTGGTCTGCCGCCCCAAAGACCCCCTCGGCCTCTCCTTCCGCTATAAGTTGCCCTCGGACGAAAACCCTAGGTACCCGATCAAAATCCACGAAGAGTCTCAGAGCCACCGTCATCTCCATCCCTAGATCGGGAGGGATCTAAAGCTCTTCCGGCACCACGGAGAGGGGAATTCACCCTGGAGGCCTTCTTCATCACCATGCAAGCCTCCAGTGTGATGCGTGAGTAGTTCATCCTTGGACTACGGATCTATGTAGTAGCTAGATGGCTGGTTTCTCCTCCTTTGTGCTTTAATGTTTAGATCTTGTGAGCTCTGTTCATGATCAAGATCATCTATTTGTAATTCATATATGTTGTGTTTGCGGGGATCCGATGGATATTGAGATGCTATTTCAGATTGATTATTGATTATATCATGTCTTTGTTATTTGAGATCTTGCATGCTTTCCGTTGTTAGTAGCTATGTTGGCCAAGTAGATGCTAGCAACTCCAAGAGTTAGTATTTATGCTCGATAGTGGGTCCATGCCTCTGGTAATCTAGGGAAGTGACAGAAATCTCTAAGGTACTAGATGTGCTGTTGCTACTAGGGAGAAAACAACAATCCTTTGTTCATAGAGCAATCGTATTGTTTACCTTACACGCAGTTCCTAAAGCAATAATCTGTTGCTTGCAACTTAATACTAGAGGGGGTTCGGATGATAACCTGAAGGTGGATTATTAGTCATAGATGCAGTTGGATGGCGGTCTATGTATTATGTTGTATTGCCCAATCAAGTCTCAGAGGAGTCAAGATGATTAGTATATGCATGTATTGCTTTCTCGGTGTTTGTCAATTGCCCCGCTGTAATTTGTTCACCCATCATGTTATCTATCTTAAGGAGAGCCACCTCTAGTGAACTATGGATCCCGGTCCTTTTACTTTACATACAATCTACAATATTTTACTGCTTTGTGTTTACTTTCTGCAAACTTTTACTTCTTTCCATTCGATACGTTTAATCCTTTGTTTTCCGCAAAACACGGTGAGATTGACAACCTCATCGCAAGTTGGGGACAAAGTTCTGTGGTTGTGTTGTGCAGGTCTCCACGTTGCTACTAGCACTGGTAGTGCGCCCTGCCAAAG
The DNA here is from genome assembly GCA_023614405.1 of Avena insularis. Taxonomy (NCBI): domain Eukaryota; kingdom Viridiplantae; phylum Streptophyta; class Magnoliopsida; order Poales; family Poaceae; genus Avena; species Avena insularis. The sequence goes on along the minus strand of CM042694.1, from coordinate 83,810,621 downwards.
CTCATCTAGTAACACCTTTTAGGTGTTTCCTTGCTCCTACTGGTTCGATTAAACCTTAGTTTCATAACTGAGGGAAACTTGTTGTTGTGCTCATCATATCTTCCTCTTGGGGTTCCCAACGAGCTCTACATCAACACCGCCATCAAGCGTTTTTCTGGGCGCCGTGCATTGAAGCATCAGTAACTCGAGAGGAGCTGGCGGTACTCTTGGGAGGCGCTATCGGTTTCCGTGTCGGTTTTCCATCGACAAAGCGGTGGAACTCTTCCGCTTTTGGCCCTTAGTGGGTGGAGTCGGCTCAGGCGTCACAGATCGAGATAGGCTCGCGTTGCGGTCATCCCTCTGGAGGAGGGGTGGACTTGGAGGGGTGGATTTCTAATTGGAGGAGATGGTGGCCTTGGAGGGGATGGATTGCTTCTCGGTGGAGATAGAGGCCTTGGCGCCGAGCCTGGAAACTTGATGTTTTCCTTTTTTCATAGAATGAAGCCACTCGTGACTTCTCCCAGTGTCGTCTCTGATAGCTGTGAGATTCAACATATTTTTTGATGGTTTTTATTGATGGTTTTCTTGTGGATTTGATTGTTTTCTAGCTTTACCTAACACTAATACGTCGGTAGTGAAGAATCCTTGGTTTTTAATGTGTATTTCAGGTTCTGAACATCAATAGAAGGTTTTAACAAGAGAAACACAATATTCAGGCAAAAACAAGCAAGTCTCTTTTTGGAAGCAAACAAGGGAGGCATGCAGAAGCTTTAACGAGAAACTATATGGCGGTAATATTTTTCTGGCCATATAGTTCCCACCATATAGTTGTCGCCGCCTCCGTCTTGTCAAAAGGGACAACTTTCATGAAGAGGCCAGACGCGAAATCATAACACAGCAGCCGCCATCCCATCCAGAAAGGAGAAATAAGAGATCTGGAGAAGGAGGAGAAGACGTTCTTCATCTCTCTCCACAATCTTCAACCTCCTAGCCACTACACCCTCATAACCATTACTTGTACTAGAGAGCGAGAGATCTTCACTTTGCAAGATTAGGGTTTGAGATTGTTTTTTCCTATCTTGAATTGTGTTGGATTACTTTTCTATTCTTATTGTGTATCTCCACAATAATATCAAGAAAAACTCCCTTTATTTTATTATATCGGTGATGATTTATTCTCTCATGTGTGAGTAAGTTCCTTGGGCGTGGGAGATGTAAGGGATTGGTGAGATGTGCCTACATGCTCTGGTAGGACCTATTTACCAGATTATATTGAGCGCGTGCCTATTCAAAGGTGCGAGGAAATTATTGAAAAACTTTTAAGATCAAATAAGGTGAAGTTGAAAACCTGAGTGATTTTATGGAAATCATGTCCATTTACAAGACAACTCCCAAGAAACCTGAGAAAACTCTCAGAGAATACAGTGCTCCAAGTTTTGATTTTCTTAAACAACCAATAGTTCCTAATCTTGGAGTTAGAGAATATCGATTTGATGGTGAGATTATTAAAATTTTGTAGGAAAAAGCTTTTAGTGGAAGGGAAGATGAAGACCCAGGAAGATACCTTAGAGAGTTCGACGATGTGATAACGTCACTAGGACCAAAAGGTTTGCCAAGAGACTTCTCTCGGCTAAAATTATTTTGTTGGTCTCTTAAAGGTAAGGATCTAGACTAGTTATATTCTCTTCCTCGTCATTACATTAAATGTTGAGAAAAGTGTATTGTTAAATTCATAAACAGGTTTAATCCTTTTAAAAAGGTAACTGAAATTAGAAAGGATATAGGCAACTTTAGTCAGAAAGTGGGAGAAAACTACCCACAAGCCTGGGATAGATTCTTTGGAATGATCAATAGTATTCCTAATCATGGCTCTTCTGAATCAACTATTTGACATTTATTTTACCATGGTCTTAATACTCAATGCAGAGAGTTGCTTGACTTATCAGCAGGAGGATCGATAAATACTTTAACTATTAAAGCAAGTTTTGAATTGATGTCTACTAGGGATAAGAATGATTCTTTATATAATCCTGATGTTCGCACTAAGCTGGAAAAAGGGATACTTCGTATAACTCCTGATCTCATGCCTAAAGTACGCAAAACAATGAAGGAAAAAGGTGTACCTTCTGAACTTGTTAAGGAAAACAAAGTAAACTTGTTACAATTTTTACTGAAGAAGATGAAACTAGAAAAGTTTTTCAAGAATTAAAAATCAACAAGCAAAATCTCATGATAGCCTGCATAAGCATTTTCAAAGACATAAGAAGATTTTGGCAGAACTCACGGAAAATTATGATGAGATTGGCCAAGGAATAAAATTATTTAACAAGTACCTTAGTATGATTGAAACCCAATGTGAACAAATAGCATCTGGTTATCAAATGTTTCTTCAAGATGATATAGGTATTCCTATTTATACTAATGTTGTTACAAGGGGAGGTGTAGTTGTTACAGGACCATTAGGACCACCAGAATATGAAGCTAAAAAGATTGAAAGGAAAAAGCCTTGCTTAAAGCAAGCCAAGAAGATGATACACTGGTGGATCCTCACGATGAAACTACTCAAGACACACAAGATCAAACCATGCAGGAGCAAAATGATGCATATGATGACCGTTATGACTCTGATGCAGACATAGTTGATCCAAGAGAAGAAAAAGATAAGCAATGAAGATGAAGTTGCTGTAGTAGAAAAGAAGAAGAGCGATAAGCAACAACAAAAGAGCCTGATCCCCCACAAAAGGTAAAAGACAAGAATAAGAAAGGTGAGCAAAAGCTTCCTTATCCAGATCGAAAAAAAGAAAGCACCGGATCAGGTAATCTATGATTCTTTCAAAAAGGCACTTGGTGATATTGGTCTGGAAATTCCATTTGCGGATGTAATAAAAGTTCCTACCTATTCTAAATTCCTCTGTGATATTCTTAGTAGAAAGAAAGAAATAACTGAAACCGTTGCCATGGTGACTAGTTATCCTGCTAATGGGAAGCTAGTGTCTAAATCGGGAGATCCCGGAATACCAACTATTTCATGCTCAATTGGCAAAATAGATATTCACAATGCCTTGTGTGATTTAGGTGCAGGAGTTAGTGTAATGCCATATTCCCTCTATAAAAGGTTAGGATTAGGGGAGTATTCCCCTACTACTATCACTTTATAGATGGCTGACAAGTCCACTAAACAACCCATTGGTATGATTGAGGATGTTCTACTTAGAATATATGAGCATGTTATTCACTGATTTTATTATTCTTGAAATGCCAGAGCATCAAAAATATCCATAATACTTGGAAGACCTTTCCTTAGTACTGCAGGAGCATCAGTTGATTGTGCTGAGGGGAAAATAATCTTCAATGTTTATGATGCTGAAATCATCCGGTGTTTTCCAAAGAAGCTAGAAGCAGGAGAAAGATATATTCCACCGGCAAAATGAGTTCATGTGGTAAGTGCCTTTGATAAGGGGCAACCCAAGGTAAGAATTCGAGAACAGATAAGGGGTTGAATTATTCAACCGTTCTTAAAAAATGCTTAATGGGAGTTAACCCATCACGTTAATAAAATAAATTAAAGAATAAAATGTTCATCGCATTTCTACAACTTTTTCACAGACATTCTTGCGGAAGCACGCCCATGAAGATGCAGCTGTCCAAAAGTAGTAGAAACATCGATTGAACAAGCATAGAATAAGTATAAAAATAAAAGATTGAGTTTTATCTACAAAAACTAGCTTAATCATTTTATCCAGATTAAAAAGTGAATCTCCAGTTGAGGAGAAGAAGTTTGGTAGTACTAAAAATCCTGCTCTATACATGTTGTTGTTGGTCAACAATTTTTATTGTCATTTTTCTGTCAAAAACAAGGTGTTTCACGAAGTTTCAGGATAAGAAAGAATTCTCGAAGAAATAATTTTTTTTGATGTCTACTTAAGGTTTAACGACCAAATATATGGCAGTAATAAAAATTCCGACTGTATAGTTTGGCCGTATTGATATCATTGCCATCGACAAATTTTCTTTCTTAGGTACAGAAGGTTTAACGACCAACTATATGGCAGGAATAAAAATTCCGGCCGTATAGATATCGATGCCTTCGTCAAATTTCTTTTCTAGTATACTGAAGGTTTGACGACCAACTATACAGTAGGAATAAAAATTCCAGCCGTATAGTTTGGCTGTATAGTTATCGATGCCTGTTTCAGAAAATTTATATCGAGGTTCCAGAAGGTTTGACGACCTACTATACGGCGGGACCATTTTGATCCAGCCATATAGTTGCGCCCGTATAACTGTGATCTGGCATAAAGAAACCCTAATTGTCGACGCCACCGCAACTATACGGCGGGAACTACTTACCCTGCCCATATAGCTGCGGTCGTATAGTTCGGCACGACCACTTAATCGCACCGGAGCGGCTAGGGTTCTTCCTCCTCCTTACTTTTTCTCTCATATTCTCTCTCCAAACCCCTTAAACCCACCTACAATTCTTGATTCTTCATGGATTTCGTTCATTTGAGTTGGGGAATCAACATATCAGTATGTTTCTCTCCCTATCCATGCTTTATTTTCAGAATTCCATGGTTGAAACTCTCACATTGATCTAGTGGATGAACTCAACCTTATTTTGTTTTCCTTTTGATTTCTCACATTAGGATTAAATTTTTCCACATAGAATCATTCGTATATCATGTAGAAACTATATGCCTAAGGTTTCATGGTGAATTTTTCAGTGCATCAAGATGAACAAAATTGGTAGCATTTTTCGCAAGAGCAAGCGCCAATGTGGCGAGAGCTCGGGGCTCTGGGCTGAGCTCAACATCAAGTTGGCCATTGTTTCATCAACACTACAAGAGGACCACCCCTACAGCAACGCATTTCTGCGTATCTAAATGCTCATATAAGCGTTGCAAGCGACAATACCAACGGATTAAAGTGCGTTGTGTTTTTGGGCGTTGCAAGGACACAATGCAACGGATATCCCTGCGTTGGTAACCACTAGGAAAATCGTTGCAAAATAGCTACATATTTCAAGCAACAATTGTATAAGTTGGTAGAGAGATCCTTCACGGATTGAAATTTCTATTTAAAAATACTATATTCAAGACAAGATTGTTTGACTGATAAGATGTGGTAGCTTTTCTTCACGGCTAGAGAACATAGTTAACACGTGATGTACCATAGTGCACAAGTTGTAGAATATGAATGCATTGTACGCCAAAGAACTCAATATTTATTAGGTGGAACTACCATCTCATACATGAAGATTATTTGAAGAGTAAACATTTTACAACCGTGCACCAATATCAGATTTACCTAGTGCTATATATTAAGAGAGAGACAATTACAATCTTGCATCAAAACATGATAATCTACTAAGTCCTATATATCTATTCTATATTTTTCCAAAATGTTTAGAGCTGATATCCAAACGTAGCAAGTCTGCCTGCTGTATGGGACCTACAAATACAAAAAAAGTATTTTCAGTACCAAAGTGACAAAACATAGGTATAGTGAACGAATCAATAGATTGGTCAATCACAATGTCACAAAGCTAAAAAATTAATCAGACGGGTATTAGAGAAATTCATACACAGTTGCAGGATACCAAAGTTTGCAAGGGGTGGACATCTAATAAAGTCTAAATTCTTTTAAGTCACAAATAAAAGTGTATTTAACAAAACAAAGAAACTACTAACATGTACACTCCCGTTGCTTGAAAAATTTATTGGTTGCCACACTGTGTGATTCTAATTCTTAGCCAGACGTATACCGTGTGAAGCAAAAAAAAGACATGAATTAAATCACATCACTAGTCTGATGATAGTCGTAGGTTACAGTACGTTGTATTTGTACAAGTAACACGAGGGAAGAATTAATAACAACATGTTCTTTTGGCGAATAATAGCTTATATTAAGTTGTTGTATAACTAACACGAGGGAAAGAAGTACTACAATCTAAAAATATATTGTGCTATACGATAGATACTGTTTGTGGCATCCACCAAATTAAACTACCAACAACTAAGCACAATATTTCAGTACAAAATAGTCTGTGCTGGAGTATATAATTAGTCAGTACTGGAGTACGTAAATAGATTATCCAGAAACACTCCGAAACTATCTCCAAAATTAAATTTAAAATAGAAATAGGAAAAGCTTCTGCTTGAATAATAAAAGCTTACCTTCACTGAGATATAATAAATTTCCTTGGATGTAAATACAACATTAGCACACGTCTTTGGAACTTTCTCAGCTCGCTCTTTTGTTATGCCAGATTCTATGCCAAGAAAAGGTAGTATTAGGTACACTACTGGAGACCATAATGATGTGGGGCCAAATACACGAATTTTTAGCAAAATAAAGGAGAAACAAAATGGATACTGGTACGTTCTAGAGATGACAGAATGGAGAAATACGGAATTAGCAGAAAAAATGCACATACATCTGAATTTCTGATAGATCTTTTCTGGTCCTCTTAGATCAGATACAAGGACCTGAATTTCGTTTGGATATTTTCTTTCAAAGGTTACAATAAAGCCAATTAGTTCTAGCAGGATCTGTTTAGTAGCCATTCCTTGAGCTTCATGGCCTTCATTAAACTCATACGCATTCAACAGGTAATTATTCTTGGCACTTTTACAATGAGCTGTAAAATAATAAGGCTCTGCAGAAACAATGAACCGAACATTGCAAACTAACAACGCATGAGATGGAGCAGTATTAGATGTGTGATATATAAATTTGACAAAACAGGGGGATTAACACCTGCAGGTTGTCCGGCTGCTGGTTGTTGCTGCTGATGCATGCCCGCTTGAGGCTTCTTGGTGCGAATTATCTTGCAACTGCCTCCTGACCTGTTGCATATGCATCTAGGTCATCTGACATGTCAAGGATCACAAAATTCCTAAAAGAACGGAGGACACGGGTTAAGCCAAGGGAAATTGCACCTATAGCATGAACATCTGTCCTGCCCTTGCACCACCGCACCCCACTGTGCTCCGACTCTCCGCCATGGCCCTTCGACAAATCTCCGCGTCATACAGTCTCCCAGATCAATCTTGGCAGCACGAGCGTTTCCTGGAGTTAGGGATATCATGGTAGGAGACGACCTGCACCATCGGCGGCCGCTACTCGCCGGTGAGGGAGGCCTTGCTAGCCAATGGCCGAGAGACGCCTTGGAGAGTTGGGGGAACGGAGGGGCGGCTAGGTCTTGGGGAAGCGAGGAGTCCAGGCATGCGTTCCTGACTGATCGTGGCTTGTGGGTTAAGAGAGAGTCAGAGAGGTAATCGTGCTTAGTGGGCTGGGCTCATTTTCCTTTATGAGAAAATACGTAGGATGGACAACAGATCGGCTGCAACACATGCATGTATATCTATGACAAACTTTTGCAACTAATATTTACAGCGTTGCAGAATATATATTGCTATACCGGGGGTTTTCTTGTAGTGCAAGGAGGGTGATGCCCACACGTTGGGCCAATGATAGCTTTCTCACTATGGCAGGGTTGAGGGCGGACTTCGACCTCATGTGTGAAAAAGCAGGGCTATCACTACTCGCCTACGCAGGCCACAATACTTACACCAAGCTCACCTATGAGTTCCCCGCCTCTTTCTATGATGACCACAAGGAGAAAGGTAATGCATGCGCGGTAAGCTTCACCATAAACCAGTAGCCATATGAAATAACTTTCCAACAATTTTGTGATGCTTTTGGCCTCCCTCACGGTGGGGAGTCAACTGTTACAAATTTATATAGCGTCTCAAGTGGAGAAACTTGGGAGGTTATTTCTGTTAACGGTGGCAGGGACTTCTACCAGAAGAAGATGTCCACCATTTAGAACCCAACAATTCGCTACTACGCCTTGTTCCTCGCTAATACACTATTGGGAAGAGGAGATACCGGTTTCATGGCCAATGAGGACATGGCCATGATCACCAAGGAACTCTTCCCCAATGCACCACAAAGCCCCAATCATGTGGCTCTACTCCTCCAGCACCTTCGCCACCAGACCAACAAAAAGAAAGGGGACATTCGTATTGGTGGATTGGTAATCCACCTTGTCCTAGCATTGAATATTACATTACCTGTGATGCAACCTGTTGACGGCTCCAAACTTAAAGATGTTAAATATATGACTGCTTGTGGTTTCCTTGGTGTTTACCGAGCTGACAAGAGGCTCCGAGCATATTAGTTTTGTTGTCTTGATGATGCACAGGTTTAGCAGGTTTCGTTGCCCTGTCCACAAGCCTTCTCGATTATGGAGAAGGACAACTGGATCCTCACCAAAGATCAAGTGGTGGAGATCATGGCTAAATTTCAGCCTGATCAAGAAGAAGATGAAGAAGGAGAGCAGCAGGATGAGGATGAGGATGAGCAGGAGCAGGAGCAGGAATACAACCCTGATTGGGAGGGACAGCAGTAGCAACAGGAGGGATTCTAGGACGCATGGCCCAACCAGCAACAGCAGGGGTTCAACAACGTCCCCTATCAAGAATTTTAGTAGCTCAACCAACACGTCGGGGAGATTGACTACACGCTACAAGGAGTGAATGAGTATGTTAGTGCCTTAACTCACAACTTCAGTCACTTCATGACCCACTTCCCCGACTACTACCAGTAGTATCTGCACCCGCTGCCGAACAATGGCAACAACTGAGCCTGGCAACAGCCTAAGGTTGGGGGAGATTTGAAAACCTCCAAACCTTGCATTCATATTTTTATTTCTTCTTTTGATTTATTTTACTTCTCCAAAATTGCATGTTGACTTTCAATTCACATTCCTAAACCAAAAACACAAAAAAATTAGTTGTAACCTTTACTACAAAAAAATCCTTTGTTTCTCTCGGAGATTGCTCAATTTCAGGTGACTTGGCAATAGGGAATATAGAGGGGTTTCGACTCAAGTACGAGAACGAAGCAAGCAAGAGGAGGTATCCCATTCCTTTCATCACCTTTTCTGCAACTTTAAATTGACCCTATAATTATTTACTCATTTGCACTTGAGCCACTCCCCACTTAGCTTGTTATCCTATAAATTCTATTCCTTTGCCAGTGTCTCCTTTTTAGCTTTGATATAATGAGCAATGAATTTGGTCAAAAATATTCTGACATTTTTACAACAAGAAAAAGCACCCAAAAGATGACTTGAGTCCATGTTTAGCCCAAAGGATTTGATTTTAGAATAACTCAACCCCATTTGAGCTTAATGTGAATAGACTCGATAGCACTCTTGAATGAAATTGTTTGATAAAATGGATGCTTCGAAGTAGTAGAGATTATGCCACTACTTTTTCTAATAATTACAGTAAGATATTGCTTTACGCGTGTCATTACAACACTGTCGTTCTCCATGGAGAATTATTAACTCCACTGGCCAACGAACGATCTAAATGTGGGAAACCACCTGATTTCGGCTATTGAGTTATGTAAGCGTCTGTAGCAGCAATGCTATGACGGGTAAAATTTTAGTCTCCTCGTGGTTTCACATTCCAAGTGAAGTTGTAGTACTCCTCTGACCCACTATTGCTCAACAGTTATCTATTGGCATGGCCACGAGTGCGCAGCATAGTCCCAATTAACATGTTAAAAACAGCGGCATGATTTCTCTATGAAAGGGCTGAAGTTTTTGAAAAACAAGGAAAGGAAAAAGGTTCTTTGAGAGTCTTGAAATTTTGGCGTGGGAATAGATGAGTTATTCTTAAATTTAATGTTTTTGGTGCAAACTTGAGTACTCTTAATTGATTAATGAAACAAGAGCAAAAAGTTTTCATCTCTCAACAAAGAGAGACACCAAAAGAATTTGTTTCACTTTCTTAGCTAAACTTTTAACACTGGCTCGGGCATATGATTTATTTGCTAGCAAGATATACGTGGTTAGGAAGTGGACTCAATTCAATCTTGTGAATACTTGTATGATCATGTTTAAGATTGCAGGAATTATGAAGAAAAGAATTTGACACTAATTCGAGCTTACAAATTCTTTTATTTCAGTCTCGAATCTACGCTATTCTTCCTTATTTTCTTGCCACTCAAGGGAGAGCAACAGCTTAGCTTGGGGGAGTTGATAGCTATGAGATTTGACATATTTTTTATGATTTTTATTGACGGTTTTCTTCTGGATTTGATCGTTTTCTAACTTTACCTAACGTTAATACTTCGGTAGCAAAGAAAACTTGGTTTTTAATGTGTGTTTCAGGTTCTGAGCATCAACATAAGGTTTTAACAAGAGAAACACAATATTCAGGCAAAAACAAGCAAGTCACTTTTTGGAAGCAAGCAAGGGAGGCATACAGAAGCTTTGACGAGAAACTATATGGCGGTAATATTTTTTTGGCCGTATAGTTCCCACCGTATAGTTGCCGCCGCCTCCGTCTTGTCAAAAGGTACAACTTTCATGAAGAGGCCAGACGCGAAATCGTAACACAGCAGCCGCCATCCCATCCAGAAAGGAGAAAGAAGAGATCTGGAGAAGGAGGAGAAGACGTTCTTTATCTCGCTCCACAATCTTCAACCTCCTAGCCACTACACCCTCATAGCCCTTACTTGTACTAGAGAGTGAGAGATCTTCACTTTGCAAGATTAGGGTTTGAGATTGTTTCTTCCTATCTTGAATTGTGTCAGATTACTTTTCTATTCTTATTGTGGATCTCCACAGTAATATCAAGAAAAACTCCCTTTATTTTATTATATCGGTGATGCTTTCTTCTCTCATGTGTGAGTAAGTTCCTTGGGCGTGGGAGATGTAAGGGATTGGTGAGATGTGGTTTGTGAGTGATTTTAATTACTATATTATGTGTGCTTGACTATCTGTGGGATGCCTAATGCTTGTTGTCCAATTAAGGGTCCGGACAACATGATCATTTGTTCTAGATAGATAGGATCTTGTTCGCTAGCAGACCGGTGATACTTCGTAAATGTATCTATAATTTTTGATGTTCCATGCTTGTTTTATATCTACTTTCTTATGTTTTGTCCACACTTTGGAGTATATTTACACATTTTCTAGACTAACCTATTAACAAGATGCCACAGTGTCAGTTGCCTGTTTTCTGCTATTTTTGATTTCAGAAAAGCTAGTAAGGAAATATTCTCGGAATTGGACTGGACAAAAGCCCAAGTCAATATTTTACCCGAAGCAACACGGATTCCGGAGGGGAGACGAAGAGGGGCACTAGGGCGGCCACACCCTAGGGTGGCGCGGCCATCCCTAGGCGCGCCACCACCTGGTGTGGGCCCCATGGTACTCCACCTACCTTGCCCTTTCGCCTATAAAAGCCTCTCGGGATGAAAACCCTAAGGACCCGATCAAAATTCCACGAAAGAGTCTATGGCCGCCATCATCTCCATCCCTAGATCAGGAGGGATCTGAAGCTCTTCCCGGCACCCTGTCAGAGGGGAGAGATCACCCTAGAGGCCTTCTTCATCACCATGACTGCCTCCGGTGTGATGTGTGAGTAGTTCATCCCTGGACTACGGGTCCATGTAGTAGCTAGATGGTTGGTTCTCCTCCTTTGTGCTATCATGTTTAGATCTTGTGAGCTTCGTTCATGATCAAGATCATCTATTTGTAATCCTACATGTCGTGTTTGCGGGGATCCGATGGATATTGAGATACTATTTTAGATTGATTATTGATTCGATCATGTCTATGTTATTTGTGAACTTGCATGCTTTCTGTTGTTAGTAGCTATCTTGGCCAAGTAGATGCTTGCAACTCCAAGAGGGAGTATTTATGCTCGATAGTGGGTTCATGCCTCTAGTAATCTGGGGAAGTGACAGGAATCTCTAAGGTACTAGATGTGCTGTTGCTACTAGGGAGAAAACAACAATCCTTTGTCCATGGGACAATCGTATTGTTTACTTTACACACTTTCCTTAATGCAATTATCTATTGCTTGCAACTTAATACTGGAGGGGGTTCGGATGATAACCTGAAGGTGGATTATTAGTCATAGATGCAGTTGGATTACGGTTTATGTATAATGTTGTAATGCCCAATCAAATCTCATAGGAGTCAAGATGATTAGTATATGAATGTATGCTTTCTCGGTGTCTTTCATTTGCCCCGCTGTATTTGTTTCACCCAACATGTCATCTATCTTAAGGAGAATCACCTCTAGTGAACTATGGACCCTGGTCCATTCTTTTACCATCAATCTACCACCTACTATTTACTATTTACTTTCCGCAAGCAATTACTATCTTCCACACAATACGTTTAATCCTTTGTTTCAGCAAAACCGGTGAGATTGACAACCTCACTGTAAGTTGGGGCAAAGTTCTGTGGTTGTGTTGTGCAGGATTCCAAGTTGGAGACAACACCTTGGGGTTGTTTCCTTGCTCCTACTGGTTCGATAACCTTGGTTTCATAACTGAGGGAAAACTTGCTGCTGTGCTCATCATATCTTCCTCTTGGGGTTCCCAACGAGCTCGATATATTTTGAGCCATCAAGCCTTTTTTCTGGCGCTGTTGCGGGGGAGTCAAGGACAGCTTCACAAGGGGAGTCTTTCACAACGAATCTCTTTACTTTGTTTTTTTTTGTTTTGCTTAGTTTATTTTTGCTTTGTTTGCTTGTTTATTTTATCAAAAATACAAAAAAATTAGTTCCTACTATAGTTGTTATTTCTGTTGGTCTGTTATTGTCTTGCTTTATCATGCTTTCGATCAATGATTGGTTTCTTTGAAACTAGATCTTATTGGCAAGGTCGGTTCACCGAAGAACAACGATATTATTATAAGGAACACCGCTTGTGACAAAAAGGGAAACACTTGTGTGAACAAATTAATAAATTGTATACCATTGCTAAAAATGTGTGCTCTACTTATAATGTTACTTATTGCTTTGATAAATCTTGTTGCTGTAGGAGGTATAAACACCTCCCTTTTCAATGTGAGTATAATGATGATGTTATCATATCTTCTTATGTTAATGGAAATTATGACTTTTATGATGTGGAACAAATTAAAGAATTTATTGCTTGGAAGGGTGCATTCGAACTTGCTTATTTGCTCGAAAATACTGATGATGCACCTTATAAATATGAGGTTTATGATATACTTAAAATTTGCTTTGATAATTACAAGGAAGAAAATTGCTATATTCTTGAATATCTTAATAGATGCTCTCCACCAATGGAAGAGACTAATGCCTTGCAGGAGCCTATGGAAGAAGAAATTGCTGAAACAGGAAGCTCATTGGATGAAAAAGAGGAGGAGAGTGATTATCAAGAGGAGGAAGAATGGAGCAGCTACTCATGTCTACCTTCCAATAAGAGTAACTCTTTAAATAATACCTTATTTGATCGCCTACCATGCTTACCAAAGGAGGACGAGTGTGATATTTATATTGTTGAGTTTGTTCAGGATGCTACTAAAAATCATTATGAGAGACGAAAATATGGTTGTTGGAATTCTCATGTTACTAAAACACCTCTCTTTATATGGAAAGTTCCAAAGTTGCTCTTGTTTTATCTACCCATTCTTGTTACTATGTGCTTCTTTGATTTATTTTCTTACAAGATTCCTATGAATAGGAAGTGGGTTAGACTTAAATGTGTATCATATTTGCTCCTCGATGCTCTCTTTTGCTTCAATTCATATTTTTATGTGAGCATCTTCTCAAATTACGGAGCCTAGCTCAAAGGCGTTAAAGAAAAGCACCATTAGGAGATATGATACGTCCAAAATGTATCTACTTTCCTGAACACTTTTGCTATTGTTTTTCCTCTAAACTTGTGTGATTTCAATGCAACTAACTATTTGACCATTTTCAGCAGAATTACCTTGGTGTCTAGTTTTTGTGCAGAAAATCAACTATCAGGAAAAATCCAGGAAAATATGCCAAAAATCCTATTTCACCAGAAGATTCACGGAGCCAGAAGACGAGACAGAGTAGGGCCACGAGGGTCCCACACCACCTGGCTGCGCGGGCCAGGCCAGGCCACGCCTGGGGGTGGTGTGGCCGCCTCGGCTGCCCCCTCGGACTCCCTCTTCGCCTATAAGTCGCCGTTTGACCTAAAAACCAAGGGGGGTTTGACGTTTTTCTAGAAAGAGTTCCGCTGTGCCGCCACCACCAGATTCCGTAATTCGGAACCAGAAACTCCATTCTGGCACCCTGACAGGACGGCGAATTGGAGGATATCATCACCATCATCATCACCATCGCTTCTCCATCGACCATCCATGTTTCCCCCATCTATGAGTGAGTAATCCCCCGCTGTAGGCTATGGGGATGGTAGGGATTGGATGAGATCGTTCATGTAATGGCATCAGATTGTTAGGGCATGGTGCCTAGTACCTACTATTAGTGCTTTTTGACTTTGTTGCAACTTGTTATGCTTAATGATTGTCACTAGGGCCCAAGTGCCATGATTTCAGATATGAACTTGTTATTGATTCATTATGATAGTATTGTTTATGGTCTTACCTGCAAGTTGTATACACATGTCATTGTCTGGAACCAAAGGCCCCGGAGTGACAGAAATCAGGATAACCGGAGGGAATGGCTTTGATGTGAGGATCACATGTGTTCACGGAGTGTTAATGCTTTGCTCTGGTGCTCTATTAAAAGGAGCACCTTAATTTCCAGTAGTTCCCTTTAGGCCCCGCTGTAAACGGGTTGGCAGGACAAAAGATCTTGTGCAAGTTCTCATTGCGAGCACATATGACTATATATGAAACACATGCCTATGATTATCTAGTACTTGGATACTTTATCTTGTTTATCTGCAAATGCCCTATGTTCTGATTGCTATATGAATTGTCTTGTCCATGCAATGCCCGGTCATCCATCCCTATGCCTACCGCGCCTTAATCCTACTGTTTACTGCAATTGTTACTACTGTCTTTACTTTTACTACTGCTATTACTTTGCTATTGCTACTACAAAACTGTTGCTACTGATAAACTGTTGTGAGCAAGATTGTTTCAGTGACTGAATTGACAACTCAGTTGTTAAGGCTTATAAATATTCTTTGGCTCCCCTTGTGTCGAATCAATAAATTGGGTTTCACTTCCCTCGAAAATACTATGATACACCCCCTATACTTGTGGGTCATCAAGACTATTTTCTGACGGCGTTGCCGGGGACCATAGCTTTATTTATCAAGTTCACTTAGAATCACTATTGTTCGCTGCCATCCATCCATCATGGGTAAGTCTCGTGATGGCAAGGTTCCTATTTTACCATCCACTACAAGAAGAGGTACGGTTCTAAACACCTCTGTTACTCTTGATTCACCATCTGTTATGAGTAAGCTCCTTACACCACCACATACACATGCTACACACAATGCTACTACTGTTGAATCTAAAACTTCTGATACTTATGATGCTGCTTCTACTATGCTTCATAAGTGTGGTTCATTAGGTCCTTTCCTAGATGCTATGATTGCTAGAACTATAGCTAGAAATACTGAAACTCCTAATGAAGACACTACTACACCTGTCAGTTCACCTGAGTCTAGAGAAAGCTATGATATTGAAGATGGTTATATTGAGATGACCGATGAATTTATTAAATAATGTCAAAACACCCATGATAGGAGTGTTGTTAAGAGTCTCCTTGAGAGGCGTACTATAAACCCCAAATTGTCTCCTAATGCTAAGTTTGCTGCATCTCCCCTAAACATTAAAGATAAGGATTATGATTTCTCTCTTGATCTATCTTACATAGCTATTGTTGAGGAAGAACCTTTTTGTGGGACCAAGAATGAAAGTGCGGTAGCACATATGACTGAGCTTTCTACCATGAGTGGCTTATTTTCTGATGATATTAAGATGCGCACCTACTTTGTTGCTAAGATTTTCCCCTTTTCACTGAATGGAGAAGCTAAAGCTTGGTTTAATAATTTACCTCCTGGATCTATTGATAGCCCTGATTGCTTGATTAGTACCTTCCCGCAGAGATATTTTCCTCCTAGTGCTAGACATGCTATTTTGCAGGAACTTTTTGATTTTAAACAAGGAGAAAAAGAGATATTGCCTGAATCATGGGCAAGGTTTGGTGCTTTGATTCATGCACATACTAGATGTCCATTACCTAAGAATGAGCTTCTTGATATATTTTATAATGGACTAACTGAAGAATCTAGGACATACCTAAATAGTTGTGCTGATTGTGTTTCAGGAATAGGACTCCCAAGGAAGCTGAGGAATTAATGGCTAAAATAAGCAAGAATTATGAAGACTGGACTCCTCCTGAACCATCTATACCTGAAACAATTATGCCTGAACCAACTATACCTGCGCCTATACCATCATCTAAGAAGAGGGGAGTTATTGAGATAAATGATGAAGTGATGAAGGAAGCAAAGAAATGTCTTAAGGAGAAGGGGATTAAAGCTGCTGATGTCAAGAATTTACCTCCTATAGAAGAATTATGTAAGCCAATTCCCCACTCATCCACTATTGAGGTACACTCTCTCCAACATTTTGATGAAGGTGATATTCCTTACTCTAAACCTCCTGATCAATGCTTAGAAGAATTTGATGTTTTTATTGTTAAGCAAGATAATTTTAATAAAAGGGTGCAAAATCATTTAATGGATAACTCTAGAGCTATTGTTGAGTTAGAAGATATTGTGGAAAGAACCTCTAATGATGTTAAAATGCTTGTTAAACATTTTCAAATGGTTCAAACTCAAATTGATCATCTTATTAAAGTACAAAAAGACTTGCTAGTTAATGCTGCTAAAGAAAAACATGCTTATGAAATTAGAACTAGAAGTGGTGCTGCTACCCAGGATCCTCTATATCTTGAGGGGCATCCTAAAAGAATTGAGCAGGATTCTCAACAAGCTAAAAATAATGGAACTACTCCTAAGAAAAGAAAGAGAAACAAAAAACTATTGTAGAACCTTCTGAACCTGCTAAAGATCCTAATAGTATATCTGTCTCTGAGGCTAAAAATGAAAGCGGTAATGAAGAAAATGATGCTCCTGATAAAGAAAAAGTTGAAGAAGAAGCTGAAAGGCACACTAAGAATACTAAATACACTAAAGAAGATTTTGTTGCTAAGAAACATGGTAGTGAAAGAGAGCCTCGGGTCCAAAAACCTATGCCCTTCCTTGATAAGAAACACAAGTCAAAGGAAGATGAACACTATAATAAGTTTTGTGAGTGGATGAAACCTTTATTCTTGCAAATTCCTTTGACTGATGCTATTAAATTGCCTCCTTATTCAAAGTATATGAAGGATATTGTTTCGAATAAAAGGAAGATCCCTAATGAAGAAATTTCTACTTTACTTGCTAATTATTCCTTTAATGGTAAGGTTCCAAAGAAACTTGGAGACCCAGGGATTCCAACTATTCCTTGCTCTATTAAAAATAGTTATGTTAGAACTGCTTTATGTGATTTGGGAGCAGGAGTTAGTGTTATGCCTTTTTCTCTCTATAAGAGACTTCAATTAGAAAAACTAATACCAACTGATATATCTTTGAAAATGGCTGATAAATCTACTACTATTCCTGTTGGTATATGTGAGGATGTACATGTTCAAGTGGCTCATAATTGCTTGATATTAACTGATTTTGTTCTGCTTGAAATGCCTGAAGATGATAATATGTCTATTATTCTTGGGAGACCTTTTCTTAATACTGCAGGAGCTGTTATTAATTGTAATCAAGGAAAGGTGACTTTTAATGTTAATGACAAGGAACATATGATGACCCACAAGTATAGGGGGTGTATCGCAGTATTTTCGATAAGTAAGAGTGTCGAACCCAACGAGGAGCAGAAGGTGCTGGCTAGTGGTATGGATCAAGAATTCTCTACAAATACTTAGCAAACGGATTTTTAGGGGTTTTTGATAAAGCAAGTAAACAAAGTGCGAGTAAATAAAAGACAGTAGGAATAAATGCAGCAAGTGGCCCAATCCTTTATGCAGCAAAGGACAAGCCGGTTGTATTACTTAAGATGACCAAACATTCTCGAGGACACATGGGAAGACTATCAAGTGCTTTCGCTTCATATAGTTGATTAATCTTCTTTAGCTTGCTAAGTGTTGTGTGGGTGAACCTGTGCTAATGTACCGACCTTCCTAGGACTAATACATACTTGTGATTATACCCCTTGCAAACATCCATAAGTACAAGAAAGTAATTAAGGTAGAACCTAACCACAGCTTTAAACTCTAAGACCCTTACGTCCCTTGTGCAATGGTTTCCTAATGGGGGTTCAGGTTTACATCAGCAACCCCTACGATTAGTAGCCAAATACACAATGCATTCCCCTAGGCCCATATAGGTGAAGTGTCATGTAGTCGACGTTCACATGGCACCACTAGAAGAAGTACACCACAACTTAAATATCAAACCATTGAATCTTTCTCAACACAATTCCACTACTAACAACATGACTTCTCCCATGTCCTCAAGAACAAAACGAACTACTCACAAGACATCACATGGATCATGATCAGAGATGGAATAATGATGTATAACAATCTGAACATAAACAATAATTCAACGGTTCACTCAATAGCATCAACTACAAAGAGTAATCAACACCGGGAAAGTTTCCCCTATGAACTATGCAAGATTCAACACAATTGTTACAGCAATATGGAGATGGTGATGAGGGTGCTGATGGTGATGATGGTGGTGATGGTGGTGATGATGGTGATGATGATCCTGATGAAGTCCAGCTTGATGATGATGTTGATGGCGACAATCTCCCCTCTCCGAAAAGGAATTCCCCCGGCAGAAATCTGTCTGCCGGAGAGATCTTTCTATCTCGGTGTTTTCTGCCCCGTAGAGGCGGCGGAATATTTCTATGGTTGCTCCCTGAGTCTTAGGGTTTCGGGAGGATAATATACGCCAGAGGGGAGTGCCAGGGGTGGACTAGGGCGGCCACACCACCTGGTGGCACGGCCTAGGCTGGCCCGCAAAAGGGGGTGGTGTGGGCCCCCTGTGGCCCATCTCCAGCCCCCCTTCTGGCTTCCTTCGTCTCCTAGAAAAATAGGATTTTCCGTATATTTTCTCGGATTTTCTGATCTTCGCGAATTTTGCCTCCAAACAACACCTTTTCCATCAGAATCCTGACTACAACGGTCCATGCTCCAAAAGTCATCAACCATGCAAAAATAGATGAAATAACATAAGTATCACCTCTCAATACGAAATATATCAATGAATAACAGTGAATTATGACATAGAATAGTGAAGCAAAATGGACGTATCAACTCCCCCCAAGCTTAGACTTCGCTTGTCCCCAAGCGAAACTGAGCTCAATAAACATGGCCTCAGGTTTATGGAGTGAAGAGTCGATAAAAGAATATGGACAAGAAGCATCACATTCATCAAATACATAGATCATAATAGAAGACAACTCACTATTATATAACTCAACTTGTAATGAGTAAAGGAAACACAATAAAGATACATAAAGTGAATCATAATTGGTAATGGCAAACTTAGCTCTTGGTCGAAGAATAGTTGATAATTTGCTAGAGTTCACAAATAACTCGTTTTTCAATGATAGCTTTCAAAGTAGTAAACATCAAGATAAGAGAAATGTGCAAAGCAAGGAACATAAGAAACATGATTGAATAAATCATCATATGAATGAATGAAACACAACAACTCAAAATACTTGCTGAGATAGAAGGGAGTAGGTTTACTGACTCAACTACAAAATAAAAGAAAGTCCCTTCGCAGAGGGAAGCAGGAATTGCAAGTCTCATAAAGAGCTCCCAAAAATTATGATACTTACTAGCTTTCAGCTCTCATTGCCCCTATCATAGGCATCTTTGGTGGTTAAGGTTAAAGTGACACAACTAAGAGTATATGCTTGACAAGTTATAAGTTGAAGTCCCATGCCCCTTACTTACGAGTACCGAACCTCACGCTACTCAACTTCAGTCACGAGTAAGCTCTTGTCATTGTAAATACATGTGTATCATTGAGAATCGCCGACGGGGTACCCCTTGCACATGACACAGGAGCTATCCCATAATCAAAATGACAAGGCAAGCAGACAGTGAGCATCTCAGCGATCTTTTTATTTGCTATTTGCATAGGTTTTTATTGAGGATGCTTCATAGAATGCTCACTATAGTTATGCTGCAAGTTTCCACCATGATTAGGCATGGCTTAGGCTAGCGGCCCAGGCGTTTCTCTATCACACATATAAACTCCGTGATCTTACAAGTTCCACTTTTATTTCACACCGCCGGGATCCATAAGCAAAAGAACATGATATCAACTAGGTACAAAGTACCAAATGAAGTGTTGAAAGCGGTCCCCATGATACATGGTTCTGCTAACTTCAACTCATAAAGCACAAGCATATACGCAACAAAGAAGGGCGCAGGATGCGCTAAGCCATTCGATCTTCCTGCTGGTGGTCCACCATAGAGTTCCTATGTAGCCGTTTGCCAATGGTTCAAGTTTATTAAATGCAAGAAAGTAAAGTGTGCCATCAAGTTCGTGAGAGCTTTAATCGCTAATTTTCACAAAACAAGTTTAATTTGGGAGGTAGATAAAACAAATTTTTACTTGGAATAGCAATAATGCTACTAGGTAGGTATGGTGGACACAAATGGCAAAGGTTTGGTTTAAAGGAGGTGGATGCACGAGAAGAATTCCTCTCAGTACAGGTTTTTGGCTAGCAAGGCTGGGTAGCAAGTATAAGAGTTGAAGGAAACAACCAAACATACAAGTGATAAAGACAAACATGCATTCTTCCTTGGAAGCACAAAAGATCTTAACTAGATAATACTAGACTTATGAGCAAATCAAGAAAGATGATGAAATTATTTTACTTTAGAGTACTTCTATCTTTTTCATTCAACTCTCAAAAATAGTGTTGCTACTGACCGATCCAGGTTTGCCAAAACCAACTAAATTAACTCAATGATCCCAAAGTGTTACCAATACTAACAACAAGATCAATCATATAACCACGAATTGAAAACTAATATAAGCTATGCAAAAGAGTAAATGATAGAACTTCTCATTAATATTCCATAACGGTAACTCACACCAAGGGATACATACCTAACGAGAGAGGGGACACTTCCATAATGCAAACCATCCTACATAATAACTTCTCTATTCATGATATGACTCTACTAATAAGGCCAAAAAGATAGAAGATAGTGATGTGATACCGCGGCACTCCCCCAAGCTTGGAACAAACCAAGGGGATGCCAAACCTGATGACGAATTACTCCTTCGATGGTGGTGGTATCCTCTCGATGATCTCTCTGATAAGTTTCCCCAAGTCCTCAATCTCAAAGGTGAGAGTACGAATCAACCTTGAATTTTCTTCGATGCGGCTCATGATTGTGTCGGGCTGCAGATCCCAGCTCTTGCTATTCTTTCCCCACTCTTCCTCGTTGAAGTCTTCTTTTCCTGCATGGCTAGAACGAGGCAAATCCCAATTGGAGGGTAATTTCCCCTTGGGCATATTCTAGTACTGATGCTCATGGATAAGGGTATGTAAAGGACTCTTGGTGCGTGGAGGAAGTGACCGTGGAGCCAAGCAGTGACGAGGAGCTTTCCCCCCAGTCTGCATCCATGCAGTCCTTCTAACCCTGGCAGGTTTTGTTACCACTCCAATGCTTGCAATGGTAGTGCCAGTGTGTGGATGTTGGCCTTGCTCCTCTTCACCTTCACTCTTGATCTCCTTCTCCTTTCCGGGGTCTTGGAGGTCTTCCTCCATAGGCTCCTTCCCTTTATCCTTGGCGGACACCATTGTGCTTCTAAACTTTCAAAGAGTATGTCCTGGCAGAAATAGATTGAAACAAAAACACGACGAGAACATGATATACGAACCTCGGGGGCTCCGGGGGATTATATATTACGAAGTTTCATAACAAAAGGAAGGTACTGGGCGAAAACGAGTCGGAAGCGGAGTCCGGGGTGGACTCACCACCTGGTGGTGTGGCCAAGGGTGGGCCCGCGCCACAGGGTGGTGTGAGCCACCCTGGCTCTGTTTCCATCCCTTTTTCGCTTCACAGCTTTCCTTATTGACTAAAAACTGCAAATATATAGTTGGATAGTACTTTCGCGGAACTTTTCTTACCAGAACTGTTACCTATTTGAAGACAGACTCAGCGGGTCTCTGAATTTAGTATCTAGTAGATTATTCCGGAGTCATCACTTGAATAACATCAATATCTTCATATGCATACACTTATTACTTGAGTTTTAAAACCCTTCTCTTCCTTATTACACCATTATCTCCACTTCTTGGAAATTTCTTTCACACAAAACTTCACACAGTTCTTATTAGCAACATTAGTATAAGTGAAGTGATAAAACCTTTTGAGTACAACTTCAACTGAAAACCATCAAAACATAAGCTACTGTAGCAACTCCTTCTGAAAACCCAAAAAGAATTCAAAAAGGAAATCGAATAAAGAAGCAAATGCAAGATTGGCAAAATCTGTCAAAACAGACCAGCAGGTAAAGATCAATTTTTTCGAAAATCTTCTGTTGCTAAAATCAAAAAGTGCAAAACTAACGAAAGATAAATAACAACCTGGGTCATAAGCACAAAAAATTACATCTCAATCAGACATACAGAGATCTCTCACGAATTTTTACGGTGACGCACAAAAATCTGTTTCGGGACAGCAACTTCCCCAAATCTTACTTCTCTCTCATTAGAGGTTGATCTTGACACAAAAACCAAACAAAAAGGATAAGGAGCGGTTATTACCTAAGTAATAACTTCCAAGACTCAAATAAACACAAACAAACTGAAAGCAAAAATAAACTGGGTTGTCTCCCAAAAAGCTCTTTCTTTATGGCCATTAAGATGGGCATGATAATTTTGAAGATGCTCACATAGGAATATGAATTGAAGCGAAAGAGAGCATTAAGAAGCAAACACACACACCCACACACACATTTAATTCTAACCCACTTCCTATGCAAGGGAATTTTGTAAACAAACAAGTTATTGAAGCCAGAGGCTACTTGCATAAGAAGGCAAAAGAAGTGCAACATAAAAACTTTCAGCATAAAACAAGGAAACTTGATATTATTGAGATGCATAAGAACATTTTTTCCTCTCTCATAATAACTTTCAATATCATGCATAAACTTAACAATATAACTATCACAAGAACCATCGTAGCAATGATCACTTATTCTAACAGAAAACACAGGAATACTAGCTCTCATAACACTACTATGTGAAACAATATTAGAGGTATCCTTACAAAGGATAGTGTGTCCCTCTTCTTCATATTTGGTGACAAAGTCTTTCACATTTGCTATTATAGGTTCATCAACCATTTTTTTATCAAGTTCAACAGCTTTATTTGCACTTTCATTAACCATACTAGCTATCATAGAATGTTCCTTTATCTTAACTGGGAAAGACATTTTCTCAATATAAGGTTCAGGTAAGACATGATTAGCAGTATAAACTTCAGTATTTCTTGCATGAACACTCCTAGAAATATCTTTATAAGGTTCATGATACTTATTCCACTTCTTTTTAGGCATTTCAATATAGGAAGCAACAGCCTTAAAATAAGAAGCAATAGCTTGAGAGTCTAGATCATAAGCATATTTAATATTTTGAAAGTCATCAGTTCCCATAAAAGATTCAATGCATTTATAATCATAATTTATACCTGACTTTCTACCTTTGTCATTCTCCCAAGCTTCAGCATTATCTTGAATACGGTCCAGAAGATCCCATTTAGCTTCTTCTTCCATGCGAGTGAATGATCCAGCACACGAAGCATCCAATAAATCCTTATCATGAAGAGAAAGCCTTGCATAAAAGTTATTGATAATAATATTGTTGGGGAGCTCGTGAATGGGACATTTGAGCATTAGTAACTTCAATCTCCCCCAAGCTTGAGCTGTACTCTCTCCATCAAGAGGCCAAAAGTTGTATATTTGATTCCGATCTTTATGAATCTCACTAGGAGGATAAAACTTTGAATTAAAGAGAGGCACTATTTCCTCCCATTCCAGAGCTTGACCATTCTTCAGCAGCTTATACCATTCCTCAGCTCTTCCTTTCAGTGATAATGAGAATAACTTCTTCTTAACTTGATCTGTAGTAATACATGCACACTTGAACAACCCGCATAATTCGTGTATAAAGAGCAAATGATCACCGGGATGGACTGTCCCATCCCCAACATAGTAGTTATCCATAACACGATCAATAATTCTTGTAGGTATTTTAAAAGCATCATTATCCGCAGGTGGTGGCTTATCTACTATCTTAGCAATGGTAGTAGCATTACCAAATAAGAAACTCAACGAATTATCCATAACGAAAATAAAGCAACTAGCAGAAGTAAACAATACTCACAGTAGAAGTTTCCTTTACCAGTTCCACTCTCCAATAGCGCCTCGCTCCCCGGCAACAGCGCCAGAAAATAGTCTTGATGACCCACAAGTATAGGGGGTGTATTGCAGTATTTTTTATAAGTAAGAGTGTCGAACCCAACGAGGAGCAGAAGGTGCTGGCTAGTGGTATGGATCAGGAATTCTCTGCAAATACTTAGCAAACAGATTTTTAGGGGTTTTTGATAAAGCAAGTAAACAAAGTGCGAGTAAATAAAAGACAGTAGGAATAAATGCAGCAAGTGGCCCAATCCTTTATGCAGCAAAGGACAAGCCGGTTGTATTACTTAAGATGACCAAACATTCTCGAGGACACATGGGAAGACTGTCAAGTGCTTTTGCTTCATATAGTTGATTAATATTCTTTAGCTTGCTAAGTGTTGTGTGGGTGAACCTGTGCTAATGTACCGACCTTCCTAGGACTAATACATACTTGTGATTATACCCCTTGCAAACATCCGTAAGTACAAGAAAGTAATTAAGGTAGAAACCTAACCACAACTATAAACTCTAAGACCCTTACGTCCCTTATGCAATGGTTTCCTAACGGGGGTTCAGGTTTCTGTCACTCCGGCAACCCCTACGATTAGTAGCCAAATACACAATGCATTCCCCTAGGCCCATATAGGTGAAGTGTCATGTAGTCGACGTTCACATGACACCACTAGAAGAAGTAGACCACAACTTAAATATCAAACCATCGAATCTTTCTCAACACAATTCCACTACTAACAACATGACTTCTCCCATGTCCTCAAGAACAAAACGAACTACTCACAAGACATCATATGGATCATGATTAGAGATGGAATAATGATGTATAACAATCTAAACATAAACAATAATTCAACGGTTCACTCAATAGCATCAACTACAAAGAGTAATCAACACCAGGAAAGTTTCCCCTATGAACTATGCAAGATTCAACACAATTGTTACAACAATATGGAGATGGTGATGAGGGTGCTGATGGTGATGCTGGTGGTGATGATGATGATGATCTCGATGAAGTCCAGCTTGATGATGGTGTTGATGGTGACGATCTCCCCTCTCCAGGAAGGAATTCCCCCGGCAGAAATCTGTCTGCTAGAGAGATCTTTCTCTCTCGGTGTTTTCCGCCCCGTAGAGGCGGCGGAATCTTTCTGTGGTCGCTTCCTGAGTCTTAGGGTTTCGGGAGGATAATATACGCCAGAGGGGACTACCAGGGGTGGACCAGGGCGGCCACACCACCTGGTGGCGCGGCCTAGGCTGGACCGCGCCAGGGGGTGGTGTGGGCCCCCTATGGCCCATCTCCAGCCCCCCTTCTGGCTTCCTTCGTCTTCTAGAAAATAGGATTTTCCGTATATGTTCCCGGATTTTCTGATCTTCGCGAATTTTGCCTCCAAACAGCACCTTTTCCATCAGAATCCTGACTGCAGCGATCCATGCTCCAAAAGTCATCAACCATGCAAAAACAGATGAAATAACATAAGTGTCACCTCTCAATACGAAATATATCAATGAATAACAGTGAATTATGGCATAGAATAGTGGTGCAAAATGGACGTATCAACATACTGTCTATTTCCCCAAGAAGATTGATAGGACTTATGGTTTAAACTCAATTGAACATGTTGAGGGCATTCAAGTTGGAGAAATATAGTGTCCCATACCACGAGAAAAATATGAAACTATTATGATTGGGACCATTGCTATCAAAGTTGAGGTAACATAATCATTAGTGGAATACAAAGTTTTGTTTCATATAAAATTGTTTTGGTAACAAGACCTGATCAACCTTGTTAACAAAAGGATTTTAATGAACAAAACAATGTTTTCACCATGATTATCTCCGTTTACTTTTATTTTATCTTTTCTAGTTTTTGCTTTCGTTTAGTTTACTTTTCTGTTGTTAGTTGCTTGCTTAATAGAGTGTCTTAGAACTTCTGAAGTTTTAGTTTTTTTGTCATTGCATCTTTCCGAAAAAAAATCTTTCTGTCAGAAAATGATTCATCTATACCTGAAAATTGCTCAAAAATAAAGTATCTCGAAAAATTCTAGAAAATTCATATTAAATTTTTACGTGAAAAAAGGGGTAGATAAGTGCCTGGAGAGTACTAGGGGGGCCACCAGGCAGGCACACCACCTGGGGTCGCGGCCAGCCCAGGGGCGCGCCTAGTCATGGTGTGGGCCACCCCTGGCCCTCCACTCACTCTCTCACTTCCCACTTCTTTCTCTCTCCCGAGAAAAGATCAGTTCTTTGCTCGAAATCGCATTCTTGTTGTTCTTGCCCATGCTTTTTCGATCTCCTTGCTCAGCCCATCTTTGCTGCTGAAATTTGGAGCATTTGTTCTCTGGTATGTGACTCCTCTGCTTGTCCAAGTAGATTTGTGTTTATTGGTTTGTATCTTGAGTATTTTGCTATTGTAGGTGACATGTTATGAGAGCTTGTAAGCTTGTTCAATGCTTAGAGATATTGTTTTGATGCATGTTTAGGCCTCTTACAAGTCCCCATGAGTAGTGCCCTTCATTATGTATTCACTTAGAAATCACTTGTTTAATGGATGTTTAAATTTCAGAATAGAGGATGAATGAGCATCAACTCAACCAACATGAGCTGAGGGTGCCTGAGGTTATGAAGGTTCACCGGGAGGAGGAAGTTTTTCCTTCCATCTATCCATGCTTCGAATTTATGAGGGCTGCAGGAATTTCCCAAGACTTCCACACCTTAGTTGCTAATGCAGGATTGGAGCACTTTGTGGAAGATGAACCTTGTCAATTTGTGAAACTAAATATGTTTGTAGTGCAGGACTTTCGATTTAGTCACTCTTTGCCTAACCCCATGGTCCACTAAAAAAATTACAATATAGCTGTCGACCTTCCTCTTGATGACTTTTGTGCGGCTATTAAGGTACCTCAGTGGGGATCGTGTGGAAGGATTAAAGAGCGACCCGCACCACCCATGGACTTGTACGCAGAGATTTGTCAAGGGAGCAGCTTCTCAAAGGAGAGTGGGAAAATCCGTAACATTCATCTCCCGTCTATTCGCTACTTTGCTTACTTTATTGCCAAGTGTGTTCTCGCTAGGAAAACTGCTAATAAGTTGTCCTCATATGATCTAGCATTCATCTCAGCTGCTTTAAAACGAGATAGGACTTATAACTTGGGTGCCTTGATAGCTTTTTGTCTTGCTGATAACCGCGAGAAAGGTGGAATTTGTGGAGGCCTCATTGCTTCTCGTTTATTAGCGTTGCATGGTTTAGTGCCTCATCATCTAGACCTACAGTTTCCCATAGAAAGGTTTGATCTTAATTCCATGATACAACATAAATTTGTTTCTTCTTGGGCTAATTTGAGTGAGTTGTCTTATGAAATAACCTTTCTCAAGGCTGGTTGGAGAAGGAATAAGTCTGAGCGATTTGTTCTTTTGTTTAACCTTGATATCAGGGTAGGATGGTCACTCACTGAGGAGGAGCTTGATACGTACTTGGGAGAGCTCTCCCAACAGGAGCAGGATACTAAAAGGGAGGTTACAGATGATTTGGTCCAGCCCTCGAATGAGGGGGAGTCTTCATATCACCAGCCTACCTATGATTGGGGAGCTTCTTCTTCTTCCCAAGGGCCTAATCACGATCATTCTTACAATGACCCGCCTACTTGGAACCCTTACTCCTATTTGGATTGATACCCACTTAGGCCAAAAGCCTAAGCTTGGGGGGAGGTACACCGACATCACACTCATCTCCATATCATGTTTTGTTGGTATTTTGTATATTCATGTTTCATTTTCTTTTCAGCTTTTATTCTCTCTTTGCTTTTGCTTTCTAAAAAAGACCAAAAATATTTCCGTTGTTTCTCTTTATTTGCTTCTTCTTATTTTTGCCTTGGTTTGGTTTTTTCCTTTTGGCTTTGCTTTAATTATTCGAAAAACCCAAAACTATTTTGCTTTGCTTCTTCTTCTTCTTCTTCCTTTTGGTTCTTGTTTTTAAAAATCAAAAACACCAAAAATATTTGTTGTTCTTCTTTGGCTTTGTGAAGTTTGTTGCAGGGTTCAGCAGTCCTCAGTGGAATTTGGTTTCATGTTATTATTCAAGCCACACAAGTGAAGGGCAATAATGAGGATTAATGACAACTTGAGGTGTGGTAAGAGGCTGGTAACGAACTCTATTTGTTTTCATTTTTGTACATATACTCATCATTGTGGGCATGCTTAGTCTATTCATGTAGGGTGTATGTTATTTATGGATGCTTAGTAGTTCTTACTTTCTTATGATTAGCTCCAGCTTACTAATAATTTGTAGCACGTCCTATGAATGTTCGCTTGCATTGCTCTATTCATAACTTGGTATGACATTGTGGTACCTTCCTCTGAGTGTTTCACTTGAATTGACTTGGCACGTGCTCATGCATGCATATAACTGAAACAATAATCAGTTAAGCCTCGATGAATTATTTTGCCTCAGGGGTCTTAAATCACTTTCATGCCATGATTAGTCCTGTTTTGTTGCAAGCATGATTATGACAGTTATTGCTCTCTTGTTTGTCGCTCCCTTACTATTGCTAGCCTTCAACTGCACTAAGTATAAGCTTTACTCGTGTTTCCAACTCCCTAAAACCAAATATTGCCAAAAGTGTCCACCTTACCTACCTATTAGCATCATTTGCTATTCCGTGCATGCTTAATATGCCTTGTTTTCTTCCGAATAAAATGTTTGCTTGTTATGAGAAAATTAGTTAGTAAAGCTCTCACGAACTTGATGGCACACTTTACTTTCTTGCACTTAATAATCTTGAACCATTGCGTCCATCTTTGTTGTGTACATGCTTGCGCTTTATAAGTTGAAGTTAGCAGAACCATGTATCATGGGGGACCCTTTCAATGTTGCACGGGTACTTTGTACCTCGTTGATATCATGATTCTTTTGCTTATGGATCCCGGTAGTGTGAAATAAAAGGGGAACTTGTAAGATCATGGAGTTTGTATATGTGTTAGAGAAACGCCTAGGCCGCTAGCCTAAGCCATGCCTAATCATGGTGGAAACTTGCAGCATAACCATAACGAGCATTCTATGAAGCATCCTCGATAAAAACCTATGCAAATAGCAAATAAAAAGATCGCTGAGGATGCTCATTGTCTGCTTGCCTTGTCATTTTGATTATGGGATAGCTCCTGTATCATGTGCAAGGGGTACCCCGTTGGCGGTTCTCTATGATACATATGTACTTACAATGACAAGATCTTACTTGTGACTGAAGTTGAGTAGCATGAGGTCCGGTACTTGTAAGTAAGGGGCATGAGATTTTATCTTATAACTTGTCAAGCATATCCTCTTAGTTGCGTCACTTTAATCTTAACCATTTAAAGATGCTTATGATAGGGGCAATGAGAGCTCAAAGCTAATGAGTACCATACTTTTAGCATTTGGAAGCCTTTCAAACTTTTCAAAAACCTTTTTCATTTCCTTGTCAAGTCACCACCCATTCTATGAACACTTTCTTGAGAGCATAGTTGTCATTCTTAGTGTAATGTGCTTGTCTCAAAACTGGATTAATTGTGTTATGACTTTGATTCTTGTATCTTTGATATATTTACTTCTAGTCTTCACTTGAACTCCATAGGTGCCTTGGCATTTATGTTTTCTTTACAATCAAAGGAAAGTGAGATACCACTCTATCATACCTTGTTATGAGCATTGCAATGTTGCTTATGTTTGTGTTTCATACTAGTTATTTTTGAGGTAGAAGGTCTTCATAGCTTGCAATGACTATTAAGTAAACTTAGTTGCATACTCTTTATTATGAATTGACTGAGTAGTTGATCACATGCTGAGAATATATACATCTTATGAAGCAAATGTGTTCGTGAAAGTTTCTTTTATCGCACTCAATTTTCAACTAAATTGCTTGAGGACAAGCAATAAGCTAAGCTTGGGGGGAGTTGATACGTCCAAAACGTATCTACTTTCCCAAACACTTTTGCTATTGTTTTTCCTCTAAACTTGTGTGATTTGGATGCAACTAACACGGACTGACGCTGTTTTTAGCAGAATTACCTTGGTGTCTAATTTTTGTGCAGAAAATCAACTATCAGGAAAAATCCCGAAAAATATGCCAAAAATCCTATTTCACCAGAAGATTCACGGAGCTAGAAGACGAGACGGAGTAGGGCCCACACCACCTGGCCGCACGGGCCAGGCCAGGCCACGCCTGGGGGTGGTGTGGCTGCCTCGGCTGCCCCCTCGTCCTCCCTCTTTGCCTATAAGTCGCCTCTTGACCTAAAACCTAAGGGGGGTTCGACGTTTTTCCAGAAAGAGTTCTGATGCGCCGCCACCACCAGATTCCGCGATTTGGAACCAGAAACTCCGTTCTGACACCCTGTCGGGACGAGGAATTGGAGGAGATCATCACCATCATCATCACCATCGCTTCTCCATCGACCATCCATGTTTCCCCCATCTATCAGTGAGTAATCCTCCGCTGTAGGCTATGGGGATGGTAGGGATTGGATGAGATCGTTCATGTAATGGCATCAGATTGTTAGGGTATGGTGCCTAGTATCTACTATTAGTGCTTTTTGACTTTGTTGCAACTTTTCATGCTTAATGCTTGTCACTAGGGCCCGAGTGCCTTAATTTCAGATCTGAACTTGTTATTGATTCATTATGATAGTATTGTTTATGGTCTTACCTGGAAGTTGTATACACACGTCGTTATCTGGAACCAAAGGCCCCTAAGTGACAAAAATCGGGATAACCGGAGGGAATGGCTTTGATGTGAGGATCACATGTGTTCACATAGTGTTAATGCTTTGCTCCGGTGCTCTATTAAAAGGAGCACCTTAATTGCAGGTAGTTCCCTTGAGCCCTCGCTGCAAACGGGCTGGCAGGACAAAAGATGTTGTGCGAGTTCTCATTGCGATCATGTATGACTATATATGGAACACATGCCTATGATTATCTAGTACTTGGATACTTTATCTTATTTATCTGCAAATGCCCTATGTTCTGATTGCTATATGAATTTTCTTGTGCATGTAACACACGTTCATCCATCCATATGCCTACCACGCCTTAATCCTACTGTTTATTACAATTGTTACTACTATCTTTACTTTTACTACAGCTATTACTTTGCTATTGCTACTACAAAACTATTGCTACTGATAAACTGCTGTGAGCAAGATTGTTTCTAGGTGTAGCTGAATTGACAACTCAGTTGTTAAGGCTTATAAATATTCTTTGTCTCTCCTTGTGTCCAATCAATAAATTGGGTTTCACTTCCCTCGAAAATACTGCGATACACCCCCTATACTTGTAGGTCATCAAGATAACCCAAATTTTTAGTCAATAAAATTTTATTTTGTTGAGTCTTGGAAGTTATTGCCTCTGTAATAACATCTCCTTATCCTTTTTGTGTGGTTTTTGTGCCAAGAGTATCCTCTAATGAGAGAGAAGTAAGACTTGGGAAAGTTGCTGTCCCAAAACAGATTTTTCTGCTTTGCTGTAAAAATTCGTGAAAAATCTCTGTACGTCGGTTTGAGCTATAATCTTCTGTGCTTTTGCCCCAGGTTGTTATCTAACTTTATTTAGTTTAACACTTTTCGATTTGAGCAACAAAAGGTCTTCAAAAAATAGGTTTTTACCTGCTGGTATGTTTTGACAGATTTTTGCCATTATTTGCATTTGCCTCTTAATCTCTTTCTCTTTGAGTTCTCTTTGATCACTTGAACTTTTAAAAGGAATTGCTACAGTAGCTTGTGTTTTAATGGAAGTTTTACTTGTGTTGAAACTGAACCTAAAGACTTATTATCTTAAGTACACTAATGTTGCTAATGAAGATTGTGTAAAGATTTGTATGAAGGAAATTTTAAAGTGTAGGGAAGAACAATGTGATAAGATGAAGTATGGATAAAAGCTCAAGCTTGGGGATGCCACCCGTGTCACCCCAAGAAATATTCAAGAAGTACAAGCGTCAAAGCTTGGGTATGCCCAAGGCATCCCCTTCTTCATCAATAAAAATCTCAGTTTTTCTTCCAAACACTTCATTTTTATTATTTCATGCACAATTGTGTTGATTCTTGGAGCGTATTCGTTTTTGTTTTTAGTTTTCTTTTGCTAAGTTTGCTTGAATAAATTGGTTGGACCCCCGCATTCATACATAGTTTCAAATAAGTTGATTTGGATTGGAAAAGAGTAGGAAAGTTCATGCTTATACTGTGGCCTAGACTTTATCATGTCATGTTTGATATTGCTATGACTTTATGCTTAGTGATTATTGCTGTAGCATGACTTGTTACAAACAATAGAGATTGCTTAATGTGCCTTGAAAGAATCATGCGTTGTTTTAGCATATAAAAGCATAATATTGTGGTATTCTCCTTTGATGCTTTATTTGGGTTGACTTGGCCCATGCTCACACCATGTTAAGACTATACCAAGTCACCATAGCCTCTATGATCATTTAGTTTTCGACTTGTAATATCACTTTATGCTTTAATTAATAATGTTTTGTCGCTTTGCATGATTATGGCCATTATTGCTCTCTTAGTTGGTCGCTCCGAGTCTTTTGCTAGCCTCCACATGTACCAAGTATGAGTTCCACTCATGCATCCAACTCCAAATAAAACCAAGTTATTCCAAAGAGTCCACCATACCTACCTATTAGCATTATTTCTATTCCAAGTACATTCATGTTTTTATCTACCTTCCGAATTAAACTTGTTATGTGAAAATTAGTGATTAACTCCCACGAACTTGATGGCACACTTTACTTTCTTGCACTTAATAAACTTGAAGCATTGTGCCCATCTATGTTGCGTATATGTTTGCACTTTGTAAGTTGTGAATTAGCAGAACCATGTATCATGGGGAACACTTTCAACATTGCACTTTATTTAGTTGAAATCATTTTCTTTTGCTTATGGATCCCGGTGGTGTGAAATGAAAGGCGAGCTTGTAAGGCTCATGGAGTTCGTATATGTGTTAGAGAAACGCCTAGGCAGCTAGTCTAAGCCATGCCTAATCATGGTGGAAACCTGCAACATAACCATAGTGAGCAATCTAAGAAGCATTCAAAAAATAGAAAAAAAGAAAAAAAAGAGAAAAAAGGGGGAAATCCCTACGCAAATAGCATAAAAAAGATTGCCGAGATGCTCATTGTCTGCTTGCCTTGTCATTTTGATATGGGGAATCTTCCGTATCATCGGGCAAGGGGTACCCCGTTGGCGGTTATCTATGATACACATGTACTTACAATGATAAGAACTTACCTATGACTAAAGTTGAGTAGCATGAGGAACGATACTCGTAAGCAAGGGCATGAAATTTTCAGCTTATAACTTGTCAAGTATATCCTCATATTTGTTCATTTTAACCTTAATCACCTAAAGATGCTTATGATTGGGGCAATGAGAGCTGAAAGCTAATAAGTACCATAATTTTTGGAAGCTCTTTATGAAACTTGAATCCCTGCTTCCTTCTATGAAGGGCCTTTCTTTTACTTTTATGTTGAGTCTCCATCTTCTATCTTTATACACCTATTGAGAGAGCATACTGGTCATTCTTAGTTTAATGTGCATTGTCCCAAAGCTTGTTGATTGATTCATAACTTTGATATTGCTTGTTCTTAAACTATTTGTATCTAGTCACCCTTATGAACTTTGAAGGTGTCCTATGCATTTATGTTTTGCTACACTATGAGGGACAAGCTGAATACCATTCTCATTATGTTTTCTATATGTGAAACAAACAAACGTCTTTCAAAGCATTGTTATTCATGAATCTTTTATTTGTACCTCTTCATGTTACAACATAGTTGCTATGTCTTATTGTTAGAACTATATCTTTCATGCTATGTTAAAGTACTATGATGCCAGCTATCAATGTTTTACAAATACCTTGATCAAGATTGTGATGGTGCATGTCACCTCAAAAAAAATTCTTTTCTTTATCACTTACCTACTTGAGGACGAGCAGGAGTTAAGCTTGGGGATGTTGATACGTCATAAACATATCTATAATTTTTGATGTTCCATGCTTGTTTTATATCTACTTTCTTATGTTTTGTCCACACTTTGGAGTACTTTTACACATTTTCTGGACTAACCTATTAACAAGATGCCACAGTGCCAATTGCCTGTTTTCTGCTATTTTTGGTTTCAGAAAAGCTAGTAAGGAAATATTCTCGGAATTGGACCGGACAAAAGCCCAAGTCAATATTTTACCCGAAGCAACACGGAGTCCAGAGGGGAGATGAAGAGGGGACCAGGGCGGCCACACCCTAGGGTGTCGCGGCTAGCCCTAGGCGCACTGCCACCTAGTGTGGGCCCCCTGGTACTCCATTGACCTAGCCCTTCTGCCTATAAAAGCCTCTCAGGATGAAAACCCTAAGGACCCGATCAAAATTCCACGAAAGAGTTTGTATCCGCCGTCATATCCATCCCTAGATTGGGAGGGATCTGAAGCTCTTCCCGACACCCTACTAGAGGGGAGAGATCACCCTAGAGGCCTTCTTCATCACCATGACTGCCTCTGGTGTGATGTGTGAGTAGTTCATCCCTGGACTACGGGTCCATGTAGTAGCTAGATGGTTGGTTCTCCTCCTTTGTGCTATCATGTTTAGATCTTGTGAGCTTCGTTCATGATCAAGATCATCTATTTGTAATCATACATGTTGTGTTTGCAGGGATCCGATGGATATTGAGATACTATGTCAGATTGATTATTGATTCTATCATGTCTATGTTATTTGTGATCTTGCATGCTTTCCGTTATTAGTAGCTATCTTGGCCAAGTAGATGCTTGTAACTCCAAGAGGGAGTATTTATGCTCGATAGTGGGTTCATGCCTCTAGTAATCCGGGGAAGTGACAGGAATCTCTAAGGTACTAGATGTGTTGTTTCTACTAGGGAGAAACCATCAATTCTTTGTCCACGGGACAATCGTATTGTTTACTTTACACACTTTGCTTAATGCAATTATCTGTTGCTTGCAACTTAATACTGGAGGGGGTTCGGATGATAACCTGAAGGTGGATTATTAGTCATAGATGCAGTTGGATTACGGTCTATGTATAATGTTATAATGCCCAATCAAATCTCATAGGAGTCAAGATGATTAGTATATGCATGTATGCTTTCTCGGTGTCTTTCAATTTCCCCGCTGTAATTTGTTCACCCAGCATGTCATCTATCTTAAGGAGAATCACCTCTAGTGAACTATGGACCCCGGTCCATTCTTTTACCATCAATCTACCATCTTCCACACAATACGTTTAATCCTTTGTGTTAGCAAAACCGGTGAGATTCACAACCTCACTATAAGTTGGGGCAAAGTTCTGGGGTTGTGTTTTGCACGATTCCAAGTTGGAGACAACACCTTGGACTTGTTTTCTTGCTCCTACTGGTTCGATAACCTTGGTTTCATAACTGAGGGAAAACTTCCTGATGTGCTCATCATACCTTCCTCTTGGGGTTCCCAACGAGCTCGATATATTTTGAGCCATCAACCGGCGACCCCCGAGTGACACATGGATATCAATGGGAAACTAGTTTTACTCGGGGTTCATGAGGAACCACTATGCTTATTGTATTAGTCCGATCCAAGGAGCTTAATTGTTAAGCAACCTGAAGGATCATAATCATCTAGTGACTGACCATGGTTTTGGTAATAGACTAGTAGGATTATTGAAGTTGGGATGAAATCTACCAAGAGGAGTTCCGGCTAAATATGGGTTGCTCGCCTACACATATAGTTATAAGATTATAATTGTTACATTTATCATTCATCGACCTGGCACAGTCACTATCACCATGAACTGTATCTCCCCGTGCCTTCATTGTCATTTGTAGAAAACCACAGACAATCAAATCGTTCTTTACTTTTATGTGAAGGGTTCGTAGCATGGAAAACAAAAAATTTCTACCGCAAGAACGAACAAAACCTAGATCTAATCTAGATAAAAGCCAAGATCTAATCTATTAGACATGAGCAACGAGATAGATCTGTACTAACCCTCGTAGAACCGAAAGCGTTACGAGATTAGATCTCAGGGTTGATGTAGTCGATCACTTGCTGATCTCAAGATCGTGTGGACGATCCTTCCGGCGCCGCGTTCCGGCAGCGATTCCGCAGTCGGTCACACGTGCGGAGTCGAAGCAGACCTTCCTCTCCCTGTTCCAGCGAGCAGTGGAGGTAGTAGATCTTCTCCACGGAATCCCAGCAGCACGACGGTGTGGTGGTGGTGGAGGAGAGAATTCTGCAGGGCTTCACCTAAGCCGGAGCAGAGCGAAGGAAGAGGAGAGAGGCGGCGGCTAGGGATTGTTATGGGAGAGGGCTAGGAGGGGGCGCCCCCTCCCCTCTATTTAAAGGAGGGAGGCGCGCCATGGGAGGGGGAGTCCTAGTAGGACTCCCCTCCTTGGCCGGCGGGTTGGGAAGGGGGGAGGAGTCCTCCTCCCCCACGAATCCGTGTCTAGCCCCCACAAGGTTTCCTTGACCCTTTCTTGGTTTTCAAGCAAACACTAAGAACTCTTCTAGAACCTTCCAGAACATTCCGAAACCTTCTAGAATCTCCATACAAACACTCCGGAACATTTCCTAACTTAGAAAATGATCCCCAATATATGAATCTTATTCTCCGGACCATTCTAGATCTCCTCGTGATGTCCCGGATCCAATCCGAGACTCCGAACAACATTCGGTCTCCAATGCATATTCCATATCTACTTAAAACAACTTCGAACCTTAAGTGTGTCACCCTACGGTTCGTGAATATGCATACATGATGAAGACACCTCTCCGATCAATAACCATCAGCGGGATCTAGAGATCCATAACGGCTCCCACATACTCAACAATGACTTCGTGATCGATAGAACCATTAACATACGAAACCAATTCCCTTTGTCACGCGATATTCTACTTATCCGAGGTTTGATCGTCGGTATCTCTATACCTAGTTCTACCTCGTTACTGATAAGTACTCTTTACTCGTTCCATGTTATGTCATCCCTTGTGACCTAGTCACATGCTTGCAAGCTAACTAGATGACATTCCACCGAGAGGGCCCAGAGCATATCTATCCGTCATATGGATGGACAAATCCCAATCTTGGTCCATGCGCTTCAACACATACTTTCAGAATACCCAATGACACCTTTATAACCACCCAGTTACGAAGAGGTGTTTGATGTCATCAAAGTACCCATCCGGTGATGGTGATTAACATAACCTCATGGTCGAAGGATTAGGTTACTATGCATTTGAAATCTTACAGCAATACGAACTTAATGACTTGATCTTATGCTACGCTTACTATGGGTGTGTGTCCATCACATCATTCTCCTAATGATATAACCTTGTTATTAATCACATCCAATGTCCATGATCAGGAAACCATGATCATCAATTAATCAACAAGCTAGTTCAACAAGAGGCTTACTAGGGACTCCGATATGTTTACAAAACACACATGTATTAGTGTTTCCTTATAATACAATTATAGCATGGGATGTAAACATTTATCATAAACACAAAGATATAATAATAACCACTTTTATTATTGCCTCTTGGGAATATCTCCAACAGTCTCTCACTTGCACTAGAGTCAATAATCTAGATTGCATAGTAATATACCTAACACCCACGGCGTTCTGGTGTTGGTCATGCTTTGCTCTAGGGAGAGGTTTAGTCAACGGATCTGCCACATTCAGATCAGTGTGTACTTTGCAAATCTTTATGTCACCATCTCGGACATACTCGCGAATAGCATGGAAACGTAGCTTGATGTGCTTGCTATGTGACCTTGGCTCCTGTGCATTAGCTATGGCACATGTGTTGTCACAGTAGATGGCCATCGGGTCCAACGCACTGGGAACCACGCCAAGTTCAGTAATGAACTCCTTCATCCATATGGCTTCTTGTGCAGCCTCCGAAGCAGCTATGTATTCCGATTCAGTTGAAGATTTCGCCAAACTCTTTGCTTGGCACTCCTCCAGCTCACTGCAGCACCATTCAAAATAAATACGTATCCAGACTGTGACTTCGAGTCATCTGGATCGGTGTTCCATCTAGCATCAGTGTAACCATTTACAACAAGCTGTTTATCACCTCCATAAGAAAGAACCATATCCTTAGTCCTATTCAGGTACTTTAGGATATTCTTGACCGCTGTCCAGTGTTCCATTCCAGGATCACTTTGATATCTGCTAGTCAAACTAACAGCATGTGCTATATCCGGTCTTGTACACAACATGGCATACATGATAGAACCTATGGCCGAGGCATAGGGAATATTATTCATCTTTTCTCTATCTTCTGCCGTAGCCAGACTTTGAGTCTTACTCAAGGTCTTACCTGACAACATGGGCACGAACCCTTTCTTGCTCTCTTCCATTCTAAACTTCTTTAGAACTTTGTCTAAGTATGTACTTTGTGAAAGCGCTATTAGGCGCCTTGATCTATCTCTATAAATCTTGATGCCTAGAATATATGCCACTTCGCCAAGATCCTTCATCGAAAAACTATTATTCAAATAGGTTTTGACGCTATTAAGAAGTTCTATATCATTCCCAATCAACAATATGTCATCTACATATAGTACTAGGAATGCTCTGAGCTCCCACTCACTTTCTTGTAAATACAAGCTTCTCCATAAGTTTGTATAAATCCAAAGTTTTGATTACTTTATCAAAGCGTTGATTCCAACTCCGGATGCTTGCTTCAGTCCATAAATGGGCTGAAGTTTGCATACCTTGTCAGCATCACTAGGATCGACAAAACCCTTGGGTTGTACCATATACAACTCTTCCTCAATGTCACCATTAAGGAACACCGTTTTGACATCCATCTGCCAAATTTCATAATCGAAATATGCAGTGATTGCTAACAAAATCCTCACAGACTTTAGCTTCGCTACTGGTGAGAAAGTCTCATCGTAGTCAACTCCTTGAATTTGTCGGAACCCTTTCGCGACAAGTCGAGCTTTATAGACGGTAACATTACCATCAGCATCTGTTTTTCTTTTGAAAATCCATTTGTTCTCGACAGCCTTACGGCCATCCGGTAAGTCCACCAAAGTCCATACTTGGTTTTCGTACATGGATCCCATTTCGGATTTCATGGCTTCTAGCCATTTGTCGGAATCTGGGCTCACCATAGCTTCTTCATACGTCGCAGGGTCATCAGTGTTGTCCACCAACATGACATTCAACGCAGAGTCATACCACTCAGGAGTGGTACGAACCCTCGTTGACCTGCGAGGTTCAGTAGTAACTTTGTTCGAAGTTTCATGATCACCATCATTAGCTTCCTCTCCAGTTGGTGCAGGCGGCACAAAAACATCTTCCGGTGCTGCGCTACTCTCAACTCCGAGAGAAGGTTCAATAACCTCGTCGAGTTCTACTTTCCTTCCAGTCACTTCTTTCGAGAGAAACTCCTTCTCAAGAAAGGATCCATTCTTGGCAACAAAAACTTTGCCTTCGGATCTATGATAGAAGGTATACCCAATTGTTTCTTTCGGGTATCCTATGAAGACGCATTTCTCCGCTTTGGGTTCAAGCTTATCAGGTTGTAACTTCTTTACATACGCTTCGCATCCCCAAACTTTAAGGAACGACAACTTAGGTTTCTTACCAAACCACAATTAAATGCATGTCGTTTCAACGGATTTAGATGGTGCCCTATTTAAAGTGAATGCGTCTGTCTCTAATGCATAGCCCCAAAAGATAGCGGTAAATCTGTAAGAGACATCATAGACCGAACCATATCTAAGAGAGTTCGATTATGACGTTCGGACACACCATTACGCTGTGGTGTTCCCGGCGGTGTCAAGCTGAAAGTATTCCACATTTCTTTAAATGCATGCCAAACTCATAACTCAGATATTCACCTCCCAGGTCGTAACGAAACTTAATCTTCTTGTTACGATGATTTTCCACTTCACTTTGAAATTCCTTAAACTTCTCGAAAGTTTCGGACTTATGTTTCATAAAGTAGACATACCCATATCTACTTAAGTCATCCGTGAAAGTGAGAACATAACGATATCCACCACGCGACGCTACACTCATTGGACCGCACACATCGGTATGTATTATTTCCAATAAGTCCGTAGCTCGCTCCATTATTCCAGAGAATGGAGTCTTAGTCATTTTTCCCATTAGACATGCTTCGCATATTTCAAGTGATTCAAAATCAAGTGATTCAAGAAGTCTATCAGAATGGAGTTTCTTCATACGCTTCACTCCAATGTGACCAAGGCAGCGATTGCCACATGTATGTAGAATTATCATTCAATTTTATTCGTTTAGCATCTATGTTGTGAACATGTGTATCACTACTATCGAGATTCAATAAGAATAAACCATTTATCTCAGGTGCATTACCATAAAAGATATTACTCATATAAATCGAACAACCTTTATTCTCAGACTTAAAAGAGTAACCGTCTCGCAATAAACAAGATCCAGATATAATGTTCATGCTTAACGCAGGCACCAAATAACAATTATTTAAATTTAAAACTAATCCCGAAGGTAGATGTAGAGGGAGTGTGCCGACGGCAATCACATCAACCTTGGAGCCATTTCCAACGCGCATCGTCACCTCATCTCTTGCCAGTCTTAGTTTATTCCGCAGCTCCTATTTCGAGTTACAAATATGAGCAACCGAACCAGTATCAAATACCCAGACACTACTACGACTACTAGTAAGATACACATCAATAACATGTATATCGAATATACCTTTCTTCTTGATGTTGTCGTTCTTCATATCTGCCAGATACTTGGGGCAGTTACGCTTCCAGTGACCAGCACCCTTGCGGTAGAAGCACTCAGTTTCAGGCTTAAGACCAGCCTTGGGCTTGTTAGCAGGTGTGGCAGCTTTCTTGTTGTCCTTCTTGAAGTTGCCCTTTTTCTTAGGCTTGCCCTGTTTCTTGAAATGGGTGGTCTTATTGACCATCAACACTTGGTGCTCCTTCTTGATCTCCACTTCATCAGTTTTTAGCATGGACGATAGTTCAGGCAACATTTTGTTCATGCAGTGCATATTGTAGTTCATCATAAAGTTCTTATAACTCGGTGGCAGTGATTGGAGGACACGGTGAATTCCTAACTCATTAGGAATCGTTATCCCCAACTCTTGGAGTTTGTTTGCGTGCCCAGACATGGTGAGCACGTGCTCGCTAACGGAGCTTCCCTCTTCCATCTTGCAGGTAAAGAACTTCTCGGAGGCCTCATAGCTCTCCACGGTCGCGTGAGTCTCAAAAATGAGCTTGAGCTCCTTAATGATCTCGAACGGGTCGTGGTGCTCAAAACGCTTCTGGATCTCCGTTTCTAAACCGTACATGATGGCACACTGAACTGTGGAGTAATGATTTTTCCGAGTGGCGTAAACATTCTTTACGTCATCGGTGGCATCATCTGCAGGTGGGTCACCTAGCGGTGCTTCGAGCACATAGGTCATCTGACCAGCCCTGAGGACAATCTTCGCCACGAGCCACCCATGAAGTTGATTCCATTGTTCTTAAGCTTTTCTTTCTCTAGGAACGCATTGAAATTGATGGAGAGATTCGCCATAATCTACAACAAATTTGCAAGTAGTTTAGACTAAGTTTATGATAAATTTAGTTCAATTTTAATTCTTAAATTAACTAGGTGAACTCCCACTCAAAACAACATCCCTCACATTGTCTTAGTGATTACACAAACCAAGTCCACTACACCAAGTCCGATCTTCACGAGAGAAGATGTAGTTTCATCGGCGAACAATCTTCATGTTCATCATATCACTCATATGATTCATGCTCTACCTTTCGGTATTCCGTGTTCTGAGACCATGTTTGTACATGCTAGGCTCGTCAAGATTAACCTTAGTTTCCGCATGTGCAAATCTGGCTTGCACCCGTTGTATGCACACGTAGAATCTATCACATCCGATCATCACGAGATTCTTCGAGACGACGAGTCTTAGCAACGGTGCCAACTAAGGACGAACACTTTATTACTTGATATTTAGTGAGAGGGATCATCTTATAATGCTACCGTCGCGATCTAAGCAATACAAGATGCATAAAGGATTAACATCACAGGCAATTCATAATTAGTGTGATATGATATGGCCCTTTCTTCTTATGCCTTTGATCTCCATCTCCAAAGCACGGACATGATCTCCATCATCACCAGCATTGCGTCAAGGTCAGTGGTGCCACTTCATGGTTGTCCATCATCACCAGCAACTATTACAACTACTTGGAATAAAGCTATTACAAGATGAATAGACACGCAGGTCTTAACAGAATTAAAGACAACCATTAGGCTCCTGCTGGTTGCCATATTACAACAAGGATCATTGCATACATCAAATGTAATCACAATCACATGATGGCCATATCACATCACAAAACCCCTGCAAAAACAAGTTAGACGCCTCTAATTTTATTTGCAAGT
The DNA here is from genome assembly GCA_023614405.1 of Avena insularis. Classification (NCBI taxonomy): domain Eukaryota; kingdom Viridiplantae; phylum Streptophyta; class Magnoliopsida; order Poales; family Poaceae; genus Avena; species Avena insularis. The sequence continues at coordinate 83,767,900 of CM042694.1, read as the reverse complement.
TTTACGTGGTTTGGGGATTTCGAACAAGAACGGATCTTACCTACGAAACTGAACCACAACGTTGATACAAGTGCTATCAAGTGCCAAGTGTAGATTGGATCTATACTATGATGGGAGAGACAGACACCCACAAAGCCACTTGTGCAAAGCAAGTTACACGTCAAGCGTGGAGCAAGTCTCATGTGCGATGACATGTAAGGTTAGCCCGAGCCGCTTCATCCCACCATACCGCAAGATGCAAAGTACACAAAGCAAAAGATGGCACGAGCACCAACGCCCACAACATCATTGTGTTCTACTCGTGCAACAGATCTACGCATAGACAAGGCTCTGATACCACTGAAGGGTTCGTAGCATGGAAAACAAAAAATTTCTACCGCAAGAACGAACAAAACCTAGATCTAATCTAGATAAAAGCCAAGATCTAATCTATTAGACATGAGCAACGAGATAGATCTGTACTAACCCTCGTAGAACCGAAAGCGTTACGGGATTAGATCTCGGGGTTGATGTAGTCGATCACTTGCCGATCTCAAGATCGTGTGGACGATCCTTCGTCGTGCGTTAAGCGGTGCTCCGTGAGTCGGTCACACGGTCAGTAGTCGAAGCAGGCCTTCCTCTCCCGTTCCAGCGTGGAGGTAGTAGATCTTCTCCACGGAATCCCAGCAGACGACGGTGTGGTGGTGGTGGTGGAGGAGAATTGCAGGGCTTCGCCTAAGCTTGAGAGCGAAGGAAGAGGGAGAGGCGGCGGCTAGGGATTATTATGGGAGAGGGCTGGGAGGCGCCCTCCCTCTATTTAAAGGAGGGAGGCCATGGGAGGAGTCCTAGTAGGACTCCTCCTTAACCGGGAGTTGGGAAGGGGAGGAGTCCTCCTCCCCACGAATCCGTCTAGCCCCCACAAGGTTTCCTTGACCCTTTCTTGGTTTTCAAGCAAACACCAAGAACTCTTCTAGAACCTTCCGAACATTCAAACCTTCTAGAATCTCCATACAAACACTCCGGAACATTTCCTAACTTAGAAAATGATCCCCAATATATGAATCTTATTCTCCGGACCATTCTGGATCTCCTCGTGATGTCCCGGATCCAATCCGAGACTCCAAACAACATTCGGTCTCCAACACATATTCCATATCTACTTAAAACAACTTCGAACCTTAAGTGTGTCACCCTACGGTTCGTGAATATGCAGACATGATGAAGACACCTCTCCGATCAATAACCATCAGCGGGATCTGGAGATCCATAATGGCTCCCACATACTCAACGATGACTTCGTGATCGATAGAACCATTAACATACGAAACCAATTCCCTTTGTCACGCGATATTCTACTTATCCAAGGTTTGATCGTCGATATCTCTATACCTAGTTCTACCTCATTACTGATAAGTACTCTTTACTCGTTCCATGTTATGTCATCCCTTGTGACCTAGTCACATGCTTGCAAGCTAACTAGATAACATTCCACCGAGAGGGCCCAGAGCATATCTATCCGTCATATGGATGGACAAATCCCAATCTTGGTCCATGCGCTTCAACACATACTTTCAGAATACCCAATGACACCTTTATAACCACCCAGTTACGAAGCGGTGTTTGATGTCATCAAAGTACCCATCCGGTGATGGTGATTAACATAACCTCATGGTCGAAGGATTAGGTTACTATGCATTTGAAATCTTACAGCAATACGAACTTAATGACTTGATCTTATGCTACGCTTACTATGGGTGTGTGTCCATCACATCATTCTCCTAATGATATAACCTTGTTATTAATCACATCCAATGTCCATGATCAGGAAACCATGATCATCAATTAATCAACAAGCTAGTTCAACAAGAGGCTTACTAGGGACTCTGATATGTTTACAAAACACACATGTATTAGTGTTTCCTTATAATACAATTATAGCATGGGATGTAAACATTTATCATAAACACAAAGATATAATAATAACCACTTTTATTATTGCCTCTTGGGCATATCTCCAACATTATGCTTTTTATTCCTAAAGTTTATATTTTAGTTTTATTTAAATACATCCAGTTTAATCCAAATTTCATTCTTATTTCCACACTTGCAGTCAATTCACTCGAAGACATATGATAGCTTTGAGTGTGACAGAGACTTCATTCATAAACACTTACCTTTGGGCTCCTTGTGGGATCGATATCTATACTTCAAAACTAGCTACAAATGATATATGCACTCGTAGACATCAGTCTCCCCATCTCCTCCAGGGATGTCAAGCTGCAGTGACTGAAATAACGGTTGATCTTCATCGACATCGACACGAGCATAGCCAGCTAGAATCGGATGGCAATAGTAGGTCGCTCTAGGTGTAGAAGGTAAAGCAAAGCCGACCACCACCTTCATGGATATGTTCTTCAGTGACACATGTAGCTCACAACACTACAAGAATATAGGCAGTTCATGACAATCTGATATCCTCGTGGATGAGGGTCAAAACATCGTAGACAGTCATCCGCGACAAATTCTGCGACAAAATAAATAGGTCATGAACCTCACGTCATAATTGAATCCGTGACGTTTTTTCTCTCTAAAAATGTCACACCCGATCGCGATGTTCCTGTAATTTCGTCGTGGCCAACTAGACCGGCCTAGCCTAGGCCCGACCGCTCATGACATTTTTTTCATCACAATCGAGTCCACGTAGCAGACGGCACCGTGGGCGGCCGTCAGCGACATTTGCTGACGTCATGTTCATCATCTATGACATCATCGATGTCGTGACATTTCTTTGTCACGCCATGATTCCGTTGTTTCTATATCCGTGACATCATCCAACCCGTTCATGACGCCATCCATCCCATGACGTCACACGGGAAATGATGAATTTTATTCATCGCCACCTTTTGACGCCATGCTGACACGTGGACGGTTGGCAGGGCCAAGCTTGCGCCAATCGGACAAGGCCACATGGGCAAGCCAGAGAACCACACGTGGGCAAATCAAAATGGGACATGTATCACCTACCGACGACGAATTCTATGTGATGATGTCATCGCTGGCTGTGATGTTTCTGTTTCATCTAGATAGTTGGACAATGAAAGGCGGCCACATCGGCGTTTACCTATGACGGAAATGTTTTGTCAAGAAAAACTGAGACGATTTTGTTTTCGTCATGGATGCGTGCTGGCGTCACCGTGAGATCAGGGGGGCATTTGTGCATGCAATGTGTCTTTTTGAAGAGTTCGAAGGCATCGCTCCTCATCATTGCACACAACCTCATAGCTACGAGAACCTGTGACAGCAGCGTACAAAACTTTGCTCCTGTTGATCTTGTTTTTTACACAAGTACTCTACAGAAGCAGAAACCATATAGTATAAGAGGCAGTTCCAGTCAAACAATGCAAACATAGGCAGTAATAATATAAGAGTAAATGAAAAGTAACATATTTCCTAGGGTCATACCAAGTATCGACAAGCTTGCACCACTGCTCATCGGTCATGTGTTTCAATTCATCAGGACATTTCCTTGTAACTTGGTTTAGAGGGTAGAGATCAAAATACTTTTTCTTCATAATATACCGATGATTCCTTGCATGCCTCATAAATTGATTTGCGCAAGCATTCCACATGTGAGGGTGATTTGTGTTCATGGAAAACTTTTACTAAAATAAAAGATGGAGCATAGCTTTTGCATGAACACATAAATGGAAAGGTAAATGATAGCAAAGTCACATAACATATAGAAACTTTGCCTATTAAGTATGCTTGGACATCAGCCCTCTCCTTGTAGTATGACACCGCTCATTATAGAGATAATATTAAGACTAGTCATAGTGGGGAGTAATATAGCCTAGTAACATGCTATGTTACTCCCTATTATGACCAGACTTAGTATTATACACTACAATAATAGGCGGGGCAGGACGATTAAACATAAGCAGTACAAGCATCTACCGTGCAATTAAAAAGACAATTAATCAAAATATAACCTATGGTACTCATTGTCCTATATTAACCATCATATAAAATAGTAAATTATGAACTACTTGTACTATGGACATAAGACATATGAGAAAGCAGTCAAAGTAATGCAACAAACAGGATAATACAACCTTTATCACACACAAACTAATCATAAGCCTAATAATTTACAAGGTAGACAATTCACCGATTGATTGCAATATATTATTATATATTAAGCGTGGAAGGTTTCAGAGCTTCTCAAGCACCAACGTCACGAGCACTGTAAACAGGCTATTTGCCCAATCGGTGGCTGCCACATCGGCCTGCTATAGTGCAAGTTTTTTTTGTTTCTTTACACTTTTAAAGAGGTAATTTTTTAACACACCTTCTCCTTCGTAATGTTTATGGTAGTTCCGACACTATGGTTTGGCGTGAACGTTGGCGATAGTTATTCTACGATAATTCTTAGATGGTGCGTAATTTTCTAGCCGTAATTTATCGTTTACCCTATGTTTCTATTTAGACTACTTGATGGTATTTTTTGGCCGAATTTTTTTGATAGTAGCTAGCTTACGTCTACGGCAGTATATTTTAACTCATTTTAACTACTTAACGGTAACTTATACAACCTTCTAGCCAGAAATTTTTAGCGATAATTATCCTACATTTATGGTGTTTTTTAACATCATTATTAACCACTCAACAACAATTCTTTGAAGCATGTTTCCCAGCATTCGTTTTGACAGTATTTAGCCTAGCTCTATTACAATATGTTTTAGCTCTGTCTTTAGTTACTCGAAGTAGTTTTGGCACAACATTTTGGTCGTAATTTCGGGCAGATAGGTACCTCAGGGTAACTACTTGACAATGAATGATTGTCTAAGCTTATTTTTTAACAGTATTTCTTTTAGGTTCTTTACATATTCTTTGCCAGAAATTTTCGTCACACTAACCCACCTGTAATTTCCACACGGTAATTAGTAATTTTTCGTGGGCTGGTAATTTGCTGACCGTAATTAGACTCAATTTTGTTGTATCTTTTTAATCTTTGTTACTAATTTCACCATCCGCCATCTCTTTGTCCGGAAAAATATTACGGTTGTCTTCTGTAGTAACTTCAGGTAACGATATTACCCTGTATATGATGTAATCTCGAGCATCACTTTTAACCAACATTGTCCTATCACAGACGCGGTGTGACGCCGCGCCATGTTTCCTAGTAACTACCTATATGAAAGTGGAGCACTTCAGCTATCCTTTACTTGTTCCAATTCAGCGATTTATACTGTAGATCGCGTCTACAGTAACTGAACATTTTTCCCACCTATCCCGTGTCTTCTGGACTGTTGTTCAAAGCGGTGGACCTCGCCCACGTCGCTATTCCTTTCCTCCCCCACGCCGCCGAGGTCGCTCATCTTCCTCGCCATCGCCGCCGCCCCAACATCCTCCTACACCACCGCTCCAACCTCTTCCACCACCGCCGCCCACCTTGGCTTGCCGCCGCCCTCTCCCTTCTCACCGCTCCCTCAACATCCCCCTATGCAACCGCCCGATCTCCTGAACGCCATCGCCGCCGTGGAAGGCTTCTCCCTGGGTGGCGCGCGCGGACCTGTCCGCCGGCGTCCCTTACCATCCCTCCCCTTCCCTCCCCTCACCACCATCGCCTCTTCCACTCACCTCTCCGCCGACTCCCCCGCATCCGCATCCCGTCGGGGTCAGCAGGACATCTGACATCTCCAGTTGTAGAAATGACGTGTCCTTGAGGTTGAGCACGGGGAGAAGGTGGGGGATCGTGGGCGTTAGTGGCGCTGCCAACACCATGCATCTCCATATCGTCGGTGGCGCGCTCGACGGGCTCGATGGCTGTAATAAGGTCATCAAGGCCAGCAAGAATATGGAGCTTGCCTTCCTTGGCTAGGTCTGCATCTCCCGAACCGTCAGGATGGAGCTCCTCGGTGCTTTCCCGGACGAGATGGCCGTCAAGGACCGCCTCGACTTATTTTACTCCGTTTAGATCCGAAGGTGCTGCGGTGTATAAAACCATTTTCTGACCAAGTGATGGGTGCTCTTTCTTTCAGGTATCAGACAGAAGTTTCTCTATTGTCACTTATATTCATGTCTTTGGTACTGATGTTGGCAATTTAAGTTCACGTTCTCTCTCTATTTACCACCTGGGTACAATTACTTGGGAGTTCACATAGATCAGCAGGCATGACAGGACTATACAATTGGATTTCATTGTCATCGGCAGTGAGGTATACCTTCGAGAATTCAAACACTTTTTTACTCGCTCCCTCCAATAAACTATATGAATTGTTGGAACCAATATGTGACCCTCCTTTTCCAAACCAAGATATTATTATCTTCATATGTTGTATTTGAACATCACGAATGTTGTCTTCTTTTGACCATTACAATGTTGTTTTTCTATAAGTACTTAACCCTTCTCATTCGGGTATAGCTCAACCAACACTTATTTAGTCCATCTTTCCAAGCTACAGAAACAATCCACCTGATTATACTATGGTAAAAGATTAAGGACAAATGGTTCCGCTACCGCAAGAGAACATGACATACAGAACAGCCTGAATTTTCAGTTACGTATAGAACACACTGTTCAAGAAGTACGCTATCCAGTACATGCGGCGTACTGATACGGAGCAAGGATACCAAATTATCGATGTAACAGTTCCAACCGCGTTGGTTTTCATGTTTGGTTCAAGACGATGGCTGGTCGACAAGGGATAGAGGAGATCGAGGTGAACGGTCTGTTGTTGCCAACGCCCTGGCGACTTTTCTTGCTTCCCGCGACATCTCGATATGCTACATGTTTGGTCCATCAAGTATTAACCAGTGTGTATATTAGTTTCTTTCTTGAAGTATCAATAAATTTTAACCGTAGCTGTTGAACTGGTTTAGCAGTAACATTCAACTCATCATCTTGGAGCTGAAATGGGCACCATGACCAACCGTTGGCCTCTTTAAGAGGATTCACAACCTAAAGAAGGCATAATCTCATGGTGAGTAACATAGCCAGATGGTGAATGATTTCACCGTAAAAATCATTTTACTACAGACTCTCGGTTTTTATTGTTATATTATTCTGAATATGGGAGCACAAAAATAAAATTCCGACTATGAGAGCTCAATTATTATATACATGGATATTATCAGAATGTTGTAGAAGGTAGAACCGTTCCACTAGCTAATAGTTCTATGGTGCTTCTGATTTATACTTGCTGTGTCTCTAATTACTCAGCGTTTCTGAAATTGGGCTTGAAGGTTGCATCCTGGCATGCTGAGCGTAAGGTATTTGCCTTATTTTTTAGTTCAGTTTTCCCGGATGATTTTTGGGGACTAATTTTGATTTCTCTTTTGCCCTTCTCTGAAACGGCGGGTGGTGGGGTAAACTGCAGGGTCTGCTCGCTTGTGCGTGTCGAGCTTAGTCACTGTACTATAGCGGACGACGACTACAAAGGTGACGGTGTTGATTGGATTGGGTAAGTTGTCCCCGCCCCTCCTAGCAACTAACAGGTGAGCTAGCTCCGTCCATGCTCGATGAGGAAAGAAGACTCGAGCTTCCAGGCCATTTTTACTACGGAGCTAGGTATGTACCCTCAGTCGATTTCTTTCACTATGTGAAGCAACACTCAGTCTCTTTGTTTTTAACCAATCGGACAACTACTCCACAGAATTCTATGCTTAGAAGACAAAGGAAGTGGAATTTTTTTGGACGCCTACCTGCTATTAGCTGCACTTTGTTATGCTTAGTTTTTGAAAAAAAATACATAGAAGATTGTATTCAGGTGTCATTCTGCCTCTTGCTTTCTCAAACTCCTATCTATACTATTTGTTCCATATGTTATAGCAGAATGTGATGTCTTGTGAACAATTATTGCAAGATAAATCATCATCATCATACTATCTTTTAAAGACGGAAGGAATAACGCTCGATTAGCGACCCACGTCAGCCGCCGGTGTTGATCCATTGTTTAGATTCCCGATTTTATCGAAGTCATCTGATATATTGACAAGCCTTGCTAATAACAAGTTATGTTTACAGGACCTTGCTAACCTTCAGGTCTGAGCGCTCAATCGACAACTTTTTATCATTGATTAAATCACAACGTTCAGATATATGTCTAACAAGTTTTGTTTACAGGACCTGGCCGACCTTCAGGTCTGAGCGCTGAATCGACAACTTTTAAATTTCATTGATTAAATCACAACATTCAGATATGTCTCCTCCTTCGGCATTCACGGCCTGTACAACGGTTGTACAGTTACTCTCAAAATTAAATGTGCCATGACGCATGGATTAGCAAGATCGATGCCCTCTTTCAGAGCATGAAGTTCAGGTTTCTTATCGTTCAGGAAATTGGCGAAGTTGCAGGCAGCCAAGAAGATCATGCTGCAGTCTGAAGTTCTGTCCACTACACCGAGGCTGGCTTCCTCTGTTTCTGCAGAAGAGTAAGTTGATCAAGGTCTCTGATACTTGAAATAGATTCTAATTATGCCTATAATTATACTGTGCTTACATGACCCTAGATAGTTGTACGAAACTGTGAATTTGCATCTTAAATTCTAAACGATCTTTTATGTGCATCCTGATTGTTCATGTATTATAGATAACCTGTGGATTTGATCATACGTCTGACTCAGAACTACATGGGCTATGGGTATGGAGCCAAAATTATGAACTTAAATAGCAAGTCACTTCGAAAACTCCTGTGATAATGACCTACCCGTGCTATGCAAGCGCAATTGGTCATTAAAAATCTGAAATTTATGAGATTTCTTGACTTATTGTCAATTTGTTCTCTTGCAGTTGCAGATAATTAGCATCACAAAAGACTGCCCTCAACCTTTTGGAGGCTGAATATGAGGGGTTATATTTCATTCATTAATGTTCAATTAGTAAATTTCTTGCTTCAGTGGCATGCCATGAAGAACGAAATAATATCCTACTAGAAGCACCAAAAGCTATCATTGTTGGATTGTTCGTGTTATAATATATATTTTTCCAAAATTATATAGAGCTAAAAGAGAAAATTGTTAGAAGCCATTCCGCATGGATACTATGTAAACATAGCTAGGGCCATTGATGCATTCAAAAAACGACATCTGTATCTTTCAGTTAAAGTTATTTGTAGTGTTTCTTGCCTTACAAGTAGTTCTAAGTTACCTGAATTTGTTCAACTATAGATAGTGATGTTTTCATTGGAACACAAGGAAGAATTCCAAATTTACCATTAGTTATTGGCCTCACTATCATTATTTTACCAAAGATGAACCTAGATGATTTCCTTCTATAAATTGTTCTTTCATGAATTTATCAGTTAGTGTTCCTATGTTTTATTGAGAAGTCTATGGTGCTTTGTTTCCGGTCGAGTTTAAGTTCCGGAAGATCATTGGCTAAAATAGTTAGCTACTACTGTATAATAATATTACATGTCAGCAAAATAGTGCATCTATTATTTAACTCTTCTTTTGCTAATTACAGTATGGAAACTAGAGTTCTTAGATGAGCCCTTTTACCGGCTCCTGTTAATCTGGTTTTGGTTACAGAACCCATTCCGGGAAGTTTATCTCTAGAGATTCGTTAAAACAATGGACCTGACTGCTTTGAGGCTAATTGGATGACCAAGGTGATACTCAGACAGTTAAGTTCAGATATCTACAGCTAACAACACAATATGGGGAAATAGGAACAAGGAGCAGAATATTGTACGAATTGAGGCTTCTCTTTATTGACCATCAGGTATGTTCTGAACATAATAGCTTCTTATCTATATGACGCAGTTTTGAAGAACAAGGACTGCATCAAGTCATTGAATGGAAGACAGCTTCACCGACAATGTTCCTGTAGCACAGATGCTGACCAGCACAATCTTCCATGGAGTGCCCCATGTGCGAATTGCCGACTCTGCCCATGCCGACAGCCCCTTCATCAACGTAGCCAGCTCGCACTTCCAAAGCCAAAGACGAGGCCAGCTATTATGCTTGACTCAGTGTAATGGATCGCAAAATATAGTTGAAATATATCTACTTCCTTTCTTACATTGTACACACTATTTGATCTTTAAGCAAATGAGTTGTCACCACGCCGCGCCACTTTTCCTAGTCACTGCATATATGAAAGCAGAGCAGTTCAACGCTCGATTAGGGCTGCCAGATCAGCCTTTGGTACTGTAGATTCGATCTACAATAACCGGACATCACAACGCAATTTCTTTCCGTTTATCGCGTGTCTTATAGACGGTTTGGTCAAGCGGTGGTCCGTCTTTTTTTTTCCAACCACCGGTGATTTCTGGAAGAGTCGTGTGCCCTCTTCTCAAGCCGCCGCCTAAAGCATCGCCATTCCCAAGCCGCGGCCTACCACGCCGTCTTCCCGGCCCCATGCCACAGAAAACTCGGCTGCCGCCGGCCTGTTTCCCTAATCCAGCCACGTCCGCCGCCGCCTCCTCCTCACTCTCTTTGTGCTCGCAGCCCTTTCTGAACGGCAGCACGCGTCCCCTGTCGCGACCTCCGTGTCGAGCGGCCAAAGCCGACTGTAGGCGACGAAGTTGGGACGGCGGCGGTGCCATCTCGCCGGCGAGAGCAAGGCAGACGGTTCACGCGCGTCGGGCGGCGCAGGAGGTCAAGGACGATGCAGTGAAGACAGGCGGCGATGGCTACCTGCACGTTTTCAATTGCTGGGGGCAGCGGCCAGCATGAACCCAGGTGGAGCCGCCGCGCTCCAATCGAGGGGGCGGGCAACAGGAGGCCGTCAAGCGCCACCGACGCCGCCATCTTATGCGGCACCTTTGCTGGGAGTTTGTGCCGCTGCCGCCGGACGGTCTGCTTCTTCTTAAAGATGGGTGCCGCCTCCGCCGGAGGGTCTGCTTCTGCTTAAACCGACAGGACCCGCGTCGTAGGAGCCATTCCTAGAGAAGAGGCCTCGGTCGCGGGTGGTTCTGGTGCAAGGAAGTGCGTTGAAGGCAGTGTGGTGGTCTTGAGGGGAACTGTCGTTGATGCTTCGTGCTTAAGCAGTCACTATGGGTCTGTGTGCCGTCTCCGAGGAAATCTTCCTACAGGAGATGTAAGTGTAGCAACCGCTTCTTTTCTTCTTTCTGTGTATGGCCTTTTGATCTTCTTCACACTAATTCATCTTCTATTCTTTGTGTGTATGGCCTATTTGCTCTCAGAGAAACAGAACGAAAACGTGCCGCTTTGGTATCACAGGCTCCAGCCTCCAGTAGACACATGGAGCACAACATGGTGGCTCCAGTACTAGGTGATACGTTCCTCTGCTCAACTTTTCCCCTTTTCTTCTATCTGTTATCTTTTATTTTATTTTTCCAGTTCATTCAAGTCACCGATTCACCAAATACAGCAGGGGACCAACCACACTTTGGTGTGTTGCTGCCGATAGGATGGACTGCAAGATCTGCTGCTGTGCATCGAGGTCAGTGAAACACAGGGCACCTAAAGGTGGTGCCACCGCAATCTTCTGTGTTATTTGGATATGATGTGTAGGCAAATTATCCAGACATTTGACAAAATCAGAAGCTGCACATCATTTAGGTTGGCGGTTCAATCTTCTATGCTCCACAATTGTCTGGAATGGTTCAATCTATCATCAGTACGTGTTATTTGGATTGAATCAGTCTACCACAATTGTCTGGCTGGAGTTTGTCACTATTATATCAAGGTATGCAGTTGATATAACTAAATTGTGTTTTGCAGCTGCCTCTACTTGGAAACCTGAATCTGTAGGGTGTACCCAACTGTTCTCTAAAAAAAAGGGTGTACCAAGCTGTAGGTCCACTATTTCTTTAGATTGCTGAAAAAAGAACAATATATGTGGCTTAGTGTATTTATGGTGATCAGTGTGCAGCCTTATCACTTTTGTCTGTCTCGCCAGAGGCACATGTGAGTGCAATTGTGGTTTGTCACGGTCCATTCTTAAATTCCCTAAAACTTCAGCTCATCGAGATTTTGCCAATTTATCTTCCTACTATATCAAAAAGTAGCAGCAAAGGATTCTCCAGGAAACATGCCACAAAGGTCATACACAGATTAGTGTTTTTCTCTGCAATTTTTTGATCATCTTGCAGCTGCTAACTATGCCTACAAAATTATTACTTTTGCTGCACTATTTCTACTGGAATATTTTGTGTTGGCCGTGCCTCATTTTTACCTGCACCAGTTAAGGACAAATTGAGGAAATGAACCAACTAAACTGGAAGAAAACTCATGTACTGGCTATTATGTTTATGTAGCTCTCTGACAGAAAATTCTTGAATGTACTTGAATAATTGGATATTCTTCACAATGGCAGGACAAAGGTTTGGTATTCACTTCCGGTCGGAGTTTTCTTATGAGTTGTGCTTTTGCATCGATCGGCAAACCACCGGGTGCTAGACACGTAGCATGCCTAGCTTCTCGGTGTGCTTCATTCTGGATCTGGGTGCAATCGTAAGCATATTTGTGACTTAACTTAAAATTCGGATTATTCCTGGATTGTGGACTGATATCCGGGAGTGCCCATTTCCCATTGCAGCATTTGTCCATACAAAACAGTTTAAATTGGAGGTTTATTATTAGTGAGTTGGGTATGAGCTTTACTAAACTGAAGGTGTACGGAGTGACGAGGAGATAAGAGGGTTGCCAAAGGTGGACCTTGAGAAAGGACGCTTTTCCACTTTAGTATGCCTCTGCGAGAAATTGTCCATAAAACGTCAGGATGCTAATCCGATTTTTATTTCGTTGAGAGTTTTCTTATGTACCGTAGATTGCCATTATTTTGTGTTTCCAACATTTTCGGTCAACATTTGCAGGAAATTTTGTTTCATCTTTTTATAGAGGTGAGCCTCTTTTACCACCAAGGTCGTTGGATTCTGTGGTACTAATATTAGTAGTGCATCCCCATGGTCGTCCTTATAAAAGATAGATGTTCAGAAGCAAAATATATATTGTAACAAGGGGGACAGATCATCGTGTAATAGCCAAATTCCTTATATCAATCCATTGTTCTTCGATTCAAGTAAGGAGTATAATCAGTGATCACTTAATATTGTTACTGATTACTGAAGATATACTTGCAGTACATACAAATTCTCTCAGAGGTTTATATTTTCACCTTGAAATCAAATTTATGAACCCAAGTCTTGAGGTAGGGATCAAGAGTTGTGAAGAGACGCCTAGGATGCTGTCTATGTACCTAAAATTCACCAAAGGTTCCTTAATTTACAAGGTGAGAGCTGCCGAATCCTGCTGTTGTTTATATTTCTTATTTTGCACTCTGATTTTGACTGTTATTTGGTGTCACTTCCAAGGTTTTTCTAAGCAATGTAGTGCCAATGTTTACTTCACTCTTAGTGTTCAGTACACTCATCTTTCTATTCTAATGATTAATTCTCCTGAGCATTCTATTGATACATTATTGATTTGGAAATGCATGAAATTCATCTTCCAATAATCGACAATTCGATAACCATTTTATTGTAAACATTCATTGGATTATAAAGAAGAATCGTTCCCATGTATTTTTACTATGAATTCCTTATCCAGGATCATGAGAGTTGAACACTGTCTATTTCATTACAGCTTAATATGGGATTCCCGACATGTTAACTTCTTCCGAGCATTGACAGAACTTATATGTGCTAGGGTTCGTTGTTGAGATCGTCGGTTCACCTGCAATTCCATCATTGGAATTGTTCTTGCTCCTTTTAATAAAGATACTACATTGCCTCAGCTTATTTAGTTCCCCTTCAGTGCACGGTACTTTACCTTTCAGTATTATAGACAAATAATTTTCACAACCTCACAATTAGCATCTCTAGCTTTGTAACCTACGCATTTCTCGAAGTATTAATTTACCTTTCTTGCATCTTACTTTGGTACCAGTACTGTTAAAAATTAGTTGTACCAGGGTACATAGTGCTCAGATCTTTGCTTCCCTTTTCATACAAGTCATTTTAGCCTCGGGCACCATCAGAAATCAGCCATCACAAGTACCGATTATTTTTATTAACCGCATACTGTTTATATCCCACTTCTCAATGTAATCAAGGTATTGACACTTCTAGATATCCATGTATTTTGGCGGCCAGCACTAATAAAAATGATCAGTTTTTTTAGTATATAATTGTCCCATCTTTCAGGATCATCCACGCAGGATAAACAGGAAGGCCTCAGGAAATATTCAAAGTTGAACCAACCAAAGCAACTCTCTATGATCTTACTAAGGAGCCAAGGGAGAAACACTTTTGGTAAGTTCTTGCGCACCACTTCCTGTATTCATCAATGATAGTGATCTTCCAGCAAAGCTAACACATGAATTATAACCGTTATAAACTGAAGCTAATCATCACCGAAGTTAGCATTCCCCACGGTTGGTGCTTCATATCCTGCAAGGACTGCTGGAACAAGATAGTTCTTGCTATCTCCACAACAGCAAGCAAGACAACAAAACAGGTATTGGCCACTGAGTCAGCTAACAGTAGATATCTGTCCAAAACAATCCCACATGAGTACAACTGACAATCGACTTATCAACTATCTACTTTCTGCAGTGCGACGCACAAGAAAAGGAAATCAAGAGCTATTCTCACCCAAAAAGAGGAGCATAACCTTACCATGTAGGCACATATAAAGCAAATTATACACTGGCATCACTCTGCTCTCTTTCCCCAGAACATGGTAAGCTACCGACTGTATCATCTGATCAACCTGCTCCAAACACAGAAAACAGAGAAGAGACATAACTGAATAAGTCCTGCATGAAACTTTGGATCCATCGATCCCAGTCACCAGTAATGATATGTCATAACACTGTGGACCTATGTACCCTAACTTCAGTGTTATGTAAAGTTAGGTACCTATCCATTCAAGTATATGTATTTATTTTTGGACTCCACCTACACACTAAAAGGGATCTAGATACACTCCTTTCACAAATCTAAAATATCTTATATTTTGAAACGGAGGGAGTATGTTTTAGGGTGTTGTAATACCAGGTACTTACATACTCTTAGATGTCGTACTTTCTTCTCTGGAACCTACCCTGCAACACTTATACATGGGAAACTATCTTACTGATGATTCCATGGAGCCTACAAATCATCAAACCAACACTTAAAATTAGCTCCCAACAACCATACATGCCAAAGTGGTACTACCACGGGCGCGGCGATACACGCCGCGCCACATTTCCTAGTACTATATATTAAATGTAGGATTGCCGGCCTCTCCTTGATCTGGCGACTGTTCACATGAACAGTATGCGTGCATGAACAGTGCGACATGTCGCATAGGCCGTTTGATTTCGATCCAGCGGTGAAAAATAGATGAACCGTCAGGTACAAGGCACACTGCAGTAATTTTGCCACCCGATGGTAATTCTTCGGCCCACTTCTCTGCCGCTATTTTTCGAGGGTAATTAGCCTATGCCTACGGGAAAAATTAGCTATTTTTTAACTTCGGGTCATTTTCATTTTTTTATTTCTCCGTTTTCCTACGCAATTACAACGCGTCTTCTTAACCCTAATTTACGGTGATTCTTCGGCGCACTTTCTCGCCGTCATTCTTTGAAGGTAGTCAGCTTATGTCTATGGCAAATTTTTAGCTATTTTTAAACTCCGGGCCATTTTCATTTTTACTATTTCTCCATTTTCCGACGTAATTACTACGCGCCTTTTCAATCGGAATTTTTCGATGGTGATTCCGACACAACTTCCCGGCCGTATATTTTCGGTAAAAGTTATCCTACGATAATTCTTCGACACATTTCCCGGCCGTTATATTCCGACAGTGGTTAGCCTTCGTATGGTAATATTTTTCCGCTCATTTTTTAACTACACGATGATAATTTTCACGCACAACTTTCCACCCGTAATTTTATGAGGATAGTGGCCTACTTCGAGGGCTCTAGCTCATTTTTTACTACCCGATGATAATTTCTAGATACACCTCTCGGCCATAATTTCTAGCCGTAATTTTCTGGCAATAGTAGCCTACTTCTAGCGTAGTATTTGTTTAACTCATTCTTAATTTACCGCCATATTTTTCTAGTTGTGTTCTCCATGGTATATTCGACATGCAGGCTCTCTTTCCGGTAATTTCTAGCCGCGATGCTCTCTAATGGTAATTGCTCATTTGGTCTCCTCGGTCTCAACCGTTAATTTCCCAATGGTAATTTTTCTAGAAAATTACTCCGCAAGTTTTCGTTGATATATTTTATCCATATTTTCCAACCGTACAAAAAAGTGATCGTTAACACATGAGTTAACGACACGGGCGTGGCATGTCACCATCACCGAGTTGCTTAGTAATAAGGAGGGCATGACAATTAAACATGAGAAGTATATGCATCTATATCTTGCCACTAGATAGGCAAGTAGGCAGAATATAACATATGTAGTTGATTGTCCATAGTAATCATAAGTGTAAAACAGTCCACTGTGAATAATTTGTATTTATACTCTGATCGTATCACATATGATGAAGCAGTCAAAATATTGCAACAAACAAGATAATGCAACTTTTATCACACACAAACTGATCATAAGCCTAATAGTTTATAAGATGGACAATTCACTAATTGGTTGCAATAATAAGGAGGGCAGGACAATTAAACATGAGCAATATATGCATCTATATCTTGCCACAAAATAGGCAAGTAGGAAGAATATAATATATGTTGTTGATTGTCCAATTGTAATCATAAGTGTAAAACAGTTCACTGTGAACAATTTGTATTTATACTCTGATTAAAGCAACCAAAATATTGCAACAAACAAGATAATGCAACCATTATCTACAACAAACAATATAACCAAACAGCAGAAAAGCAAGGTCAATGGTTCCTTGCCTTCAGCTGTGGGGCCTTTTTCTTATTACTATTCCTGGCGGAACGCTTAAATCGTGGCATCAAGGCTTATCAACGGACCTAGGTAGCAAACCATGTGGACGAGGTGCATGGCAAGTAGGCAAACCATGTCGACGGCGAGGTGTCAGACCTTGTTGACGGCAAGGTGGCAGACCTTGTCGACCAGGTGGACGGCGAGGTGCATCCGCGAGTAGGCGTACCTTGTAGTCGAGGTGCACGGATGGTGGGAAGACCTTGGCTGTGAGGTGGCATACCTTGTCGACGATGTGCACGACGAGGTGGCGTACCTTGTCGACAAGGTGCACGTCAAGTGAGCAGACCTTGGCCGCAGGTGGGCAGACCTTGGCATCGAGGGAGAAGACCTTGACGGAGAGGTGCACGACAAGTATGGAGACCTTGACGAAGAGGCGCATGTAGAGGGGGCAAATCTTGTGGGTGAGGTTGACGGCGAGGTTGCAGACCTATGAGCTTGAAAGTTGGCACGACGTGGTGGAAAACCGCGGATGTGACGACGGGCTAGGGTTTGGGTTACGGCGATGGCTAGCTGTGTACTGGAGGGAAGGACGGTGGCGTGGTGAGGAGGGACATAGGGCAGTGAGGGGCGGAGGGAAGGACGGCATCGAGTGGAGGAGGGACGAACGGTGGCGAGTGGAGGAAGGACGGACGGCGGCGAGGGTGAGGATGAGGGAGGAGGCAGAGGACGGCGAGGTGAGGAAAATTGGATCTTGTCCACTTTCGGCGTGGGAGGGGATAAGGAGGGTGAGGGTACCTTTCGAAGAAATTAGAAATTACTGACCCCAAAAATAACGAAAAAATTCAGTATGCTGATTTTTTTGCCAAAATATTGGTATAGGTGAGATCCAAAGTGTGGTATGAAATGATCTAGGGACCTTGTCTAGCATTATTTGAGCAGGTAACACAAATAAGCCAGAATCTCTTTACGGGTCAACCAGATGGAAAACATGTGGAATCATCAGGTTTCAAAATTGGCCAATGCATGTTGCTACCTAAACTAACAAGAATAAGGGTAAAAGTATGGCCATCCGTCATTTTGGTAGGTCGAAGGGGTAGGACTCCATGTTTTAGGGTTTCATCGCTGGAAACCGAGAGCGCTAGAATCACCTTTCCAAATCTTGCATACGGCACTACCATATTTATGAAAGTGTGGTGGGATGTTGATATAGGCAGAACCCACCCCTTGCGTGAGCCTGTCCTCACATGCAACTTCTCTGACAAGCACATCATGTAGCAGTTGCATTCCTATGTGTTTTGGGGATTTTTGATCATGGTTTGACACATGGAGTCTATAGAGTCCATTGCATGTGTTATTTTTTAAACCACCTTGATCCACATGACTAAACACACTCCAATATGGATGCTTCTATCATACTAGTGAATCCATTCCATGTTGGCAGTTGCATTATATTATTCCACAGGCTTTTTGGGATTTCTGACCATGGTTTGAGACATGGAGTATATCTAGTCATTGCATGTGTTCTTTTCCAAACCACATTGATCCATATGAGCACACACACAACCAATGTATGGATTATTCTAGCTATCACACTAGTGCATCATTGTATGTTGCCAGTTGCATTAATTCCAGGGGCTTTTTGGGCTTTCTTACGACCATGGTACACACATGGAGTATCTAGAGTCATTGCATATGTGTCATCTTTTCTAAACCACATAGATCCACATGAGTACACACACTCCAATAAATGTGGTGATGCAACTTCTGTCACATTAGTGTGTATCATTATATTCCATGTGGCAATTGCATTATATTCCTATGTGTTTTGGGGATTTTTTGACCATGGTTTGACTCATGGAGTCTATAGAGTACATTGCATGTGTTCTCTTT
The DNA here is from genome assembly GCA_023614405.1 of Avena insularis. Classification (NCBI taxonomy): domain Eukaryota; kingdom Viridiplantae; phylum Streptophyta; class Magnoliopsida; order Poales; family Poaceae; genus Avena; species Avena insularis. The sequence continues at coordinate 83,749,217 of CM042694.1, read as the reverse complement.
TCCAAACCATCTTGATCCACATGACCACACACACAACAATATGGATGCTTCTATCAAAGTAGTGCATCATTCCATGTTGGCAGTTACATTCAAGAGGCTTTTTGGGCTTTTTGACCATGGTTCGACAAATGGAGTATATATCTAGAATCATAGCATATATGTGTTCTCTTTCAACCACACATTGATCAACATATGAGCACACACACTCCAATATGGATGCTTACATTGGTGATCATTGCATGTTGGTAGTTGTATTCTAGGGGATTTTTGGGCTTCTTACCACCAGTCCATGTGGTTTGTGATACGTCCATTTTGCATCACTATTCTATATCATAATTTATTATTATTCATTGATATATTTCATATTAAAGATGATACTTATGTTATTTCATCTATTTTTGCATGGTTGATGACTTTTGGAGCATGGACCGCTGCAATCAGGATTCTGATGGAAAATGTGTTGTTTGGAGGCAAAATTCGCGAAGATCAGAAAATCCGGGAAAATACATGAAAAATCCTATTTTTCCAGAAGACGAAGAAAGCCATAAGGGGAAGTGGAGATGGGCCACAGGAGGCCCACACCACCCCCTGGCGCGGGCCACCCCAGGCCACACCACCGGGTGTTGTGGCCGCCCTGGTCCACTCCAGCCTCTCCCCTCTAACGTATATTATACTCTCGAAACCCTAAGACTCGGGGAGCGGCCACAGAAAGATTCCACCGCATCTGCAGGGCGGAAAACATCGAGAGAGAAAGATCTCTCCGACGGACAGAATTCTGCTGGGGGAATTCCTTCCCGGAGAGGGGAGATCGTCGCTATCAACACCACTATCAAGCTGGACTTAATCGGGATCATCATCATCATCACCACCATCATCATCTCCATCACCACCATCATCTCCACTCCATACTGCTGTAACAATTGGGTTGAATCTTGCATAGTTCTCAGGAGAAACTTTTCCGGTGTTGATTACTCCTTGTAGTTGATGCTATTGAGTGAACCATTGAATTATTGTTTATGTTCAGATTGTTACACATCATTATTTCATCTCTGATCATGATCGATATGATGTCTGAAGGGAATATGCCCGAGAGGCAATAATAAAGTGGTTATTATCTTATTCTATGTTTATGATAAAGGTTTATTTTGCATGCTATAATTGTATTGATCGGAAACGTCAATACATGTGTGTTTAATAAAAAAAGGGTTCCTAGTTATGCCTCTCTTATAGACTAGCTTGTTGATTAACAAGATGATCAAGGTTTCCTGATCATGGACATTGGATGTTGTTAATAACAAGGTCGCAGCATTTGTGAAATGATGTGATGAACATTCATCCGAAGTATAGCATTACGATCAAGTCATTATGTTTATATTTCTATAACATCATACGAAGTAATCTTTATCCTTACACCATGAGATCATGTTAATAGCTAACACCGGAAGAGTATCTTGATAACATCAAATGTCACACCGTAACAGGGTGATTATAAAGATGGGTTCAGTGCTACGAAGGTGTTATGTTGAGGCTCATGGATCAAGAGTGGAATTTGTCAATCCCGATGACGGATAGATATACTCTGGGCTCTCTCGGTGATATCACATTAAGATAGCTTGCAAGCAAGTGATGTGATCACTAGAATGTTATATCACGGGAACGAGAAAAGAGTGCATGTCGGCAACGAGATCAAACTAGGTATGGAGATACAGATGATCGAATCTCGGACATGTAATATATCGTGAGACAAAGGGATTTAGTTACTAGCGTTAAAGGTTCTCACGATCACAGAAGTCATCGTTGAATGTGTAGGAGTCAGTATGGATCTCCAGGTCCTGTTTCTGATTATTGATTTAAGAGGGGTCTCGATCATGTCTGCATTATTCAGGAACCATAGGGTGACACACTTAAGAGTTATCGGACACCATTTTGGAGCACACATGTTTCAGACGAAAGAATTGCAAAGCACAGGAATTGTTTCGATAGAAACCAGAAATTGTTTCGGGTGAAATTGCAGAAAGTGGTTCTGCATGTGATATTCAAATATTGCAAGGGGTTATATGTGAATGTTTGTTAATTAAAGTAATTAACAAAATTCTGAATAAAATTAATAAAAGAGTTTTATTAAATGAGAGAGCATTAAATTTGGAGAAATTTAATGCATTTAAAGTGGAGACTTTAAAAGAGAATGTGAAGGGGCATTTTAATGTGGAGGGGGTTACCACCACATGAATGGGGGAGGTGAAGGGACACCCTCCCCTCCTCCTATAAAAGGCCCCCCTCTCACTCCTTCTTCCTCACACCTCCTCGTGAAGGATCTCTCTCCCCCTCTAGTATTATTCCCCCATGGTCCCGGATTAGCGAGATACATGTTCCTGGTGGCTTTATCTGGAAAGGAGTTGCTGCTTTCGCTGCTTTGCTGGAGCGAGGGACGGAGGTTTTCGGGGTACCGGATGTGTGTGCGATCACGGATGTCCCATTGCTTTGCGGTGCTGGACTTGCTGGAGCTGGATCTGAAGGACGTGCTAGAGCTGGACCTCCTGGACTTCATCACGATCTTGAGATCGGCAAGTGTACGACTACATCATCCACGAGTTCCAACTCGTTAACAAAGCTTTGTTGTCTTTGAGGGTAAGTTCTCTATGCATGTATATCCACCTGTGGCTTGTATCTAGTAGATAGATCTTGGCATATAGTTCCCATCATAGGAATTTTTTTGTTTTCTATGTTGCGAACCCAACAATGTCTTGTGAGTAGTTCGTTTTGTTCTTGAGGACATGGGAGAAGTCATGTTGTTAGTAGTGGAATTGTGTTGAGAAAGATTCAATGGTTTGATATTTAAGTTGTGCTGTACTTCTTCTAGTGGTGTCATGTGAACGTCGACTACATGACACTTCACCTATATGGTCCTAGGGGAATGCATTGTGTATTTGGCTACTAATCGTAGGGGTTGCCGGAGTGATAGAAACATGAACCCTCGTTAGGAAACCATTGCACAAGGGACGTCAGGGTCTTAGAGTTTAAAGTTGTGGTTAGGTTTCTACCGTAATTACTTTCTTGTACTTGCGGATTCTTGCAAGGGGTATAATCACAAGTATGTATTAGTCCTAGGAAGGTCGGTACATTAGCACAGGTTCACCCACACAACACTTAGCAAACTAAAGAAGATTAATCAACTATATGAAGCGAAAGCACTTGACGATATTCCCATGTGTCCTCGAGAACGTTTGGTCATCTTAAGTAATACAACCGGCTTGTCCTTTGCTGAAGAAAGGATTGGGCCACTTGCTGCATTTATTCTTATTGTCTTTTATTTACTCGTACTTTATTTACCTACATTATCAAAAAACCCTAAAAATCTGTTTGCTAAGTATTTACAGAGAATTCCTGCTCCAAGCCACTAGCCAGCACCTTCTGCTCCTCGTTGGGTTCGACACTCTTATTTATCAAAAATACTACGATACCCCCCCTATACTTGTGGGTCATCAAGACTATTTTCTAGCGCCATTGCCGGGGAGTGAAGCGCTATTGGAGAGTGGAACTGGTAAAGGAAACTTCTACTATGAGTATTTTTTATTTCTGTTAGTTGCTTTATTTTCAATATGGATAATTTGCTGAGTTTCTTATTTGGTAATGCTACTACCAATACTAATGTAGTAGATGAACCACCACCTGCTGAGAATGATACTTTTAAAATACCTACAATAATTATTGATCGTGTTATGGATAACTATTATGTTGGAGATGGAACTGTCCATCCCGGTGATCATTTGCTCTTTATACACGAATGATGCGGGTTGTTCAAGTGTGTAGGTATTACAATAGATCAAGTCAAGAAGAAGTTATTCTCATTATCACTAAAAGGAAGAGCTGAGGACTGGTATAAGCTGCTGAAGAATGGTCAAGCTCTTGAATGAGAGGAAATAGTACCTCTCTTTTATTTAAAGTTTTATCCTCCTAGTGAGATTCATAAAGATCGGAATCAAATATACAATTTTTGGCCTCTTGATGGAGAGAGTACAGCTCAAGCTTGGGGGAGATTGAAGTTATTAATGCTCAAATGTCCCATTCATGAGCTCCCCAACAATATTAGTATCAATAACTTTTATGCAAGACTCCCTCTACATGATAAGGATTTATTGGATGCCTCTTGTGCTGGATCATTCACTCGCATGGAAGAAGAAGCTAAATGGGATCTTCTAGACCGTATTCAAGACAATGTTGAAGCATGGGAGAATGACAAAGGAAGAAAGTAAGGTATAAATTATGATTATGAATGCATTGAATCTTTTATGGGAACTGATGACTTTCAAAATATTAAAAATGCTTATGGTCTTGATTCTCAAGTTATTACAAATTGTTTTAAGGCTTTTGCTTCTTATATTGAAATTTTGAAAAAGGGATGGAACAAGTACCATGCACCATATAAAGATATTGTTGACTGTGTTCCTGTTGGGAGTACTGAATTTTGCACCATTGATCACATCTTGCCTGAACCTTATATCAAGAAAATACCCTTCCCGGATAAGGTAAAGGATCATCCTATGATAAATAGTGTAATCAATAAAAGTGCAAAGAGAACTATAGAACCTGATGAACAAATAAACATTGAACCTATTGTAGCAATTGTGAAAGACCTTGTCACTAAAAGTGTAGAAGATGGACACGTAGTATTTTGTGAGGATGCTTCTAATATTGTCTCACATCCTAAAAGAACTAAAAGCTAGTGTCCCTGTGCTTTCTGTTAGAATTGGTGATCATTGCTATTATGGTTTATGTGATATTGGTGCAAGTTCAAGTGCTATTCCTTATGAGCTTTACAAAGAAATTATCTATGAAATCAGTCCCTGCGAACTGGAAGAGATTGATGTGGTTATTCACCTAGCTAATAGAGAGACCATCTCTCCAATTGGTATTGTGCGGGATGTAGAAGTTCTTTGTGGTAAGATTAAATATCCTGCTGATTTTCTAGTACTTGGTTCAGATGCTAGTAAAACTTATCCCATCATTTTTGGTAAACCTTTCTTTAGTATTTGTGGAGCTATTATAGATTGCAAAAGGGAGAAAATCTTGACTAAGTTTGATGGGGAATCGTATGAGTTTAATTTTTCGAAATTTACTAAAGAACCTTGTGAAAATGAAACCCATAATGAGGATTTTAGAGTTGAACAACTTGCTTCTATTTCTCTTGCTCCTAACAATGCTTTGCAGCAATTTATGGAAGATCGTGAAAGTAAAATCTTCATGGAAGAAAGCAATGAGATTGACGAGATTCTCCGTCGTCAACCTAAGATGCTTAAGCATAACTTGCCCGTAGAAGACTTGGGTACCACGTTGCCACCTAAAAAGGATCCGGTCTTCGATTTAAAACCTCTACCTGACGATCTTAAATATGCTTACATTGATGATAATAAGATATATCCTGTTATTATTAGCTCTAAACTTTCAGGGAAGAAAGAAAAAAGGTTATTGGAGGTATTGAAGAAACACCGAGGGGCTATGGGCTATACTCTGGATGATTTAAAAGGGATTTCTCCTACTATATGTCACCATGCTATCAATATAGAACCAGATGCAAAGCCCGTAGTAGAGCACCAACGACGTTTAAATCCTAAGATGAAGGAAGTGGTAAGAAATGAGGTATTGAAACTCCTTGATGCTGGTATTATTTACCCTATTGCTGATAGTGAATGGGTTAGTCCTGTTCATTGTGTCCCTAAAAAAGGGGGAATTACTATCGTCCCTAATGATAATAATGAGCTTATTCCCCAAAGAATAGTAGTAGGTTATAGAATGTGTATTGATTTCAGGAAAGCTAACAAAGTTACTAAGAAAGATCATTACCCACTTCCTTTTATTGATCAAATGTTAGAAAGGTTGTCTAAAAAGACCCATTTTTGTTTTCTTGATGGATATTCTGGTTTCTCTCAAATTGCTGTTAAACAACAAGATCAAGAAAAAACTACTTTTACATGCCCTTACGGAACCTATGCTTATAGATGTATGCCTTTTGGTTTATGTAATGCTCCCGCTACTTTTCAAACATGCATGTCTGCTATCTTTCATGGTTTTTGTGAGGAAATTGTGGAAGTGTTCATGGATGACTTCTCTGTCTATGGAACTTCTTTTGATAATTGTCTGCACAACCTCGATAAAGTTTTGCAGAGATGTGAAGAAACTAATCTTGTTCTTAATTGGGAGAAATGCCACTTCATGGTGAATGAAGGTATTGTACTTGGACATAAGGTTTCTGAAAGAGGCATAGAAGTTGATAGAGCTAAAGTTGAGGCAATTGAGAAAATGCTCTGTCCAAGAGACATCAAAGGTATTCGTAGTGTCCTTGGTCATGCTGGTTTCTATAGAAGGTTTATTAAAGATTTCTCTAAGATATCAAAGCCCCTCACTAATATTCTTCAAAAAGATGTACCCTTTGTCTTTGATGATGATTGTAAGGAAGCTTTTGAAACCCTAAAGAAGGCTTTAACTACAGCTCCTATCGTTCAACCACCTGATTGGAGTTTACCCTTTGAAATAATGTGTGATGCTAGTGATTTTGCTATAGGTGTTGTCCTTGGGAAACGAATTGATAAAAAGTTAAATGTTATCCATTATGCTAGTAAGACTCTTGATGGTGCTCAAAGGAATTATGCTACTACTAAAAAGAATTCCTAGCTGTCGTCTTTGCTTGTGATAAGTTTAGACCTTATATTGTAGACTCAAAAGGTACCATTCATACTGATCATGCTGCTATTAAGTACCTTATGACGAAGAAAGATGCTAAGCCTAGGCTTATTAGATGGGTGCTACTCTTACAAGAGTTTGACCTACATATTGTAGATAGGAAAGGTCTGAAAATCCTGTAGCTGATAATTTATCTTGATTGGAAAACATCTCTTTTGAATTTATGCGTGTTAATGATAGTTTCCCAAATGAACAGTTGGCTGTAGTAGGGGTGAGCTCGTGAGGGAGCCCTTGGTATGCTGATTATGCTAACTTTATTGTCTCTAAGTATTTGCCTCCAACTTTCATAGCTCAGCAAAGAAGGAAGTTCTTTTACGATTTGAGGCATTATTTTTGGGATGACCCACATTTATATAAAGAAGGAGTGGATGGTATTATGCGAAGATGTGTTCCAGAATATGAGAAAAAGGAGATATTGCGGAAATGTCATGGTAGTGCCTATGGAGGACATCATGAAGGAGATAGAACTGCGCAAAAGGTGCTACAATCAGGTTTCTACTGGCCTACCCTTTTTAAAGATGCAAGAAATTTTGTTTTATCTTGTGATGAGTGTCAGCGTGTTGGTAATATTTCTAGACACAATGAAATGCCTATAAACTACTCTCTAGTGATCGAACCCTTTGATTGTTGGGGATTTGACTTTATGGGTCCTTTTCCTCCCTCAAAAGGTTATACCCATATCCTTATTGCCGTTGATTATGTCACTAAGTGGGTAGAATCCATACCTACGAAGAGTGTTGATGGGGAGACCTCTCTAAAAATGCTTAAGGATGTTATCTTTCCTAGGTTTGGAGTGCCTAGGTATCTTATGACTGATGGGGGTTCTCATTTCATTCATGGTGGTTTTAGAAAGACCCTTGCTAAATATGATGTTAATCATAGAATCGCTTCAGCTTATCATCCCCAAACTAGTGGACAAGTAGAGTTATCAAATAGAGAAATTAAATCCATCTTGCAAAAGACTGTTAATAGATCTAGAAAAAATTGGGCTAAAAAGTTGAACGATGCTTTATGGGATTATAGGACTGTCTATAAAAACCCTATGGGGATGTCTCCTTATAAAATGGTTTATGGGAAAGCTTGTCACCCGCCTTTAGAATTAGAGCACAAAGCTTATTGGGCAGTTAAAGAACTTAATAGAGATTGTAAGCTTGTTGGCGAAAACAGATTATTTGACTTAAGTTCGTCGGATGAACGGAGGAGTGAAGCATATGAGAATGCTAGACTCTTTAAGGAGAAAGTTAAAAGATGGCATGCCAAGCGAATACTTAAGAGAGAATTCCAAGTTGGTGAGAAAGTTCTATTGTATAGGTCTCGTCTCAGATTTTTTGCAGGGAAACTACTATCAAAATGGGAAGGACCTTTTGTTATTGAAGAAGTGTACCGTTCAGGAGCAATAAAAATTTCTTCTTTAAAAGACAACACTACACAAGTGGTGAATTGGCAGCGACTCAAGCACTATATGGCTAGAGATTCTTACAATGAAGATGTTGATGCTTTTCAAGTTATAACTCCGGAAAAATTTATCAAAGACCAAATTCAGAGACCTGCAGAGTCCATTTTCGAATAGGTAATAGTTCTGGTAAGAAAAGTTCCACGAAAATTCTGTCCAGTTATATTTCTGCAGTTTTTATCCAACAAGGAAAGCTACGAAGCGAAAGAGGGACGGAAGTGGAGCCTGGGTGGCTCACACCACCTTGTGGCACGGGCCCACCCCTAGCTGCGCCACCAGGTGGTGTGGCCGCCCCAAACTCTGTCTCTGACCCGTTTTCTCCCAGTACCTTCCTTTTGTTGTAAAACTTCGTAATACATAATCCCCCGGATCCCCCGAGGTTCATATATCGTGTTCTCGTCGTGTTTTCGTTTCGATCTGTTTCTGACAGGTAGAATCCCAGATTTGGAGCCACAATGTCTTCCTCTAGATCAGCCAAGGAAGATTCCTCAGCGGATATCATCAACCCATACATGCGAGAGTTGAAGATTCATCCCAAGGAGTTGTTGCTTGAAGATGGGGAGGTACAGATAAAAGAGGTTCAAGGCCCTAAAGATGAAGGAAGTCTGGAGGACAGGATGGAAGCACTGGAGCAAGAAGTCTTTAGGTACAAGAAGATGGCGGAACGCGAAGTGGATATCATCCACAAGATTTGTTTCGAACTGATCACCGAGCACCAAAAGGAGACTGCTGAACTCAAGGATGAAATTCTCTCACTCCATCAAACAACCAACCAACTGCAAGCACAACTCTACGATGTTCAAAATCCAATCTGTGAGAACGAGGTTAGGTTTAAACGCATAAGTGTTGCTGCAAGTTTCAGGATGCTGGAGACCACGATGTCCTTTGTTGATGGGGAGCCCTTACCTTGGAAGTCGGACGATGACGAGAGAATACCACCACCACCGAAGGAGTAATTCGTCATCAGGTTTTGGCATCCCCTTGGTTTGTTCCAAGCTTGGGGGAGTGCCGCGGTATCACATCACTATCTTCTATCGTTTTACCTTTTTAGTAGAGTCATATCATGAATAGAGAAGTTATTATGTAGGATGGTTTGCATTATGGAAGTGTCCCCTCTCTCATTAGATATGTATCCCTTGGTGTGAGTTGCCGTTATGGAATATTAATGAGAAGTTCTATCATTTACTCTTTTGCATATCTTATATTAGAGTTAATTCATGGTTATATGATTGATCTTGTCGTTAGTATTGCTATCACTTTGGGATCATTGAGTTAATTTAGTTGGTTTTGGCAAACCTGGCTTGGTCAGTAGCAACACTATTTTGAGAAATGAAAAAGATAAAAGTACTCTAAACAAATATAATTTCATCATCTTTCTTTCTTGGTTTGCTCATAAGTTTAGTATTCTCTAGTTAAGATCTTTTGTGCTTCCAAGGAAGATTTCATGTTTGTTTTTGTCACTTGTATGTTTGTTTGTTTCCTTCAACTCTTATGCTTGCTACCCAGCCTTGCTAGCCAAAAACATGTACTGAGAGGGAATACTTCTCGTGCATCCAATCCTTAAACCAAAACCTATGCCATTTGTGTCCACCATACCTACCTATTAGCATTATTGCTATTCCAAGTAAATTCATGTCTTTATCTACCTTCCAAATTAAACTTGTTATGTGAAAATTAGCGATTAAAGCTCTCACGAACTTGATGGCACACTTTAATTTCTTATACTTAATAAACTTGAACCATTGTGTCCATCTTTGTTGTGTATATGCTTGTGCTTTATAAGTTGAAGTTAGCAGAACGATGTATCATGGGGAACGCTTTCGACATTGCACTTATATTCCGTTGATATCATGATTCTTTTGCTTATGGATCCCAGAGGATGTGAAATAAAAGGGGAACTTGTTAGATCATGAAGTTTATATGTGTGTTAGAGAAACGCCTGGGACGCTAGCCTAAGCCATGCCTAATCATGGTGGAAACTTGCAGCATAACCATAATGAGCACTCTATGAAGCATCCTCAATAAAAACCTATGCAAATAGCAAATAAAAGGATCGCTGAGATGTTCATTGTCTGCTTGCCTTGTCATTTTGATTATGGGATAGCTCATGTATCATGTGCAAGGGGTACCCCGTTGGAGGTTCTCTATGATACATATGTATTACAATGACAAGAGCTTACTTGTGATTGAAGTTGAGTAGCATGAGGTTCGGTACTCGTAAGTAAGGGGCATGAGATTTCAACTTATAACTTGTCAAGCATATCCTCTTAGTTGTGTCACTTTAACCTTAATGACCTAAAGATGCCTATGATAGGGGCAATGAGAGCTGAAAGCTAATAAGTACCATAATTTTTGGAAGCTCTTTATGAAACTTGAAATCCTTGCTTCCCTCTATGAAGGGCCTTTCTTTTACTTTTAGTTGAGTCACTGAACCTATTCCCTTCTACCTCAGCAAGTATTTTGAGTTGTTGTGTTTCATTCATTCATATGATGATTTATTCAATCATGTTTCTTATGTTCCTTGTTTTGCACATTGCTCTTATCTTGGTGTTTACTGCTTTGAAAGCTATCATTGAAAATCAGTTATTTGTGAACTCCAGCAAATTGTCAACTATTCTTTGACCAAGAGCTAAGTTTTCAATTACCAATTATGATTTACTTTATGTATCTTTATTGTGTTTCCTTTACTTATTGCAAATTAAGTTATATAATAGTGAGTTGTCTTCTATTATGATTTATGTATTGATGAATGTGATGCTTCTTGTCCGTATTATTTTATCGACTCTTCACTCCATAAACCTGAGGTCATATTTATTGAGTTCAGTTTTGCTTGGGGACAAGCGAAGTCTAAGCTTGGGGGGAGTTGATACGTCCATTTTGCATCACTATTCTATATCATAATTTACTGTTATTCATTGATATATTTCATATTAAGAGATGATGCTTATGTTATTTCATCTATTTTTGCATGGTTGATGACTTTTGGAGCATCGACCGCTGCAGTCAGGATTCTGATGGAAAAGGTGTTGTTTGGAGGCAAAATTCGCGAAGGTCAGAAAATCCGGGAAAATACATGGAAAATCCTGTTTTTCTAGAAGACGAAAAAAGCCAGAAGGGGAAGTGGAGATAGGCCATAGGGGGCCCACACCACCCCCTGGCGCGGGCCACCCTAGGCCACGCCACCAGGTGGTGTGGCCGCCCTGGTCCACTCCAGCCTCTACCCTCTGACGTATATTATCCTCCCGAAACCGTAACACTCGGGGAGCAACCATAGAAAGATTCCGCCGCCTCTGCGGGGCGGAAAACACCGAGAGAGAAACATCTCTCCGGCAGACAGAATTCTACCGGCGGAATTCCTTCCCGGAGAGGGGAGATCATCGCCATCAACACCACCATCAAGCTGGACTTCATCGGGATCATCATCACCATCATCATCTCCATCACCACCTTCATCTCCACTCCATACTGCTGTAACAATTGGGTTGAATCTTGCATAGTTCTTAGGGGAAACTTTCCCGGTGTTGATTACTCCTTGTAGTTGATGCTATTGAGTGAACCATTGAATTATTATTTATGTTCAGATTGTTACACATCATCATTTCATCTCTAATCATGGTCCATATGATGTCTTATGAGTAGTTCGTTTTGTTCTTGAGGACATGGGAGAAGTCATGTTCTTAGTAGTAGAATTGTGTTGAGAAAGATTCAATGGTTTGATATTTAAGTTGTGGTGTACTTCTTCTGGTGGTGTCATGTGAACGTCGACTACATCAGACTTCACCTATATGGTCCTAGGGAAATGCATTGTGTATTTGGATACTAATCGTAGGGGTTGCCGGAGTGACAGAAACCTGAACCCCCGTTAGGAAACCATTGCACAAGGGACGTCAGGGTCTTAGAGTTTAAAGCTTTGGTTAGGTTTCTACCTTAATTACTTTCTTGTACTTGCAGATGCTTGCAAGGGGTATAATCACAAGTATGTATTAGTCCTAGGAAGGTCGGTACATTAGCACAGGTTCACCCACACAACACTTAGCAAACTAAAGAAGATTAATCAACTATATGAAGCGAAAGCACTTGACGATATTCCCATGTGTCCTCGAGAACGTTTGGTCATCTTAAGTAATACAACCGGCTTGTCCTTTGCTAAAGAAAGGATTGGGCCACTTGCTGCATTTATTCTTATTGTCTTTTATTTACTTGTACTTTATTTACCTGCATTATCAAAAACCCCTAAAAATCCGTTTGCTAAGTATTTACAGAGAATTCCTGCTCCAAGCCACTAGCCAGCACCTTCTGCTCCTCGTTGGGTTCGACACTCTTACTTATCAAAAATACTGCGATACACCCCTATACTTGTGGGTCATCAGTTTGACACATGGAGCGTATCTATAGTCATTGCATGTGTTCTCTTTTAATTTCCAAACCACATTGATCCATGAGCACACACACTCGAAATATATAGATGTGATGATGCAACTTCTATCACTAGTGCATCATTTGTGGCTTTTGATCATGTGGTTTAGCACCTAGAGTATATAGAGTCCATTGTGTGTGTTCTTTTCCAAACCACCTTGATCCACATGACCACACACACAATAATAATATGGATGCTTCTATCACACTAGTGCATCATTCCATGTTGAAAGTTACATTCAAGAGGCTTTTGGGGCTTTCTGGCCATGGTTTGACAAATGGAGTATATATCTAGAGTCATTGCATATATATATATATATATATATATATATATATATATATATATATATATATATATATGTTCTCTTTCAACCACACATTGATCAACATGAGCACACACTCCAATGTGGATGCTTACACTTGTGATCATTGCTGTCGGCAGTTGCATTCCAGGGCCTTTTTGGGCTTTCTGGCCATGTGGTTTGACACATGGAGTGTATCTAGAGTCATTGCATTTGTTTTCTTTTAATTTCCAAACCACATTGATCTATGAGCACACACACACTCCAAATATATAGATGTCATGATGCTACTTTCTATCACTAGTGCATCATGAGTGTGGCAGTTGCATTCATATGTGGCTTTTTGACCATGGTTTGACACATGGAGTCTATAGAGTCTATTGCATGTGTGTTCTTTTCCAAACCACCTTGATCTACATGACCACACACACACACTCCAGTGGATGCTTCTATCACACTAGTGCATGGAAGTTGCATTATTCCAGAGGCTAGCTTTGGTTGGGCTTTCTGACCACATGTTTGACACATGGAGTACTACATATATCTAGAGTCATTGCATGTGTTATTTTCCAAACCACATTGATCCACATGAGAACCCACACTCCAATATATATATGGATTGCTTCTAGATATCACAATGGTGCATCATTGCATTTTGGTAGTTGCATTAATTCCATGGGCTTTTTGGGCTTTCTTACGACCATGGTACACACATGGAGTATCTAGAGTCATTGCATATGTGTTATCTTTTCCAAAACACATTGATCCACATGAGCACACACACTCCAATAGATGTGGTGATGCAACTTCTGTCACATTAGTGTGTATTATTATATTTCATGTGGCAGTTGCATTATATTCCTATGTGTTTTGGGGATTTTTTTACCATGGATTGACTCATGGAGTCTATAGAGTCCATTGCATGTGTTCTCTTTTCCAAACCACCTTGATCCACATGACCACACACACTTCAATGGACGCTTCTATCATACTGGTGCATGGTAGTTGCATTATTATTCCAGAGGCTAGCTTTTGTTGGGCTTTTTTGACCATGGTTTGACACATGGAGTCTATAGAGTCCATTGCATGTGTTCTGTTCCAAACCACCTTGATCCTCCACATGACCACACAAACACTCCAATATGGATGTGCATCCTTTCCATGTTGGCAGTTGCATATTCCAGAGACTTTTTGGGCTTTCTGACCACATGGAGTATATCTAGAGTCATTTTGCATGTGTTCTTTTCCAAATCACATTGATTCACATGAGAATACACACTCCAATGTATGGATGCTAGCTTCTAGCTATCACACTCGTGCATCATTAAGGCAGTTGAATTAATTTAGGGGTTTTTTGGGCTTTTTAACACATGCATGGAGTTTCTAGAGTCTTGCATGTGTTCTCTTTTCCATACCACATTGATCCACATGAGCACACACACACTCCAATATATATGGTGATACTAGTTAAAAAATTCAAAAATTTGGGACTTTTTGACTGGTAAACCGATTCACCGAGGGTGCTCGGGAAATCCAGTTACCGTAACCAAAACGCTAGACAGGAATGGCACTTGTGGTTTATTTCAGCTTCTTGGGCAGCTTATGCCACACTCCTTTTGCTTGGCCTCATCCATAATCCAGTTTAATGTTTAGTGTCCACACGAGCTACATTGTAAGGAAGTCGCGAGAGATTCATGTCGTATTATTTTTGCTTTTCAAAATTTGATCTTACAACATATAGCATATATATAAGGTAAGCTATCTCATGACTAAAAATTTTAAGAAAAAAAATGATTGAGATAGCAAAGATCACAATCCTTTTATAAAGGAAGCGTGAATTTGACATTCGACTAGATTGAACAAATGAAAAAGAAAAAAGAGAATGTCCTACTTCTCTTCTAAACAACTATGTCCGGTGGAAAAGCCCACGCCCTCCAATATTTAGATAACCGGTCCAGGGGCGTCACCGGTCTAATTTTCCTGGATTTCATGTCGAACACGCCATTCGTATCAGGAAAATACATGATGTCCGCTTCCACTTCTCCGCGAGCAGACATAGTACTGCTAAAGCGATTGCTGACGAAGATTGCGTGGCCACCACCTAGCCCACTGTGCACGGGTACCCATGCGCCAATGTCCATGTCTGCCTCGAACACCTCAACCTTGCGAGTGCTGTCCGTACTGCCTATGAAGGGTGGGATTACTCGGACCCGTTTTACCATGAGCAACTTACCTTGCGACTCGAGAAGGTATCTGCTGGTGTTGACGGCGTTGGGCCATTCTATCACACCGTCATCGCATTCAGGAAGCGTGAACTCGTCGCTGAAAACGTAGGGTGGATTGTCACCGCCGGTGCCATTGTCATCACCAACAAATTCTTCATGTGCATCATCTTGACTCGATACATCAGAGTTGTCTTGTTCATCTAATGATTCATCATCGGAGTTGTCTTGTTCATCTAATGATTCATCATCCAACTCTTCCTCGATGTCTTCATTGCTTGATGCGTCCATGTCGGTCGGCCCCATCCACACACCCTTATTGAACACGTCGTCATCATGGCCCAGGGCGTGCCCGATGATTCGTTGGCAGAAGTGACACTGGGCTTGCCGTTGTCGTCCTCGCCGAGGTTGATGGCGAAAAGATCCTCAGCCTTGGAGATGGCGTAGAGCTTGTCTCCGAGAAATGCGACGTCGACGATACAGAAGTACGGCAGAGTTCGTGGCCTCGCAACCCACGCTCCCTTACCAGGTCGGCACAGGATCAAAGGGTACTTCCACATGTTGCCCGTGATGGCGATAAGATCGTCCGGGGTTGATCGCATGAGTACCTTGCGGATCTCGAAATCCTCCGGAACCTTGCCGATGATCGAGTCCAGCTCCGGGAGCGGGACGGTGGCGCTGGAGAAGTGATTGTGCAACGTGTATCCGTGCGTCTGCGTAGCCTCGTCGGTGGAGTCGAGGGCGATCCAGTCGTTGGTGGAGCCGACGCATGTTGTGTTCTTGGGGAAGGGGAGGCGATGGACGCCGCCGTCCGAGGGCGTCAGGTAGGCGCCGTCCTCGAGGACAACCCACGGCAGCGGCCGAGGGGAGACATACAGGCGCACGGCCGAGTGCCACGAGTGGCACACGGCGCGGAAACGGGCACGGTCGGCAGGGAACGGGAGGCGGGCGATCACCTGGCCGAGGAGATCCGGCAGGAGGCTTGACCATTGGGGACACTCCGAAGTCGACGCCATGAGAACCGGATCCAATCGATCGATCGTGTGAGCCTGCGAATTTCCGTCCGTGCCAGGGGGAAGAGATATAGTGCGTGAGTTCAGGTTACCTTCGGAATCAAAACGGCAAAGGAGTCGACCTATTCGAACGGCAAAGGAGTCGACCTATTCGGAATTTGACCGGGGACGATTGACATCCGATTTTTTTTCTTTTTGTTGCCCCGGAAACTTGTAGAGCTAAAATGAGAGAAATATAAAAATACTAGCTAAATGTCTGTGCGTTGCTATGGCATAAAAACATAAACATGTCCTATTTAATTATTAGCGTGAAATTGCATGGCGGTTGATTTTGAAATAATCATGGATGAACTGCCACATATTCTCATGTCCTCGTGTAATCAGTTTTTGTACAACACTCTCTAAAAAAAAGTTATGTACAACACTTCACAACTTCACCTTCTATTGTTCCCTCCACCGCTACATTTCCTCTAACCAACACTTTGACATGGTTGAAAAGTTGCAACTAAAGTTTCACCAAGGATCATGAAGCAATCATGCATGTTGCAAGGAAGTTAGCAACAGTCACAAACAATTGAAAGTATGAGAGGATATACATCATGAAATTTTGGTAATAACAAAACAAGGATGTCTATGTCTTCGTCGAGACAGACCGTCAGATTTTGGCAGCGCGAATCAGGTGGCGGGGCTGATCTCCAAAGGCGAGAGTTAGGTGGCAGGTGGGTCAGGCTCCAATTGCTAAAATCGAACGGCGACGTCGAGCTCGGACTTTGCTTGCATGAGGCAGAAATTTAATTTTAGACCTCTGGTTGAAGTGAAACAAATTCCGCTCTGTAATCGCTTTTCCAGCTCCTGTCCAGTCGTACGCTGTACGCGCCGCCATAGGTAGAGAAAGGAACCATGCAATGCCACCTACTATTGGCTACCAAAAATAATCAATCTGGAGATCTGGAACTCAGGTGGCCTTGCATACATACATGCACGCGGCTCTCCTGGCCAATGAGCTTTTGCACGATGGACATGAAGTCGTGCCGCCTATCACCTTGGGGGAGGTCGTGTAGATATGATGACCGGCTGCTACTGCTGAGCAATCTAGGATTTTGGTTCAGGGAAACTGAGTTTGCTATGAACTTCTTCCGCAGCGGCAGGCCCTTCTGGAAAACTTCTTCCGCAGCGGCAGGCCCTTCTGGAACCGAACACGACTTGGCTCAAAACGTACTCTGATGAAAACGGACGCTAACGTACTCTGACGGATCCAAACGGGCGCTAGAGGGACGATGTACGACCGACGAGGCGAGGCGACGAAAACTAACTTAGACCTTGTTTACTTCTCTGCTATTCGTTAGTGTGTATTCGTGAGGATTGTTTCAATTCTCGCAAAATCCTTCATGTTTTTGTCTAGATCGAAAACTCTCCTTTAAGATAAAGTATTTTTAGGGAAAGTATTTTGGGAGAATGGAGAGTATTGGGTGAACACCAAATCTCTGTATATCTCCAAAACTCTAGTGGATAAAAATACAAGACAAGTAAACAAGGCCTTAGGCAAAATTATATACAGTAGAGATAGAGATAGAGATAGAGATAAGAGTGTTTTAGAATAAATGGTCTCGTTTATACATATTCTTAGAAAGGTAGACATTTGTTCATTTGGCTAACCTGTCAAATGTAACATTTTTGACGATTGAACTTTGGTTCGGTTAACTAAGAGATTTGCCTATGTTTTTTACACTCCTACGCTATGTTTTTTTTCGGATAATGTGATTTTTATTATTTGAAAGATTTAATTATTATACCTGACCTCTGAATAATTAGGACGCATACAACCACTTTGTAACAGCTATAGCTGTACACGACACCGGAATAGTGGAGAAGACGTACTAAGTTTAGCTGTTCTGTTCCTGTGCCAGCGGGCCCTGTGACCATGGGTCCACATGAAAGCATTGAGTTGGGCATAAGTAATATAAAGACCGGGAGAGATAGATGTATCGGTATGAAAAGAATGAATGAAACAGACTGCCGTCTGCTACCTTCTCTCCGTGTCTTCCTGTTCTGAATCCTCTTCCTTCCCTTGTATCTTCTAGATCTTGATTTTGTGCCGCATCTCATGTCCTGATTGGTCAGTGGCCAAGGGATAGTTACAATGGTATCAGAGGTCAGTCCTTCCTCGGAGCAATCGATCTACAGCTGTAAAATCCCCGAACTGGTTGGTGAATTAGGTGGAGAAGTTGCAATTTCGGTCCAATTTCTCCCTGAAATCCCGTAAGTTCCATTTCTGGTTTCCTGGATTGAGCGCTCCTCACGACGGCGCCTCCGAAGCCTTCATTGCAGACCCAATTGGTGTTGGAGGCGATGGGATAAACGGCAACGCGAACTGAAGAGTCGCTGGCAGCGATCCAGGCGAGCCTGGAGCTCGTGCAAACCCAGATGGGCTCCCTGGATGCCCATATGGGGCTCCCCGACACCGTGTACCAGCAGGTGGCGGGCCAGCTCGATCTCAACTCTAGGGCAGTGGGCGACCACACTCGAATCATGGACGCCATCAAGCGGTGCGAGGAGTCCCTCTCGCAGCAGATTCAGCGGAGGCGGTGAGCCGACTCGGCGGGTCCAAGGCACCGTGCATGGTCAACACGGACGACCCAGGAGGGGATGTTGTGGGGGTCAGTAGGGGCTTCTACATACATCACAAGCGAGCGGCTGGCGAGGAGTGCCGCCAGGAGGCGGGACGGCGTCAAGATCTTCATCAGCTATACGCCCTCTAGACTCAGGTACTCGCGAGGGGGTATTACACTACTAAAGAAAACCCTACCGCCGGCGAACAAGAAAGGGTCATCGCCGGCACACTGGAGCTCGCCGGCGACTACCTCGCCGGCGGTAAGTCCGCATCGTCGGCGCCTTCATAACTCGCCGATGGTAATATGCCACTACTGCCGGCGAGCGTCTATACACGCTGGGGGTAAGGCCGCATCGCCGACGCCTCTAGAATTCGCCAGTGGTAATATGCCTCTACAATCGGCGAGCAATTGTGTACGCCGGGGGTAGTACAACATAGCACAGGCGAATACAGATACACCAGGGATAGCACCATGATTTCGCCAACGATAATATTACCAGGAGTAAAAAAAGCAGATCGAAATACACAGAATATACTGTAATATTGACAGAATACATAGGATAATGACAGAATACACACAACAGATACAGGGAATACAAAAATGTTCAAACCATGCATCAATAACATTCAAACAGTTCACACAAGTGTAGAAAGTAACCATATGGTTCGAACTTGGACTCCAACTGGCAAATATTACACAAAAACATCATCACAAGTCTCCGGAGTTGCATGACCTAGCTAGACAATAAGGGCATAATACACTAGAGCGGCGGCGTGGCTGCGAGCATCATCACGACGAAGGGGGTCAACCGGCTCCTCCACATCTCCGTCCTCCACCGCGCTAGAAACCTCGCGTAGCGAGTTTCTGCCTCCTCTAAAGTGGCATAACCCTTGTAACTATTCCCGCAGAAACGGTGGACCTGCCTCCTACAATCCTCCCAGTCGTCGTAGACTCCAGGAACCCTGCCCTCGTACACGACATACCACGGCATCTGCGCACACACACACACAAGAAAGAAATGTTAGTGTTGTCAGCACATATTCATAATAGAGATATAACATATAGGTATGCAAAAAAGAAAAAGCATCGGAAATAGCTAAGTAATTCTATGACTAACATTTGCATGGAAAGATAGGTAGGCAAAAAGAAAAGAATAAAATAAACTAACCATAATTCTATGACTAACATTTGTAGGAGACAAGTTTGTGACTCGATCAGGTTTTCTTCGGCTTGGCGGGAAGGGATGGATGCCACCTAGCGTGGTGAATGTCCTCCCATCGGCGACCGCAGCTAAGCGGTCCTCAATCTCTGCATTAGTCAGCGGGATACCGCTGTAGTTGAATGTGGCACCTCTTGTCAAGACATCCCTCTTGAGTATCGTGTCAATCTCCCGCTGGATGGCATGGAACTCGGCTCTGATGTTTGCATCGGTCGTTTCCGTAATGTCCCTGCCACTTTTCTCGAGACTGGATGGCATCAAGAGTTGCTCCTCATCCTTTGCGTACTCCCTCATATGTAGGATGGCAAACTAGGGCTCCATCCCAGTCGACGATTGCCTAAGGCAGGGGAAATTGGTTACATAGGAGTTCACATAGATGCCTCTAGATCTTTTCTCATACTTGAGTGGGCCAACCGCGACTCTGAAACCATTGAGGGCTTTATCAAGAGTAGATTTGACGTCGGTGTAGTCTTTCTGCATGTCTCTCCCGGAGTCGAGATAGATGACATGGGAATAATACGGTTGAAAGGCGATGAGGATGCACCCATTCTCTCTGCGCAAAACAGTTGGAATAAACCATCATCCTCGGCTATTAAGGAAATTCACGAAAGAATGTAATAGCGGGAAGTTTAGTTACCAACTACTTACTCGGGAAAGTACGGAAGGAGAAAACAAGACGTGTCTTTATTCCCCACCAAGAAATCCGTGATATACTTCATGACAAATGCTTGTTCCTTGTCGACGGTGCCTACAGTCATGTAGAAGGGGTCCATGATAGCAAGGTGCGGGGTCTTCTCCATGATGATAGCGTGCGCCATTTTTAGCGATACCAGGCGGACCACGTTTTGATCGAGCCGTAACATGTTGAAGAGCTTGAATATGTCTTCATACATGATGAAGAACAACTCGCCGGGGGTGGTGGTGACGAATCGACAGTTAGTGGGCACCCTGACCGTGAAGAGCGGGTACGAGGGATTTTTATCTTTGAGAAGCTGCTGCGCTAGATACCGAATAGTCTCATGCAGGCTACACAGGTCCGGTGACATCGTCTTGACAATGTGGTCCGGCAGGATCGGTTCACCAAGGAAATGTATCGTCCTCCACTTGGTCGGCAGCTTGTCGAGAACCACTTTCTTGCTTGTTGTAGCGTCTTTCCCATGCTTCGGCTTTTGCTTCCTGCCCTTCTTATGGAACGGAGGGGTGCCAGTTTGTCTTATCACCTCCATGGCCGTTTCA
Organism: Avena insularis; assembly: GCA_023614405.1. Taxonomy (NCBI): domain Eukaryota; kingdom Viridiplantae; phylum Streptophyta; class Magnoliopsida; order Poales; family Poaceae; genus Avena; species Avena insularis. Next base: position 83,728,006 of record CM042694.1, on the reverse strand, counting down.
CGGAGTGTTCTTGGGGTAACCTTAGCAAGCAGTGAAGCGATGAAGGTGGTAGCGTCTTCCGACTCAGGTGTTTCTTGAGAAGAGAAGAGCTTATTCTTCGTCATGGTATCACGGGTGGGTGCCTCGGAAGGATCAACATTGATGGGAGCCTCCAAATCAGCGACGAATCGATGGGGGCCTTATCGATGTCCACCGTGTTGTCGTGCTCATGTGTCTCGGGCTCGGGAGGATCATCAGCAGGTGGAGGAGTGACCCTTTGGCTTGCCGCCGCAGGCACAGACACTGGAGTGACCCTTTCTTGGCTTGCCGCCGCAGGCATAGATGCTGGAGTGACCCTTTCTTGGCTTGCCTCCGCAGGCACAAATGTTGGAGTGACCCTTTCTTCGGCGGTCTTCTGCCGAAGTAGGCCTTTCGGCCATAGAAGGTCATGATTCTTCATTTTCCTGACCTTAAGCTCGTCTTTGGCACCCGGGGGTTGATGAGGAGGAACCAAGTGTGCGCATCCCGGGAACGACCGATCCACCTGAACCCGGTGCACGCTATTATCCATAGGCTTGCAGTGGAACATCCGGTGTGCTGGGTTCATGATGCGTCCCCTCGCAACATCCTTGAGCTTGTTGTCTACATACATGAGCATGGTGCAAGGAACACTTTGCTCCTGTGACGAAACATGCATGTGTAGGTCAGAGAGGGGCGGTGATGACCCACAATTATAGGGGGTGTATCGCAGTATTTTCGATAAGTAAGAGTGTCGAACCCAACGAGGAGCAGAAGGTGCGGGCTAGTGGTATGGATCAAGAATTCTCTGCAAATACTTAGCAAACAGATTTTTAGGGGTTTTGATAAAGCAAGTAAAAAAGTGCGAGTGAATAAAAGACAATAAGAACAAATGCAGCAAGTGGCCCAATCCTTTATGCAGCAAAGGACAAGCCAATTGTATTACTTAAGATGACCAAACGTTCTCGAGGACACATGGGAAGACTGTCAAGTGCTTTCGCTTCATATAGTTGATTAATCTTCTTTAGCTTGCTAAGTGTTGTGTGGGCGAACCTGTGCTAATGTACTGACCTTCCTAGGACTAATACATACTTGTGATTATACCCCTTGCAAATATCCGTAAGTACAAGAAAGTAATTAAGGTAGAAATCTAACCACAGCTTTAAACTCTAATACCCTGACGTCCCTTGTGCAATGGTTTCTTAACGGGGGTTCAGGTTTCTGTCACTCCGGCAACCCCTACGATTAGTAGCCAGATACACAATGCATTCCCCAAGGCCCATATAGGTGAAGTGTCATGTAGTCGACGTTCACATGACACCACTAGAAGAAGTACACCACAACTTAAATATCAAACTATTGAATCTTTCTCAACACAATTCCACTACTAACAACATGACTTCTCCCATGTCCTCAAGAAGAAAACGAACTACTCACAAGAGATCATATGGATCATGATAAGAGATGGAATAATGATGTATAACAATCTGAACATAAACAATAATTCAATGGTTCCACTCAATAGCATCAACTATAAAGAGTAGTCAACACCGGGAAAGTTTCCCCTATGCAAGATTGAACCCAATTGTTACATCAATATGGAGATGGTGATGAGGGTGCTGATGGTGGTGATGATGATAATGATGATCCTGATGAAGTCCAGCTTGATGGTGGTGTTGATGGCGACGATCTCCCCTCTCCGGGAAGGAATTCCCTCGGCAGAAATCTGTCTACCGGAGAGATCTTTCTCTCTCGGTGTTTTCCGCCCCGTAGAGGCGGCGGAATCTTTCTGTGGTACCTCCCTGAGTCTTAGGGTTTTGGGAGGAATATATACGCCAGAGGGGAGAGCTAGAGGTGGGCCAGGGTGGCCACACCACCTGGTGGCGTGGCCTAGGGTGGCCTGCGCCAGGGGGTGGTGTGGGCCCCCTGTGGCCCATCTCCACTCCCTCTTCTGGCTTCCTTTGTCTTCTGGAAAAATAGGATTTTCCGTATATTTTTCCGGATTTTCTGATCTTCGCGAATTTTTCCTCCAAACAACACCTTTTCCATCAGAATCCTGACTGCAGCGGTCCATGCTCCAAAAGTCATCAACCATGCAAAAACAGATGAAATAACATAAGTATCATCTCTTAATATGAAATATATCAATGAATAATAGTAAATTATGATATAGAATAATGATGCAAAATGGACATATCAACTCCCCCAAGCTTATACTTCGCTTGTCCCCAAGCGAAACTGAGCTCAATAAACATAGCCTCAGGTTTATGGAGTGAAGAGTCGATAAAAGAATCCAGACAAGAAGCATCACATTCATCAATACATAGATCATAATAGAAAACAACTCACTACTATACAACTTAACTTGCAATAATTAAAGGAAACAGAATAAAGATACATAAAGTGAATCATAATTGGTAATGGCAAACTTAGCTCTTTGTCGAAGAATAGTTGATAATTTGCTGGAGTTCACAAATAACTGGTTTTCAATGATAGCTTTCAAAGTAGTAATCACCAAGATAAGAGCAATGTGCAAAACAAGGAACATAAGAAACATGATTGAATAAATCATCATATGAATGAATGAAACACAACAACTCAAAATACTTGCTGAGATAGAAGGGAATAGGTTTACTGACTCAACTAAAAAGTAAAAGAAAGGCCCTTCGTAGAGGGAAGCAGGGATTGCAAGTTTCATAAAGACCTCCCAAAAATTATGATACTTATTAGCTTTCAGCTCTCATTGCCCCTATCATAGGCATCTTTAGGTGATTAAGGTTAAAGTGATCAAATATGAGGATATGCTTGACAAGTTGTAAATTGATAATCTCATGTCCCTTGAATACGAGGGCCGCTCCTCATGCTACTCAAATTTAGTCACCGGTAAGTTCTTGTCATAGTAAGCACATGTGTATCATAGAGAACCGCCAACGGGGTAGCCCTTGCCCGATGATACGGAAGAATCCCCATATCAAAATGACAAGGCAAGCACACAACAAGCATCTCAGCAATCTTCTTATTTACCATGGGAATATGGTGCTTTTTTTCTCTCTTTCCTCTTTTCTCATCCTTTTTTTTCTCTTTTTCTCTTTTTCTCAATCTCTATCTCTTTTTTTTATAAGAAGAATGCTTCATAGATGCTCGTTATGGTTACTCTGTAGGTTTCCACCATGTCAGCATGGATTAGACCAGTGGCCCAGGCGTTTCTCTAACACACATGCATAACTCCATGGACTTACAAGCTCCCCTTTCATTTCACACCGACGACATCCATAGACAAAAGAACATGATATCAACTAGGTACAAAGTACCAGTGCAATGTTGAAAGCGTTCCCCATGACAGCATGGTTCTGCTAATTCACAACATACAAAGCGCAAGCATATACTCAACATAGATGGGCACAATGGTTCAAGTTTATTAAATGCAAGAAAGTAAAGTGTGCCATCAAGTTCGTGAGAGCTTTAATCACTAATTTTCACATAACAGGTTTAATTTAGAAGGTAGATAAAAACATGAATTTACTTGGAATAGCAATAATGCTAATAGGTAGGTTTGGTGGACACAAATGGCATGGGTTTGGTTTAAGGATTGGATGTACGAGAAGAATTCCCTCTCAATACAGGTTTTTGGCTAGCAAGGTTGAGTAGCAAGTATAAGAGTTGAAGGAAACAAACAAACATACAAGTGATAAAAACAAACATACAATCTTCCTTGGAAGCACAAAAGATCTTAACCAGAGAATACTAGACTTATGAGCAAATCAAGAAAGAAAGATGATGAAATTATATTTCTTTAGAGTACTTTTATCTTTTCATTGAACTGTCAAAAATAGTGTTGCGACTGACCGATCCAGGTTTGCCAAAACCAACTATATTAACTTAATGATCCCAAAGTGATACCAATACTAACAACAAGATCAATCATATAACCATGAATTGAAAACTAATATAATATATGCAAAAGATTAAATGATAGAACTTCTCATTAATAATCCATAATGGCAACTCACACCAAGGGATACATATCTAACGAGAGAGGGGACACTTCCATAATGCAAACCATCCTACATGATAACTTCTCTATTCATGATATGACTCTACTAAAAAGGTAAAAAGATAGAAGATAGTGATGTGATACCACGACACTCCCCCAAGCTTGGAACAAACCAAGGGGATGCCAAACCTGATGACGAATTACTCCTCCGGTGGTGGTGGTATCCTCTCGATGAGCTCTTTGATCAGTTTCCCCAAGTCCTCGATCTCGAAGGTGAGAGTACGAATCAACTTCGAGTTGTGCTCGATGCGGTGTATGATCATCTCAGATTGTGGATCCTAGCTCTTGTGATTCTTTTTCCGCTCTTCCCTCTTGGAGTCTTCTTTTCCTGCATGGTTATGGTTAAAGGTATGGAAAGGACTCTTGGTGCTTGGAGAAGGTGTCTGTGGTGCCAAACAGTGACGTGGAGGCTTCCCTCCAGTTGACATCCGTGTAGTCCTTTTGATCCTGGCAGGGTTCACCGCCACTCCAATGCTTGCAACGGTAGTGCCAGTGTGCTTTGCCTCCTCTTCACCTTCACTCTTGATCTCCTTCTCCTGCCCGGGGTCTTGGAGATCCTCCTCCATAGGCTCCTTCCCTTTATCCTTGGCAGACACCATTATGCTCCTAAGCTTTCAAAGATAGTCCTGGCAGAAACAGATCGAAACAGAAACACGACGAGAACATGATATACAAACCTCGGGGGATCTGGGGATTATATATTACAAAGTTTCATAACAAAAGGAAGGTACTGGGAGAAAACAGGTCGGAGACGGAGTCCGGAGTGGCCTCACCACCTGGTGGCGCGGCCAGGGGTGGGCCCGAGCCACAGGGTGGCGTGGTGTGAGCCACCCTGGCTCCGTTTCCTTCCCTCTTTCACTTCGTAGCTTTTGTTATTGTCTAAACACTGCAAAAATATAGTTGGATAGTATTTTCGTGGAACTTTTCTTACCAGAACGGTTACCTATTTGAAAACGGACTCTGTAGGTCTCTGAATTTGGTATCTAGTAGATTCTTCCGGAGTCACCACTTGAATAACATCAATATCTTCATCTTCATACACTTATTACTTGAGTCATGAAACCTTCCTCTTCCTTATTACACCATTACCTCCACTACCTGGAAATTTCTTTCACACAAAACTTCACACAGTTCTCATTAGCAACATTAGTGTAAGTGAAGTGATAAAAACTTTTGAGATCAACTTCAACTGAAAACCATCAAAACATAAGATACTGTAGCAACTCCTTCCGAAAACCCAAAAAGAATTCAAAAAGGAAATCGATTAAAGAAGCAAATGCAAGAGTGGCAAAATCCGTCAAAACAGACCAGCAGGTAAAGATCAATTTTTTCGAAAATCTTCTGTTGCTCAAATCAAAAAGTGCAAAACTAACGAAAGTTAAATAACAACCTAGGGAAGAAGAACACAAAATTACAGCTCAATCCGAAAGATAGAGATCTCTCACGAATTTTTACGGTGAAGCACAAAAATCTGTTTCGGGACAGCAACTTCCCCAAATCTTACTTCTCTCTCATTAGAGGTTGATCTTGACACAAAAACCAAACAAAAAGGATAAAGAGCGGTTATTACCGAAGTAATAACTTCCAAGACTCAAAGAAACAAAAATAAACTGAAAGCAAAAATAAATTGGGTTGTCTCCAAAAAAGCTCTTTCTTTATAGCCATTAAGATGGGCATGATAATTCCAAAGATGCTCACATAGGAATATGAATTGAGGTGGAAGAGAGCATTAAGAAGCAAAAATACACATGTTTAAGTCTAACCCACTTCCTATGCAAGGGAATTTTGTAAACAAACAAGTTGTTGAAATCAGAGGCTACTAGCATAGGAAGGCAAAACAAGTGCAACATAAAAACTTTTAGCATAAAACAAGGAAACTTGATATTATTGAGATACATAAGAACACTTTTCCCTCTCTCATAATAACTTTCAGTATCATGTATAAACTTAACAATATAACTATCACAAGAACCATCATAGCAATGATCACTTATTCTAATAGAAAACACAGGAATACTAGCTCTCATAACACTACTATGTGAAACAATATTAGAGGTATCCTTACAAAGGATAGTGTGTCCCTCTTCTTCATATTTAGTAACAAAGTCTTTCACATTTTCTATTATAGGTTCATCAACCATTTGTTTATCAGGTTTAACAACTTTGCTTATACTTTCATTAACCATACTAGCTATCATAGAATGTTCCTTTATCTTAACTAGGAAATGCATTTTCTCAATGTAAGGTTCGGGTAACGCATGATTAACAGTATAAACTTCAGTATTTCTTGCAGGACCACTCTTAGCAACATCTTTATAAGGTTCATGATACTTATTCCACTTCTTTTTAGGCACTTCAATATAGGAAGCAAAAGCCTTAAAATAAGAAGCAATAGCTTGAGAGTCTAGACCATAAGCATTTTTAATATTTTGAAAGTCATCAGTTCCCATAAAAGATTCAATGCATTCATAATCATAGTTTATACCTGACTTTCTACCTTTGTCATTCTCCCATGCTTCAGCATTGTCTTGAATACGGTCCAGAAGATCCCATTTAGCTTCTTCTTCCATGCGAGTGAATGATCCAGCACAAGAAGCATCCAATAAATCATTATCATGAAGAGAAAGCCTTGCATAAAAGTTATTGAAAATAATATTGTTGGGGAGCTCATAAATGGGACATTTGAGCATTATAACTTCAATCTCCCCCAAGCTTGAGCTGTACTCTCTCCATCAAGAGGCCAAAAGTTGTATATTTGATTCCGATCTTTATGAATCTCACTAGGAGGATAAAACTTTGAATAAAAGAGAGGCACTATTTCCTCCCATTCAAGAGCTTGACCATTCTTCAGCAGCTTATGCCATTCCTCAGCTCTTCCTTTCAGTGATAATGAGAATAACTTCTTCTTAACTTGATCTGTAGTAATACCTTCACACTTGAACAACCCACATAATTCGTGTATAAAGAGTAAATGATCACCGGGATGGACCGTTCCATCCCCAACATAGTAGTTATCCATAACACAATCAATAATTCTTGTAGGTATTTTGAAAGCATCATTCTTAGCAGGTGGTGGTTCCTCTACTACCTTAGCAGTTGTAGTAGCATTACCAAATAAGAAACTCAGCGAATTATCCATAACAAAAATAAAGCAATTAACAGAAGTAAACAATACTCACAGTAGAAGTTTCCTTTACCAGTTCCACTCTCCAATAGCGCTTCACTCCCCGGAAATGGCGCCAGAAAATAGTCTTGATGACCCACAAGTATAGGGGGTGTATTGCAGTATTTTCAATAAGTAAGAGTGTCGAACCCAACGAGGAGCAGAAGGTGCTGGCTAGTGGTATGGATCAGGAATTCTCTGCAAATACTTAGTAAACGGATTTTTAGGGGTTTTTGATAAAGCAAGTAAATAAAGCACGAGTGAATAAAAGACAATAAGAACAAATGCAGCAAGTGGCCCAATCCTTTATGCAGCAAAGGACAAGCCAGTTGTATTACTTAAGATGACCAAATGTTCTCGAGGACACATGGGAAGACTGTCAAGTGCTTTCGCTTCATTTAGTTGATTAATCTTCTTTAGCTTGCTAATTGTTGTGTGGGTGAACCTGTGCTAATGTGCTGACCTTCCTAGGACTAATACATACTTGTGATTATACCGCTTGCAAACATCGGTAAGTACAAGAAAGTAATTAAGGTAGAAACCTAACCATAGCTTTAAACTCTAAGACCCTGACGTCCCGTGTGCAATGGTTTCCTAACGGGGGGTCAGGTTTCTGTCACTCCAGCAACCCCTACGATTAGTAGCCAAATACACAATGAATTCCCCTAGGCCCATATAGGTGAAGTGTCATGTAGTCGACGTTCACATGACACCACTAGAAGAAGTACACCACAATTTAAATATCAAACTATTGAATCTTTCTCAACACAATTTCACTACTAACAACACGACTTCTCCCATGTCCTCAAGAACAAAACGAACTACTCACAAGACATCATATGGATCATGATCAGAGATGGAATAATGATGTATAACAATCTTAACATAAACAATAATTCAATGGTTCACTTAATAGCATCAACTACAAAGAGTAATCAACACCGGGAAAGTTTCCCCTAAGAACTAATGCAAGATTCAACTCAATTGTTACAGCAATATGGAGATGGTGATGAGGGTGCTGATGGTGATGATGGTGATGATGATCCCGATGAAGTCCAGCTTGATGGTGGTGTTGATGGCGACGATCTCCCCTCTCCGGGAAGGAATTCCCCTGGCAGAAATCTGTCTGCCAGAGAGATCTTTCTCTCTCGGTGTTTTCTGCCCTGTAGAGGCGGCGGAATCTTTCTGTGGTTGCTCCCCGAGTCTTAGGGTTTCGGGAGGAATATATACGCCAGAGGAGAGAGCCAGAGGTGGGCCAGGGTGGCCACACCACCTGGTGGCGCAGCCTAGGGTGGCCCGAGCCAGGGGGTGGTGTGGGGCCCCTGTGGCCCATCTCCACTCCCTCTCTTGGCTTCCTTCGTCTTCTGAAAAAATAGGATTTTTCGTATATTTTCCCGTATTTTCTAATCTTCGCGAATTTTTCCTCCAAACAGCACCTTTTCCATCAGAATCCTGACTGCAGCGATCCATGCTCCAAAAGTCATCAACCATGCAAAACAGATGAAATAACATAAGTATCATCTCTTAATATGAAATATATCAATGAATAATAGTAAATTATGATATAGAATAGTGATGCAAAATGGACGTATCAGGCGGCGACAAAGTAATTAACTTGCGTAGAGGCTCAATTAATTACCGTGAGAGTGTCGAGCTCGGCTGGCGTCGAGGGACCAGGGCAGTGCATGCAAGGGACCGAGGGGCTGCTGGCTGCCCCCATGGCCGGCGAATCCTCCCTAGCACCTGCATTGGCGCCGGCGGGTGGAGTCACCAATATAGGCGCGTCTTGAGCCCGTGTAGCAGGAGGCGGTATGTTGCCTGAGTTGCTACCGTCTAGGCTAATCACCGGGAGTGGTCCCATTTGGCGGCTGGCGAAGTAAGTGGAGATCGATGCCACCATTCCAGGAATGATCTCATTGAACCAACTGGTGACCACGCCATCGACCTTGCTGGCCACCTCTGCTTGGACCCTGGTTTCTACCTCAGCATGGACCGTGGCTTGGATGCGCTGGTCAAAGGTTGCTTCCAAGTTGGCCACCTTCTCCAATAGAGCCGCGTGCTCCCGGTCCTTCTTCGCCTGCAGCGAGTCCTTGGTGGTAGGCACGTCCAAGCCATAATCGACATGCTGGCGACCTCCTCCGGCGTCGGGGATACAGCCTCTTGCCGGCCTCTTCAACAGCGGCTACTCCTTCACGATGCTCAAGCCCCTGATAAAAGGGTTGTCCCACGGGACTTTGCCCGTCGACGTCTGGTTCGACGCCTAGGACAAGGAGCCAGACTCGTTCGTTGATTCCGCGAACTACAAGAAGTAGCATGAAGAATTTTAGAGATGGAGTTGTGGTGAGCAGTATGAAACTAGTAAGCTGGTAAAATTGCTTACCACTGTGTTCTCAACTTACACCACCTTCGGGTCGGTGACCAAGACAAAACCCTCCACCACTGTAGGGCTCGTGACAAGTTTCCCGTCCATCTCTTTACGGTACCGAGACTTGACAAATGCCCTGAAGAGCGGGTCCTTGTACTTGGCCCAAGGGTTCTCGATGCCCTTCACTGTGTAGGTCTGGTCCTCCTTCTGCCACTTGTCCGCCTTGCCATCGTAGCCACGGCAACCGAGACGGTGGCAACCGATGTTCTTATCCGCCAGCTCCTTTCCCCAGGCCGACTGATCCTTGGTGTAGGCTAGGTCCTCGTTTTCCAGGAAGCACGTGTAGTCCTCGGGCGTAAGCCACGGAAAATGGCGCTTGATCTCTTCCCATGGCTCGTCGTCAGCAATCATCCCCCTTAGCATGGTTTTACAACCGCTTAGGTTCCTGGTAAACCTGCCGAGGGCGAACTTGTTCACGATGTTCTCCTTGGGATCCACGCTCGTGAAGCCCTCAGGGAACTGGTACCGCGTGTGTAGCCACAAGAGGAGTTGGTCTTGCAGATGCTTCTTCTTCTTTGTTCGGAGTTTCGTCTCATTGACATTGAAGATGTCCCGAAGGATAGCTCCCAGCTGGAGGCCGTACCCACTCGCGAGATACTTTGGCTCCATAGGGACACCGGTCTTGGGGTCCACCGCTGTGAATGTCTCCTTAGTGGCGTCGACCGTGTTCGGTCGCCGCTTCTTCCGTTCCCTCTTGGCCTTGAACGTTGTCTTCGAGCCACCCCTGGTGGCACCACTGTCGGTGGTCTCATCGGCCCTCTCATGACCGCCATCAAGGCCATCATCGACGCCCATCTCCTCACCACCATCATCGGTGGTCTCATCATCTTCTTCGCCCCTACCTCCTCCAGCTCTGTGTCCTCGGACATGAGCCTGTATTGCTCCTCTAAGTCTCGCTGGCCCCGACCGTCTTCGTTGCGATTTCTAGAAGACGGCATGGCTATACCAAGCACTACACAAGCAAAAATAAAGGATTTTAGATATGCAAATTCATGGCGAAAATCCGGCATGACCTTTGCTAAAAATGGTCATGCCTGAGAGCCAGTAATTCGCCGGAACGAAAGTTAATCGACATTCCGGCAAAACATTGGCACTCAATATACCTACACAACATTCACAGCCGCAGCAACACAGCTACAGCCACCATATTTGGCACAAAAATAGGGGCAACCGTAGCTCAACCACCATAATTCAACCACCATGCACCAAAATAAGGAGCAGCCGTAGCTAAACCAACAGAATTCAACCACCATATCAAAAAACAGGAGCAGCCGTAGCTTAAGCCACCAAAATCCATCTCACAACATCACCAAATAAAAAGGTGGTCACCGAGGGTGTTGAGCACCTGGAGCATAGGCTTAACGTAGCGCGCGGTCGTGGACGAAGTGGACATGGCGATGCTCGGCCCTCCTCCTCCACGTTCTTCTGCAAAAAGAAAACAGATTAGGAAAATTAGTTAACTAACTATCATTGACACCTTAATTGCTCACTCCTGTGCTAGTGATTCGTGTATATATTAAAAATCTCAAAGCATCCTGAGGAGGATGTGAAGAGCTTTTGCATCGGTTGTAGTGTAGAACAAAGACACACGAGCTTCTTAACATGCTGATTGCCACAACCTCACAATAGTTCTGATGACCGTGCTTGGCTATGTACTACAGCGCACCGAAACAGTAACTCTGCCCACAGAGCGCTCTCCATGCCCATGACAGTTGCATCAAAAGAATGTTTGACACTAAGCGAATATTACTGCAACAGTTTGATAAGCAAATAAAGGAAATGGAGACACACTACAATAGTTGTTTCTTAAGTTGCTAATGATGATGACTTCTGGATTTGATTTCTGTATACCAAATACCTATCTGATCTGCTGGTACCAGGATTCTCGTGTGGATTTTATCAGAATCGGAAACAAAAAACACTTTTAATATGATCTCCAGCTCCCAGTTTTTTTTCTGATTTGATGAAAAGCTCTGAATGTTCATGGCTGTCTTTAATGTTCAGTTGTTATGGCTATCTTAATGCTCTACAGAACATACCTTCTCTTTCGGTTTCCCTGCCTTGAATAATTGTACTACTTATGATTTTTGGTTTTTGCTCACATTTGTAATGATTAAGGCTCATGAAACACTAGTAGTTGACTAGATGTAGGTGAAATATCATTTTTTGTGTCTTGTTTTAATAGAACCTAGATAAGGGCAGCCATTACTTGTCTAAGGCTAAGTGTACAATCTATAGCACCAGTTTTAGAACAGTGAAAATCACATAGTACATGTGCATGTTCTAGAGAGCTTTATGACCTCCAGGAGTTGGTTCTGAGAATGGGCCTCTGGAAGAATCATGTTAATTATTTTACGATGCAATAAATCATGCTAACTACATTGAACCAGAATCTGCACATTTTGCACGTTACAAATAAACTATTTGAACTATAGAAGAATGATGAAGGACACCCAACCATACTTGTCTGATTCAAAATTCAGATACTTGTTTGTGTGCTAGAAATGTGGACAGATGCATCGATCTTATTTGTACTGATCTAAAATATCACCACCAAATCGACTCATACCTGAACCAAAGCTAGCTTGGCATGGGCAATATGAGCACTCCACTGGGTTATAGCTATTTTTCTTAGATGTGCTCATACCTGGCTTGTGTGTATTCGAAATGAAGGAAGGTATTTAATTTGTTCAAAATTATGTCTTTCCAATTCTGTCAATTAGGGAAAGTTATCGGTCCTTTTGTATTACCATAAACATAGTTATAACATGAAAGTCATTCTTGGAGAAGCTACATTGCTTTTTTGTACAAAAATTGCGCAAGTGTATGTTTTATTTCACGAGGATTCACTCCTTCTTTAGTAGTAACACATATGTTAGATAATGGTTAGAAGATGTCAGTCAGTTGTATAGAGATCTCCCAGGCACCACAGAATTGGCCAACCATTCAGAGAAAAACAGAATATATGATCTTTCATTAATCTTATGATCGTTAAATATGTGTGCATGAGTTAACTTCCTTAATGCTACACTTCCCACTCCCTTAATTATTTGTACTCACTCACTTTGTACAACGGTACAAAGTCTACACTCACTCAATCACTTTGTCTAGTTCATCACTACACTCACTGGATCACTAATAATCACACAGGATCACACATATTCACGCAATTAACTGTCAAATGTAAAATCTGTCACACAGAACAGATCAACACAAGATGGGTTAATTCAGAAACAACTCAAAGTATTTATTCAGAAAGTTGAGAAATAGTACTAGTGGAGATGTTGGTTGAGGCATAGATGGACTTACCTGAACCTCTTGTAGGATCTGGGGCAGCTTGTCGGCGAGCCACTGGTCGAAGTCCTCCTGCGAGGACGGCGCCTCGACAGAGAGGATGCGCAGGATCTCGGCCGGCGTGGGGCAACCCGTGTACTCCATATATATCCTATTCCACTAGTGGATGTAATCGGATCGGACCGGATTAGATTTCCTCTCTACCATATATATCCTATTCCATATTGTCCCCGCGGATTCAGACCGGATCGGATAACGACCGATTACAGATCGAAATTCACCAGTGGTAAGGTTTTTTGTCACTTGATGTGACTAAGCGTAACGCGATTCCATCGGAGGCAAACACACATAAAATGATAGCAATTCCGTCGCAGGCAAACACACATAAAATGATGGCTAAGTTATATTAGTTGCAATTCCATCACCATCTCCGTAGGAGTTTAATGAGTATGTAGTACACACTTATACATAAAATCATTAATAAGAGATACACATAAAATGATGAGTGTTAATTTCTCGACCATACTGATCTTACTATTTCTTCTTCGCACTCTACTTCTCCTTCTTGCCCTTCTGCTTGGTCTTTTTTGAATTGACCCCGCCAGTCTCATCATCATGACTCCTTGTGTACGGAGGAGTTGTTGTAGTTGACGACCTAGGTAGCGTGGTCCTTCTTCTTCTTTTTGTGTATGTTTCATCATATTCATCGGGTTCTTCCATCATCGGGTCACCGACGAGTCCGTCGAAGTCTTTCTCGTCAGCGACTCCATCCATTCTGATGAGGGCCCTTTTTCCTCTCCTCACAACGACACGGCTAGGCCTTGATGAGTCGGTAATGAAGAAGCATTGCTCGACATGCTTATGGAGTACCCATGGCTCATTTTGCACGGTGGGTTTCTTGGTCTTGGATTTGTTGGGCAAACGCATGGTGGTGAAATACTCATCTTATTTTCTGACATCTGTAGCCCATGTGACACGGAACATCGGTAGCTTCTTCCCGACGTAGTGGAGCTCCCAAATTTCCTCGATCCTTCCGTGGTATCTTTTCTTCTCTTCACCCGTGTAACATTCCATCGTCACACCCGAGTTCTGATAGTCACTTCTTTTGTCTCTCTCCTCCATGTAGAATGTGTAACCGCTGATGTCGTATGCTTGATAAGTCATGAGGTTTGGCGCGGGCCTGTAAGACAAGGCCACTGTGATTCTGTCCGCGACGCTTGTCATTGGCGGGGGATTGGCATCAATCTGGTCTTTGAACCAGCACGCGAAAGAAGAGTTGTGCGCTCTAAATACCTCTTCTTCCGTCATCGGCCTGTTAGCATTGTTCTCGATCATGGTTTTGTGCTTTTCTACCCAAGGTGTGACATCGTCCACGTGTTGTAGCTCTACTAAGTGGGCCCTGTCAAAGTCGGCTCTCCTATAAGACTGATCCATCTCCATTTCCTTCTTGCCGGTGCGGTGGCCTACTCCCTCAAACCTGTCGAGGTGCTTGTTCATGGGCAAACCAATCAGACGTAGGTTTTCCTCGTTTAGATAATTCTTGCAAAAAGAGACGCACTCCTCGGTGAGAAAGCCCTGGTAGATCTAGATCTCGAGCATAAGGTCCCGACAACACACACACACTCTCTTCGGTCGATGTTTGGTGTCTCTCCGGTGCTCTTGACCTCGCATCAACTAATAGGTATAATGTTGTGGAATGTGTGGATGAGTTGGCTACAAGTCACTGGTGATGTCACTTGTGATGGTGAAAAGTGGTTGCACGCATATGTGGACCTTTTTTGTGTTGTTTTGGCGGTGGAATGTGCATGTACAATGAGTTGCCAATGTTTTGCTGGAATGCTAATTAACTTCCGTTCTGGCGAATTTCTGGCACTCTGGTGAGACCATTTTTAGCTAAGGTCATGCTGAATTTTTCCGTGAAAGCCAAGCCGACGGTTCTAATCTATTCTCTTATCGTGCATGCGATGATAGTAATCGAGATGAAGGAAAGCGACGTGGATAGATACATGGAACACACGACTGCCAACATGTATCAAAATAACCGCATGGAAATAAAATATCCGTGTCGAAAATGCAAACTATCATCATTGTTTGACCCCTAGTCACGCACAGTGAATGAGCACCTGCTCAGGTATAGTTTCATGGAGGGCTACACTCAGTGGATGGGTGATGAAGATGATCATGAGGAAGAGGATGACGTTTAACACGAAAATGAAGAGGATGAGGAGGGAGAAGAACGGGATGTCACACACGACGACGACGGTGATGAACAAGGTCGAGAAGAAGAAGAACATGCAGATGACGAGGACAGGAGTAGTAATACCCCGCTAACCGCAACCGTGCACGACCCTCATCTTCAGGAAATTCTTCTTGGGAACGCATCAACCGACCCCAGATTCGCCGGTAGACGGAAGTCTAAGATGGAACAACTGGAGATAGACTCGAGAACTCCGTTGTACGATGCAGGTGTCGGGCCGGAGGAGACCCGCTTGAGAGTAACACTCGATCTTCTAGAGATGAAGGCAAAATACGGATGGAACGACGCAAGCCTAGACGATCTCTTCCGATACTTGAAGAAGCACTTACCTAAAGATAACACATTGGCAGGTAGCCTACAGGAGGCCAAGAAAGTGGCGTGCCCTCTCGATTTACCGCACGAAAAATACCACGCCTACATCAGTGACTGCGTGATGTATCGGAATGAGCACAAGGACTTGAACGCATGCCCAAGGTGCGGCGAGACTCAATACAAGAAAGGGACGAGAAAAGCTCCTCGAAAAGTTGTGTGGTACTTCCCGCTCAGGCCCCGTCTCTAGTGGTGCTTCGCGGACCCCAAGGAAGCGAAGCTCATGTGCCGGCACGCGTAAAGGAAGGAGGCGGTGATGAAGGATCCAGTGCAGATTGAAAACCCAGTGCTGACGCACCCTTCGGATGCAAGCCAGTGGAAAGCATTAGACGATGAGTACGAAGATTTCGGGAAAGAACCGAGGAACATCAGACTGAGTGCAAGCACCGATGGACTCAATCCGTTTGGGAACCAGAGCAACAAGCACAGCACCTGGCCCGTGTTTGTATGGATGTATAACCTCCCCCCATGGCTATGCCTGAAGAAGAAGTACATACACATGAGCATGCTAATCCAAGGGCGACGTAGCCAGAAAGCGATATCAACCTGTATCTTGAGCTATTGAAGGAGGAGCTAGCCATCTTGTGGGATGAAGGGGTAGAAACATGGGACGCTCACCTCCAACAACCTTTCTGTCTGAAAGCAGCGCTGATCACGAGGTGCAGGACTATCTCAGATATAGATATATCGCGTGCCAGGTGTGCCACGGACACAAGGCTTGTGTGAGGTGCATGGAAAGGATGCTATTTCTTCAGCTGAGTAAGGATCCCGGGTCTTCGAAAACTGTCTACATGAGGACTCGGATGTGGCTACCCAAGAATGACCCATGCAGGAAGCGTGGAGATCTGTTCAACGGCAAGGATGAGCTCGAAGTACCTCCGCCTAAGCATAGCGGCGAGGAGATCGATGATTTGTTGAAAAGATGGAAACACTGCCCTCCACCGGGTAAGATAAAGAAGCATAAGCAGAAGCGAGGAGATAACAAGAAGGAAAAGGAACATGGCCCGCTCATGGGGGTATGGAAAAGGAGGTTCGTGTTTTGGGACTTGCCGTACTAGAAGATCCTCTCATAGCCTTGATGTCATGCATATCACGAAGAATGTGTGCGAAAGCTTACTTGGCACTATGCTCAACATGCCGGATAGGACCAAAGACGGGCTGAAAGCAAGACACGACCTGAAGGCCCTGAATATCAGAGAAGAGCTTCACCCCCTATCTTCTTCTAGGGTTAAGGAGGAGACAAACGATCACAAGCGCAAAAGGGCGGGGAAGCAGCCAGTTGAGGAGGAGACGGAAGATCCTAAGGGAAAAGGGCAAAGAAGAGTGAAGCCCCGCGTCCCTCCTGCTTCACTCTATATCCTAACGAGCTCGAACAGATGATCGGTTGCCTCCTCAGAACCAAGTATCCCTTAGGATACGCGGGGCTGATACGTAGATGGCTGGACCCGACCAAAGGAATCTTCAGCGGGGTGAAGTCTCATGACTGCCACATCATGATGACATAGATACGTTCGGTTGCAATCCGAGGGATCATGGAACCACACATCCGTGCAACGCTGACTAGCCAATTCTTCTTCGACGTCATCACTCGGAAGTCGATAACCATCAAGAAACTTGGGAGGCTGCATGAAGAGATAGTCACCATCATATCCGAGATGGAGATGTACTTCCCGCCCGCATTCTTTGACATCATGGTCCACATGCTGCTCCATATAATGGACGATATCGAGGATCTCGGGCCTCTGTTCCTTCACAACATGATGGTGTTAGAAAGAATGAACGGGATCATCAAAGGATACGTCCATAACATGGCACATCCAGATGGAAGCATCATCAATAGAGAGAAGTGGGAAAGGTGGTGGGAGACAGAGATCTAGATCTTGCTAGATAGATCTAGTAATACATGCGAGGGGAGCGACTGTTGGAGATATGCCCAAGAGGCAATAATAAAAGTGGTTATTATTATATCTTTGTGTTTATGATGAACGTTTACATCCCATGCTATAATTGTATTATAAGGAAACACTAATACATGTGTGTTTTGTAAACATAAAAGAGTCCCTAGTAAGCCTCTTGTTGAACTAGCTTGTTGATTAGTAGATGATCATGGTTTCCTGATCATGAACATTGGATGTCATTAATAACAAGGTTGTATCATTAGGAGAATGATGTGATGGACACACACCCATAGTAAGTGTAGCATAAGATCAAGTCATTTAGTTCGTATTGCTACAAGCTTTCAAATGCATAGTAACCTAATCCTTCGACCATGAGGTTATGTTAATCACCATCACCGGATGGGTGCTTTGATGACATCAAACACCGCTTCGTAACTGGGTGGTTATAAAGGTGTCATTGGGTATTCTGAAAGTATGTGTCGAAGCGCATGGACCAAGATTGGGATTTGTCCATCCATATGACGGATATATATATGCTCTAGGCCCTCTCGGTGGATTGTCATCTAGTTAGCTTGCAAGCATGTGACTAGGTCACAAGGGATGACATAACATGGAACGAGTAAAGAGTACTTATCAGTAACGAGGTAGAACTAGGTATGGAGATACCGACGATCAAACCTCGGATAAGTAGAGTATCGCGTGACAAAGGGAATTGGTTTTCGTATGTTAATGGTTCTATCGATCACGAAGTCATCGTTGAGTATGTGGGAGCCATTATGGATCTCCAGATCCCGCTGATGGTTATTGATCGGAGAGGTGTCTCCATCATGTCTGCATATTCACGAACCGTAGGGTGACACACTTAAGGTTTGATGTTGTTTAGGTAGATATGTAATGTGCATTGGAGACCGAATGTTGTTCGGAGTCTTGGATTGGATCTGAGACATCACGAGGAGATACGGAATTGTCCGGAGAAAAAGATTCATATAATGGAGATCATTTTCTAGGTTCGGAAATGTCCCGGAGTGTTTATATGGGGGTTCTAGAAGGTTTCGGAATGTTTCGAAAGGTTCTAGAAATTTCTATGGAGTTTACTTGAAAACCAAGAAAGAAAATGGGGAAACTTGGGAGGGAAGGAAACTCCCCCCAAGCCCCCCTTGTGCGCCGGCCCTAGGAGGTGGGCCTAGGGGTGGGAACCCTAGGACTCACCCCTCCCTCTATATATAAAGGGGTGGAGGCGCCACCCCCTTGCCCCTCCACTCTTGCCCTAGCCGCCTCTCTCCTCCTCCTTCCTTCTGCTCAGGCTTAGGCGAAGCCCTGCAGAATTCTCTACTCCACCACCACCACCACGCCGTCGTGCTGCTGGGATTCCGTGGAGAGATCTACTACCTCCGCTGCTCGCTGGAACGGGGAGAGGAAGGTCTGCATCGACTCCGCACGTGTGACCGACTGCGGAAGCGCTGCTGGAACGCGGCGCCGGAAGGATCGACTACTCGATCTTGAGATCGGCAAGTGATCATCTACATCAACCATGAGATCCGATCTCACACAAGGCTTTCGGATCTACAAGGGTTAATACAGATCTATCTCGTTGCACATGTCTAATAGATTAGATCTTGGCTTTTATCTATATTAGATCTGGGTTTTGTTCGTTCTTGCGGTAGAATTTTTTTGTTTTCCATGCTACAAACCCATCAGTGGTATCAGAGCCGTGTCTATGTGTAGATCTGTTGCACGAGTAGAACACAATGGTTTTGTGGGCGTTGGTGCTCGTGCCGTCTTTTGCTTTGTGTACTTTGCATCTTGCGGTATGGTGGGATGAAGCGGCTAACCTTACATGTCATCGCACATGAGACTTGCTCCACGCTTGACGTGTAACTTGCTTTGCACAAGTGGCTTTGCGGGTGTCTGTCTCTCCCACCATAGTATAGATCCAATTTACACTTTGTACTTGATAGCACTTGTATCAATGTTGTGGTTCAGTTTCGTAGGTAAGATCCATTCTTATTCGAAAGCCCCAAACCACGTAAAACATGCAAAGAAAATTAGAGGCATCTAACTTGTTTTTGCAGGGGTTTTGTGATGTGATATGGCCATCATGTGATTGTGATTATATTTGATGTATGCAATGATCCTTGTTGTAATATGGCAACCGGCGAGAACTAATGGTTGTCCTTAATTACATTAAGACCTGCGTGTCTATTCATCTTGTAATAGCTTTATTCCAAGTAGTTGTAATAGTTGCTAGTGATGATGGACAACCATGAAGCGCCATCGACCTTGACGCAATGCTGGTGATGATGGAGATCATGTCCGTGCTTTGGAGATGGAGATCAAAGGCATAAGAAGAAATGGCCATATCATATCACACTAATTATGAATTGCCTGTGATGTTAATCCTTTATGCATCTTGTATTGCTTAGATCGCGACGGTAGCATTATAAGATGATCCCTCTCACTAAATATCAAGTAATAAAGTGTCCGTCCTTAGTTGGCACCGTTGCTAAGACTCGTCGTTTCGAAGCATCTCGTGATGATTGGATGTGATAGATTCTACGTGTGGATACAACGGGTGCAAGCCAGATTTGCACATGCAGAAACTAAGGTTAATCTTGACGAGCCTAGCATGTACAGACATGGTCTCGGAACACGGAATACCGAAAGGTAGAGCATGAATCATATAAATGATATGATGAACATGAAGATTGTCCGCCGATGAAACTACATCTTCTCTCGTGAAGATCGGACTTGAGTGGAATTGGTTCGTGTAATCACTAAGACAATGTGAGGGATGTTGTTTTGAGTGGGAGTTCACCTAGTTAATTTAAGAATTAAAATTGAACTCAATTTATCATAAACTTAGTCTAAACTACTTGCAAATTTGTTGTAGATTATGGCGAACCTCTCCATCAATTTCAATGTGTTCCTAGAGAAAGAAAAGCTTAAGAACAATGGAAGCAACTTCACGGACTGGCTCCATGGACTGAAGATTGTCCTCAGGGCTGGTCAGTTGACCTATGTGCTCAAAGCACCGCTAGGTAACCCACCTGCAGAAGATGCCACCGATGACGTAAAGAATGTTTACGCCACTCGGAAAAATCATTACTCCACAGTTCAGTGTGCCATCCTGTACGGTTTAGAAACGGAGCTTCAGAAGCACTTTGAGCACCACGACCCGTTCGAGATCATTAAGGAGCTCAAGCTCATTTTTGAGACTCACGCGGCCGTGGAGAGCTATGAGGCCTCCGAAAAGTTCTTTAACTGTAAGATGGAAGAGGGAAGCTCTGTTAGCGAGCACGTGCTCACCATGTCTGGGCATGCAAACAAGCTCCAAGAGTTGGGGATAATGATTCCTAATGATTTAGGGATTCACCGTGTCCTCCAATCACTGCCACCGAGTTATAAGAACTTTGTGATGAACTACAATATGCACTGCATGAACAAGACGTTGTCTGAACTATCGTCCATGCTAAAAACTGCTGAAGTGGAGATCAAGAAGGAGCACCAAGTGTTGATGGTCAATAAGACCACCAATTTCAAGAAACAAGGCAAGCCTAAGAATAAGGGAAACTTCAAGAAGGACGGCAAGAAAGCTGCACTCGCTAAGAAGCCCAAGGCTGGTCCTAAGCCTGAAACTGAATGCTTCTCTGCAAGGGTCTTTGGTCCTTTGGGCGTAAGCGCCCCAAGTACCTGGCGGATCTGAAGAATGGCAACATCAAGAAGAAAGGTATATTCGATATACATGTTATTGATGTGTATCTTACTAGTAATCGTAGTAGTGCCTAGGTATTTGATACTGGTTTGGTTGCTCATATTTGTAACTCGAAACAGGAGCTGCGGAATAAGCGAGGTGACGATGCACGTTGGAAATGGCTCCAAGGTTGATGTGATCGCTGTCGGCACGCTCCCTCTACATCTACCTTTAGGATTAGTTTTAAATTTGAATAATTTTTATTTGGTGCCTGTGTTAAGCATGAACATTATATCTGGATCTTGTTTATTGCGAGACGGTTACTCTTTTAAGTCCGAGAATAAAGGTTGTTCGATTTATATGAGTAATATCTTTTATGGTAATGCACCTGAGATGAATGGTTTATGCTTACTGAATCTCGATAGTAGTGATACACATGTTCACAACATAGATGCTAAACGAACAAAATTGAATGATAATTCTACATACATGTGGCACTGTCGTCTTGGTCACATTGGAGTGAAGCGTATGAAGAAGCTCCATTCTGATGGACTTCTTGAATCACTTGATTTTGAATCACTTGAAAGATGCGAAGCATGTCTAATGGGAAAAATGACTAAGACTCCATTATCTGGTATAATGGAGCGAGCTACAGACTTATTGGAAATAATACATACCGATGTGTGCGGTCCAATGAGTGTAACATCGCGTGGTGGATATCGTTATGTTCTCACTTTCACGGATGACTTAAGTAGATATGGGTATGTCTACTTTATGAAACATAAGTCCGAAGCTTTCGAGAAGTTTAAGGAATTTCAAAGTGAATTGGAAATCATCGTAACAAGAAGATTAAGTTTCTGCGTTCTGACCGCGGAGGTGAATATCTAAGTTATGAGTTTGGCATGCATTTAAAGAAATGTGGAATACTTTCGCAATTGACACCGCCGGGAACACCACAGCGTAATGGTGTGTCCGGACATCGTAATCGAACTCTCTTAGATATGGTTCGGTCTATGATGTCTCTTACAGATTTACCGCTATCATTTTGGGGCTATGCATTAGAGACGGCCGCATTCACTTTAAATAGGGCACCATCTAAATCCATTGAAATGACACCGTACGAATTATGGTTTGGAAAGAAACCTAAGTTGTCGTTCCTTAAAGTTTGGGGTTGCAAAGCATATGTAAAGAAGTTACAACCTGATAAGCTTGAACCCAAAGCGGAGAAATGCGTCTTCATAGGATACCCTAAAGAAACAATTGGGTATACCTTCTATCATAGATGCGAAGGAAAAGTTTTTGTTGCCAAGAATGGATCCTTTCTTGAGAAGGAGTTTCTCTCAAAGGAAGTGACTGGAAGGAAAGTAGAACTCGACGAGGTTATTGAACCTTCTCTCGGAGTTGAGAGTAGCGCAGCACCGGAAGATGTTTTTGTGCCGCCTGCACCAATTGGAGAGGAAGCTAATGATGGTGATCATGAAACTTGAGCGAAGTTCTTCTGAACCTCGCAGGTCAACAAGGGTTCGTACCACTCCTGATTGGTATGACCCTGCCTTGAACGTCATGTTGGTGGACAACACTGATGACCCTGTGACGTATGAAGAAGCTATGGTGAGCCTATATTCCGACAAATGGCTAGAATCCATGAAATCCGAAATGGGATCCATGTACGAAAACCAAGTGTGGACTTTGGTGGACTTACCGGATGGCCGTAAGGCTGTCGAGAAGAAATGGATTTTCAAGAGAAAAACAGATGCTGATGGTAATGTTACCGTCTATAAAGCTCGACTTGCCGCGAAAGGGTTCCGACAAATTCAAGGAGTTGACTACGATGAGACATTCTCACCAGTAGCGAAGCTAAAGTCTATGAGGATTTTGTTAGCAATTGCTGCATATTTCGATTATGAGATTTGGAAGATGGATGTCAAAACGGCGTTCCTTAATGGTGACATTGAGGAAGAGTTGTATATGGTACAACCCAAGGGTTTTGTCGATCCTAAAGATGCTGACAAGGTATGCAAACTTCAGCGCTCCATTTATGGACTGAAGCAAGCATCCCGGAGTTGGAATCAACGTTTTGATAAAGTAATCAAAAACTTTGGATTTATACAAACTTATGGAGAAGCTTGTATTTACAAGAAAGTGAGTGGGAGCTCTATAGCATTCCTAGTACTATATGTAGATGGCATATTATTGATTGGGAATGATATAGAACTTCTTAATAGTGTTAAAGCCTATTTAAATAATAGTTTTTCAATGAAGGATCTTTGCGAAGCGGCATATATTCTAGGCATCAAGATTTATAGAGATAGATCAAGATGCCTAATAGCGCTTTCACAAAGTACATACTTGGACAAAGTTCTAAAGAAGTTTAGAATGGAAGAGAGCAAGAAAGGGTTCGTGCCCATGTTGTTAGGTAAGACCTTGAGTAAGACTCAAAGTCCAGCTACGGCAGAAGATAGAGAGAAAATGAATAATATTCCCTATGCCTCGGCCATAGGTTCTATCATGTATGCCATGCCGTGTACAAGATCGGATATAGCACATGTTGTTAGTTTGACTAGCAGATATCAAAGTGATCCTGGAATGTAGCACTGGAGAGCGGTCAAGAATATCCTTAAGTACCTAAATAGGACTAAGGATATGGTTCTTTCTTATGGAGGTGATGAACAACTTGTTGTAAACAGTTACACTGATGCTAGTTGGAACACCGATCTAGATGACTCGAAGTCACAATCTGGATACGTATTTATTTTGAATGGTGCTGCAGTGAGCTGGAGGAGTGTCAAGCAAAGCGTTGTGGCGAAATCTTCAACTGAATCGGAATACATAGCTGCTTTGGAGGCTGCACAAGAAGCCATATGGATGAAGGAGTTCATTACTGAACTTGGCATGGTTCCTAGTGCGTTGGACCCGATGGCCATCTACTGTGACAACACAGGTGCCATAGCTAATGCACAGGAGCCAAGGTCACATAGCAAGCTGAAGCACATCAAGCTACGTTTCTATGCTATTCGCGAGTATGTCCGAGATGGTGACATAAAGATTTGCAAAGTACACACTGATCTGAATGTGGCAGATCTGTTGACTAAACCTCTCCCTAGAGCAAAGCATGACCAACACCAGAACGCCATGGGTGTTAGGTATATTACCATGTAATCTAGATTATTGACTCTAGTGCAAGTGGGAGATTGTTGGAGATATGCCCAAGAGGCAATAATAAAAGTGGTTATTATTATATCTTTGTGTTTATGATGAATGTTTACATCCCATGCTATAATTGTATTATAAGAAAACACTAATACATGTGTGTTTTGTAAACGTAAAAGAGTCCCTAGTAAGACTCTTGTTGAACTAGCTTGTTGATTAATAGATGATCATGGTTTCCTGATCATGGACATTGGATGTCATTAATAACAAGGTTGTATCATTAGGAGAATGATGTGATGGACACACACCCATAGTAAGTGTAGCATAAGATCAAGTCATTTAGTTCGTATTGCTACAAGCTTTGAAATGCATAGTAACCTAATCCTTCGACCATGAGGTTATGTTAATCACCATCACCGGATGGGTGCTTTGATTACATCAAACACCGCTTCGTAACTTGGTGGTTATAAAGGTGTCATTGGGTATTCTGAAAGTATGTGTTGAAGTGCATGGACCAAGATTGGGATTTGTCCATCCATATGATGGATAGATATGCTCTAGGCCCTCTCGGTGGAATGTCATCTAGTTAGCTTGCAACCATGTGACTAGGTCACAAGGGATGACATAACATGGAACGAGTAAAGAGTACTTATCAGTAACGAGGTAGAACTAGGTATGGAGATACCGACGATCAAACCTCGGATAAGTAGAGTATCGCGTGACAAAGGGAATTGGTTTCATATGTTAATGGTTCTATCGATCACGAAGTCATCGTTGAGTATGTGGGAGCCGTTATGGATCTCGGATCCCGGCTGATGGTTATTGATCGGAGAGGTGTCTCCATCATGTCTGCAAATTCACGAACCGTAGGGTGACACACTTAAGGTTCGATGTTGTTTAGTAGATATGGAATGTGCGTTGGAGACCGAATGTTGTTCGGAGTCTCGAATTGGATCTGAGACATCACGAGGAGACCCGAATTGTTCAAGAAAAGATTCATATAATGGAGATCATTTTCTAGGTTGTAATGTCTGGAGTGTTTATATGGGGTTCTAGAAGGTTTCAGAATGTTCCGGAAGGTTCTAGAAATTTCTATGGAGTTTACTTGAAAACCAAGAAAGAAAAAGGGGAAACTTGGGGGGGAAGGAAACTCCCCCCAAGCCCCCCTTGTGCGCCGGCCCTAGGAGGTGGGCCTAGGGGTGGGAACCCTAGGCCGCACCCCTCCCTCTATATATAAAGGGGTGGAGGCGCCACCCCCCTTGCCCCTCCACTCTTGCCCTAGCCGCCTCTCTCCTCCTCCTTCCTTCTGCTCAGGCTTAGGCGAAGCCCTGCAGAATTCTCTACTCCAGCACCACCACCACGCCGTCGTGCTGCTGGGATTCCGTGGAGACATCTACTACCTCTGCTGCTCGCTGGAACGGGGAGAGGAAGGTCTGCATCGACTCCCTTGCGTGTGACCGATTGCAGGAAGCGCTGCGCAGCGGCGCCGGAAGGATCGTCTACTCGATCTTGAGATCGGCAAGTGACCGTCTACATCAACCACGAGATCCGATCTTGCACAAGGCATTCGGATCTACAAGGGTTAGTACAGATCTATCTCGTTGCACATGTCTAATAGATTAGATCTTGGCTTTTATCTAGATTAGATCTGGGTTTTGTTTGTTCTTGCGGTAGAATTTTTTTGTTTTCCATGCTACGAACCCATCAGCGACATCTCCTCAAATATATCAAACTTGATTGGTTGAATTAGCTAAAATGGGTGGGGAGAAGTGGGGGAATGAGCTAGCAAAGCTTGGGGTTGAGTTTCCATGAAAAGTGAGCTAGTGGTGAGTGAGATGTTGGTAGGTGGCTGGTTCGAGCTTGTAATAAATCCAAGGTTACCATCGGCAGAAACAACAAAGGCGTCGGTGGTAATAGCACGGACCAGTGGCCCACCCGGCCCCACATGCATCCTCGGCTATGGCATCCCGCAAAACCACTACTAGAATATCGCTGTGTTTTTGTGCATTGCATCATCATGACCGCATGCTCATGTCATCATGCCACCTTGCATTTGAGCATCGTCATCATCATGCATGTGTTTGTCTAAAACTATTTTCTAAAAGCCTAGTTTTATTCTCTAAATATGCCTCGTCTCTATTCAAAGTAAAACCCTGGCCCTCCGGAGTATTTTGTGTTGTCTAAAAATAATTTACAAAAAAGTCTGTTAAAAATAAAATAGCAGTCTATTAAAATACAAACGTTTTTACCGGGAAGACCACCAGCCTGCTAGGCCAAAAGCCCGGCGAGCCAGCAGTCTACTACCCGACCCAACTAGAAAACACCCCAACCCTGACCAGTCTAAACCCTAATTCCTACCTACCCCCAACCAGTCCTAATCCACTCCCTCCACCCCGCCACCACCTTCTCCTCACACCCCCACTGCTAGCTCGCCTACATCTAGCCCCACCAGACGCACGTCACCTGCAGCGCCACTCCCAACGCCCACCTACCCATCCCACCCCGCACCCGGTCCTGGACACACACACACGCCACACGCATGCACCAGCCGCCACCTGCCCCGCACACCCAGCCCGACCCCCACACCGACAACGTCAACACACCACCTACCCCAGACGCCACTCCTCTCTCCTCTCGTTTCCCGCCCAACGCCCCTAGGCGCGCCACTCCCGCCCACCTGGTCGACCGACACGCCCCGTTGCCCGCGCACGCACTCACATGGAACGGTCCTGACCCAGCCCACCTCCCCGCGCCTCGTGATCTCCTCCCTGGTCCCACCCCGCGTCCCGCACATCGCTCTCACGCATCCTCGCATGCTCCCATCCCCCGCGCCCTCTCTCTCTTCTCCCGGCCGCAATCCCCGCCGCCACCACCACTGCGTTCTCCCTCCTCTTCGCCTCCACCTGCTCCGGCAGCACACCGGCGCCTCGACCCCGTCCGCCGCCGACGAGCTCTGCATCCTCTGCTCCGCCGTCCTCTCGACCTCCGCTCTGCCGCCACCTCTCCTCTGTCTCCGGCCACCCCACGCCTCCTCTCCGGCCAGCTCTGGCTTCTCCTGCTGGCCCTCGTCCTCGTTGCGCGTGCTTGCCGCCGCCGCCGCGCATCCCCAGCCACCGCGTGGCCCGTGCCTCTCCGCCCGTCTGCCTGCAGCGCCCCAACGACGCCCGCGTCCCCGGCACCACCGCCTCTCCTCCGGTCGATGTTCTCTGGTCCTGCCGCTGCTCGCGTCCCCGAGCTTGCCAGGCACTTCCGCTCTGTTGCCCGCGAGTTTCCTCTCCGTCGAGCCGCCAAGTTCCGCCTCCATGGCCGAGGCTGCCCTAGCCGCATGTCCTCGCCTCGCCCAAGTCACCCTAGCCGCCTCCCTTGCCCTGCAGAGCATCGTGGTCGCCCCAGCGCGTCCGATCCTCCTCCGTCTGCAGATGAGCGACCCACGTCTTCTCGTCCGTTTCAAACGACCCCTGCAGCTCTAACGTTCGGTGCGAGTACTACTGGTAAGATGTGTTGAAGGATGTCGTGTTGAAGTACTGGTGGTGACTTAGTGAGCTGGACATCGATCTGTTGTTATGTGGATGGGGTACTGCAGGTGTGTATACTGCATGACCGACGTTTGCACGAGGACTCGAAGAGCTAACGACGAGAACCTTACCAACGCCAAGATCATCCGGGGATCCGTGTACCATGTGTCGATGTCTACCCAAGTTCGCCACGAGGCCGTCTAGAGAACCCGCGTCGTCCGAAGACCCGAACCCTGATGCTGGAGTCCGGAGATCGAGGCTGAACCAGAAGACCGATCAAGATCACCGAGGTTCTCCTTCCTGGAATGCCATGCCCTCCTCGGAGGATCCGGTACCGTCGGTACAACAAGATCTTCTTCTCGGAACATCGAGTTCGCCATCACGGATGACAAGCACGCCTTCATGGAACCGAAGACATGGAGACCGCAAGATCTCCTCCCCGAAGTCCGAACCTCACCGTCCCCGTCGAACCCTGAGACCCAGACCCGGAACCCAAGGTCTTCCGAACCTAGATGTGTGAACCTTTTCCCCAAGCCCTATTTTATAAATGCTATGTGTAAAACTGTTGCATATAAATTGATCATGCTTGCATACCTGTCTGTGGTTTGGGGGCATTATGCCGATTCACCCATAATTAAATATGGAGTGTTTATGCGGGATATCTTTGTCTTATTCCGGACTCCATTTAAATAAGTGTAGCGAACCGATGCCATGTTTCGCCCTGTTAATACAACATTTAAATTGCGGGGGTTCTAAATAACTTGAACCATGTACTTAATTATTGGGACCCGGTTCCGCTCAAAATTTCCTAATTGCACCGCATCTGCATCATATCATAAGCATGCCGGATCTTCTGCCGTAGTATTAAATATTGCATCTGGTGTTTCTTCTAGTGTTTGCTTCTTCGCGGATTAGGCCGATGAGTTGATGCGAGTATCGACAAGTTCTCCGGATATGATCCTTCGGCAGTGTTTCCCAGGCGAGCATCCCTTCCCCTTCTACCTATTTTGCATTTATAGTCTTTATTTCCTCCTGTTGATCTATTGCTATCCGTGTCGCGATGCTTTAGTTTCCGTGCACCAGTTATATCCCGTGCAGCCTCTATATTGCCATGGACACCTCCTAATACCTGTTGTTTGGTAGATAGCTGGTCTTGCGAGTCGTAGTTGCTTGCTCAGGTGCGATCTCGTGTTGTCGAAAATACCAGTTGTTGGAATCTTTGGCAGATGTTTATGGTGGAGATGATCATGACTTTAAATACCACTATTAAATTGCTAGATATAACTAATGCAGAGGCATCGGTGGGCAATAGATGTTATTTGGTTCTTCCACGCTCACTTGTGTCCCATAGGACCCCGAGTACTTGATACCTGTTCCTTGACTATTCGCACTATCCACATCCGGGAGGCCTTATGGACCCCCCTGAGCCAGAGCTTGATTCATTTCTATTTCTTGGGGCCACAAAGTAGTTTGGGGATTTATTACTATCCTGTACTTATGCCATGCTTTACCACTTTATTTAAGATTGTGCGTGGAGCACCTGTACTATTTTGGATCGCGCCACATTTTCACGGTATCGACAAGCCCAATCACACTTTCGGGTTCCCAGTCGTTTACAGCCATCGTCGCAAACCCTGTGTCCGTTCCGGAGCCGGCCAACTTTGTTGCTGGTAGCTTAGTGGGGTGGCCCCCTAAAATATTTTATGAATCCTGTGATCGCTTTGTTGTGAAAGCCTCGTTGGGTTTTGAGTTGGTTTTTCCGAGGTTGATCGAGTGTGTGTTGCTATTTGTGCACCCCTGTAGGGTAAAACATTCTGAAAGCCGTGTCCGCGGTTATGGACGACTTGGAGCACAGTATCTCGATCATAGACAAGCATAACTAAAGTAGTGCTATAAATTTGACTTAATATGTGACTAGTAATCAGCTCAAGTATAACGGAATGAATATTAAAAATGCCAACAACTGGTGGATCTGGGTTGTTTTGTGACATGCTGTACCTGCCTAGTAAGTATTGCAACTCCAATGGAATGTGATAAAAGTGCCAACAACTGCTGGGTTTTGGGATTCCTCAGGACAATTATATCTGACTAGTAAATGTTCCAACTACAACGGAATGTTAACTAAAACTACCCACTACTTATGCTATCAGGATGACTCATGCTATTTATATCTGACTAGTAAGTGCTTCAACTATAATGGAATGAATAAAACTGCCCACCGAGTGAGTTCCTCGGTTTGACTTCCTCGTTTGGTCTCGAGGGGGAATACCAGGATGGGTATGTTTGCTGTTAGTATCAGGTATGATCCGAATAGTTCTTTCTTACCCCTCTCTAATAGCCGCCAGTGATACCGAGTCTCTATAGGTTGTTTAGTGCCGCTGCGCTGCCACTTCAGTCCACCATACCTATGTAGGCGAGAGCCGCCGAATTCTAGCCTCGTCGTGTACTGGCCTCAGTACTGGCGCTCCTCCTTTTCCTTTGCCCTTTGTCGGCACCCCTTTTGTTTTAGCAGGTTTGAGATCGACGTCGTTAGCAGGGTTACCCTTCCGGCTTGGCCTGGGCAGG
Source organism: Avena insularis (assembly GCA_023614405.1). Lineage (NCBI taxonomy): Eukaryota > Viridiplantae > Streptophyta > Magnoliopsida > Poales > Poaceae > Avena > Avena insularis. The sequence continues at coordinate 83,697,628 of CM042694.1, read as the reverse complement.
GTTATGGACGCCATTGGTTATTCTTCAGGGCTCTTAGCCCCATTTGCATCTTTTCCATAGTCGGACGCTTTATCGTTTACAAGGTGATTTGGATCTTTGTATTGTATATCTGTATTCTTGACTCATTGAGTCGCTGTTGTATATATATCTGTTCTGTGGGTCCCATCGAGGACTGTTGTGTAATGGTATTACTTCGTTTTCCACCCGCACGAAAGTGCCTGGTGGGCGTCCTTGAATCGTTTCTATGCGGGTTTGGCGGAAAGGGCTAAAACTTGCATAGGGCCGATTCGAGGGTGTTACACCGGCGAGCGTATCAACATTCGCCGGTGGTATGTGCACCTATCCCCGACGCGTGCGGGCCGTTTCGCCAGCGGTAAGTGGCAGCCCATCCGAGGGCACGCGACCCACTCTATCCCTGGTGAGCATGGGCCTAGTTCGCCGACGCTCTGTCTACTACCCCCAGCATGCACCGTCGGATTCGCTGGCAGTAAGTGGCACCCCGTCCGGGGGCACGTGGCCCACCCTATCCCTAACGTACACGCGACATGTTCGCCGGCGGTACGTGTCGTAGCCCCGGCGTGACCAGTGTGTTTCGCCGGTGGTAATAGTACGCAGGTCTGGAAGCTCTTACCGTCGGCGAGCACGTGCCTACTTTGCCAGCGGTAAGGATTGTTGTTATAAGCTTTTCTCTAGTAGTGTTAGGAGGCGATGGGGTCGTATGCAGGGGCATTCCCGAATGAACACAATGGCGGTGGTAGATAGGCTCCTTTCAAGACGTCGTTCCCCAAGTTTGATGACTTGTATCTAAGAATTTGGCATGACAAGTGCTTAGATTATTTCAAATTCTACGACACTTCGCCAGCCATGTGTCTTACTGCGGCAACTCTGCACTTTGAGGGGAACGCAGCCTATGGTATCAAGCTTCCAAGCTCCACAATGAGGTACAAAACTGGCCTCGGTTATCAATATAGTAGAAGCCAAGTTTGGAATAGACGATCATAGCCAATTCATGACTGCATTAATTCAGTTGAAGTAAAAGGGATCTTTCAGTGAGTACTGCATTGAGTTTCAGGATCTCATGTTTAAGTTGTGTGGACCAATTTTCGTTCGTCATTTTCTCAAAGGATTAAAATATGAGATTAGAGTTCCAGTTGCTTCTCAACTGCCTGACACTGTCGACAGAGCTATTTTGCTGGCACATGTGTAAGAAGATTTGAGTACTCATCATAAACCATGGGCAGGCAAGCAGTTAGCTAATACAAAAACTGATACTATCAAGAACACAGCTAAATTTGGGCAGAGTGACTTGTGGAAAGAGAGACACCTCAAAGAATATCCGCGCTCAAACAGGTTGTGCTATCGATGTGGGGACAAATAGGATCCTACACATGTATGTGCAATCAAAGCTCAAGCAACAGTGCATGCACTCACTATGGAAGACCATGTTGCCCAACTTTCTCCTGAAGTTTTGAATCTCTTGGAATTACAAGACATTGTTGAAGCTAAGGAATTATCCCTTCTCTAAATGCTTTCTCAAGTGCATCTGGTGGCGACACTGTCCGAATTAGGGCATTGGTGCAGAACCAGGTGATGTTGTTACTTGTTGACACTAGGAGTAGTCATAGTTTTCTTAGTTTTGAATTTGTTGAAAGATTGCACTGCAAAACCATTCCTATTCCTCCAGTAACCGTGAAAGTCGCAACTGACAAAGTAATGCACTGTGACAAAATGATTAGGTAATTGGGATTTCTATTTTCCCCAGCCGCTTAACTTTTCCTCACTTTTCCCCTCCCTCTATTCTGAAACCCTCACAGGCGCTACATGCTGAACGGTGGGACCATGTTAGGGCGGGTCACGCTTTGAGCGTTATGTTATGTTGCCTCAACCGTTACATGCTGACGGGTGGGGTTGCGTTGGGATGGTCTTATATACGTGGTGAAGGGTGGGGCCGCGTTGGGATGGGTCTTGCATATGTGGTGAAGGGTGGGGCGGCATGGAGACATGTCGGACCGACCATTCTCGCTCACCCAAAGCATTCGCTTCCTCTGAGCCTAGAATAGCTCCCACACTGCCCCTCCGCTCCCCCGCCGTCGTGCCCTCCTACCTTATGTCGTCCTCGGCCGCTGAGCCACCCCCTCCCCCTAGCCACAGAGCCCACTCCACCTCCGGCTCCGATCCCACCCCCACTAGATCGACCCCTTTCACAGAACAATATGCAACGCCGGCTGGTGTACCGGTCCTCCTCGTCGGGCGTGGAGAAGATTGGGTGGAATCGGAGGCATCTAACGCATGGATTCCATCTGGGTAAGCATCGTTTCCCTTTGTGGATTGATTATAGGCAGTAATTGAGCACAAATCACTAGTGCTCAACTAACTGCCTTGCTTTTCGAATAAGATTGATCTAGCGCTGGCATTCTGGCTGGTGGTTAAACTCGATACTAGCATAATTCGTGGTTGTGAGCAGTATCTCTCTGGATTTGACTTCCCATCGGTGGCTGCAATCTCCATAACTCTCAGAGATTTGAAAGATAAAATCTATTCTAAATTCCCCTAGAGCAATGGTGATTCAGTCGATTTGCAATATTTCAACATTAGCGAGCAACGATTGCTCCCACTAACTAGCGAAGCTGATCTAGTAATGCTTTTCTCTTTGAATGCTGCCGAACATTTTGGTCAAATTCGTCTTCATGTGCAACCTAAAGTTGAACATACGGGAAATAGGGTTAAAGCATCATCTGGTGGTCAGGCATCATCAGGTGGTCGGGCATCATGTGTCTCTGCTAATAGTGTGTGCCCTCGCGCTCCTTTTAGGTCCACATCAGTACCATCTATTCGCACTGCGAGTGTAAGACAAATCGCTCTTGCAGCCGATGTGGAGGACGAAGTAGAGCCTGACGAGGGAGCGCCTCCACTAGATGATGAGGATGAGTTGATGTTTCCTGAATTGGTAGATAGATTTAGTAAACAGGCACTAGAGGATCAATACATGAAGGAAATGGCCCATGGTGCCAGATTTGATGACACTGATGACGAATAGAATGAGGAGAACAATGATAGTCTCGTTTTAGCTGAGTACGATGGTGAGGACTTACCAGTAATTGAGTGGGACATGAATGATCCTAAGATTTTAGAAGGCACCATATTTGAAACGATGCGGGACTATCGTAATGCCCTTACTACACATTGCATCCACACCAATAATGATTGATGTTATTAAGAGTGAGCCATCAAGGTTCACAGTGAAGTGCCCATACAAGAGGTGTAGGTGGAGGATGCATGCATCCACTATGCTCATGAGCAGTTTGGTTAAGGTATTACAACCAGTTGTGTAGTTTAGATCATTGTGTAGAGTTTCTTAACTGCACCTGATATTTTCATTATGTTACAGATAAAAAGTATCTGGTTCGAACATTCTTGTCCACCTCAAGGGGGATAGCCAAAGGACAAAACAAAACTAGCAAAGACTAGGTGATTGGCAGATGCAATCATGGATTGGATGAGAGAGAACCCATCACTTGGTGCAACAACACTCATAAAATAAGTTTCTCAAAAGTTTAATAGTATAGTACCTTACATGAGGATGTTCTATGCAAAGGGAATGTCTCTTGATAGGATCAATGGTCCATGGAATGAAAGTTTTAGTTGCTTTACAGCTTCAAAGCTGAAGTGGAGATGGCTAGTCCAGGTAGTGTTGTACATATAGACATGCATAAAGTTTAGTACAATATAAGAGGAAAGAAAATGGAGAAGGGGTGCTTTAGAAGGGCTTTTATTTGTTTCAAAGTTTGCTGGCAAGGGTTTCTAGATAGTTGTAGGCCTTATTTGGCCATGGATGTAACAACTCTTCATGGCAGATTTAAAGGACAATTATTAGCTTCTACTATAGTTGATGGCCACAATTGGATGTTCCCTGTTGCTTTTGGAGTTTTGGAGATTGAGTCAGAGGAAAGTTGGACTTGGTTTCTGAAGAATTTGCGCAACCTTATAGGTCATCCACCAGGACTTACTAGCCACACAAATGCTTGCAAAGGTTTGGAGAAAGTTGTAGAAGCAGTATTCCCCGTAGTGGAGCATAGGGAATGTATGCGACACTTAGTGCAGAATTTTACAAAGAAATTCAAGGGTAAAGTTTATACTGACAACCTATGGCAAGCTTCATACACATGCAGTTTGAAGAAGCATCTGTATCATTTGGAAGCGTTGTATAAACAAAAACCTGCGGTGAAGGAGTACTTAGATGCACATCATGGAATGGTGTGGTCAAGAAGCCAATTCAATGAAATTTGCAAGGTAGAATATGTAACAAGTAACCTTGTAGAGATTTTCAATGCAAAGGTCAAGTCATTGAAAGGGCTTATGCTGTGGCAAATATTTGATAAGATTAGGCAGATGATCATGATAAAGATCGAATTGCGTCAAAGAATTGCATTAAAAGTATATGCTGGCCATCTCATCCTCCTATCTTTGATTAAGGCTTTGCATGCCAGGGCAAAAAATTGAAGATGAAATGCATTAGAAGAGAAATGGAGGCTGAGTTAACGTACACTGACAGTAAAGATAGGTAATGGAGGTATCTAGTGAGTTTGGTTGATAGGACATGCCATTGCAGGCAATGGCAGCTCCGTGGGAAACCCTGCATACATGCATTGTTTTCATGGGTGTTCTAGGAGGTGAAGATGGTGAAGTTGATCAGTACGTGTCGGAGTATTTCTCTGTTGCCAAATCTAGGACAGCATATGCTTAGAATGTTCTAGCCTTGTTGGGAAAAGACCAATGGATGGAAGTGCATCCGGGCTTCAAGCTATACCCTCCAATTTTTACTAGACCAGCAGGTAAGCCAAGGAAAAATAGGATGAGAGCTAGTGCAGAGGGTGGTGCACCACCTCGACAACGTAAGTGCAAACATTGTAGGATCCTAGGGCACACTGCTAGGATTTGTAAAAATGCAGTGGACCCAGCTTATGGAATGGATGATCAGGTGGGAGCTACAAATGCAGATGAGAATGAAGTATTTGAACGAGAGGAGAATGAAGCAATGGATACATTGCAGATTGAACCAATGGATTTAGAGAAGATTGAACCAAATGCAGAGGAGATTGAACCAAATGCATGGGATATTGAACCAATGGACTGAGAGGAGATTGAACCAATGGATCGAGAAGAGTTTGAACCAACAGATCGAGAGGAGAATAAAGCAATTTATTCATTGGAAGAAGAGTTCAAAAGTAAAGAAATTACACAAGAGGATATTGAAGAAATAATGCCAATGCATTTTGAACCGTATGAACCAATCAATCAAAATGTGATTGAACCAATTGTACGGCAGACCGAAGCACTTGATTCATTGGATGTAGAGAAAAAGAACAAAGGGAACAGACTGAAGAAGCTTATGGTGGACTCCGCGAATATTCCAGATAGGATCACCTGGATCAAGGTGGTGAACCCACCGAAAATCACTAGGAGCAATAAAAAAATGAATTTGAATTTGTATGATGAATTTGAACTACTATCAATGTTTGCATTCAATTCGAATAAGTGTGACGCTCCCAAGTTTATATGTTGGATAATCCCATAATGTATGTGTTATTGCAAGTTTCTATGGTCATCCACCTAGATGCTTAGCACTACTCAGTTTTGCCCTCGACATGTGATCAACACATGGGGTTTAGCTAGTTTAAGGATTAAACCATAGCAAACATTGACCAATTATTCCAAAATTTGGCACACTTGTGTATCTTGGATTGATTTACCATATGAAATTGGAAATTTTGGATTTACTTGTAATCAGCCACATTTTTCTTTTTCTAAGTGATTAAATTCAAAAAAATGGTTTTAGGGTTAGTTTAATTCAAAAATAGTCAAAACATAGTGCAATCTTCGTATGGAGTCTTGTTATGTTACCTACAACCTAGCATGAATAACAAAGGAAAAAAGAAATAATGAGAAATTGACTTATCCCCTAAACCACTTCTTAAACTCTTCTTGGAACGAGCTACTAGCTATGAAGATGCATGGCTTTCTACTAAATCAACCTCCAAAATCTCCCATCCCAAAATATACTTTGTCTAAATGAGTCCAAATTTGGAACACTTGTGTATCTTTGAGTTGTAAACAATATAATATCGGCCAAGATGGATTATTTTGTTCAAATAACACATTTCCCATTTTTTATGCCAAAATCTTGAATTTCCCTTACTCATTTTTTATCTAAGTGCCATTGTTTTCCTTAGATCTACTCAGTTTTCCCCTCCCGCTAAAGTTTTCCTCAGTTTTCCCCTCCTGCTAAAGTTTCCCTCACTTTCCCCCCTCTCTCATGTCTCAGTTTGGCTACGCTCTGATTGGTCGAGATGTATGTCACATGGATCTTAGCCAACCACCGATGGATACATCATGATCCGACGGGTTAGAGGTCTCTCTCTCCTGATGGGCGCACCTACCTTGTACAGCGAGGTGAGCCCGACAGGCTGGATGTCTCTCCCTCCCTTTCCATGTCACATGTATACCAGCCGCATCAACTAGCGCTCAGTTTGGTTGTGCTCTGATTGGTCGAGATGTATGTCACACGGATCTTGGCCAACCACCATTGGATACATCATAATCCGACGGGCTGGAGATCTCTCTCTCCCGTTGGGCGCACCTACCCTATATGGAGAGGAGAGCCTGACGGGCTAGATATCTCTCCCTCCCTTTCCCTGTTGCACGGCGACACGGATCTAAGCGTGGCGGTCGAAACAGCGTGCAATGGCACAAACCTAAGCGTGGCGGTCGGAACAGGGTGCGGCGACACGGACCTAAGCATGGGGGGTCAGAACGGCTTGCGGTGGCGCAGATCTAAGCATGGTGACTAGAACAACGTGCGATGGTGAGGATCGAAGCGTCTGAAATTTTTGTCTCTATATGTCTCACTTCTGTTCACATCCTTAGATCGGTTGCTGATGAAAGACACCAATGGAAGCCATCATCCGCAACATCAGTGCGACGACAGTGGTTCTGACAGTGGTCATCGATGAAAGACACCGATGGAAGTCATCATCCGCAACATCACCGTAACGGGGCAGATCAACCCCTCGTGAATCGAAGCTGTGGGAGGCAGGCCGCGACCATGGCTGGCACGTTGAGGTGCACTTCGACGGTGAAGGCTAGATGTACCTCGTGGCCAGATGGATAGGATCACTTTTCCCGTACTTCTTGGAGTACACATACGACAGGGAGGGCGGCTAGCTCACCGTCTGCGACAAATTTGAGCCTAATTTGAATCAAAATTCTATGACTTAAAATATATGTATGATTTGAATAAATTTGAAATGTATTTGAGCCGTGAGACCGGTGGATATGCTCTAAAGTTGATTCATATGTAGTAGTACTTGCTTGACAATCTCCGGTGGGCTTGTATAAATTTGATCGAAATATGTATATGATTTGAATCAAAATTGATATGTATTTGAGCTATGAGCACGGTGGATATGCTCTAAAGCTGATTCATAAGTAGTACTCCCTCCGACCCAAATTAGTTAATTTAGATTTATCTAGATTTGATTGTATCTAGACATGAATTAGTATTAGATTCATTTGTATCTTGATGAATTTGAGTCAACTAATTTGGATCGGAGAGAGTAGTACTTTCTTTGACAATCTCAGCCACTAATTTGGAACGGAGAATGGATGTTGCCGCCAACGCTGCAAGTCTACATGGCAGCCACGATGGCAGCAACAGAACGGTCAAAACTGATAGGCCCCAACATGACCCTCTAGGCATTTGGCACACCAACTATGGGAAGCTAGATCCAGTGGCAAGCAACTCGGGCCCTGAATGCATTCTGTCGACAACTTTGGGACCGCTAGATCCAATGGTAAGCAGCTCGGGCCCCACAATGCATTCTCTCGACAACTTTAGGACCGCTAGATCCAATGGCAAGCAACTCGTGGCCCGCAATACATTCTCTCGATAACTTTAGGACCGCAAAGTGACTAAATTAGCAGGAACTCACAACTATCCATTGAATAACAGTTCTACTATATAAATTACTAGCTATCTAGTCAACTAATCATTACACGTGCCACCCTTCACCACAACTGCATAGTGTAACTGCTAGGACAGGGATGGAAACTACTAAAACTCCCCACACGAATCTACTATTCTCCTCCCCCTTCAGTTGAAGTTCATGTTTTAGATTTTCTACCACTTGATCAGATATGGCAAGATCAGCCTGAAGTGTCAACTTCTATTTGCGAATAAGCTCTGAATTCTTCTTTTCTTCCTCGACAGTATGCTTCAGCTCGAATATCAACAGGTTTTTACGGGCCAATTCATCACCCAAATTGGCAACCATCTCCTCCAAATCCATCCTATGGCTAGACCACTGGGTTAATTCAATTTGGTATGCAATGTACCATGGATCATCGGCCTGCATAGCACACTGTAACAATCCCAAAACAAACCCAATTGAAATCAGTCCAACAGGCCATTGTGGCACTTCAAATTCAATGGTAGTACAAAGAGAAGGAGCTACCTGCACTTTCGACGTGGTAGGATAAGGAGAAGGTGGCCACGACATGATTGATTCCCCACCCTCGCCGGTGTACCCGCTACGACTAGACATTGAGGACTAATTTGCACCTGCGATATCGAGGAAATTACAGGAACCAAATCGATTAGGGTGGGCGGAGCAGGAGCGAAGGTCTTACCAAGCACTACTAGAAATTGCTGCGACTGTTCGTCGAGCTATGGCGGCGGAACAAAACCCTGGTCATCATGGGCGACGGACCTATCTACGGTCGGTACTGCCTGAACATACAATGTGTGCGAACGAAACAGGTGCTGGAGCCGTGGTTGAGGTGCAGCGCGGCAGCCCGTCCGCCGCCACCGACGACGCGCCGATGATGGCTGCTCTGTCCGCCGGTGGGATAGGAGCTTATCGGGGCTAGGGGCTGGGAGCGGATGAGAGAGATTGAGCCGACATGTCATACACGACCCCACCTGTCAATGTTTGGGGGAGTAGCTGCTCCGGGATTTTTGCATATTTGCCAATTTTGCATATCTGCCAAACTTTTTCTTTGAAATTTGCATATTTGCCACATGACCACCACATGTCAGTGACACACAAAATGGCGAATATGCAAGTTGCAAAGTAAAACATGGAAAATCTGCAAATCCCCCCTCCAGCCCCACATGATGGCCCCATCGATCATTGGCTTCGATGGCCCCACATGGCGGCCCCATCGTTCATTGGCTTTGACGGCCCCATTTATCATTGGCTGCACCGACCACACAATCAAGAAAAAAGGGCCCACAAGTCAGCGAGAGATGGGTGGCTGGTCCGCTGTGTATCCTGGCCCCACCCGTCAGCATGTAACGGATACGGTAGGACCTGCCCCAACGCGGTCCCACCGGTCAGCATGTAATGGTTAAGCCTTTAACATGATAGCATCCCTCCGTCCGAGCGCCTGTGAGGGTTTTAGAATAGAGGGAGGGGAAAAGTGAGGAAAATTAAGCGGCTGGGGAAAACTGAGTACAACTAGTGAACCAAGGGCACGGAAATAGAAATCCCTAGGCAATTTGAGTGGTGGACACATGGGGAAACCTTTGCTACTGATATGCGCATCTTGCCACTTGGTGCATATGATGCAATTCTCAGTATGGATTGGCTCAAACGTTAGGGGGACATGATTGTAATTGGGAACACAAAACACTTAAATTCATGCACATAGGCAAGGAAATTGTGTTACAGGAGTGCAATCTACAAAAATTTCTTCTCTCGTTGAGGTTCCAGTCGACCAAGTGATTAAGTAAAGGAAATGATGTGTGGGCTCTGGCAGTGCTTGAACATCAATCAGAGTTGCAGCAACTCCGGCGCGTACCAAGCACCACCTTCAAGAAGGAGTGTGGCGATGACGACGTTGTTGACCGGATAGGTCCTATGGTTTCCACCGGTAAGCTGAGGTAAGTTAGAAAGGGTACCCGGCCTCGGACGCCCTTCATGATGGAAAGATGGCACCTACAGGCATCACCACGTCGGTGCTGACCGAGCTGATGGGATTTTTCCGACCCTAAAAATCCACTACCCCGGACTCCCCGTAGCACACCACTGTACTTGCCACGCACCACCATGCGCCACCACGGTCTTGAGACCACCCTTGCCGTCTCACTGTGGTCACCATCACGGGACCTAGAGAATGGAAGAGGGAAATGCAGCAACAGTTGGGGGTGGAAGCACCGCAGCCGAGCGGGAGGGAACTACCTCCACTGTCGTGGTGGTAGCCGATCGAACATGGCAGCAGGGACACACTAGGCCCTCAAAGGGCTCGACCGAGCCCATATCGGGCCCGCAAAGTCTCCACCGCCACGCTGCAGCAGGACTGCTGTGCGCCGCCACCAACCAGCACCGCCGGTTCACCATATACACCTCTAGGAGGCATCACCGCCGCGAGAGGGCCCACTAGCCTGCCCCTGCCTAGATTGGCCCAAAGGGGCCCTGTCGCCGCCCATCCACGCAGTAGTTCCGCCCCGGCACCAACGAAGGCATCCCAGCACCCACCACCAACCAGCCGCCGTCGAGGAGTCCCGCCGCCGTGTCGTACCGCTGTCGCCGAAGAACACCTCCCGAGGATGGATCCTTGTGCTCCATCCAGGCCACCGAGAGGGGAAAAGCCAAGGGGCCGCCGCCCGGCCAAGGGCCGACAGCATGCATCGGCAACGGTGGGAGATCAGAGGGGAGGGAGGAACTGGGAGGGAGGAAGACGGGGAATGGCCCGGCCGCCGCGGGAGGCAGCACAGGTCACGAGCGGGGCGTGGGTCTTTTTTGCCTTGGCTATTATCACCTCCCTTATGCAGCATCAATCCCTGCAATAAGAATAATTATAGCTAACTAAAGACATGTATCCCCACGCACATTTCAAGCAGCACTCAAGAAGCTTTCATGATAGCTCAAGTAATCATGAGATACTTGTGATACCCCTATCACGAATCAGTGGAGATCGACGTTAAATAGATGCTCCAACATATTCACTAATTTTTCACTTTACAAGTTTAGGCATACCAATAACATTATCTGTATGAAACAAAAACGGTGTTGTTACGGCTATAGAAGCTTACCTGGGTCTATTGATCATGAGACAAATTAATAAATCACGTTTTCATGATTCAAAGGTTCAGGAGGCAAAAGAGAGACAGACGGATGGACACCTTTGATAGCAAGCAGAGCACATGGCAGATCTGATTTGAATAAACATATGCATGTGCAATGACCAATGAGAGGAAAAATATAGGTTTACATTATTTGCAATTTATGTAAAACTAATAAGTCTCACTGGCTTCGTTTTATTTTGGGCCTATAGTAAAAAAAATCTAAGATTATATGGTAAGCACAACAAAGTTCAAAATAAGCTAGAGCTGCAAGAAGCCATCAACCAAAGATGAAGAATAAGCCAAAGTCGGCACGGGAATGTAGCTAGACCAAAGATGTTTGGTCTGGACTATACTCCCCAAACCAGGCAGGAGGCAGCCAGCACGCACTCGGACGTTAATCCTCGAGGCAGTCAAATTCGGAATCGGATCCACTTCTTTTCTGTTCAAAGTCCGAACCGAACCTCAACTCAAGTGCTACATATATCTCCCCCCTTGACATGGCCGAAACTTCAATTTTCGCACGCTCACACCGTCACACGATCAATCGGATCCGATTCCCATGGCGTCGATTCCGGACTGGTTGAACCTCCCCCATGATCTCGTAGGCCGCGTCATCGCCCACCTCCCGTTCCCCACCGACCGCGCGCGCCTCCGCGCCGTGTCCCGCTCATGGCGGTCGGCCCTGCGGCTGCACGTCTCCCCGCCGAAGCAGCTGCCATGGATTGTGTTCCCCGACGGCTCTTTCTCGACGCCGTTGGACATCGGCACCATCCATCGTCTCCCCTTCTTCCCGAAGAACACGAGGTGTGTCGGCGCCACCGACGACTGGCTCACCCTCGATTGCACCGACGAGGTCGCTCAGACGCACGCGTACTCGCTGCACAACCCTTACACCGGCGCCACCTTCCCGCTCCCGGAGCTGAACCCGATCATCGGCAAGGTTCCTGCGGTCATGCGGTCAACCCCCGACGACCTTGTTGCCATCACTTGCAACATCTGGAGGTGTCCCCTTATCCTGTGTCGGCCTAGGAAGGTGGATGCCGAGGTTCGCAGCTAAGATGTACTCCCGTATCATCGATGTTGCGTTTTGCGGGGACAAGCTCTATGCCATCACCAAGGCTGGGGACCTTTTCGCACTCCACATTGCCGAGGACGGCAACGGCAAACCCATTATCTCTACCGTCAAATGGATCATCAGGCATGCTTCCGCTCACAATGATGACATGTACAACGACGGAGTGTGGATTGAGCCGCTAGACATCGATGCGTCAAGCGACGAGGAGGACAACGAGGAAGAGTTGGATCATGAAGCATTAGATGAACAAGGCAACGATGCGTCAAGCGACGAGGACAACAAGGAAGAGTTGGATGATGAATTATTAGATGAGCAAGATATCGATGAGTCGAGCAACGAGGACAACGATGAAGCATTAGATGAGCAAGATAACGATGAGTCGAGCAACGAGGACAACGACGAAGAGTTGGACGATGAAGCATTAGATGAGCAAGGCAACTGTAATGTGCCGAGCCCGCGACAAGCACAACATGAATCAGCAGGCAACGGTGATTTGTCCGATTGTGAAGAGGGTGTTAACAAATGGGACCATATCATCCAGACAAGAAGACACCTTGTTGAGTCGCATGGAAAGTTGTTCATGGTTAGGCGTGAGTGGCTAATCGCTGCGTTCACTCCAACCGACCACACACGCAAGGTTCGGGTCTTTGAGGCACACGTGGATGCTGGCACATGGGTACCAGTGGCCAATGGGCTTGGAAGCCATGCGATCTTCGTCGACAAATGTTTCAGCCGCTTTGTTCCTGCTTGTGGAGAAGTGGAACAGGATCTCGTATATTTTCCCGACACAAATGATGTGTTTGACATGAGAATAGGGACTGTTAGACCTTTAGGGCCCATGAGAGATGACTGCTGGAGGGCGTGGGTTTTTCCACCAGACCTAGTTGTGTAAATTACAAGCAGTATGTTTTAACATCTTTCCCATGTATTTTCATTTGTTAACTGGATGTAAAATTCGCAATTCTCTGAGAATTGTGATTTGTGAACCTTCCATGTAATGAGTAAATGACACGGGCACCGGAGGATCCACACACAGTTTTCAATTGCAAGTAGATATTTCTTCTTTTCTTTGTGCAACAGACATGGAAAGTTACTACAATGGCTGAATGGATCACTCGCACATCTCAAAAAAAAAAAATCACTCGCACTATAATAAAGTACAAAGTGTTCCTGGCCAATATTGTATGCGCAATCTTAAGCACATGCTCATCAAAACACGTTTTACTTTTAAGTTCAACAGAAAAAGATTTTGATTCGTCGCTCGTCAGACTACCATTGCAATGATGCCTTTATTTTAATACACAGTAAGCTATGTCCATTGACCTGTTGAAGTTTATACTTGCCACTGGATCAAAACCTGCACAAATAAACTGGCATTCAGACAAGTCTGGCTACGTGTCAGGGTTAGGGTTTGGGGACTCGCGGGCGATCGCGCGCCGCCTCCCTACACACACGGGAGCATCCACGAATCATCGAGGTAATCGTGTCTCGGGAGTCTTCGGAGAGTCCAGATTGGTACGAACAAGGAGTCCGGTGTTGGGCAACGCGCAGAGCCAGGCCAAAAAACAAAACTTTTCTACTTCGGCTAAGACTCCGGCGAGCCACCCAAGATCCGACCAAGGTTAAAGGCAATAGCTCGTACCTCTCGACGCGCAGGTGCGGAAGCTGAGGAAACGTGTTGCGGTGGAGCTGTATGTTCCCCTCGTCTTGTCCGACTCTGACAAACTGCTCGATCCTGGGACCACCTCGTCGTCGGCTCCGTGCTCCTCCTCCTTAAGCCTCTGACTTCGCCGCCCAACGCCGCCGACGAGCACCGCAGATGTGGTGCATCTGTTGTCTCACACATGTACAAGGTGAAATAGCAGCAAGTGATATGCTAGTCTCGGTCTTGCTGCCACGGGACAGGAATGTGGAATTGCCAAGTCGAGCGAAACCCTAGAAAGCAGCACTGGATTATCTTGTCTGCCGTCACCCACCTTCCTTTATATAGGCGAGTAGGTGAGGGCACACAACACTTGTGTCTCTTGGTCCTAAACCCTAGACCTAGTCAAAGTGGGTCCAACCCATTGACATGAGTCCCTATCCAAACAAGTCCAACTTGTCGGCTTATGATAGTCGGATCATCATCCACCTAGTGATGTGGTGCTTCGAGCCTAGGACAGAGGCCTTGAAGAATTAGACCATTAGCCCTTTTGACTTGTGCATTGGCTTGTGGATGTGCGACTGAGGTAATATCGAGTCGGATCCCTTGATCTTCCCAAAACTCGACAAGTTCTCTCATTGAAAAGTTGCTCCCGTTGTCTGTAATAATACTATGCAGATAGCCAAATCAGATTATGAAGTCCTTGACGGATCTTTTGGCTGTAGATCCATCACAACTTATGATAGGTTTAGCCTCAATCCATTTCGTAAATTTATCCACCATCACAAGTAGTTGAGTAAAACCACTTCGAGCCCGTTTAAACGGCCCTACCATGTTAGAGCATCTCTAGCAGTGCCCGTAAACACCCCAAAACCGTAAAATAACCGCCATTTATCGGTGCCCCAGAAAAATCGTGCCCTGATCAGTGCCCGTAAACACACCCAGCCTAAAAAAAAGTTTTACGGGGAGCGTCAAATATCCCCCTCCGGCCCGAGCATATCTGGTTTTCGCGGCCGAACCAAGCGCCAACCCGCACTCCTCTTCTTTTTTGGTGGGACGGAAGTTTCCTCCACCTCCCTTCCGGCTTGTGATAGTCGGATCATCATCCGCCAAGTGATGTGGTGCCTCAAGCGCAGTTTAAGGTTAACTGTCCACATGACCTATGGTGGAAGGCGTTATCGAAAAAAATGCGGTGGAAGGAAGTATTAAGAAAGTCTTTTCTTTTTTTAGATTTAAGTATTGAGAAAGTCTTTTTTTTTTAGATAAAGTCATGTCATGTTTTTTGCGCCTTTTCATTTTTCAGCTTTCACATAATAAAAAATGATTAAAATATCAAAGATCATAATCCTCACCATAGTCGTAACATGAAAGGATGAGGGAAGTTGACATCCGACCAGTATGAACCAATGAAAAGAAAAGGGATACGAATATACTTTCATTTAAACAACCAGGTGTGGTGGAAAAACCCACGCCCCCCTCTTGTGAGATAACCGGTCCATGGGCACTGTCGGCTGAATAATCCTAGATTTCATGTTGAACACGTCATTTGTATCAGGAAAATACACGACGTCCTCTTCCACTTCTCCGCAAGCATAAATGATATTACTGAAGCGATTGCTGATGAAGAGCGCCTGACCACCGCCTAGCCCACTCTTCACCGGCACCCATGCGCTTGTTTTCATGTCCGCCTCAAATACCTCAACCTTGCGAGTGTGGTCATTGGTCTGTGTGAAGGCTGAGATTTGATGCACCCGCTTAACCATGAGCAACTTACCTTGTGATTCCAGGAGGTTCCTGCTGGTGTGGATGGCGTCGTATCCTTCTAACACGCCTTCCTCAATTTCAGAAAGTGTATTCTCTTCGGCGAAAGCGAATCGTTCGTTGTCATCATGGATGTTCTCTTTCCTTGGTGCCTCGTCCTCATCGCTTGACGAATCAATGTCGCTAAGCCGCTTCCATAGACCAAGGTCATACACATCTTCATCATGGCCAGGGGCGTGTCTGATGATTCGTTTGACACTGGTGACAGTTGGTCTGCCGTCCCCGTCCTCAGCTAGGTGGAGGGCAAAGAGGTCCCCGGCCTTGGTGATGGCATAGAGCTTGTCCCCAAGAAACACAAGGTCGACGATCGGGAAGTACGGCATAGCTAATAGCTTCGGCATCCACGCTCCTTTACCAGGTCGGCACAGAATCAATGGGTACTTCTGAATGTTGCTCGTGATGGCGATAGTGTCATCGGGGGTTGATCGCATGAGCACCTTGCGGATCTCGAAATCTTCAGGAACCTTGCCGTTGATCGAGTCCAGCTCCGGGAGCGGCACGGTGGCGCCAGAGAAGTGATTGTGCAACGTGTATTTGTGCATCTGCGTAGCCTCGTCGGTGAAGTCGAGGGCGATCCAGTCGTTGGTGGAGCCGACACATGATGTGTTCTTGGGGAAGTGGAGGCGATGGACGCCGCCGTCCGAGGGCGTCAGGTAGGCGCCGTCCTCGAGGACGATCCACGGCAGCCGCTGCAGAGGGGAGACGTGCAGGCGCACGGCCGAGTGCCACGACCGGCACATGGCGCGGAAACGAGCGCGATCGGCGATGTGCGGGAGGCGGGCGATCACCTGGCCGAGGACATCCGGCAGGAGGCTTGACCATTGGGGACACTCCGGAGTCGACGCCATGAGAACCGGATCCAATCGATCGATCGTGTGAGCCTGCGAAAATTGTGTATTTGCGTCCGTGCCAGGGGGAAGAGATATAGTGCGCGAGTTCAGGTTCTGTTCGGAATCGAAAGAGCAAAGAAGTCGACCGATTCCGAATTTGACGTCTGATTTTTTTGAATAACCTTTTGGTTGCTCCGAAAACTTGCAGAGAAATAAATGGCCTCGTTTATACATTCTTTTAGCAAAGTATTCCCCCCATTCAGAAATATAAGTTGTTTTAGCTTTGTGAATCGAATGTATCTAGACGTCTTTTAGTATATATATAGGTTTATAAAGTTTTGAAATGAACCTATACAACAAAAAAACATCTAGATATATTCATTTCACAAAGCTAAAATGTCTTATATTTTTGAACGGAGGGAGTAGATCTTTGTTCATTTATCTAACCTGTCGAATGTACTCCCTCCTTCCTAAATTAACGGCCACAGTGGTCATTTTGCAAAAGGCCCTTCCAGTTTCTTCCGGCACAACCCTCGCTCCTCGTCTCTTTTCTCCGTGTTGTTTCCCTCCCGAACGAGCATGCTTGCATTAAATGATTCATGCTTGCATGCATATCATGTGGTTTGGGTTAAATAACAATTCATCTAAACTAATATCACTAGTAGAAACCAGGCCATTAGCCTCGGTTCGTAAGGACCTTTAGTCCCGGATTGTAAACCAGGAATGCCAAAGCGGGACTAAAGGTCCGGTCTTTAGTCCCGGTTCTGTTACGAACCGGGACTAGAGGTCCACCACGTAGCCCCGCGAGCCGTGCTAGGCTGGAGGACATTTAGTCTTGGTTCGTAACACGAACCGGGACTAAAGGTTTCCTGCCGCGGCAACATTTTAGACCATTTGGCTGCCGCGGCAGGAGATAGGGTTTTAGGGTTTTGTGTTTTTCTTTTCATTTTGTGTTTTGTGTTCAATTATTTTTCATTCTGTATTTTCATTAAAAACAAGTTTTCTATACAGAACGCTACTACACAATACAATCCGAAGTCGACGCCATGAGAACCGGATCCAATCGATCGATCGTGTGAGCCTGCGAAAATTGTGTATTTGCGTCCATGCCAGGGGGAAGAGATATAGTGACTGAGATCAGGTTACGTTCGGAATCAAAACGGCAAAGGAGTCGACCTATTCGGAATTTCACCGGGGACGATTGACATCCGATTTTTTTCTTTTTGGTGCTCCGAAAACTTGTAGAGCTAAAATGAGAGAAATATAAAAATATAAGAGTGTTTTAGAATAAATGGCCTCGTTTATACATATTCTTACAAAGGTAGATCTTTGTTCATTTGGCTAGGACAGTGCTACGCGTCCTCCCGGGTCTCTGACCGTCGGATCGTCCCATATCAACGGCCCAGATCTCTCACTTCTATCTTTTATCCTGTTTTTGCTATATTTGTACCGTTTTTTCTACAAATAGTTTTACTTTTGCTACATGTAGCAGAAAATGGTTCTTCTACATGTAGCCGGAGATATTGCCGGAGACTCTCGCCGGGAAAAACCTCGCCGGAGATCTCGTAGCCAAAGTTTTACGCTATTGTAGCAAAACCAGAGAACGATGGTAGCAGAAAAATTGTGCTAATGTAGCAAATACCCGATCTCGTCTAAGACTCGCCGGAGACTTTCGCCGGATACCTTGTCGGAGTTCACGTAGCAACATCTTTGTGCTATTGTAGCAAGATCATAAAATAGTTGTAGAAAAAACACTATGACATTGTAGCATGATTGAAGTATTTTTTTCGCGGTGGAAAAAACATAAAACGGTGTAGCACTCACAAAACACCAAACTAGCAAAACAAAAACAAGTATGTAGCTAAATAAATATACGAATGTAGCAAAAAAAAGAATACAGATCTACATCCTAGAAGGCGAGCGGAGAGTGCGCAGGCCTCGACTGCCATGGCGGCAAACCACCTTGACCTCTCTCCCCCTTGGCAGCAGCACCGCCTCGTGGCGCGTGGAGGCGAGCAGGGTGAAGGAGAGCGAGGGGTGGAGGAAGGCACGTGGCTGTCCACGTCCTCGACCACCGGCACCATGGCAGCCATTGGTGCAGCGCGTGCAGCAGGGCTCCTGTCCCTAGAGGGGTTCGCGGATGGGGAGGGCTCGCCGGCAGGAGCACCAGAAGATGTTGCTGGGCGCGGGGTGGGGGGCGAGACAGGGAGCGTAGATGAGAAGGCCATGGCGGCGCACCATGGCTGTGGGCAGTGGTATAGCTGTGGGTGAGTTGGGGGTGCTGGGGGAGGTAGCACGCGAGACCAGGGTTGTGGTCTTGCTCCAGCGAAACCCTAGACCAGGGTCCCCGCAGGTTTACCCCTATAGCTTTCTCCGTACGAGGGTAGCCCGGTGGACTTTTCTACTTATTTTTTTTTAGGACATATGTACGTGGAAAGCAAAGGCTGGGCCTACTTTTCCATACAATAGGCTCTGGTTGTCCCGCAGCGGGAGTTTCCACGTGAAGATCCAGGATTTTACTAACTGTTAACGCATGTCCGAGAAGGGGGTCACACTTGGGACATACACATGGCACCTACTAACCTTGCACCACTCTCACACACATATGCTAGGGACACATGCAAGTTTTTATATGATTTCGATGCTTCAGCAGTCTTCCTCCGACGAATCCCAAGACCGGGGGCCCCACAAGTCCACCCCTATAGATTTCTCCGTACGAGGGTAGCCCGGTGGACTTTTCTATTTTTTTGGTTTGTTTAGGACATATGTACATGGAAAGAGAAGGTTGGGCCTACTTTGCCAAACAACAGGGGCTCCGGTTCTCCTGCGCCAGGAGTTTCCCCGTGAAGATCCAGGATTTTACTAAGTGTTAACGCATGTCCGAGAAGGAGGTCACACTTGGGACCTACACATGGAACCTACCAACCTTGCACCACTCTCACACACATATTCTAGGGACACATGCAAGTTTTCATATAATTCCGACACTCTGGCGGTCTTCCTCCAACGAAACCCTAGACCGGGGGCCCCACAGGTCTACCCCTATAGCTTTCTCCGTACGAGGGTAGGCCAGTGGACTTTTCTACTTGTTTTGGTTTGTTTAGGACATATGTACATGTAAAGCAAAGGTTGGGCCTACTTTTCCATACAATAGGCTCCGGTTGTCCCACGACGGGAGTTTCCACGTGAAGATCCTGGATTTTACTAAGTGTTAACGCATGTCCGAGAATGGGATCATATTTGAGACCTACACATGGCACCTACCTGAAAGGAATATGCCCGAGAGGCAATAATAAAGTGGTTATTATCTTATTCCATGTTTATTATAAATGTTTATTTTGCATGCTATAATTGTATTGATTGGAAACGTCAATACATGTGTGTTTAATAAACAAATAAAAGGTTCCTAGTTATGCCTCTCTTATAGACTAGCTCGTTGATTAACAAGATGATCAAGGTTTCCTGATCATGGACATTGGATGTTGTTAATAAGAAGGTCACAACATTGGTGGAATGATGTGATGAACATTCATCCGAAGTATAGCATTACGATCAAAGTCATTATGTTTATATTGCTATAATATCATACGAAGTAATCTTAGTCCTTAGACCATGAGATCATGTTAATTGCTAACACCGGAAGAGTATCTTGATAACATCAAACGTCACACCATAATAGAGTGACTATAAAGGTGGGTTCAGTGCTATGAAGGTGTTATGTTGAGGCTCATGGATCAAGAGTGGGATTTGTCCATCCCGATGACGGATAGATATACTTTGGGCCCTCTCGGTGATATCACATTGGTTAGCTTGCAAGCAAGTGATGAGATCACTAGAATGTTATATCACGGGAATGATAAAAGAGTGCATGTCGGCAACGAGATCAAACTAGGTATGGATATACCGATGATCGAATCTCGGACATGTAATATATCACGAGACAAAGGGATTTAGTTACTAGCGTTAAAGGTTCTCACGATCACAGAAGTCAACGAGATCAAACCAGGTCCCGCTTCTGATTATTGATCTGAGAGGGGTGTCGATCATGTCTGCATTAT
The DNA here is from genome assembly GCA_023614405.1 of Avena insularis. NCBI lineage: Eukaryota > Viridiplantae > Streptophyta > Magnoliopsida > Poales > Poaceae > Avena > Avena insularis. The sequence continues at coordinate 83,677,077 of CM042694.1, read as the reverse complement.
TCGCGAATCGTAGGGTGACACACTTAAGGGATACCGACACCATTTAGGAGCAAATATGTTTCAGATAAAGATTAAGAAAGCGCTGGAATTATTTCAATAGACACTGAAACTATTTCAGGTGAAATTGCTGAAATTGGTTCTGCATGTAATATTGAAATGTTGTAGGGGGGTTTTATGTGAATGTTTGTTAATTAAAGTAATTAACAAAATTCTGAATAAAATTAATAAAAGAGTTTTATTAAATGAGAGAGCATTAAATTTGGAGAAATTTAATGCATTTAAAGTGGAGACTTTAAAAGAGAATGTGAAGGGGCATTTTAATGTGGAGGGGGTTACCACCACATGAATGGGGGAGGTGAAGGGACACCCTCCCCTCCTCCTATAAAAGTCCCTCCTCTCACTCCTTCCTCACACCTCCTCGTGAAAGATCTCTCTCCCTCTAGTTATTCCCCATGGTCTCGGATTAGCAAGATACATGTTCCCGGTGGCTTTATCTGGAAAGGAGTTGCTGCTTCCGCTGCTTTGCTGGAGCGAGGGATGGAGGTTGTCGGGGTACCAGACGTGTGTGTGATCACGGATGCACCGTTGCTTTGCAGTGCTGGACTTGGTGGTGCTGGACTTGCTGGAGCTAGATCTGATGGACGTGCTGGAGCCGGACCTGCTGGACTTCATCACGATCTTGAGATCGGCAAGTGTACGACTACATCATCCACGAGTTCTATCTCGTTAACAAAGCTTTGTTGTCTTCGAGGGTAAGTTCTCTATGGATGTATATCCACCCGTTGCTCTGTATCTAGTAGATAGATCTTGGCGTATAGTTCTCATCGTAGGATTTTTTTTTTGTTTTCTAAGCTGCGAACCCAACAGTGGTATCAGAGCCTGATCTATGCGTAGGTGCTTTGCACGGGTAGTACACATATGTTTATATGTGGGCGATGATGATCATATTATTGCATCTTCTATGTATTTTGGATATTGGTGGCATAGTGGGATGAAGCGGCCCGGACCAACCTTACATGTCATCGTACATGAGACCGGTTCCACGACTGACATGCAACTAGTTTTGCATAAGTGGCTGGCGGGTGTCTGTCTCTCCTACTATAGTCAATATCTGATTTACAACGAGTTGCTAATAACTTGGTTATCCTCGTTGTGGTTCCATGTTCGTAGGTAAAAATGGTCTATCTACGAAAGCCTTAAGCCACATAAAACTTGCAATGGATAAATTATAGGCGTCTAGTTTAGATCGTTGCTGGGCTAGTGTCATGATATGGTAATGTTGTAAGTAGATGTATGATAGATACTCTTACAACACACCTAACGTGTAAGTTCCATATACCTTGGCCTTACACACAAAGGAATGATAGAGATCATACCACTATGCATATGATAGAGATCAAATGCATGAACCATATCATCCCACTTTACATATTAGATGTTTGCATCTTACATTGCTAGTTTAGCGTTTTAGTAGCATTATAAGATGATCCCTCATTTAAATATCAAGATAAAATGTGTTCTTCCTTAAGTATGCACTGTTTTATGGATCGTGTTTCGAGACATCACGTGATGATCGGGTGTACTCGACTCTACGCTTTCATACAAACGGTGTAAGACAGTTTTACACATGTGAGTACTAAGGTTCTTACTTGGCGAGCCTAGCATGTACAGACATGGCCTCGGAACACGGACCGAAAGGTTAAGCATGAGTCATATAGTTGATATGATGCCCATATTGATGCTCGCCTTTGAAGCTACACTGACTCACGTGATGATCGAACTTGGTGTAGTGGATTTGGTTCATGTAATCACCAAAAAGGCACGAGGGATGTCGTTTTTGAGTGGAAGTTCATTTCTAATTTGGATTAGTCGAACTCAATTTGTCATAAACTAAATCGAAGTGAATTTGCATATTTTGTTGTAGACATTGGCATCTGTTTACTACCTTATGCTTAGTTTTAATTGAGATAATAGAACTATAGAATTCTGGATATTTACTTTATGAACTAGTATCGTATTGTTTTGAATGTCAATTTAAAGTTTATAAGTCCTATTGCAAACTTTCAGCAAACTCTATTTACTCCATGAAGTTTAATAAGTAGTATTAAATCAAGAGTAAGAATTCCAATGTTAGTATCTAAAGTATCATGTTGGCCTCCATGATTATTGATATTCAAAAGTTGTTTTAATATCAAGATTATATAGGAGCTGAAAATTGTTTCGGAAACCATCATGTGTGAAAGATATTGTGATATCTGAAACAATGTTTTTGGTTGCATTATGATAGAGTATAATTTAGCAAAATACATGTTCTCATATTGTATGAGAATTTGTGAAGGATGGAGATGCTAGGCATCCGAATCTCCCAAAAAGGTTTTGGGAACTAGCATTATACTCGCGATTCTTCCTTACAGGCCATAGTAGCTTGATCATGAAAGTTGTCATGATAAGGATGAATAGAAGATGTAAGTAAAATGTTTACTACACTAATAGATTACTAAAGAATGGATTTTTGAAAGAACACCAAACATTTGATGATGGTGATCCACTTCAAACTGCAAGTCCAAAGGTATTAGTATTTGACTATATACACTTTGTACGATGTGACAGCACTATTGATGTTGATAGATTCTTTTAAAAGGAAAAGGAATTGCTGAAAGAGAATCTATAAAATATTTGGCAGAAAAGAAAAAGTTGGAAATGACCAGCTTAGGTATATAGAAGATATACATGTTATGGTTGTATTCCTTGCTTGTTAAACAATGTGGTTCCTAGGTATTGGATACCGGTACTGGATACCGAATTGGTTGGTGTGAAGTGTCATACAAAACAACACAATTCATGAACTACAATGGCCTAAGTAACTAGCAAGAGAATAAGTGATGATTTTCATCGAAAACAAATAAAGTGTTATTGTGTTTTTCGTTGTCATCAAACCTAGCCTTCAAGATTTGTTTAAATAATTGTTATTTTGTTCCGGTATTATGAGAATAATGGTTGTTCAAATAATTACTGTATTCCATAAAGGATGGATGAACTTTTATAAGTCTAGTGGGAGAAATCATATCCATAAACACTATTGCTAAAATGTCGCAAGACAAATGATTGAAAGATCACTTATGAAGTGACATCGCTGTTTAAATTTTATGGAAAGAAAACATGAAGAAACTCCATGTTGATGGAATTTTGGAGTCTTTGATTTTGATCAATTGACGCTTGTGAGAGTTTTCTCGAGATAATTGAAACTCCGTCCTATTGGATATTATGCATGCTGATGTATATAGTCCATTATATGTAGCCATATGCGATGGATCTTTTTGCTTCATATGCTTTCTCCAGAAATTGGAGTGAATATATTTATATATTTGCTTAATAAGGAAGAAGTATGAAACATTTGAAAATTGTTCAAAGACTTTCAAGGTGAAGTGGAAAATCATTGTAACAAGAAAATAAAGAGTTTATGATTTGATCATAAAGGAAAATATTTGAGTTACATGTTTAGAAAAACACCTAAGATTTGCGGAATTGTTCCATGATTTGTGTTTCCCGATAAACCATAGGAGTATGGCATATTTGAGAGATGAAATCAAACCATGTTTGTCATGGTAAGATCAAAGGTGTCATTTATAAAACTGCCATTATGTTTTAAGGATTGAAGCTTTAGAGACTACCGCTTTTACACTAAAAAGAGCACCATCGTGATCCGTTGAAATGACACCATATAAGTTATGGTTTGGGATAAAACCCGAATTGTCTTTTCTTAAATTTTGGTATGCTATGCATAAGTAAAATGTTTACAACCAAAGTCGGATAAGCACGTCTTTGTAGGTTATCCCAAAGAATTTGTTGGGAATTTCTCCCTAACACCAAGGACAAAAGAGTTTGTTACTTGGAACATCAAGTTTCTTGAGAAAGAATTTTTCGTGAACAGTTAAGTGGGAGGACAATAGAACTTTGATAAGGTTGTTGAAACTTAGCTATATGTGCTAAGTAGCGCAGCGCCGGAAAGTGTCCTAGTGGCGGCCACAATGCTCGTGGCTCCCATGATTACAAAGGTTGTGATATCGGAGATTAGAGTTCCTATTGAACCATGTGTGTTGATAAGAATCAAATAAGTGTGATTTGATAAGCAAGTCGTTATTGTTTTGACAATGATGAACCGGCTACATGCAAAGAAGCGATGATGGGCCCTGACTCCATAAAATGACTAGAAGTCATAGAATTCGTGATAGTATCCATACACGAGAAATCAAGTTTCTGAACTTGGAAGACCCTCCGGAAAGGCATGAAGCCTATCGGTTGTGTTTGGATCTATAAAGAAATAAGACATGTATGTTTAACATCTATGAAATAGTCGACATGTCGGAAAGAAGTTTACGACAATGTTCAAGGAGTTGACTATGACAAGATTTGATCTTTCATAGCGATACTTAGTCTTGACGGATTAATGTAGCAACCACTACATATAATTTGATGTATGGTAGTTGAATAAACAAAAAAAGGTTCTTCTAATAGAACGGTTACCTAGGACGTGTACATGACATGGTCCAAAGGGTTTTGTTAATTCAAAGGGTGCTAAAAGGGCATGCAAACTTCAATAGTTGAAGTAAGCATAGTGGAGTTGGAATCTTCACCATGATGAAACTGTTAAAAGAGTTTAAATTCATCGGAGATGATGAAGATGCTTGCATTTGCAAGAAATTAAGTGGGAGCGCTGAGACATATTTCTAATACATTATGTAGATGACATATTGTTGATTGGAAATGATGTATCTTGTATTAACACAAGTTAAGATTTTCATTAAAATAAGATTTCGATGAAAGACTTGGGCAAAACCGGAATATTTGGCATCAATATCTATATGGATAGATTGAGGCGCTAATATGGTTGTGCCAGACATACATATATGAGATATTGAAAGGGTTCAATATGAAAACAACAAGAAAGGTTCTTGCTGCATGGAAAGGATTGTATCAAGATTAAAGTGTTTCAACACTTGGTGAGTAAAATCACATAAAGATTTTGATCGATTATACCGTGATATGTATATATCCAGATATGTCCTATGCTCTAAATGTTATGAGCACATACCAGAATGATTCATAATATTATCATTGGACAATAGTAAAGATATTCTTATGAGCTTTGGAAGAACTAAGAATATATCATGTGTAAGTGACAAATAGTTAAAGGTAGTTCATTGTAAAGTGTTATATTGATACTAGTTTTGTCACAAGCTACAAATTAAATTTATCTCAATTTAGACTATGGGTGACACAATGTAATGGAAAGGATGTTCCATGATGGATTTGGATGAGTTCCAAAGTTGAGACATTGTGACGGATACTACAACAAAAGGCTAAGTATATAACTGCTATAGTAGTAGCAAAGGAGGGCATTTGTGTTAAGTAGTTTGTTATCAAACTAGGTGTGGTTCAAAGCGGGCTAATACTATGAAGATATATTGTGTGACAATAATATCAACATATTTTAACCCGAACGAACTAAAGGTCTCACCAAAGGACCAAATTTATACAATGCCATCTCATTTGAGAATGAGTGATGCGTAGAGACGCAAAAACATGCAAATACACACGGACCTGAAACTGTCAGATCCGAAGATTATGTTAACCACTAGCAATCGCGTATATGCAACACCAGAAATCCATAGGTGTTCAATACGCAAAGTTTTTCAAGCTAGATTATTGACTCTAGTGCAAGTGGGAGACTGAAGGGAATATGCCCGACAGGCAATAATAAAGTGGTTATTATCTCATTCCATGTTTATGATAAATGTTTATTTTGCATGCTATAATTTTATTAATCGGAAACGTCAATACATGTGTGTTTAATAAACAAAAAGGGTTCCTAGTTATGCCTCTCTTATAGACTAGCTTGTTGATTAACAAGATGATCAAGGTTTCCTGATCATGGACATTGGATGTTGTTAATAACAAGGTCACAACATTGGTGGAATGATGTGATGAACATTCATCCGAAGTATAGCATTACGATCAAAGTCATTATGTTTATATTGCTATAACATCATACGAAGTAATCTTAGTCCTTAGACCATGAGAGCATGTTAATTGCTAACACTGGAAGAGTATCTTGATAACATCAAACGTCACACCGTAACAGGGTGACTATAAAGGTGGGTTCAGTGCTACGAAGGTGTTATGTTGAGGCTCATGGATCAAGAGTGGGATTTGTCCATCCCTATGACGGATAGATATACTTTGGGCCCTCTCGGTGATATCACATTGGTTAGCTTGCAAGCAAGTGATGAGATCACTAGAATGTTATATCACGGGAACGAGAAATGAGTGCATGTCGGCAACGAGATCAAACTAGGTATGGAGATACCGATGATCGAATCTCGTACATGTAATATATCGCGAGACAAAGGGATTTAGTTACTAGCGTTCAAGGTTCCCACGATCACAGAAGTCGTCGTTGAATGTGTAGAAGTCAGTATGGATCTCCAGGTCCCGCTTCTGATTATTTTTCTGAGAGGGGTCTCGATCATGTCTGCATTATTCGCGAACCGTAGGGTGACACACTTAAGGAATACCGACACCATTTAGGAGCAAATATGTTTCAGATAAAGATTAAGAAAGCGCTGGAATTATTTCAATAGACATCGAAACTGTTTCAGGTGAAATTGCTGAAATTGGTTCTGCTTGTAATATTGAAATGTTGTAGGGGGTTTTATGTGAATGTTTGTTAATTAAAGTAATTAACAAAATTCTGAATAAAATTAATAAAAGAGTTTTATTAAATGAGAGAGCATTAAATTTGGAGAAATTTAATGCATTTAAAGTGGAGACTTTAAAAGAGAATGTGAAGGGGCATTTTAATGTGGAGGGGGTTACCACCACATGAATGGGGGAGGTGAAGGGACACCCTCCCCTCCTCCTATAAAAGTCCCCCCTCTCACTCCTTCTTCCTCACACCTCCTCGTGAAGGATCTCTCTCCCCCTCTAGTTATTCCCCATGGTCTCGGATTAGCGAGATACATGTTTCCGGTGGCTTTATCTGGAAAGGAGTTGCTGCTTCTGCTACTTTGCTGGAGCGAGGGATGGAGGTTGTCGGGGTACCGGACGTGTGTGCGATCACGGATGCACCGCTGCTTTGCGGTGCTGGACTTGGTGGCGCTGGACTTGCTGGAGCTGGATCTGATGGACGTGCTGGAGCCGGACCTGCTGGACTTCATCACGATCTTGAGATCGGCAAGTGTACGACTACATCATCCACGAGTTCCATCTCGTTAACAAAGCTTTGTTGTCTTCGAGGGTAAGTTCTCTATGGATGTATATCCACCCGTTGCTCTGTATCTAGTAGATAGATCTTGACATATAGTTCTCATCGTAGGAAATTTTTTGTTTTCTAAGCTGCGAACGCAACACTACCAACGTTGCACCACTCTCACACACCTATTCTAGGGAGACATGCAAGTTTTCATGTGATTCCGACGCTCTAACGGTCTTCCTTGGGTCAAACCCTAGACCGGGGGCCCCGCAGGTCTACCCATATAGCTTTCCTCCGTACAGGGGTAGCCCATTGGACTTTTTTGGTTTTTTAGGACATGTGTACATGGAAGCAAATGTTGGGCCTACTTTGCCATACAATAGGCTCCGGTTGTCCCGCAACGGGAGTTTTCATGTAAAGATCCAGGATTTTACTAAGTGTTAACGTATGTCCGAGAAGGGGATCACACGTGGGACCTACACATGGCACCTACCAACCTTGAACCACTCTCATACACATATTCTAGGGACGCATGCAAGTTTTCATGTGATTCCGACACTCTGGCGGTCTTCCTCCGGCGAAACCCTAGACGGGGCCCCACAGGTCTACCACTATAGCTTTCCTCCGTACGAGGGTAGCCCGGTGGACTTTTAATTGTTTTGTTTTTAGGACATATGTAAATGGAAAGCAAATGTTGGGCCTACTTTTCCATACAATAGGCTCCAGTTTTCTCACGGCGGGAGTTTCCACATGAAGATCTAGGATTTTACTAAGTGTTAACACATGTCTGAGAAGGCGGTCACACTTGGGACCTACACATGGCACCTACCAACCTTGAACCACTATCACACACATATGCTAGGGACAAATGCAAGTTTTCATGCGATTCCGATACTCTGGCGGTCTTCCTCTCGCGAAACCCTACACCGGAGGCCCCGCAGGTCTACCCCTATAGCTTTCTCCGTACGAGGGTAGCCCGGTGGCCTTTTCTATTTGTTTTGGTTTGTTTAAGACATATTTACATGGAAAACAAAGGTTGAGCCTACTTTTCCATATAATAAGCTCCCGTTGTCCCACCACGGGACTTTCCACGTGAAGATCCAGGATTTTACTAAGTGTTAACGCATGTCTGAGAACGGGGTCACACTTCGGACCTAGACATGGCACCTACCAACCTTTCACCACTCTCACACACATATTCTAGGGACACATGCAAGTTTTCATGTGATTCCGACGCTCCGACGGTCTTCCTCTAGCAAACCCTAGACCGGGGGCCCCGTAGGTTTACCCATATAGCTTTCTCCGTACGAGGGTAGCCCGGTGGACTTTTGTTTTGATTTTTTTAAGACATATGTACATATAAATCAATGATTGAGCCTACTTTTCCATACAATAGGTTCTGGTTGTCCCATGGCGGTAGTTTTCACGTGAAGATCCAAGATTTTAGTAAGTGTTAATGCATGCCCGAGAAGGGGGTTACACTTGGGACCTATAAATGGAACCTACCAACCTTGCACCACTCTCACACACATATGCCAGGGACATATGCAAGTTTTCATGTGATTCTGACGCTCCGACGGTCTTCCTTCGGCGAAAGCCTAGACCGGGGGCCCCGAAGTTCTACCCCTATAGCTTTCCTTCGTACGAGGGTAGCCCATTGGAATTTTCCATTTGTTTTGGTTTGTTTAGGCATATGTACATGTTAAGAAAAGGTTGGTCCTACTTTGCCATACAATAGGCTCCGGTTGTCCAGCGGTGGGAGTTTCCACGTGAAGATCCAGGATTTTACTAAGTATTAACGCATGTCCGAGAAGAGGGTCACACTTGGGACCTATACATGGAACCTACCAACCTTGAAGCACTCTCACACACATATGCTAGGGACACATGCAAGTTTTCATGTGATTCTGACGCTCTGGCGGTCTTCCTCCGGCGAAACCCAAGATCGGGGCCCCGCAGGTCTACCCCTATAGCTTTCCTCTGTACGGGGTAGCCTGGTGGACTGTTCCATTTTTTTTGTTTTTTTAGCACAAAATAAAACCATACGTGCTAAGAGTAAAGCATTAATTCTTACATAGCAGCACCAGGCTATGCATGTTTTCGAAATCAGGTTTTTAGAAAAGGTAAGTTATAGATTTTAGAAATTTTAAATCCGTTAGCCCTCACGGATTGTCTAAACTTCGTGGAGTTCCTTTCTATGCTGCTATCATAATCCTTTCTCAGTATAGAGAGTAACATGTGATGTTTATACACTCTCGAGAGATGCGCTACTTTTCCCGCGAACATCCTTGGCCTTATTGCTTTCATCCATACTTCTTTAGGTATGGAGTATGCTATCAAGTCTATCTGAGTCATGCCGAGTCCCTCTCCATGACCCCAGTGTCTATCTTTTGTAATGAATTTTGGTCGAGAGACCTATGTTCAATTACTATCTTTTCTAGTATACTAGATCGTTATCCTACAGCAAAGGGTAGGGACATTCCGGGCTTCCACCTGCTAATCTCCACTTTGGATCATAACCAGACTTAGTAAACAAGGACAAAGGAAATGAAGAAGGTACTTTTGACTCTCTCTCTCTCTCTCTCTCTCTCTCTCTCTCTCTCTCTCTCTCCTCATAACAGGATCCGTGGTAAGCGTTGTT